>CM057479.1:72232596-73432596 GCA_030035585.1 Dugong dugon
AAGAAGAAATCCTCAAAGGATTTTAATGATTGCTTTGCTCTGAGCCCTCCAGTTGCCACCAGCTTTTAACTCAGCGTTCCCTTAGGTTATTTTCCCTTTCCGTCCCTTCATTTAATACAAAATAACTGCAATGCCAGAACCCAATTGCTAGTTTATGCCAACATGCTTTCACTTACCTGTACCGCTATTTTGACCTTCTGACACTTATAAATTCCAGGAGTACCTAAACCGAGGCAATTACTGTTTCTAATTTCTAGCCCAGACATCCCTTGCAGAGAGCAGAGAGAAACTGGCTTTTCATAAGAGAATTAACTTTTTGCCCGCTAACTCCCTGCTGTTAAATGATGGTTTTGACGGTACTGGCTCACAGTTTCATTGTTGTTGTTTGTTTGCTTGCCTTATCCATGGAGATTACAATCTTTTATTTCCTAGCAAACTGACGCAGATTCAAATTTTCTATAATTCCCCGAAATATGTAAGTATATACATAAAACCAAAAAAAACAAACCCGTTGGTATCGAGTTGATTCCCATTAAGTATATATAAGTATATACATATGTATGTATATATTAAAAAAAAGAACAACTCGTTGCCATTGAGTTGATTCTGACTCATAGTGATGCTATAGGACAGGGTAGAACTCCCCCAAACGGTTTTCAAGGCTTTGTAAACCTTTATGAAAGCAGACTACCACATCTTTCTCCCTGTGAAAAGGCTCGTGGTTTCAAATTGCCAATCTTTTGGTCAGCAGCTGAGCATTTTATCACTGTGCTGCCAGGGCTCTTTGTATGCGTGCATGTATGTATATACATGTGTGTATGTGTGTGTGTGTGGTTTTTTAAAAGTGTAGCTGGAAGAAAAGGTTATTCTGAAGTACGTTGTTAGCGGCTATTAAGTCTACCCCCAACACATGATGACCCCATGCACAACGGAATAAAACACTGCCCAGTCCTGCTTCATCCCCACGATCAGTTTTGGATCGGATCATCGTGATCCACAGGGTTTTCACTGGCTGATTTTCAGAAGTAGATCAGCTGACTTTCTTCCTAGTCCATCTTAGTGTGGAAGTTCCACTGAAACCTGTTCAGCATCACAGCAACACACAAGCGTCCACTGACAGACAGGTGGTGGCTGCTCTTGAGGTGCCAGAAATCAAACCCAGGTCTCCTGCAAGGAAAGTAATTCTACCACTGAACCACCAAGGCCTCGTATTCTGAAGTATCAACCAACCGACCAAGCAGTGGTCATCAAATCAATTCCGACTCATGGCGACCGACTCATGGCGACCATGTGCGTGCAGAGTAGAACTGCACTGTGTAGGGTTTTCAAGGCTGTGATCTTTTGGAAGCAGATCTTTAGGCCTTTCTTCTGAAGCACTTCTGGGTAGGTTCGAATTGTACACCTCCTTAATCTACTGTTGAAAAAAAAAATTGGTGCATGCATTGTTTTTTGAACAAGAGAGTGCCTTTGCATACTTTTGTTCACGGTTTCTTCTGTTTTGCAATACAACCTGGCTACTTCCAGAGTGAGAGTTTTGATGTATGTTTATCCTGGACGTGAAACAAGTCAAGCATTGTTCTCTTCTGTTTATCTGTGGGCATAAGTGGTCTACAGTCAGTTTTGGAGCCCTGGTGACGTAGTGGTTAACACTCAGCTACTAACCAAAAGGTTGGCAGTTTGAATCCACCAGCCGCTTCTTGGAAACCCTATGGGGCAGTTCTACTTTTGTCCTATAGGGTCGATGAGTCAAAATTGACTCGATGGCAAAGGATTTGGTTTTTAGTTTTATAAGTGTAAATAGTACACCATCTGACCATAGCAGACCATGTGATTGTCTGATTCAAAATGGCCAATACTAGTCCACTTCAACTCACTAATGCCTAGGATATCAATCTTTATGCCTCTCTTTTCATTTCTGACAACTTGCACCTTTCCTAGATTCATACTTGGTACAT
This sequence comes from Dugong dugon, assembly GCA_030035585.1. Taxonomy (NCBI): domain Eukaryota; kingdom Metazoa; phylum Chordata; class Mammalia; order Sirenia; family Dugongidae; genus Dugong; species Dugong dugon. The sequence goes on from CM057479.1 coordinate 72,234,552, forward strand.
CTGTGTTCCACGTCCCAATTATTAACGGATGTTTACAGCTGTTTCTTCTCATTTTGAGTCGTGCCACCTCAGCAAGTGAAGGTCCTGAAAGTTTTACTTCATTTACGTCATTAAAGTCCACCATACTTTGAGACCAGAGCCCTAGTGGCACGGTGGTTAAGAACTTGGCTGCTAATCAAAATGTCGGCAGTTCCAATCCACCAGCTGCTCTTTTAAAACCCTATGGGGCAGTTCTACTCAGTCCTATAGGATTGCTATGAGTTGGAATGGACTTTACGGCAACAGGTACAGTCAATTTATCAATGATAATGAGGCATGGTTTCTTTATCCTGACTTCCCATACTCTATTTCCTATTACAGTGGAATGAATTATTTACTTTTTTAAATGAAAACAGTCATATATTTTATTTGTGAGGTCTTCCATGCGGACTTACCTACCCTGTTAGCTATTTGAATATGCATTTCCAGCATGTGGCACTACAGTGCTATGTGATCACCGAACCATTTTTGTTTCCCCTGCGTATACAGGAAGACTACATTTCCCAGTCCACTTGCGTTCAGGTTAGTTCTGGGAAACAGAGTGTCAGTGGAGGTGATGTATGCCACTCCAAACCTGGCTCCTAAAAGGTCTTCATGATCTTCCTCACTGTTACTTATCTGCATGGGAAGAAGCAAGGACCTCAGGATAGCAGACACCCACAGAAGAAGCCTGGATCTTTGAGACAGCAATAGCAAGTCACGTAGAAGTCCCTCTCCATGCATACCATACTTTGTGAAAGCAAGAGACAGTCTCTCACTGTGTTCAGACACTAAGACGTGGGGGCTTATTGGTTACCCTAGTGTAGTTTATATTGAGAATATCTCAGTGATGGAAGTCATGAATTTGATTTCAGCAATTTCATAAAAAGGAGTATAATTTTACAGAGTCAGGTGAAATCAAACATTGTTAAACTTTTGGCAACATAGCCTGAAGTTTGAGGGTTATTCTCAGAATCATATTTTGATTGCAGAATTTTGAAAACGCTTTGTCTGAATGGGCTAATATGTTAAAACGTTTTGTTGTTTCAGTGAACTCGAACTGCCGACCTTTTGGTTAGCAGCCAAGCTCTTAACCACTATACCACCAAGGCTCCATGATATAGGTGGTATTAGATGAAGCTTCTTGATAAATAAATCCTGATTCAAAATCTGGTAATTAGGTTGAATGCTTTAATGCGTTAGTATGAATACACCAATGACAGTTGCTCCTGAGGAAAGTGCCAAAATCTTCCCATGGTCGGTAGCATCCTGCAATGGCTGCCCCCTATTTCCCTCCAGTCTTATCCCCTCCCTCCCCTAAGTTGCTATGCTGCTGCCCTACCGGACTCAATTTTTCTTCCTTGACTCTTCTAAACCCTTGCTTTTTCAAGGTTGTAATTTTTCTTATTGTTGTTTGGTTTTAGAATCCAGGTTATAGCTGGCCTTGTAAAAACAGTTGCAAAGTTTTCTCTCTGTTTGTATTCTTTGGAAGATTCTGAGTAATATTACTAATGTATCTTTTAATGTTTGGAAGCTGTCACCAATTAAATTGTCTGCCTAGAGCTTTCTTTGTAAGAAAAGCTTTTACTATTTCTTTAATAGATGTTGACTATTCACATTTTCTATTTCTCTTTTCTGGTCAATTTTAGAAAATGGTGTATTTTCAGGAATTTTTCCATTTTACTTAACTTATCAGGCTTACTGTTATCTTTTTAATGTCTTTAGGTTCTATAGTGAAGTACTATTTTTCATCTGTGATATTGATAATTTGTGCCCTCTTCCTACCTTTTTCTGATTTCTAGCTTAATTCCTTGTGATCTGAAAATGGAGTGGATATCTTTATAATGAGCTTAAGGAAATTCAGTATAATGTGTACTTAGTAAAAAGCGTGAAGTCTGCCGCTGATTGATGCAACATCTACAGATGTCATTTAGTTCAGGTTTATTAATTGTATTGTCTGTATCTGACTCTGCAAAGCCATTTGACTATGTGGATTATAACAAATTATGGATAACATTGCAGAGAATGGGAATTCCAGTACACTTAATTGTGCTCATGCAGAACCTGTACGTAGATCAAGTTGTTCGAACAGAATAAGGGGATACTGCATAGTATAAAAATCAGGAAAGGTGTGCGTCAGGCTTGTATCTTTTCACCATACTTATTCAGTCTCTAGGCTGAGCCATTAATCTGAGAAGCTGAACTATATGAAGAAGAACGGGGCATCAGGATTGGAGGAAGACTCAGTAACAGCCTGAGTTATGCAGGTGACACAACCTTGCTTACTGAAAGTGAAAAGGACTTGAAGCGCTTACTGATGAAGATCAAAGACTACGGCCTTCAGTATGGATTACACATCAACATAAAATAAAAATCCTCACAACTGGACCAATAAGCAACATCATGATAAATGGAATAAATATTGAAGTTGTCAAGGATTTTGTTTTGCTTAGATCCACAATCAACGCCCATGGAAGCAGCAATCAAGAAATCAAATGACCTATTGCATTGGGTAAATGTGCTGCAAAAGACGTCTTTAAAGTATTGAAAAGCAAAGATTTCACTTTGAGGACTAAGGTGCAGCTGACCCAAGCAATTGTATTTTCAATTGCCTTGTATGCATGCAAAAGCTGGACAATGAATAAGGAAGACCAAAGGAGAATGGACGCGTTTGAATTACAGTGTTGGCAAAGAATACAGAATATACCACAGACTGCCAAAAGAAGGAACAAATCTGTCTCGGAAGAAGTACAACCAGAATGCTCCTTAGAAGCGAAGATGGCGAGACTTGGTCTCACTACTTTGGACATGTTATCAGGAGGGATCAATCCGTGGAGAAGGACATCATGCCTAGTAAAGTAGAGGATCAAAGAAAAAGAGGAAGACCCTTGAGATGAATTTACGCAGTGGCTGCAACAATGGGCTCAGGTATAGCAACAATTGTGAGGATGGTGCAGGACTAGGCAGTGTTTGTTCTCTCGTACATAGGATCACTATGAGTCAGAACCGACTCGATGGCACCTAATAACAACAATTTTGTTTTATATATATATATTTTTTTAATTGATGGAGTTTTATTTATTTTTAAAATTTACTTATTTTTCCCATACAAAAATTTATACATACATCGTTATGTGACTCTAATTGCTCTCCCCATACTGTGACAGCATACGCCTCCTTTCCACCCATGATTCCCCATGTCCATTCAACCAGCTCCTAACCCTCTCTGCCTTCTCATCACACCTCGGACAGAAGCTACCTATTTAGTCTCTTGTATCTACTTGAGCGAAGAGGCACACTCCTCACGAGTATCACTTCATGTCCCACAGGCCAGTCCAATCCCTGTCTGAAGAGTTGGCCTCAGAAATTGTTTTAATTCTGGGCTGATAGAGAATCCAGGGGCTATGCTTTCTGGGTTTCCTCCAGTCTCAGACCATTAAGTCTGGTCTTCTTACTAGAATTTGAGTTCTGCACTCCACCTTTCTCCTGCTCCATCAGGGACTCTCTTTTGTGTTCCCTGTCAGGGTGGTCATTGGTGGTAGCCAGGTGCCATCTAGTTCTTCTGGTCTCAGGCTGATGGAGTCTCTGGTTTATGTGGCCCTTTCTGTCTCTTGGGCTAATACTTTCCTTGTGTCTTTGGTGTTATTCATTCTCCTTTACTCCAGGTGGTTGAGATCAACTGATGCATCTTAGATGGCTGCTCACAGGCTTTTAAGATCCCAGACACCATTCACCAAAGTAGGGTGCAGAACATTTTCTTATAAGCTTTGTTATGCCAGTTGACCTAGATGTCCCCTGAAAGCATGGTCCCCAGACCCCTACCCCTACTACTCTGTTCCTCAAAGTGTTTGATTGTATTCAGGAAACTTCTTAGCATTGGTTTAGTCCAGTTGGGCTGACTTCCCCTGTAGTGTGTGCTGTCCTTCCCTTCACCTAAGAAAATTCTTATCTACTATCTAGTTAGTAAATAACCCCCCGCCTCCCTCCCCACCCTTGTAACCATCAAAGAATGTTTTCTTCTGTGTTTAAACCTTTTCTTGAGTTCTTATAATAGTGGTCTTATACAATATTCGTCCTTCTGTGACTGACTAAATTCACTCAGCATAATGACTCCAGCTTCCCCCATGTTATGTTTCACGGCTTCATCGTTGTTCTTTATCGTTGCATAGTATTCCATTGTGTGAATATGACGTAATTTGTTTATCCATTCGTCTGTTGATGGGCACCTAGGTTGTTTCCATCTTTTTGCTATTTTGAACAATGCTGCAATGAACATGGGTGTGCATATATCTATTTGTGTGACAGCTCTTAATTCTCTAGGATATTTTCCAAGGAGCAGGATGGCTGGATTGTATGGTAGTTCTATTTCTAGCTTTTTAAGGAAGCACCAAATTGATTTCCACGGTGGTTGTACCATTTTACATTCCCACCAACAGTGTTTAAGTGTTCCATTCTCTCCACAACCTCTCCAGCATTTATTATTTTGTGTTTTTTGGATTAATGCTAGCCTTGTTGGGGTGAGTTGATATCTCATTGTAGTTTTGATCTGCATTTCTCTAATGGCTAATGATCGTGAGCATTTCTTCATGTGTCTGTTAGCCACCTGAATATCTTCTTTGGCGAAGGGTCTGTTCATATCCTTTGCCTGTTTTTTAGTTGGGTTATTTGTCTTTTTGCTGTTGAGGTTTTGCAGTATCTTGTAGATTTTAGAGATTAGACACTGATCGGATTTGTCGTAGCCAAAAATTTTTTCCCAGTCTATAGGTTGTCTTTTGACTCTTTTGCTGAAGTCTTTTGATGAGCATAAGTGTTTGATTTTTAGGAGCTCCCAGTTATCTAGTCTCTCTTCTGGTGCTTGTGCATTGTTACTTATGGTTCATATTGTGTTTATGGCATGTATTAGGGCTCCTAGAATCGTCCCTATTTTTTCTTCCATGATCTTTATTTTTTTTTTATTTTATACTTAAGTCTCTGATCCATTTTGAGTTAGTTTTTATGTATGGTGTGAGGTATGGGTCTTGTTTCAGTTTTTTGCAGATGGATATCCAGTTATGCCAGCACCATTTGTTAAAGAGACTGTCTTTTCTCCAATTAATGGGCCTTTGTCAAGTATCAGCTGCTCATAGGTGGATGAATTTATGTCTGGATTCTCAATTCTGTTCCATTGGTCTATGTAACTGGTTGTTGAACCAGTACCAGGATGTTTTGACTACTGCGGTGGTATAATACTTTCTAAAGTCAGGAAGTGTGAGGCCTCCACTTCGTTCTTCTTCTTGAGTAATGCTTTACTTATTTGGGGTGTCTTCCTTTTCCATATGAAGTTGGTGATTTGTTTCTTTGTCTTATTAAAAAATGCCATTGGAATTTGGATCGGGATTGCATTGTATCTGTAGAATTGACATTTTCACAATGTTGAGTCTTCCTATCCATGAGCAAAGTATGTTTTTCCACTTATGCAGGTCTGTCTTAGTTTCTTGCAGTAGTGTCTTGTAGTTTTCATTGTATAGGTCTTTTATGTCTCTGGTTAGGTTTATTCCTAAGTATTTTATCTTCTTGGGGGCTATTGTAAATGGTATTGATTTGGTGATTTCCTCTTTGAGGTTCTCTTTGTTGGTGTAAAGGAATCCAGCTGATTTTTGTATGTTTATCTTGTATCCTGAAACTTTGCTGAAATCTTCTATTAGTTCCAGTAGTTTTCTTGTGGATTCTTTGGGGTTTTCTGTAGATAAGATCATATCATCTTCAAATAGAGATACTTTGACTTCTTCCCTACCAATCTGGATGCCCTTTATTTCTTTTTCTAGCCTAATTGCTCTGACTAGGACCTCCATCACAATGTTGAATAAGAGTGGCGATAACGGGCATCCTTGTCTGGTTCCTGTTCTCAAGGGGAATGCTTTCAAAGTCTCTCATTTAGGATGATGTTGGCTGTTGGCTTTGTATAAATGCCCTTAATTATATTGAGGAATTTCCCTTCTATTCCTGTTTTGTTAAGAGTTTTTATCATGAATGGGTGTTGGACTTTGTCAAATGCCTTTTCTGCATCGATTGATAAGATCATGTGGTTCTTGTCTTTTGTTTTATGTATGTGATTGCTTACATTGATTGTTTTTCTAATGTTGAACCATCCCTGCATAAATCCCACTTGATCATGGTGAATTATTTTTTTGATATGTTGCTGAATTCTATTGGCTAGAATTTTGTTGAGGATTTTTGTGTCAATGTTCATGAGGGATATTGGTCTATAATTTACTTTTTTTGTGGTGTCTTCACCTGGTTTCGGTATCAGGGTTATGCTGGCTTCATAGAATGAGTTTGGGAGTATTCCATCCTTTTCTATGCTCTGAAATAGCTTTAGTAGTAGTGGTGTTAACTCTTCTCTGAAAGTTTGGTAGAATTCTCCAGGGAAGCCATCCGGGCCAGGGCTTTTTTTGTTGGGAGTTTTTTAATTACCTTTTCAATCTCTTCATTTGTTACGGTTTATTTAGTTGTTCTACCTCTGTTTGTGTTAGTTTAGGTAGGTAGTGACTTTCTGAAATTTGTCCATTTCCTCTAGGTTTTCGGATTTGTTAGAGTACAGTTTTTCATAGTATTCTGTTATGATTCTTTTAATTTCAGTTGGGTCTGTTGTGATATCACCCATCTCACTTCTTATATGGGTTATCTGCTTCCTCTCCTGTTTTTCTTTTGTCAGTTTGGCCAGTGGTTTATCAATTTTGTTGATCTTTTCAACAACCAGCTTTCGGTCTTGTTAACTCTTTCAATTGCCATTGTTTTCCTGTTCTCTATTTCATTTAATTCTGCTCTAATTCTTATTATTTCCTTTCTTCTGGCACCTGAGGGCTTCTTTTGCTGCTTTCTTTCTACTTGTTACAGTTGTAGGGTTAATGTTTTGATTATGGCCCTTTCTTCTTTTTGGATGTGTGCATTTATTGCCATAAACTGACCTCTGAGCGCTGCTTTTGCTATGTCCCAAAGGTTCTGGTAGGATGTGTTTTCATTCTCGTTTAATTCTATGAATTTCTTTACTCCATCCTTAATTTCTTCTGTAATCCAGTAATTTTTGAGCAAGATGTTGTTCAGTTTCCATGTGTTTGATTCTTTTTCCTTGCTTTTTCTGTTGTCAATTTCTACTTTTATAGCTTTATGGTCAGAAAAGATGCTTTGTAATATTTCGATGCCTTGGATTTGTTAAGGCTTGCTTTATGGCCTGTTATGTGGTCTGTTCTGGAGAATGTTCCTTGTGCACTGTAAAAGAAAGTATACTTGGCTGCAGTTGGGTGGAGTGTTCAGTATATGTCTATGAGATCAAGTTGGTAGATCATAGCATTTAGCTTTTCCATGTCTTTACTGAGCTTCTTTCTGGATGTTCTGTCCTTCACTGAAAGTGGTGTGTTGAAGTCTCCTACTACTATTGTGGATCTGTCTATCTCTCTTTTCAGTCCTGTTAGAGTTTGCTTTATATATTTTGGAGCCCTGTCATTAGGTGTGTAAATATTTATTATAGTTGTGTCCTCCTGGTGTATTGACCCTTCAATCATTATATAGTGCCCTTCCTTATCCTTTGTGGTGGATTTTACTTTAAAGTCTATTTTGTGAGAGATTAATATTGCCACTCCTGCTCTTTTTTGAGTGTTGTTTGCTTGATTTTTTTTTCACCCTTTGAGTTTTAGTTTGTTTGTGTCATTAAGTCTAAGGTGTGTCTCTTGTAGGCAGCATATAGAGGGATTGTGTTCTTTTTTCCAATCTACCACTCTCTGTCTCTTTATTGGTGCATTTAGTCCACTTCATTCAGCATAATTATTTATAGGTATGAGTTTAGTGCAGTCATTTTGATGTCTTTTTTTTGTGTGTTGTTCACAGTTTCTTCATTCCACTTAATTTTCTGTGCTAAGTCATTTTTCTGTATCTGTTTTCTTTTCATCTTTTTCATTGTTGTTGATTTTGTGTTTGCTTAGTCTTTATATTTTTCTAGTTTTTTATTTTGACTTGTAGAATTGTTAGTTTGCTTTGTGGTTACCTGAATATTTACTCCTATTTTTTAAAGTTTATACCAGTCTTTTATTTCTTTATGTCACCTTGACTTCCTCTCCATATGAAAAATCTATGTCTACATTTTTTAAGTCCCTCTTTTTTGTTTTAATGTTGTCATCTTTTACATCTTGACATCTGTTTCGCTATTTTCGGTGTTTTAGCTTTGATTTCCTTTTGTGACTTCCCTATCTGGGTTGATATCTGGTTGCTCTGTCCTGTGTTCTAGTCTTGGGTTGTTATCTAATGTTATTGATTTTCTAACTGGAGGACTCCCTTTAGTATTCCTTGTAATTTTGGTTTGGTTTTTGCAAATTCTTTAAACTTCTGTCTGTCTGGAGATGCCCTAATTTAACCATCATATTTGAGAGACAGTTTTGCTGGATATATAATTCTTGGCTGGCAGTTTTTTTCCTTCAAGGCTTTATATATGTCATCCCATTGCCTTCTTGCCTGCATGGTTTCTGCTGAGTAATCTGAGCTTATTTTTATTGACTCTCCTTTGTAGTTGACTTTTCATTTATCCCTAGCCACTCTTAAAATTCTCTATCTTTGGTTTTGGCTAGTTTGATTATAATATGTCTTGGTGACTTTCTTTTGGGATCTACCTTATGTGGGGTTTGATGAGCATCTTGGTTAGATATCTTGTCATCTTTCATGATATCAGGGAAGTTTTCTGACAACATATCTTCAACAATTCTCTCTGTATTTTCTGTTATCCCTCCCTGTTCTGGGACCCAATCACTCATAGGTTATTCCTCTCAATAGAGTCCCACATAATTCTTAGGGTTTCTTCATTTTTTTAAATCCTTTTATCTGATTTTTCCTCAAATAAGTTGGTGTCAAGTACCTTATCTTCAGTTTCACTAATTCTGACTTCCATTGCCTCAATTCTGCTCCTATGACTTTCTACTGAGTTGTCTAATTTTGAAATTTGATTGTTAATCTTCTGGATTTCTGGTTGCTGTCTGTCTATGGATTCTTGCAGCCTGTTAAATTTGTCATTATGCTCTTCTCTAATCTTTTTAGTTTCCTCTGTTGCGTGTTCTGCGTTTTGCTTAATTCCCTTCCCAATTTCTTGAAGAGTTCTGTATATTAATCTTTTGTATTCTGCCTCTGATAATTCCAAGAAATTTTGCTTCTGTGGAAAATTTCTAGAATCTTTATTTTGGGAGCTTGCTAAAGCCATCATGGATTGCCTCTTTATGTGATTTGATATTGACTGTTGTCTCGAGCCATCAATAAGTTATTACATTTCTTTATTTTATGTTTGCTTACTGTGTCCTCGCTTCTTGTTTTGTTTTGATATGCCCAAATAGGCTGCTCGTATGAGCTAGTTTGATTATTGGCAACTTTGAAGCTCTTAATGTCCTGTCACCATCTGTTACTAGGTATGTGAGCTCACTCCTCCTGTATGGATTCAGCTCAGGTCCCCAGGTAGATAGCCACCAAGTGTGTGGTGCAGGCTTTCACCTATAGTCCTAGACAGGCATGTGATTGATGTAGGCACAGGCATCTGGCTGCAGCAGGAGGACACACTCTGAGCAAGGCACAGGGCTGATGGCTGCCCCCAAGTGTCCAGGAGGAAGGCGGGTCCCTGTTCCCTAGAGCACGTTCTGGGTGGTCGTGTAGACTCTCTGGTGCTGTGTCTCTCCTGGTATGGAAAATGTGCTTCCCAAGCACCGTTGCTTGCCTGCCTCACTGCTCACCCATGAGCTGATCATGCCTGAAGGGCTCAGGCTCTCTCCAGGTCATGTCTGGCAACTCCTAGCTGCTTCTGAACTGTCTTTCCCTCTTCCTGCCACTCAGTCCAGTTCTTTAACTCTGCCTTTGATGTTCAGGGCTCCCAGATTGCCATATATAATTGAATCACTTGTTCTTTGGGTTTTTGTTGTAAGAGGGTCCACTGGAAGCATCTGACTATCTGCCATTTTAGCCCTGCCTCGCGATTCTGTTTTATATATTTTGAAGCCGTGCTATTCAATGAGTATAGATTTAGGATATGATATCTTCTGGTTTATTAAAGTGTCATTCTTTATTTCTAGTAATCCTTCTTTTAAAGACTGCTTTGTCTGATATTAGTATAACTACATTTATTTTCTTTTGGTTAAAATTTTATGAAATATCTTTTTCTATCATTTTACTTACACCTTTTCTGTGTTTCTATATTTATTTTTTTTTGTAAGCAGCATGTAGGTATTTTTAATTCAATCTGATAATCTTAGTCTTTTGATTGTAATGTTTAGTCCATTTATATTTAATATTATTACTGATAATGATGGGCCCATATATACCATTTTACTATTTTTTTTCTATTTGACTAATTTATTTTGTTTATTTTCCTTTCTTTTCTTGATTTCTCTTGGATAAAGCAACTTCTTTATTATTCCATTTTTTATTCTACCCTTGTTAGTTACACGTTGTTTTGCTGTTCTTTTTATGTGTTATGCTTTAGAACTATAGCATTTACCCTTGATATAATTGTCTAATACTTTTAACACTTCCCCATTAATGCCAGAATCTTAGAAAATTTTAGCTTCGTATAGCACTGCCTATCTTTTGAGTAATCAATGTCTTCAATTTTAATTATACATCTATTTTAAACTTCCCATATTGTATAGTCAGTATTCATTTTTATTTACCCACATATTTATCCTTTTAGATACTCTTAATTCTTTTACATGTTTCTCTGTTTCATCTTCTTTCTGCTGAAATAACTTTGTTTAATATTTCCTTTAAAGCAAGCTTGCTGGGAATAAATTCTCTCAGCTTTTGTTTGTCTGAAAACATCTCATTCACTTTCTGTTTGAAGGGCATGTGATTATTGGGTATATCGTTCTAGGTTTGCAGGTTTTTTGTTTTTTTTTTTTCTTTCAACATTTCAGCGACTTCATTCCCTTATCTTCTGTCTTTCTTTGATTCTGTTGAGGAGTCAGCTGTAAGTCTAATTGTTCCTCCTCCAAAGTCATTGTGTCGTTTTCCTTTGACTGCTTTTAACATTTTCTTGTCTTGAGGTTTTAGCAGAATTACCATGATGTCCTAGATATGGTTTCTTTGAATTTGTCCTAATTAGGGTTCTCTAGCTTCTTAAGTCTGTAGGTTGATGATTTTTTCATATTCTTTATGACCCAGTCTCACTTCTTTTCCTCCATAACTCCAATTCCCTTTTCCTTTTGATATTCCAATTGCATGAATATTATAACTTTTAACTGTGTTTTTACAGTTATATGCGTTTCATATATTTCTTAACCTCTTTTCGGGTTTATTTTCCAGTACTTCGGTTTGGATATTTTCTATAGATCAGTTTTACAGCTCCTTAAGCCTGTCTTATCTGTGTCTGCTCTGATGATAAACCTATCCATTGAATTTTTATTTTCATTCATTGTTTTTAAGTTCTCGAGTTTTACTTTCATTTTTTAGGTTAGTATTCTCTTTTAAGATTCTTCATAATTTTACCAATTTTGTCCATCTTTTACTGTATTACCTTGAGTATTTTAATCCATTCATTTTAAGTCCTTGTCTGCCAACTCTAGATCACCTACTAATCTGTCTGTTTTCTGTGTGTGTGTATGCATGTATGTATGTGTTTCTCACTTGGTTGTTAGTCATTTGTTTCTGTATCTTTGCATGCTCGGTAATTGATTGTCACATATTGTGGATGACAAAAGAAACTGGGAGAAAAAAAAGAAGAAACTGTAGAGCCAAACGTTTCATCAGAGCATAAGTTGCACCAGAAAGGGCTTTTACCCTTTCCATCTGCTATGAAAATAGAGTGGAGAACTGATCACCTTAATCCAATCATGGACTAAGCTCAGACTGAGATGCAGTTTTGGTAAGACTCAGTCTACCTACACTTTGTATCTGTTCCTATGGTGAGGCCTTCAATAGGCTTTTAGTTGAGAATTTAGTGGACCTTTGTATCTTCAGTACTGAGAGTATTGGAATGTCCATTCTGTTTTTCTGCGTTTTTTGGCTTAACTCTTTAGACTTTTGCCCTTCACATCAGAATATGGCAAAATCTTGGGATGGGGAGTGTGTATTTGAGGCACCTTAGGTCTCCAGTTTTGTCACTCACTCTAACTCACATAACTGCCAATTTTCTGATAGTTTGTGTTCCAGCAGTAGCCCTCTGTCTTCACCAACCTCATATTCTCAGCCTTTAGTTCACATCCATAATCAGCAAATGTCACCAGAGGAAAAGGGAAACTGTAGATCCTCAGTTTACCTCTGGAATTTTCTGTCTTATCCGGAATTTCAGTCCCTCTAAGCCTCCTTGCTTCTGCAGTTCTCTGGTACCTTTGAAAACCAAAAACATTTTTATAATTTGTCTGGCTTTTATAGTTGCTAGGAGTACCTCCTCCTGCCTTGAAGCAGAAGTCTTGATTTCCATTATTACCTTTGTTTAGAGGATGCCTAAAGGTATACAATTAAATTTTATGTCTCTCCCATGTTACAGATTTGTTCTTCTAACTGTCTTTAGAGCATTTTTACCTTGATATGTTCAAAGTAGAACTCATCTACTTGCTTATTCACCCATTTCTGTCACGGCTCCATCAGATTCCCAGTCATCCAGAATGGTAGGATGAAAGATGGTTGCAATTTTAAATAGAGGGTTAATGGAATTCCTCACTGAGAAGGTGACCTTCTGAACAAAGACTTGACAGAGAAAAGGAGCAAACCATGGAAATATCTGGGGGAACAGAAAAGAAAATAGCAAGTTCAAAGGCACTGATGCAGGAGTGTCCCTGGTGTTTTGTTAAATGGCAAAGAAGTCAGTGAGGCCAGGGATGGATGAGAAAGGGGAGAGTAACGAGAGGTACATTCAGACCAGGACTAATCTGAGCATTACCTCTAACTCTTCCTTCTCTTTCAACACTACACATCCAATGAACACCATATCCTCCTGGTTTTACCAACTATATATATTCTTCATATATATGCCTCATTTATAATCTTGTTAAGGAGCCCTGGTTGTCCAGTGGTTAAAGCAATCGACTGCTAACCAAAAGGTTGACAGTTCAAAACCACCAGCGGCTCTGTGGGAGAAAGATGTGGGTCTGCTTCTGTAGAGATTTACAGCCTCGGAAACCCTATGGGGTCTCTATGAGTTGGAATCGACTGGATGGCAGTGACTTTTTTTGGGTTTTATAATCTTGTTACCACTGACTATTATTTATCATGTATTGCCTATCAAAAAAAAAAAAAAAAAAAACAAAACCAGACCCATTGCTGTAGAGTCCATTCTGACTTATAGAGACCCTATAGGACAGAGTAGAACTGCCCCAGTAGGGTTCCCAGGGAGCGGCTGGTGGATTCAAACTGACGACCTTTTAGTTAGCACCTGTAGCTCTTAACCACTGGGCCATCAGGGCTCCTTTATTGCCTATAGACAATTGCAAATCAGAAGCTGATCATCCTAGTCTAGCCACTTCCCACTCCAAATAAATTGCAAATAAAACAATTTCTTCTGCCATCACTACCATCATGGTCAGAAGATGAGACTTTGAAGATTCCTGACTCTGGATTTTTCTACTACCTCATAAAGATAGATCAACTGAAGGGGAGAACTGTACCAGTTTTCCATGATAGGTGACTGGGATTATTTGAATAAGAGTAAATACTCTATTTTAACGGCTACTACAATTTAGTAAAACTGGACTTTTGGAATCAACTGTAGATCTATTCAAAAGTCAAATGAATTTGATGAGTATAAAACTGTGCTAAGAAATGAATAATTTTTTCAATTTCCTGCTGTCGTAAAAAAAATTTAAATAAAATAATCAGTTGGCCTCATGACTTTGCAGCAGAATTTTCACAAAAAAGCACAGTGCTCTGCTCCTTTGGATAACTGCTACCTAGAGAGCATTCTGAATTTCTCATTGAAGTGAATTCTTTGCCCACATACATCATGCTGATGCATACAGCTTTCACAAAATAGCCAGACAAGGTTATAGCTTTTCTAGTGAAGAAGTGATTTTTAGGACATCCAAGAATGTAAGTATACATGAGTTGTCCATGTAGCTATACACTTCCTGATTCTTCTTCTAACACAATTAAACACTGGTTCTGCGAGCTCTGTGTATACCCTTTGGGAAAACATCTGCTGTTTTCTCCTAAATGAAATAACACCAATGTACTGTTTCAGCCATTGCCTTGGATTACCTGTCTCTAATCTGGCACAGTTCAGAATCTTATCCTTTTTCTGTTTGCAGACAAATAAAGTTCCAAATACTTAATAAATAATGCAAAATTATTTGTAACGAAAATCACAGGAACCAAAAACAATGGATGGAAACAGCAATATTAAACAAATCTCATTTCTGGGGGAAAAGTTAGAAAATGTCATTTTTTTTTTTTTTCCAAGAAAGAAGTAAAACACTGCTTTTTATAGTTAACCTTGAAATTTCTCCCTTGGAATAAGAAAATGGAAGCTGGTTAGCAAGGGAGGGAAGGAGGAAAAAATGAAAAAGGATGGTAGGTAAATTTTCGTACCACTTATACTAGATATTACCTTCTACAATATTTGCAATATACTGTAAAGAATGATACCAATTATGACAGGTGTTAAATAAAGGAAATGGAATATTTATGAAATTCAGTAAATTAAATTTCGTCCCGTTTTAAAATAATCCATGGTGATACCAAGTAAGCAAAGTCATGCAATTTGTAAAAACAAAAAAACAAGCTTGCAATACCTATTTTTCACTTGATTAAATAAAATTAAGACTTGGATTTTTATATAAAGAAAACAGAAACGAATGTCACAGCTCTATTGCAGAAGATTTCAAATTCATATAATTCTAAGACAAGCTACGTAAAAAATTTTGCATGAAAGGATGGTGGGCTTGTTAATTCACTTATATGTTCAGTATCGAAGAAAACTTTTTTGGGACCTGGTGAGAAAACTTAATTTTTCAGATGAACGTTAACTTTTGTGATTTAGAATTCTGTACAAATCTGAAATGTGTGTTTTAAAAAGAGCTCTATACATTTTAGCTTTGGTTTTTAAAAAGGATATGTATGTTTTCTTCTGTCAAAATTGTCATGATTTGAAATTTGTTCCTGTCCTGAAACACATCTACTAATTTCATTGACATTACAGCCACATGTAAAACCCAAGAGCACCGACAAGGCAGGAAGCTGCTCCATGTATATGGAGACACAGTACCATGAACTAAAGCACATGGTTAAGGCCTGAATGAAACGGGAAGGGAAAGAGAACAAAGCAGGCTGCAAAGCATTTATACTTCATAGATCCAGAGGAGCTGATTGGGGGTAGTTTTTTAAAGTCACGGATTTACAGGGAGAATTTTCAAGAAGGGTTGAGGCATCATGATGCAGAAAGAGACATTCCAGGCAAGACTGAAGAAGAAATGGTGTCATGTAGGAAAATACAAAACAAACTCTCGAGAAGATGGTAAGATCTTGGGAGACAATGTTTGCCTTGTTTGTTTAATGTGGAATTGAGGGAGCACATTACAATAGAGGAAGTCTCTCTGAAGTTACCCTATTTATGAATAACTACAAACAAGTCCAAGTAAACCTTCTTAAAATTTCAACACATAAAAACTTCCCTGAATCCAAATCTCTCATACTGCAATCAACAAGACAAAGAGAAGTCTGAAATCCTAAACATTCTGAAGTGTGGCAGCAAAACCCGACCTGGCCTGAACTGACAAGAAGCTACTTATAGTCTTCCTTTATCCTACCTCATGAGACTATTCGTGTGTTGGCTGCACAAAGATTAATATGTTTGATCAAGGCCCTGCCCTCAACCGTACTGGAGGGGTTGGAGGATGAGGCTGAGTTATGTGTTATAATAAATGTACAGGTATTAACATTCAAAAATCCAAAAATTTCTGAAGTCTAAAGCCCATCGGGCCTTCAAAGTTTCAGAAAAAGGATTGTGGACCTATTAGAATCAGCTTTCATTCTTCTTTTCTCCAAGTTAAATAAAACCAATTGTTTTTTATTTCTTTTTTTAAGGTAATTGTTTTACCTTTTGTATCCTTGGTGGGGATTCCCGGGCTTCTTTTGAACTTTCTTCAAATTCTTTGTATCCCATTTAGTTACAGAGTCCATATCTGGGTGTGAAACCAAAGCGAACATCTGATCAGTTCTTATTTTATGAGTTATTCCCCGTTGTTCATTTTCAACATCTCTAAGTATTTTTTAAAGGAATACCATTGTGCTCCATTAACAATAGGCTGAACAGACACATTTCTTCCTCCATGTTGTTATTAGGAACCGTCCAGTCTATTTTTGACTTATAGTGACCTCATGTGACAGAGTAGAACTGCCCCATAGGGTTTCCAAGGCTGGAATCTTTATGGAAGGCCACTTCTTTCTCCCTCAGAGTGGCTGGTGGATTTAAACTGCCCACCTATCAGTTAGCAGCTGAGTGCTTAACCACTGTACCACCAGGGCTTCCCCCTCTTCCTCTATAAAAAAACCAAACCTGTTGCCATTGAGTCGATTCCGACTTATAGCGACCCTATAGGACAGAGTAGAACTGCCCTGTAGGGTTTCCAAAGAGCGGCTGGTGGATTCAAACTGCCAACCTTTTGGTTAACAGTCAAACGCTAGCAGCTTATAAATGATCAGTATCCAGGTTTTGCTTTGCATACAACACTGTGAAGAAAAGTTTGGTGAATTAATGAAAACATGACAGATTGTCATTTATTTTATGAAATGTATGTTTCATATATATATTCATACTTATTATTCAGCCTAAGTTCTTTCTTTTTCGAGAAAGATAGCATATTTGATAAATTACCAAAAAAAATAAAAAATAAAAACTTCGGGTAGAGAAGTGTTGATAGTGACGTTTCATTTGCAAATTGTTTCTGGAACAATAGGGCTGCAAGTAAATGATTTAAACAACCCAACAGAGGAATGCTAGAACTGACAGTTCATTGGAGACAATAGCCATTTGGGAAGAAAGGTTTGGCTATTTACTTCCGAAAATCAGCCACTGAAAATCCTATGGACCACAAGGATCCAATCTGTAGTCCATCATGGGATGGAGCAGAAGTGGGTAGAATTTTGTTCCCTTGCACAGGGGGGCATCATGAGTCAGGGCAGATTGAATGGCAGCTAACAACAGCTATAGATGCTTTAAGTGGCCTTTGGATCCATGTTTACACCAAATAGCAGTTTGTCTTCTCCTGGTCTTCTCAGGGCGGGGTGCATTCTCTCCTCTCCTTCTCCTTCCCATTTTTAAAATCTCAGATGCACAGATCGGAGACTATGCTCATAAGCTTTTATTTTGGTTTGTTTTGATTCACAATCATATACCTCTGGCTTGTGTTCACTTAATTGTAAACTTTTCAGGAGAAAATGAAGCAAAACCACATTATATTTACTAAAATATAAATGTGGAGATTGTTGATTTTAAAAAAGTAGACTATAAAACATCATGTACAGTATGACATTTTGGTAAAGAATTACATTATGTATAAATGTTTATTTCACAGAAAAAGACCTGGAAAGGCACACAGTAAGGTGTCAGCACTGGATATATCTGGGTATAGGAGTGTTTGGGTATTTATTTTTCAAAAACTTCATTATAACATAAT
This sequence comes from Dugong dugon, assembly GCA_030035585.1. Taxonomy (NCBI): domain Eukaryota; kingdom Metazoa; phylum Chordata; class Mammalia; order Sirenia; family Dugongidae; genus Dugong; species Dugong dugon. Next base: position 72,252,179 of record CM057479.1, read on the forward strand.
TCATCCTTACATGAACTCAGATGTCCTTTTTTTTTCTTACTTTTGAAATAAAATTCTGGAAGTAAACATGATCTTTTGAGTCACTCAAGACTACAGAGAATGTTTTGGTGTGGTCTGCTAGCAATTTAAAACAAACTCACATCAATTACATTTTATCTCATTTGTAGATGTATTATTAATAATCAGATACATTATTTTCATGATGTTAGTTAGTTCGACACTGTAAAACCATTGTATATGAGAGAGGGAGAGAATGCTGTTTCTTTCATTTTTCCTAACCTGATGAATGTTATCCCACAAACCAAAATGGAATGACAGAGGTTACTTTTAATGGCATAAATGTCTGGTCAGCTAATTCATGATAAAATTGACACATGTTCTTTAATGACTGGTAATGCATAAAAAGATTAAGTGATTTATAAGCTTTATGAGGGTAGAATAACATTATTTTCTATGTACTCCAGGACAAGGTTGTTTTTATAGCAATTAGAAATACATATTAATTTATTCACATATTATTCATTGTAGTCCATGTTTCTATTTCCTAAAAATAAGAATTAGCTCCAAGTAGATGACTATGGGAACATTTCATCCATTTTAGTCAGCCAAATGAAAGAATGTAAAGTAATTGGGTTTGCTTTGTCTATATTATTATACAAAACATTAGTATTTCCACATTTTTCTTAATATTTGAAGAGTTTATTCTAACCAAATAAAAGGTAGAAATCTTGTGTTTGCTTTCAAAATGTTATTATTTTTAAATGTAATATGTATACATAGTTCCACACTGAGTGATGTTAATAACGTATCACGCAGACATAAGTAACCCACAAGAGAATAAGTTGTGTGTGGATTTTTCTTACCTGGTTATTCTGATATGCAGCACTAGACTTTTCTAGGGTTTATTCAGACTAGATTTCCATACATAACAGAGCATTTTATTAATTTGGGACCTTATGAAAACAAACCAAAAAAAGGGTGAAAAAGATTAAAATCATAGTCTATAGTGAGAACACATAATTTATTCAACATACCTTTATCGAACTTCAAAGGATACACACTGACTGCTGTTGCTCTCCAGTATTTTTCTCAAGAAAAAATAAAGAGAGAGAGGCCAAAAGAAAGAAAGAAGGCAGGGAGGCAGGCTGACGGACACAACGCTAACGCTTACTTGTTGTTGTTAGCTGTCCTTGAGTGGATTCTGATCTTGTCATTCCATTAGATGATATCAAATCCACATGGTTCATAGAAAACAGGCAACTCTACGGGTTATCTGAAATCCCCTACATGCCTCATAACTTAACATGACCTATTTTGTATTGCTTATAATACTGAATGTTGGTTTCACATACGCTGTTCCTTATAACCAGTTTAGTAAAAAAGGTAGCCCCATAATTGCAGATTTCTGTGCTGTGCACAGAACAGAGAAGTTGGCATTCAGCTCCATCCTCGGTCGTTTATTTTGCTAGATCGCAGCAGATGTCGACCAATAGCAGAGAATATCTCTAAACAAGGTTTTGAAGAGTCTACCAGTTGTGGTTAAAAAAAAAAAAAAAAAAGATGTAGTGGCGATCTAACAGGGCTTTCTTACAAATAAATGATGTTCTAAATTATTTTGTCTTATGAGGTTTTAAAATGATTCCAATCTGAAATTGATGTTTGATTTTCTGACAATGTCTTTTAAATGTTTTCTCACAGATTTTTTTTTAAACCTTCAGAAGACCAAATATGACCATAGAAATGGATGATATGACACTCTGCCATTCATCCATTTATTTAATATACACATGTTGGCTACCTTAGAGGCTCCACATGATTTAATTTGAAATAAATGTCATGTGGAATCAAATAATCCACTAGACCTCATAAAAATTTAAGTAAGCCACCCCTGATGTAATTTACTAACATAATGTGTGTGGAAAAGTGGGTTTCTATTCCTACAGAGGAGCTCTGGTGGTGCAGTGGTTAAGAGCTTGGCTGCTAACCAAAAGGTCGGCAGTTCAAATCCACCAGCCACTCCTTGGAAACTCTCTGGGGCAGCTCTGCTCTGCCCTATAGGGTCCCTATGAGTTGGAATCGACTCAACTGCAATGGGTTTGGGTGTTTGTTGTTTTTTTTTTTTTTATTATTCTTCCAGAAATGTTTTACAAAATATGGGCATGTAAGTTGTGTGTTTATGTTGAAACAAAACCAAATGGTATCCAATAATACCTATTTTTGCACCTACCTTTTTCATGTATTAATATTACTGGGACATTTTTCTATCTCATCATATGGATTCACTTTGTTCTGTTAATTCCACCTAGTACTTCTTATTTAATCAGTGCCCTACTGATCAACATTTATGTTGTTTCCATTTTTTCTGTCATGAAAAATGATGCTCAGTGAACACATCCATGTGCACATATATTTGCATCCTTGTGTAAGTGTATTTGTAGAATAAATTTCTAAATATGTATTTGTGGCTAAGAGTTTGGAATATTAACTTTTTGTTTGTTTATTGTTGTAGTTTAAGTGAAAGTTTACATTTCAAGTTAGTCTCTCATACAACAATCTATACATACATTGTTATGTAACCCTACTTGCTCTCCCTATACTGTGACAGCACACTCCTCCTTTCCACCCCTGATTTCCCATGTCCATTTAACCAGCTCCTGACCCTCTCTGCCTTCTCTTCTCCCCTCCTGACAGAAGCTGCCCATTTAGTCTCATGTATCTACTTGAACTAAGAAGCACACTCTTCACGAGTATCAGTTTATGTTCCACAGTCCAGTCCAATTTTTGTCTGAAGAGTTGGCCTTGGGAATTGTTTTAGTTCTGGGTTGACAGAGAGTCCAGGGGCCATGCTTTCTGGGGTTCCTCCAGTCTCAGTCAGACCATTAAGTCTGGTCTTTTTACTAGAATTTGAGTTCTGCACCTCACCTTTCTCCTGCTCCATCAGGGACTCTCTGTTGTGTTCCCTGTCAGTGGAATATTAATTTTAATAAATAGGGCCAAATTACTCTTAAAAAATTTTTTGGCCTAAAGGAGACTGGAGAAACCTCGAGAGTATGGCCCCCAGACACCTTTTTAGCTCAGTGGTGAAGCTACCTCTGAGGTTCACTGTTCAGCCTGGGAGTGGACAGCCCCGTAAAACCAAATGAGACTAACGAGGTACAGGAGTCCAGTGACAAGGGCCAGAAGGCAGAAGGGGACAAGGAAGCTGTTGATAGGGAACCCAAGGTTGAGTAAGGATATTGTTGATGTGTTGTGAGATTGTTAACCATTGTCATAGGGCAACATTTGTAGTAACTGTTAAATGAGAAACTATTTTGTTCTGTAAGCCTTCATCTTAAGTGAGAATAACAGCACAATTGGAAGAGCATAAGCAATGTCACTGAACTGTGTATGTAGAAATTTTTGAAACGGTGTATCTTTGGCTATGTGTATTTTCACCAAAAAAAAAAAGGTTGAGAATTTAGAGGGTTAATATGTTGTGGGGTTCTTAACCAATGTCATAAAACAACATGTGTACTACTGTTTCATGAGAAACTATTTGTTCTGTTAGCCTTCACCTGAAGTACGATAAAATATAAAAAATTTAAAAAATTAAAAAAAAAATTTTTTACCTCCACTTCCTGTGTGTGAAAGTGCCTGCTTTATCACATGAATATTATCACGTTATTTATTAGTTGGCAAACCTTTTTGCATATTTTTAACTACAAATATAGTTAAATATCTTTTTCTATTTTTTATTGATTTGTTTTTTTCCCCTGAACTATCATATTCTCATTTTTCTATTGAGTTTGATTTTTCCACCTTTTAATTTTGTTCAGCATTTATTCGGCAGATATTTATTTATTGCTTACAATGCTCCAGGCACAATTAGAAATGCTAGAAGCATAACTGTCAACAAAAGCCAGTGAAAACCCTTTCTTCATGGAGCTGACATTCTACAGGGTGAGATGTATATGAAGAAATAGATAAATAGTGTATGGGTGTTAGGTGGAGAAAAATAAAAGTGGGGTAAGAAAAGTGGGATAGGAAGTGCCAGGCATGGGAGTGGACTGTTAGATAGGATGGGCAGGTAAGGCCTCATGGACAAGATGAAATTTGCATAAACACCTGAAGAGGTGAGGGGTAAGTCCGTGTGATACCCAGGGCAAGACCATCCCATAAAGAGGGAGGTGCAGGTGCAAAGGCCCTGAGAAAGGATCGATCAAAAATGCCAGGACGACTGGAGCTGAGCGAGTGAGCTAGGGATAGCGTGGTAGAGTACAAGATCAGCATGTTAAAGAGGCGCCAAGTCAAGTAGAATGCCATAGGATATTGCAGAACATTGTAAGGAAAGTTGGCTTTCACTCTGAGTAAGATGGGAAGCCCTTTGAGGGTTTTGAAACAGAAGTGACCTATGCTATATTGAGATGAGACTGTGGGGTGGGGGAACACCGGGGAGAAGAGACTGTGGGGTGGGGGAACACAGGGGAGAAGGACAGGCAGACCAGTGAGAAGGCAGGTAACTGCAGTCATCCAGGCTGGAGACTCTGGTCTTGGGCTCAAGTGGTAGGAGTGGAGGTGGAGACAAGTGGCTAGATTCTGGATATAACGTGAATATGAAACTGATGGGATTTGCTGATGGGTTGGAGATGAGGTAAGAGAGAATAATCAGGATGGCTGAAAGTTTGCAAAGAACTTCTTGGGTAAGAAGGAAATGAGCTTTTTTTTTTTTTTCCCACTAACTTATGCTTGAAATATTTACCCCACTTTTCCCTTTGAATTTGGTTATGTAGTTTTCCCACGAAGAATAATTTAATATATAAAGTAAAATTTATCTCCTTTTTTTCTTGTAGGTTCTGGATTTTGAATAGTGTTTGGAAAGATTGTCCCCTTTCCAAGAATAAAAAAGAACAGAATTAAAATATTTTTCAATTTTTGAACAAAAAATAAATATTTTTCCTAGTATTTCTATAATTCAGTTTCTAGGTTTCAAATCTTGCTACATCTGGAATTTCTTTTGGTGTTATATCCTGGTATTTTAAATATTTGTTGATCTGGCTTCTTCATTTCTTTGTTGCTCTTGAAACTTCATTTCTATTTAATGGCTGGTGGATTCCCAATAACAACACCTGTGAAGCCATGGATACCTTCTCCCGTCAGACTCAGTGCAGTTCTCCTTGGTGTCTCCTTACCTCAAAGCCTTTGTTAGTACTGATTTTTGGTCTGCCAAATTCTCTCCTTCAAGGCTCAATCCTATTCCCATCTCATTCTTGCAGTGTTTTAATATTTATTTAAGTAATTTCTTCCTTCTCTATTTCGTCATAGGACTTCACTTTTGCCTTTATATTAATTTGGTGCTGTTTTGCTGTACAGTTAGTTGTTTGGTGCTTATCACTGCCTCTGACAGAATCTTTTGATGATAATGATGGTACCTGTCTTACTTATCTAGTGCTGCTGTAACAGAAACACCACAAGGTGCTTTAACAAAGAGAAATTTATTCTCTTACAGTCTAGGAGGCTAGAAGTCCAAATTCAGGGTGCCAACTCCAGCGGAAGGCTTTCTCTGTCTATTGGCTCTGGGGGAAGGTCCTTGTCTCCTTTCAACATCTGTGGGCCTGGCATTCCCTGGAGATCTCCATGTCTCTTGGCATCATTTTTTTCCTGGTTCTAGGAGGTTCTTAGCACAGGGATTCCGGTCTAAAGGACATGCTCTGCTCCTGGCTCTTCTTTCTTTGTGGTAGTGAGGTCCCTCCTCTCTCTGCTCATTTCTCTCTCCTTTTATCTCTTGTAAGATTAAAGATGTGACTCAAGCAAGGGTGTGACTTGAGTAAGCATGTGACTTAAGTAAGGGTGTGACTTGAGTCAGGGTGTAATTTGAGTCACACCCTCTTATAAGGCTGTCACTCAAGATACACCCTACACTGATCCTGCCTCATTAACATATTGTTGTTGTGTGCTGTCAAGTCAATTCTGACTCATTAACATACACCTGTTGCTGTCCAGTAGATTCCAACTCATAGCGACCCTATAGGACAGAGTAGAACTGCCCCATAGGGTTTCCAAGGAGCACCTGGTGGATTCGAACTGCCAACCTTTTGGTTAGCAGCCCAGCTCTTTAACCACTTTTCCACCAGGGCCAACATTAACATATAGAGGTTAGGACTTACAACACTTCACAAAGTGGAGGATAATTACCTCACATCATAAAATGACAACCACACAATACTGGAAATTATGGCCTAACCAAGTTGACACATATTTCTGGGAGACACAATTTAATCCTGGACAGTACTTAATGTGGAAGTTTTTATATGATAATATTCAATGTGTTATGTTAAATAACCTCCACTTACAAGAGTAACTTTTAAACTAAATTCAACTAAACTTAACAATTAGGAGGTCGCTGTTGTCATGATAAGGTAACATGAACATTATTCATTGATTTGGTGATTCATTACATATGTATTGAACATCTACCAAGAATGGAGACACTCTGCTAGGTACCAGGGGTATACGTCTGAGCAACATAAATCGAGTCACCAAAATTATAACACAGCAGTTGTGAATTATTAACCTAATTTATAATTAAACATAATTACTTATTCCATAAAGATATTTTAAAATAGATAGTTAATATAATGAAAGTTGTAGGAGTCATATTCTCTTCCTCCCCTGCATCTCCTTTCTAGACTGCGCTACTTAAGTCTTCTTTTTCCTGAGACCCTGGACCACCTTTGTTGTAGTTAGTTGCCATCAAACCACATTAAGTTGGGATAATTGGAGGGGAGGTGATGATCTCAGCAATCGTTTCTAAGGAATAGAGAAAAAAATAGTCACTGTAAACATAATAATATTTCTGAGTTATGCCGTCAGTGGCATACAAAATCAGTAAAGAACAATTTGGTTACCTTGTTGATCAGTGGTTCTCAATGGGTACAAACATAGTAACAACTGTGAGGATGGCACAGGACTGGACAGTGTTTAGTTCTGTTGTATGTAGGGTTGCTATGAGTCAAAACCAACTTGATAGTACCTAATAACAACAAAATTACATCTCAATAAGCTGTTAATAAATTTTATATGATAGATCCTCAGGCAATTAGGTATAGTCTTGGATTTCCTATTATTTTTCATTGGTTTGTCTATTTATTCACAAATATCATGCCGTTTTAATTCCATAAGCTATGTTTTTTGATCTGATAGGGCTACTCTGACCGTCTGACCTTATTGCAGTTGTTAATTAGGGGTTTCCTGTTTATTTTTTCTTGTTTATTCTTCAATTTTAATTTTATAATCAACTTGTCTAACCCTAGAAGAAAACAATAGCAACAACATGATAAATGTTATTTTATTGGCATATTAAATTTGTGACTTATTTTGGGGAATTAAAAAGCAGATCTATAAATTTTTGTTAATTTTAGGCAGGTTGGTGCACAAAGGAGTAGCATGTTTTAGCACAGTGGAAAAAGTAAATTTTGGATGTATAGTGAATTCAGGTTTCAGCTTGCTCCTTTCTAGACGTGCAAACTTGGACAAGCTGATTAACTTCTCTATTGCTTGAGTTTTTCCTTTGGAAAGTGGGGATAATAATACTGAAGATAAAGGTGGTTTTTAGAACTAAATCGCTACATGTGCCTGGACTTTTTTCTGTTCTTTTTCCTGATGCATTCCCAGTACCTAGAATAGAGCCTGGCCCATAACAAAAGCTGAATAAATATCTATTGAATGAAGGAAGAAAGGAAGAAATGAAGCAAGCTCGCAGCATCTGTTGTTGTTGTTAGGTGCTGTTGAGTCGGTTCCAACTCATAGCGACCCTGTGTACAACAGAACAAAACACTGCCCGGTCCTGCGCCGTCCTCACAATTGTTGCTTTGCTTGAGCACATTGTTGTGGCCACTGTGTCAAGCCATCTCGTTGAGGATCTTCCATTTTTTTTCTGACCCTGTACTTTACTGAGCATGATGTCCTTCTCTAGGGACTGATCCCGCCTGATAACATGTCCAAAGTATATGAGACGAAGTCTCCCCAGTCTTGCCTTTAAGGAGCATTATGGTTTTACTTCTTTCAAGACAGATTTGTTCATTCTTTTGGCAATCTGTGGTATATTCAATAGTCTTTGCCAACACCACAATTCAAAGAAGTCAATTCTTCTTCTGTCTTCCTTATTCACTGTCCACCTTTCACATGCATATGAGGTGAAAACACCATGGCTTGGGTCAGGTGCACCTTAGTTCTCAAGGTGACATCTTTGCTTTTCAACATTTTAAAGATGTCTTTTGCAGCAGATTTCCCCAAGGCAATGAGTCTTTTGATTTCTTGACTGCTGCTTCCATGGGTGTTGACTGTGGATCCAAGTAAAATGAAATCCTTGACAACCTCAGTCTTTTCTCCATTTATCATGATGTTGCTTATCAGCCCAGTTGTGAGGACTTTTGTTTTCTTTATACTGAAGTGTAATCCATACTAAAGGCTGTGGTCTTCAATCTTCATCAGTAAGTGCTTCAAGTCCTCTTCACTTTCAGCAAGCAGGATCGTGTCATCTGCATAACGTAGGTTGTTAATGAGTCTTCCTCCAATCATCATGTCATGTTCTTCTTCATATAGTCCAGCTTCTCAGATTGTTTGCTCAGCATACAGATTGAATAGGTATGGTGAAAGGATACAACCCTGATGCACACCTCTCCTAACTTTAAACCATGCAGTATCCTCTTGTTCTGTTTGAACGACTGCCTCTTGATCCATGTGCAGATTCCTCATGAGCACAATTAAGTGTTCTGGAATTCCTTTCTCCACAATGTTATCCATAATTTGTTATGATCCACACAGTCGAATACCTTAGCATAGTCAGTAAAACACTGGTAGACATCTTTCTGGTATTCTCTGCTTTCAGCCAGGATCCATCTGACATCAGGAATGATATCCCTGGTTCCATGTCCTCTTCTAAATCCAGCCTGAATTTCTGGCAGTTCCCTGTCAATATACTGCTGCAGCCACTGAGTGATCTTCAACAAAATTTTACTTGCATATGATATTAATGATATTGTTGATAATTTCTGCATTCGGTTGGATCACCTTTCTTGGGAATAGGCATAAATATGGATCTCCTCCAGTTGGTTGGCCAGGTAGCTGTCTTCCAAATTTCTTGGTATAGACTAGTGAGCACTTTCAGAGCTGCATCCATTTGTTGAAACTTCTCTATTGGTATTCCATCAATTCCCCGAGCTTTGTTTTTTGCCAATGTCTTCAGTGCAGCTTGGACTTCTTCCTTCAGTACCATCGGTTCCTGATCATATGTTGCCTCCTGAAATGGTTGAACGTTAACCAGTTCTTTTGGTATAGCAACTCTGTGTATTCCTTCCATCTTCTTTTGATGTTTCCTGCATCGTTTAACATTTTCCCCCATAGAATCCTTCAGTACTGCAACTTGAGGTTTGAATTTTTTCTCCAGTTCTTTCAGCTTGAGAAATGCTGAGCATGTTCTTCCCTTCTGGTTTTCTACCTCAGGCTCTTTGCACATGTCACCATAATACTTGCAGCATCTAGTGGGCTATTAAATATTAGTTCCCTTCTTTTTTCTTTATTTCAGAAATAATGCTGCTAGCAAATTTATCATTATAATCTTAAGCTACTTGCTTTTGGCTTTTAAAATTATTGAAATATTTTTGGGGAAAGGCAATAATGACCATTTTTCTCTGTGGTATCATTTACAATGAAATTTTGATGTGGTTAAGTATGATTTTCTAGAGCTTATCTTTTCATTTCATATTTACTGTAGATTTGTATTTATAATAGCCCTAAGTGATTGCATACTGGAAGAAACTCATGTAAATAATAAATTAAAAGCAGATTTGCAGGAAAAAAATAAAAAGAAGGGGCAGTAACTTATATCCATATTATTTATGTACATTTTAACACGGGGCAGGATTTGACGTTGGAAAAAAATGCTCTGAACAGACACTATTGTCAGCTTAACTTATTCGTGAGTGAGGTCATGTTTGCTATTAAATAGTAAACTTTTTACAGTAAAAGACTGCAAAAAAAAAAGAAACCCTGAAAAATATGAATACCCAGTGAATTGATAGCAAGAGTAGAATTAAAAAATGACTAATACACCTCACTGGTCTCATCCCTTCAGGAGCAAGGGAGAATGAAGAGAACAGGATACAAGGAAAAGATTAGTCCGAAGGACTAATGGACCACAGCTACCAAGGCCTCCACCAGACTGAGTCCAGTACAGCTAGATGGTGCCCGGCTACCACCACTGACTGCTCTGACCGGGATCACAACAGAGGGTTCTGGACAGACCTAGAGAAGGATGTAGAACAAAATTCCAACAAAAAAAAGATCAGATTTACTGGCCTAAAGGAGACTGGAGAAACCCCGAGAATATGGCCCCCAGACACCCTTTTAGCACCGTGGTGAAGTCACTTCCGAGGTTACCATTCAGCCAGGGATTGGACAGCTCCATAAAACCAAATGGGAGTAATGAGGCACAGCAGTCCAGGGACAAGGGCTAGAGGGTAGAAGGAGACAGGAAAGCTGGTGATACGGAACCCAAGGTTGAGTAAGAACAGTGTTGATGTGTTGTGAGGTTGTTAATCATTGTCATAGGGCAACATGTGTACTAACTGTTAAATGAGAAACTATTTTGTTCTGTAAGCCTTCATCTAAAGTGAGAATAGCAGCACAATTGGAAGAGCGTAGTTGATGTCACTGAACTGTGCATGTAGAAATTTTTGAAATGGTGTCTCTTTGGCTATGTATATTTTCACCAAAAAAAAAAAAAAAAAAAAAAAGGTCGAGAAGGGAGAGGGTTGACATGTTGTGGGGTTGCTAACCAATGTCAGAAAACAATACGTGTACTACTATTTCATGAGAAGCTATTTGTTCTGTAAACCTTCACCTGAAGTACAAAAAAATTTAAAAAAAAAAGACTAATACACCTGTAAGATTCTCAGCAGTGGTAAACTAGCTTTAATAGCGCTGTTTATCTGTCTGTCTGTCTATCTGCCTATCTTTCCATCATTGTTAGATTACAGTTGAACCCAGTTCCACTCTTGTACAGATAGATGTAGGGTAGTAAAATGCAGGTGGGTTTATTAGCAAAGGCTCTGGTTTCTGACAATTGCTGTAGCATCCGGCATCCTTAACAATCCAAGAATTTTGAGCAGTATATGTGTATTTATGGGAACAAGACTGCCTTTAATTAGCTAGAACTATTCTCCTAATGGTGTCATGGAAGAATACCTGAGCTGGCATGAACATAGCTATTCTTTCCCTACAGAGTTCAGGTTGTTTAGACGGGAACAGACACTAATTGGCTTGGAGACAGGTTTCCCTCCTGGCCTTGGCCCTTCTGGAGTAAAATTTCCCTTCAAGTTTCTCTCTTTTCAGCCTCTTCATTTCCTTGGAGTTACTATTATAATGACACATACATATGACCAGAGGCATATCTCTAGCAATAAATAATTACAATGTGGTAGAATGCATAGACTTTGACATCAAGAAAACCCAAATTCAAATTTTTGGTCTTACTATTTCTTAACTAATGATGGGCAAATCACGTATCTTCTCTGAACCTCAGTTTCCTCATAGGCAAACCAACTGGTAATTTCTTCATCTATGAAGTTATGAGTAAATGTTCAGCTGCTAACCAAAAGGTCGGTGGTTCGAACCCACCAGCTGCTCTGAGGGAGAAAGACGTGGCAGTCGGTCTGCTGCTATAAAGATTACAGCCTTGAAAACCCTATGGGGGCCCTTCTCCTCTGTCCTGTAGGATTGCTGTGAGTCAGAATCAAGCGAACAGCAATGGGTTTGGTCTTCTGTATGTTAGTAATCATGAATTTAGTAGCTCAGCCTTTAAGTTGCAGGGTATCAAAGGGGGATGGTGATTGCAATGAACATTACTTCAAGATGGAAACGGTGACTGAAAGGATTTGGGGGTCTTCCCTTTTCTGCATTAAACCCACTGCGGTCAAGTCGATTCTGACTCATAGCGACCCTTGAAGACAGAGTAGAACTGCCCCATAGGGTTTTCAAGGCTGTAAATCCTTAGGGAAGCAGACTGCCACATCTTTCTCCTGCTTTTTCTCATGAGGAAGGTGGGGACACATTAAAGTTTTTATTTCTGTTCGTGAGTTTAAATGTGAGTTGAAAGGTGTGTGTGGACACTGAGTAAACATCATGGCGAGGACACCCATTCTGGGCCTTCTCTTCAGATGCTATTTCCACAGAGAACTGAGAGGTAATTGGTTTTATTCAACTTCTATTTGTTCTTAAACAAAATTATGCAAATATTTTATTTTGTTATTTTTACTCTTTTCTTCACTGTAAGAACCCCTTCTTAGGGTTTTTTCCTTCAAAGAATATGTGATTTCAGGATGCCTAAAGAGATTCAGAAGCCCTCATTATTATTCATCTATGAATTGTTAGCTGAAAGACTTTCTTGTGGAGAACATCATACGGCAACTTCTGCGTGTGAGGAAAGCTTGCCTGGAAAGCAGCTCGTGGTTGCCAGAAACCACGCTTTGTGCCTACAGTGTAGATTCGGCCTGTCATTCTAAAATTACAGTCCTTGGAGACCACCATTTACACTACCAGGGAAGATTTTTTTTTTTACTTTAATTCATGTTAAAACCTCATTTTCGACAGATAGACAATTAGAATAATGGACAGCATCTCTTGTCTGCCCTCTCGGTCATTTCAGTGGAGTTTAGAAGCACTGCGGTACACTAGCTCTCAGCCAGCCTGCCCACGGATGAGGTTCTTTTCCATTTCCCAATCATTTAGAGACACAAATTGCACGTAATACTCAGTACAGAGGAAGAAGATAAGCCATGTTAGATCCGTTTTTAACCAGAAAGGAAGGCCATTTATAAAATGGTGGCTCATGAGAGAGAATAAATGGCCTTTATTAAAATGAAGGAAATTACATGATTCTAAAAAATCTTAAATAATTCCAGCGATGGAGGAAGCAAAATCACCCCTTGGCAAATCTTTATAGATTATTTATGCTTTTGGAATAGAGTCATCCCAGCATTATGACTATCGTTGATGAATAATGAATGTTCGGGATGATCATGGCCCCATATTGCATTGCAAAGCCAGCACTAGCCTTTGGGAATAGAAGCAACAAATGCAATTACTCTATAATTTGAATAAATCAGCAAATGATAGCTCCTGAAAGTGTATAATATAAACACGATTCTACAAATTGGCCTTATATAGCAAAGCATAAACTAAGCCAGCTGAGGTTCTGCTGAATGGTTGAGAGATAGCCTTAATGTCACCCTCTCAACATAAACAGGTTACCGTATTAGATAGGTTTATAAGGTTGTGAGGAGGTGAACTCAGACGGAATCAGAACAAGCATGAATGAATATCTGAAACTGTGTTAGACTAAGTTCCTTTCCTCTTCTGCGTCCCCCTGAAAAACGCTGCCCGTTCTGTAGCATCTTACATCTTTTTATCAGTGGTTATGGCAGAGGACATAGTAAACTGGCCTCAGTGTTAGGGTTAACATTCATCCTCTCTTCTGTTCACACAGGTGCTTCATTTGTAATAGATAACACCCTCTCTAATATCTTGTATTCTCTGCAGTTTCTTTATGGCTGAGGTATGGTTAGAGAGTCAGAGCTGGAATTCTTGACGTTCCTCGTATTTACTTTGCATGATCTCTGTAACTTAGAAATTCCTACCTGGTGGTTCCCTATCTATTGATGCACGTCGAGTACAGGGGTGTGGCATCCTGGTACCCCTTGCACCAAAAACTCATTGGCACTTTGATATAAAAAAAAAGGGTTTACATATGCATTAGTGAGTTCATATTAAGGGGCCACAAATTTTGTGGATAAGATTCCTGATAAAATAAACCACTAACCTTTAGGAATCCTGATGGTGCAGTGGTTAAGAGCTCAGCTGCTGACCAAAAGGTCTGCAGTTTGAATCCACCAGCCTCTCCTTGGAAACCCTTTGGGGCAGTTCTGCTCTGTCCTATAGGGTCGCTATGAGTTGGAATTGACTCCATGGCAACAGGTTTCGTTTTGGGTTTTTTTTTTTTTTTTTAACTTTAGGAAGATGTTAAGTTTTCAGGCTCCCTCCCCACATCTTTCCTCACAATGCCCCTGTAACTATTATAAATGGAGGTGGTTATTGTTATCGAATACAATGGAACTAAAAGGGCATTGTGAAAGCTTTTCCGTGTGAGATAGACATGGCACTTATTGTATTCCTTAGAAGTGGACTTGAGATATTACACGGTCGTATGATGGAGCCCTGGTGGCACAGTGGTTAAGAGCTCAGGCTGCTAGTTCCATCCTCCTTGGAAGCTCTACAGGGCAGTTCTACTCTGTCCTATAGGCTCGCTATGAGTCAGAATTTATTCGACAGCAATGGGTTTTTGGGGGATGATGCTTTTGTGTCTGAAGACCCACAAGTTAGACTAGTTTCTGTCTTCGCCAACTTACCCTGCTAACTCCATGGAGACCTTGGCTGATAAGGAAGTTCCCAGTATGGTCAAGTGTCCTATTATTCATTGTGAGACATCCTCACAAGGAAAGTGGAATAAAGGATGCGAAGAGGAAGACAACAGTTTTCTCCTTCTTTTCTAAAGTAAGTTTTTATGACCGTTTCCCAGAATTCCTTATAAGGAATGCCACTTCTAATCTAATCAAACTGGAATTTGCATGTTCCAAACCATTTGATATATTTGGTTGTTATATGTATGTATGTCCAGGTGTTGCCTGCCAACTCACAGGGAAAACTATTAGGGTAGATTTAGACTAAGGAGAAGCAATAAATTCTACCAAAAAAAAAAAAAAAAAAAAAGCCCAGTCCAAGAGTCTTAGTTCTGAGTCTCTTCCCAAGCCTACACGTTCCTGTGTTTTATCATCGTTCGGCCAGTCCTCCTGCCAGTGGGAGGGTCCATGTATCCCTCACCACCTCCCTGACTCATCCCTTGTCTACATCCTCTCAGAAAAATGGGAACCAACGGTTTGTTGCTCTCTATGCACTGCTCTTCAAACACCATTTCAGACAATAATGACACTTTATAAACATTTTTTTGATGCTGATGCTTCATAAGGGGTGTAATGGATTAGGAGTAAGGAAATAAGAGTTCTAATACCTCCCTCTTATTCATCTCTTTTGTCAATAAGATTTTCTTGGATCAGTTTTGTGTAAAGGGGTCAAAGTTTATTTTAATGCAATTGTGTGTGTGTGAAAAGTGCTTAATTTTTTCAGTGCCAAAATATTCAACATTATCTACTTCAATGATACAATTTTAAGGAGATTGATGCCATGTGTAAAAACCAGGATAGATTTATTTCAGATAGTCATCTTATTTTTTTTTTTTTTAAGTTTAAGTCTCTCTGTATATAAGAAGAGTTGCTATAATCCTCAGTGACCAGGATTTGATTTAAAAACATATTTACAATAATTCAAGCCACATGATATTTCAAATAGAAAAAAAGGGCCAATATTTTATTCAACATTCTTAGCAGTTTGGTAAGAAAATAAAAGCAGCATCAGTTCTCTGTCAATAAAATGAAATCTATCTCCATTGTAGAAGATCTGGAAAGCACAGAAGACAAACTGGGCGTACTACCAATTTTCAAATAAAGTTTGAATTAATTTTTCCCTTCTTGTGCCTGTGATTACCTAAGGTTTGCCTTAAGGTTCCGACTCATGGTCTGTCTTGCTCAGTATCCTGACTTACCAGTTGCAATTGAGATGATTCTAACTCACGACAACCCCTTATGTGTCAGAGTGGAAAAGCTTCCATAGGGTTTTCAATGGCTGATTTTTCAGAAAGAGACTGCCAGGCCTTTCTTCTGAGGAACCTCTGGGTGGACTCCAACCTACAGCGTTTTGGTTCGCAGTCGAGCACGTTAACCGTTTGCACTACCCAAGGACTCCTGGGTCCTCATCACTCTAGCATTCTCCATGGATATGCAGTCGGAAGGGTGGCACAAAGGATCAGGAGCAGGCTGCTCAGGTTTTAATCTCAGCTCTACAGACTGCTGGGACTGTACCTCTGGGAGAGTCACCAGCCTCTCCGTGCCTCTGTTTCCTCCTCTGTAAAATGGAGATAACAGTAATGTTTACCTCCAAAATTTGTTGCGAGGATGAATTGAGCAATGAATTGAGCTATTACAGACTAATAGCGGTGCTTGGCATATATTAAGCATTCATTAATAGCAAATACATAGATATCCATAGCAGGACCCTGGTGGAGCAGTGGTTAAGCATTCGGCTGATAACCAAAAGGTTGGCAGTTCAAATCCACCAGCTGCTCCTTGGAAACCCTATGGGACAGCTCTACTCTGTCCTATAGGGTCACTATGAGTCGGAATCAGGTTTGGTTTTGGTATTGATATCCATGCCCAGCAGTCTGGTTTTGTTTAAACATCCTTTCTTGTAGCAACCAATTTCAAAACTTTTATCTATGAACCTATATAAATTTTTTCAAAATAATACCCGTGTTTATTCTGTGCCACTTGTAAAAGGAATGAGTTCCTCAGGTTTACTTACTCTCAACTGTTTACTTGTCAGGGCTTTCAAAATCAAGAAATCTCCCCCTTGTTCTTACTATTCTGTCGACATCAGGGGAGAATGCATCCATCCAGCAACCCAGATGTTCTAGTCTTTGATCTGCCTGCCTTCACATGGAAAGTTTTCTATTGTTTCTCATAGATTGGCCTTCTCACATCTTCTCTTGTGTCATTCCATCAACTGTGAAATGCAGTATCAGCAAACAGATAATGCCCCAAGATTTGGGAGAATTAAGTTTTGTCAAAAGGCAAAAAACATCTCCACACACAACTACTGAAAAGCATAGCAGTTAGGGCCAGCTGTGATTCAAGAAACTGAAATTTACTTGTCATGGATTGAACTGTGTCCCCCCAAAATATATGTCAACTTGGCTAGGCCACGATTCCCAGTATTGTGTGGTTGTCCACCACTTTGTGATCTGATGTGATTATCCTATGCAGTGTAAATTCTAACCTCTATGATGTTAATGAGGCAGGATTAGAGGCGGTTATATTAAAGAGGCAGGACTTAATCTACCAGATTAGGTTGTATTTTGAGTCAATACCTTCTGAGATATAAAAGAGAGAAGTGAGCAAAGAGACAGGGACCTCATATCCCCAAGAAAGAAGGCCTGGGAGCAGAGCATGTCCTTTGGACCTGGGATCCCTGCGCTGAGAAGCTCCTAGACCAGGGGAAGATTGATGACAAGGACCTTCCCCCAGAACCAACAGAGAAAGAAAGCCTTCCCCTGGATTTGGCCTCCTGAATTTGTACTTCTGCCCTACTAGACTGTGAGAGAATAAATTTCTGTGTGTTAAAGCCATCCACTTGTGTTGTTTCTGTTACAGCAGCACTACATGACTAAGACGTTAGTGATCCTGCTTTTTCTTACAGAGCACCCAGAGATCTTCAGAGCTGTGAAATCAGTGTTGGGGAAGGTCAGAACATTGAACACATAATACCTGAAGTTTCTGTCCTCTTTTTCCTTTAACGTGCAGTGAAGGTGCTTTGTCGATTGATTACCGCTATACTCAGTGCCATCCAGTAAGAACATTCTGGAAATTTTCCTGGACATACCTCAAGCATTAGTGACACTCCAACCTGAAAAAAACGGGTGATAAAACCTGCCTTGTGGGGTTGTCATGAAGATTAGCTGAGAAAACACAAGTGAGAGATACAAGAGGCTCAACAAATGACTTTCCAAGGTCACACGACTAAGATGAAGTGTAGACAGCAGTCGGACCTACGTCTCTCGTTACCGAGTCAAGCTCGCTTTTCAGGTTACCACTCTGGCTGGTGAAAGTCTGGCGGATCTGTGGTGAGGAGGGGAAGCCGGGAATTGCAGTTGCAAAGAAGAGAGACAGATGGAACTGGTATTAGAGAGGAAGTGTCTTAGTCACCTAGCACTGCTGTAACAGAAAGACCACAAGTGTGTGGCTTTAAAGGACAGAAATTGAAGTCCTCACAGCTCTGGAGGCTTAAAGTCCGAGCAGGCTTTCAGCCACGTGGGTGATTCTTTCTTGTTGGTAGCCCGGGTGTTCTTTGGTCCCTTGGCTTGTAGAGATCCTCACGTGGCATCTCTCTCCCCAGCATGTCATTGCTTCTGTGTCTAACCTGCCCTTTATAGCACTCGGAAGTGATTAGGTTCAGGATACACCCAGCATGGATACGGCCTCATTAACGTAGCAAAGAAAACCCTATTTCCAAATGGGATTATATCCAAAGACCACCCCCCCCCAAAAAACCAAACCCATTGCCATCAAGTTGATGCTGACTCCAGTTGCCATTCAGTCAATTACAACTCATGGTGACCCCATGTGTGCAGAGTAGAACTGCTCCATAGGATTTTCAAGGATGTGACCTTTTGGAAGCAGATTGCCAGGCCCTTGCTTCCAAGGTACCTCTGAGTGGGTTCGAACCACCAACCTTTCTGTTAGTAACCATTGTTGTTGTTAGGTGCCCTTGAGTCGGTTTTGACTCATTGTGACCCTACAGGACAGAGTAGAACTGCCCCACAAGGTTTCCAAGGAGCAGCTGGTGGATTTGAACTGCCGACCTTTTGGTTTGCAGCTGAGCTCTTAACCACTGAGCCACCAGTGCTCCTTGCACAACCTAGGTACTCCAAAGGAGGGTTAGCGTTCCAACAATCCACATCAGTAGGATTGCCAGGTATCGGCAGCAGACCTTATTAATACTGCGATGTGTCTCCTACCTGGACTAGAACTCACAGTGGACACATTACTGATTCTGGGCCTTTTTGCACACAGCAAACTCTGGCTATCCACGTCAAAGTGTTCAATAACGAACCTTAGGCCTCAGGGACCGTTTCGTTCTGTTTCTCTCTTCTGATTCAGTCCTCTGTATTGCCTCATGTAACTATGGAATTTTATATTTCATTTGTGACAAAGGGCAGTTTTGAAGGAGACGTTTATTTTCAGATGCTGGAGTGACTTTTCTTACTTCCAGACTCTCCTCTGCTGGGAATCTGCAGTGTCTCCTGTACTCAGTATGAAAGCCAGATCAAGAAAAATGATTTTTTTCCCAACAACACCCAGCATCTGACTCTGTTAAAATAGACAAGGAAGAACTGATATTTACTATGACTAAACCTGGAGAAAATCAGATAAAACACAGCTTGTGAGATCAGGACAACCCTCTCTTCTCCCACCCCACGCCACCCTCCCCCACTGTTTTTTTAGTTTGTGGAACATTTTATCACCCCAGAATGGTGCTTGTGTATTATTGGTTTAAAATTGATCTCTGTAGATTAAATTAATAAATGGTTCGATCACATTTTCTTTGCTTTCGGATGTCAAGTTGCAGCACATTATGTGCTAATTTGATGTCCTTGGGGGAAATATCAGTCCCCGCCCCCCAGCCCCTTAGCCCTTGTCTCTACTCTTTTATACATGCAGCACTCACACTGCATCAACTGAGGGGACTTCACCACATTTCCTACCACCCACCAGGCTCTGTGGTGAAAGCTGATGTGGGCCGGGAGGAGAGGGAAGGGTGAGGTCTTCACTCCTTCACAAGGTGGAGACCTCCGGCAGCAAAGCCCCAGCCCAACTTGTAAGAGAGGTTGTCTGTTACATCCGTGTTTTTGCTATAGGTTTATTTACAAAAAGAAGGGAGGAAGGGAGGGAGGGAGGGAGGAAGGGAGGGAGCAAAGAAGGGAGGAAGGAAAAGAATGGAAAAGAGGGAAGGGGAGGGAGGAGGTAGAGAGAGAGAAAGGAAAGAAGGTGCCCAGATTACAGACTGGCATTCCAACTGCAAATTTGATTAATGAGGTTGAATTTCTTCTCCTGAGATCAATCTCTCCATCTGTGAAAGGACAGAATTTTATTAATATTAAATGATATTTTAATGACACTAGTAATGACCAACATTTTAAATAGCATCATTCCTTTAGAAAAGCGAAGTGCGTGTTACGAGTTGAATTGTGTCCCCCCAAAAATGTGTCAAAATCCTAACCCCTGTGCCTGTAAATATAACCCTGTTTGGAAACAGTGGTTTTTGTGTGTGTGTGTTGATGAGGTCATGCCAGTGTAAGGTGGGTCCTAAACCTAATCACTGAGTTATACGAAGAGCAGGAGAGACAACGAGACACACACAGGCTGGAGAGGAAGGGAGGCATACGTGGCTGATGCAGCTACAAGCCCAGGAAACCCAAGGATTTCTGGAAGCTTCCAGAAGCTGAAACAGACAAGAAAGTATCCCCCCTGCCCCCCTGCCCCAGAGCCACATCCTGAATTTGGACTTCTCACATCCTGAACTGTGAGAAAATACATTATTCTCTTTAAAAGCCATCCACTTATGAGTATTTCTGTTACGGAAGCACTAGATAATTAAGACAGTGCAAATGTTATATTTTTTGTATAGATTGCAAATCATCACAGGAATGTAGATATTATGTCAAGGTTTTCATCACCAACCAACTTGCCTTCCGGTAAAGGATCTCCAATTTAATGGCATTTGTGAATTAATTTTATGAAGAAAAAGAATTCCGTATGTTTCAACTCTAAGGTCAAAGAAAACTGTATTTAAAACCAGTCTTTAAAAACTGGTAGTCTTTTGAAAGGTACCTCATGTTTCTGGCCTTCTCAAGGGACCTCTGCAAACACCACAAATCCAACTCCTCTGCTCCCCAGAAATAGCTCCTTTGAAAAGTTGGTAAAAGCAGGCGTGGAGTATGTTTAACTAACTTTGCCTGAAATACACCATTTTAGTAGGCTCATTTCTCTATGACCATTAAGCTCTTTTTGTTTTCAGGCAGGCCCTCGAGATCTGAGAATGTTTAATGTCAGTGTTTTCTTTATAATAAACAGATGCATAATTTATATTGCTTGAGTCTGACCAAATAATCCTGTAATATAAAGTTTCTTTACTTCTTACACTGTAGCTGTACTTGAAATCATACGCTGCTTAGACCACTGTGTGTAGGTGTGAGGGTGTGTATGTGTACATGGGTGTCTACACGCACACACACGTATTCCTTCATTCTTGCAGCCTTTGTTATTCTGGCTGTTCTTTTTGTGCTTGAAAGATCACATAATAGGCTATGAAAGAGCTCCCCCTTCTTTAATCAAGGTCCTTCATCTTTTGTATTTTCAACGAGATAGCTCAATTAAATGGGATAATTTGACAAAAACTATTGAAAATCAGAGAGAGGTATTTGGAACAAATAAGATATTGAAACTTGTAAGTTATTGCAGCTAATAGATTATCCACTGCAAATGTGAACTCTCTGCTTTGTAATAAGAAATAATTTCCATATTAAAAAGTTTCCTTAAAAGAGACTATCAAAGGGGAAAAATCCAGCTATTTAAACGCTTAGCATCAGAGAGAAGTGCTTCTTGAAATTCAAGGAGAGAAATAGTAACATTTTCTCCGGCTTGGTGAACAGTACTTGTTACCATGGACATAGAATTCAAGGTTATTTAAAAGCAAACAATACGACAAATCAACACAGTGCAATGAAGAAGATAGACAATTCCATAAATACTGTGTAAGTTTGGTACTCTTGAGTGAAGGCCTATTGTCATATTTGGCTTTGCCTTGACCTTCTGCAGAAAAATGTATGCAGGCAGATTCTGGACTGCTGTTAAGGTTACTGCCTTGATGGAAAGACCATGAGAACAACTCTATGAGCTGCCTAAGAAAACTCCTCAATTCTGTTTAAACATGAATGAAAACAAGATAAAGGACCAATGCTATCATATTCATAGCATTAATAGGTTGTATTAATTCATTCATTTAGTTCATACATCTCGAGTACCTAGAAGGTGCTAAGTATCTCCTAAACATTAAATCTCCAAATATTAATAAGACATTTTACACAATCTTCAGGGGCCAGACTAGTGGAGAAAAAGAATGTATGTGCTATAATAGTTATAATATGATAAATCCTATCAAAGAGATAGGTACAAAGAGCCTTGAGAACATAACGAATGAGTGAATCTGGGCAAAGGAGTGAGGAGCAAAGTGGTAGGACATAGCAGGCTTCTCAGGTGCCACTTGATCAGGACCTCGAAGGGTTTGTAACATGGAGAGAAAGGAATAAAGCGTTTTGAGGGGGAAACGTTAATCTGAACAAAGTCGTGAGACTACGAGAATGTATACCAAGCTTGAGAAACAGCATGCACTTTTATGTGGCAGGGACAGGTCATATCAAGCAGAGTAATAGAAAGGCTGATCTTCTAGAATGGTGATGTTGATATTGGAGACTGCCATTTGGACACTCTTGTAGGAACTCCAAAGGAAACATCCAAAGAAAGTAATAGCATACTCACTTGGTAAGAAAATACGCAGAACTCTCTTATGCTCTTAAATAAATAAAGATGACTAGGAACCCTTGGAGAACACTTTGCATTCTTCTCTCTTCAATTAACAGATGACTTTCTATGAGCAATCTGCTAATGTAACATTCTCTTTTATTAATCTTTATCTAAATGTGAAAAATTATAATTATCAGCAAAGCTGAAGGTCTCATTCACTCTTTTTAAATTATGTTTTAATTATGCAATAAAACATTAATATATTACCTATGAGAAAAAATAAAACATTATAGATAAGGCTAAAGTACCCTTCGACAATCTCTATCCTGTTTACTTTAAATCCAGGAAATTTGTTTCTTTGAGGTTAGTGTGTTTCTTCTTCACAATCATTGTCTTCCCCATTCAGTACGTTAGAAAAAGTGGTCCTCAAGAAGCTCTGGAGAGTTACATGTTTGTTTTTTCAAGATTATTTTAGGTTTGTGTCAGGTAACTCAGTCTTGTCTGTGGTGCGATTCTCTGCTCATTTGCTTGTAGGCAGTTCTGTGGGGAAAACGTCAGAAAGGCAATGTGAGACAAGATGACAATTGACAGCTGGAGGTTGTGTTTGGACTCCTACCCAGAAGTAAAGGAATTCATAGATATGGCGTCTTTGGTAAGAAAGGTATACAGAGACATTCTTTTAGTTAAATATTTCCACTGGGCTAACAAAATAAGAAGAGACAATTCATTAGGTTATCAAAAAATAAAGTATTCTTGTCCAGTAAGAAAAACTGAGGGCAATTGGGTTTTCAGTGAATGACAAAGGAATAATTTCCCAAGGAAGGAAACAATTATGTCAAGCCTGCATGAAGTGAATTAAGAATTTAATGGACTTGTGATCTCTTGAATGCTGTATTTAGTCTTAGATGATTGATATCCCAGAAGATTCAACATGTTATAGAAAATGGAAAACTATTAAACTAATACCTTTTTTAGAACTCATTATACCACACAATCATTATGAAGAGTTATCATTCCATAACCCATATAGAAGTAGCTTGTAAAGAGTTCATCTATACCTTCCCTGTAATGAATGTACATTTATTTCCTTCTGAAAAACTCAGTCAAACTTAATTGATGCTATTTCTATTTCAGAAGTTTGCATTAAGTTATGAAATGTGAAATTTGGACTCTAAAATTGGTTTCTGACTTGTGTTTAGGCACAAACTAGGCAGGAAGATAAATGCAATGATATAAGCCTTTGCAAAAGAGCCAGGGCTATGAATGATTGATTCTGTGCATTGTCAACAAGTCCATTTCGTCAGCTAGAAATATGGCAGAGCACCCAAATGTAATGGCTAGTCTCCACATTACACTTGGGTGTTGACTTTATGTTATGGAGTAATCCTAACTGATATACCAGCATTTACTCTGGGCTCCATTGACTTCATACCCTTTTCAGCAATGCTTTGTTCATACTCTATCCTAGGAGCTTGAACCCCCAAACTGACATTATACTGGTCTTTAGTTCACAAAAAACAGATTATACATATGTTATATATAGAGTTTTCACATCTTGCCATACCACATGGCTAAACTCAGAATTCTAGAAGCTTACCAAGCCTATCCCAGCCTACTCACTATGGGCCCAAATCTGGCCTATCAGTAAACTATTCATAAAAACTTCGAGCTTTTGTCATGTAACGCCATGCCTACTGGCCAAATCTGGAGTTGTGTTCCATGTTCCTCAAGTCCTTAATCCCTTTGCTCTCTCTCTCAGTTGCCTTCGAGCCGATTCTGACTCATACAACCCCATGTGTGAAGAGTAAATCGGCATTCCATAGGGTTTCCAGGACTATGACCTTCTGGAAGCAGATCAACAGGTCTTTTTCCCGAGGCGCCTCTGGGTGAGTTCCAATTGCCAACATTTGTTTAGTTGTCAGGCCCGTAGCCATTTGTACCACCCAGGGACTCCTTTGCTCTCTAAGCCATTTTATATTTCTTTCTAGACACCAGGCCCATCCTGTTAATTCCCTTCTTAAGCCCTGAAGACTCGCTATATTGAAGCAAAGCAATTAAGGGATTCACTCCACGTAAACATCATTTCTATGGGAAGATAGTTTGCATTCCAAACAGCCAACTTACAGATGGACTTTGAAACACAGTCCATTGGCTATGTTTTAAGCTTCTGAGAGTTTGATTGGAAAGCCATACTATGTGAACAAATAGAGATATGATTATGTAAATGAAATTTTGTATTGCAACCAATAAACTTAAAGTTAATCCATTCTGTTTATAACAATTATATATTTTTATATAATAATTGGAAATGAATGTCAAACAGCAAATTTAAATGACCAAAGATCTTTTACGTTGCCAAAACACTAATTTTTTTTCATATAATCTTAGAGAAAAAAAGAAACCTAAGTAAAAAGGACACTACTCTGAAGGTCTCTGAACATTTCTGGCTGCCCTTTCCCCTTCCCAAATCCCTTTTCTTCAAGTTGTACCTCTCTGGGTGTTCCACTGGTGGCGTAGTGGTTAAGAGCTATGGCTGCTAACCAAAAGGTCAGCAGTTTGAATCCACCAGGCGCTCCTTGGAAACTCCATAGGACAGTTCTACTCTGTCCTACAGGGTCAACTATGAGTTGGAATCAACTCGAAGGCAACGGGTGTTTGGGTGTTCCACTTGAGTAAAGCCTTCTTGGAAAGGGAGCGAAATTGTGGCTTTCAGACTCCTTCCAGCTAAGTTGGGAAGACGAGTAGTGGGATATTCTCTGGAACGGAAAGCTATTCTGATGTCCACAGCTTTTGGTGGTTAGGTAGTTAGCCTTTATCAACACATTTGAACACTCCTATTTTCCTTCCACAATGTATTCCCACATCCTGAAATGTCAGCAACGAAAGACCTCTTTTGTTTATCAAGCACCCTTGGGAGCCATTCCCATACCATAAACCAGTTGCTGTAGAGTCAATCTGACTTATAGTCACCCTATGGGACAAAGTAGAACTGCCCATAGGGTTTCCAAGACAGAAATCTTTATGAAAGCAGACTGCCACATCTTTTTCCTGCACAGTGGCTGGTGGGTTCGAACCACTGACCTTTCAGTTAGCAGCTGAGCACTTAACCATTGCCCCAGCAGGGTTCTTTTCCCATACCGTAGATTAGTTTATCCTTCACTTTTTCTTAACCTGGTTAAAATGCACTGAGGTGATTGGAGTTTTGGTAGGTGTGAGATGTGGGGTTGGGGGAAGATTAGGGATAAATAAAAAATAGTTTAGAACATTGGACATTTCAGGAGCAGTCAGGGTAGGTTGGGGTTCTCAGTAGTAGTAGTCGAGGGATACAAGAGGACTGGATGTGGTACTGGGCCCAAGAGAGGGAGGGAGAGCCAAATGAAGCACCACACAGTTCTCTCTGGTGTCCACCGCTCTAGTGAGAAGTCAGGACCACTGCCCTTTGAGGAGGAGCAGGTGAAAGTCTGTCCAGTCTGGGAAGGAGAGGTTGCTGTCCTTTCCTTCACAGCAGGACTAGGGTAGAATGACCTTGTCCTCCAGACCTATTGCTTGACTTCCACTGTCTCTTACTAGAGTTCCCCTATCACCCTGACATTACTCTCTTAGGAAATCAAGAGAACCTGGGAGATATTTTGCTGGCAGTGACTTACTGGTACCAACAGGGTGAACAGAGGATTGTCCATTTTACAGAACCCTACAAGTTTCCACCTAGTGTGGACAGTAGTAAAGTTGCACAGTTCAGTCAATCACTGAGGGAAACAGAGTGATAAGAAGCATTCAACCTGCCTTGACAGAAATTCAGGTGTGCAAGAAAAAATTGCTTTTTCATTTTATGTCTACAAATCTAATGCTGAACTGCTATCTCCCTGGCTTGGTGAAAAGTTCAACTTTGGGTGCTCCAAGTCCTTGGATTTTCAGGCAGTGGCAAAACACTGGGGAGGCCCTACCCGGCAGTAATGTACTAGCCACACACTTTATCACCAAGATACATTTTGTATCAGCCTGCTTGTTCCCACCATGCCTCTAATCTGTGCTTAACCAAAAAAAAAAAAAACCAAACTCGTTGCCGTGGAGTCAATTCCAACTCATAGCGACCCTACAGGACAGAGTAGAACTGCCCCATAGGGTTTCCAAGGAGCACCTGGTGGGTTCCAACTGCTGACCTTTTTGTTACCAGACATAGCTCTTAACCACTACGCCCCCAGGGTTTCCAATCTATGCTTAGGGCATAAAAATTAATACCTCAATAAAATAATTCTTTCACGTTGCTAGGAAGTTTTTGAGGTGTTATGTCTTTGTAGAGTACTGCCAGGTAGAAATTAAGAACTATGTAGTACAGTCATGCATCACTTAACGTCCGTCATACGTTCTGTGAATGTTCTGTGAAATGTGATTTGAGCATTGTGTGAACAAGGGCACTTGTGGGACTGTGGTTCCTCCTTTTGGCGCCGACGCCCCGGATTCCTGTGCCCCAAACTGTGGCCCCGGCCGTCTTTCCACTCCAGGAAGTCCCTCATCTGTGCACTTTGGGGCAGATGGGAGGGGTGCATGAAGGCTTGGGGGTGGTGATCCTGGGCAGCGGGAACTGGAGGTTCCTGCCTGCATCCCTGCCACGCTCAGCCCTGCCGCCCTCATGTCCTTATGAACCAAACCCACACCAGGGAGCCTGCCAACCTAGGGTGAGCGGGCCTTCAGTCATGCATGAGTTTCGGTGCTGACTTTGGAGCCTTAAAGAATGTCGGTGATGGTAGAACTCACCCCCTTCCTTGTGCAGACGAAAGAGACCCAGGGAGGTACTTTGTCACAGAGCACACTCATGATAGAGCAAAGGTTAGAACCCCAGACCTCTTATTATTCATTGCTCTATAGGGAATAAAGAGTAAAATCTTATGGGACCACGGATGTATATGTGGTAGGGCGTTGCCTGGACGGACGTTATGCAGCGCATGACTGTATTTCATAGTATCTTAGGCGATTTCTATAGATTGCAAATAGCTGACTGGAAGAATTCATTTAATAACATATTTAGTTTCTTGTTGAATTCACTAGCAATGTTTATGGATGGACATGGTCACAAAGTTAGTTGCTCTTACCTTTGATTATGTATCTCTTAAATACTAGAGAATGTTTAATATTTCTTTCTCCTCAAATCAATAAAGTTTAATAAGTGTGACAGTTAAGTGGAAATAACCTGAAGTAGGCATAGGAGAAAGGAAGGAGATGTGATTCAGCCTGATAGTGACCAAGAACTCTGTAGAAAATGGCAGCAACCATGCCAATTCATGTCCTAGGAAACTTACCCTTATAGCTGAAGATCTTGTTCTGGGGGCTGTAGCCCTTCCCCACCTCCCAAAATTGTATGTGAAGTGTTGCATTTATTTGCCTTTCTCTGGGGATTGTATCTGTAACTTCCCTTAATATGTCAAAGTTTCTATAGGAGCCCTACATAATTACAGCATCCTTCTAAGGATTCCCTGTGTTTAGTGACTTGTACTGCTTAATTATGCTACTCAGCAATCTAAGTGTGAATTTATTATCATAAAGTAATCCTTATAAAACTGATGATTAAACTGGATGAAGGAGCACTATTTTTGCTTAGCAGAATCTAGAAGTCCAAAAATCTGGTTTGCAGTTCCTACAGTTGCCAACATTAATTTTTTTGGATTCCAAAGAAATTTAGTGTTTTTGTCTAGAAAATAAGAATCATATATCACTGATCTCTTTAAGCTATAAAAATGAGTGGCAAGATATAAAGGTACTGCTCAACTGGCATAACACAGTTTATAAAGACAATGTTCTACATTCTACCTTGGTGAGTAGCGTCTGGGGTCTTAAAACCCTGTGAGCAGCCATCTAAGATACTCCACTGGTCTCATCCCTTCAGGAGCAAGGGAGAATGAAGAGAACAGGATACAAGGAAAAGATTAGTCTGAAGGACTAATGGACCACAGCTACCAAGGCCTCCACCAGACTGAGTCCAGTACAGCTAGATGGTGCCCGGCTACCACCACTGACTGCTCTGACCGGGATCACAACAGAGGGTTCTGGACAGACCTGGAGAAGGATGTAGAACAAAATTCTAACACACACACACAAAAATACCAGATTTACTGGCCTAAAGGAGACTGGAGAAACCCTGAGAGTATGGCCCCAGACACCCTTTTAGCTCAGTGGTGAAGTCACTTCCAAGGTTCACTGTTCAGCCAGGGATTGGACAGCCCCATAAAACCAAACAGGACTAATGAGGCACAGCAGTCCAGGGACAAGGGCTAAATGACAGAAGGGGACAGGAAAGCTGGTGATAGGAAACCCAAGGTTGAGTAAGGATAGTGTTGGTGTGTTGTGAGGTTGTTAACCATTGTCATAGGGCAACATGTGTACTAACTGTTAAATGAGAAACTATTTTGTTCTGTAAGCCTTCATCTAAAGTGAGAATAGCAGCACAATTGGAAGAGCGTAGTCGATGTCACTGAACAGTGCATGTAGAAATTTTTGAAATGGTGTATCTTTGGCTATGTATATTTTCACCAAAAAAAAAAAAAAAAGGTTGAGAAGGGAGAGGGTTGACATGTCGTGGGGTTGTTAACCAGTGTCATAAAACAATGTGTGTACTACTGTTTCATGAGAAACTATTTGTTCTGTAAGCCTTCACCTGAAGTAGTATAAAAAGGAAAAAAAAAAAGATATAAAGTTATTGAAATTCTATGAAAGACCCATCTGATGGCAAAGCATTCCCATTACCAAGGACTCAGAGATACACCTCCGCCATTTCGATTTTATTTTGAGGAAGAACAGGGTTGTTAACCACAGTCTTGTCCACATAGTGCAATCCCACTGGCTCAAGTGGATGCTGCCCGCAAAGAAGGTAGAACAACTGAGTAGAAATGCTAAGAGCTGGCTGAAAGAGAATTTAAAAATGCTGAGGGCAATGTGACAAAATTGAAATCTTTTATAATAGCACTGCAAAAATTAAAATAATTATAGCACGAGATAGTCCTGTCACACTCTATCATTCTGCTCTTAACATCTGGAGATACTATGAAGTGGATTTGGCATTCGGCTGTAATTTCTACCAGCATGGGCTATTATTTCCTTCAATCAACCCTGCAAGGCAAAACTTGCTCAAGCACATTAAGTCATCCTCTGACACAGGGTTTCTTTCAGTTATTTGAGAGAAGGTAATTTAATGGTATTGTAGCACTCTCCTGCGACCGGCTGAGCATAGCACCTCCAAGCACTCCATATTTTGTTCTCATAAATGGACTTAATGACATTAATTTGGAAAAGGACTCTAAAATTTTCTATAATCTCTCTCTCTCTGTTTACTCATGCTTGCATGTACACGCACACCCACATCTGACTGAGGTGTGACGTGCTTTCTAGTTGAAAGCAAAACATTTCTCTTTCATATGACACGGGAGTGATGCTTAGTTACTGCACCCTTGGCCATTAAACAAACCCATGAGTCTATAGGGTAATACTAGGATCATGTGAAAGAAATCATCCTAGAATTTTAATCAAAACATTTAAAATGAATACTAGTATTTGTGATAGTAAAATTGTTATTGAATTGCATATATACACCTAGGTTAGGTTCCAAAGACCATGCGTTATGAGAAAAATTGGCATTATACGAAAATGGAGGATTTTTTTTCTTCTGTTTTCAGACCATCCATTTGTCTGATTTTTTTTTATTTCGAAAATATGATCATAGAAATAATAACAGCTAAGATTTACTGATGTGCTCGTCGCTGTGATGAGTCCAGCTATGGATTATTCCTCCGCAGAGGAGGAGGCTTGGAGGAGACACAGCTCGATGAAGCCGGGTTGTCTGACTGAAGGGACCAGGGTTTAACCACTTCCCTTCCTCCTGTGCTGGGTCAGAGCTTCCCTGCAAAACTGCCTTCAGGGCTCCACGCTCGCCCCTGCGAACCCTGTGTTCAGGATCCCAGAGCCTGCTCTGCTGTCTGGGCCTGGCAAGTCACCGAGGCTCTGGGCTTCCTTCGAGGGCCTTGAAGCCTGGCCGGGCAACCAGCCCCACCCACCGAGGTGGAGGCTCCAGGCCTAGTTCAGCCCAATTTGGGATGGCATTAAATTTGCACGCATTTTTTCCAGACACCCTGTCCGATGCCTCTTTCTTTCCTCTTTTCCCACCCCACAGCAATTCTGAGCTGGGGGCCTTAGGCCACGTAGGAGCTGGGAACCCAGAATAGGCACCCGCTGGAGGAGGTGGGCTCAGCGGAGAGCACGAGGCAGCGCGGGGCAGCTTCCCAGAGGGGCCTGGATACCCTCCTCGAGGGAGGGGATGCTCCACAGCCGTTGCCACCATACCCACTGCCTCGTTAATGCACAGTGTAGTTCGATAGTAGATTTTTTACCACTGTCGTAAATATGAAATGCCGGGTAATGAGATAGTCGCTAAGTGAGAAGTAGGTGAAAAATTCAGAGAAATACTTGATAAGGCACAAGGGCCTATAACAAAGGTCCTCAACACTTAACCAGTTGCCACTGAGTCAGTCTGGATTCACAGCAACCTCATGTGTCAGAGTAGAGCTGTGCTTTATAGGGTTTTTGATGCCTGATTTTTTGGAAGTAGATCACCAGGCCTTTCTTCCAAGATGCCTCTGGATGGACTTGAACCTCCAAACTTCTGGTTAGCTGCCAAACGCATTACCATTTGCACCACCCAGGGAGTTCCCTCCATACTTACATAGATTTTAATTTGGCCTAATTTCTTCCACACTTCTAAAAATCTGTGTGCTTGGTTAGATTTGGTATTGACAAAATGGGCTCAGATTAATATCTACATCAGAATTTCATCACATTTTCTCTTTGAAAAAAAACCTTGAAAATGTAAAATAAAAAATAGGTCCATTTGATAATCAGAACATTCTGTGTCTCTTGTTTTTTCCTTTGGTAGGAATAGGATGGCCTCTCTCCCACCCCACTCCCCTAAAAGAGAGCCTGCTTAATGATTTCTTGGGGAAACCGTCAGTGTGTATGGGAACAGAATAAAAAGATAGTAGCTGTTTCTTTCCCATTTCCACTCACACCTCCCAGTCAGTTTTTCGTTATTTTATGTCAGAGCCAACTGCCCTAGCTTCTAAGATATCACTCTCCGATCTCTCACATCTTTAGTTTCTCTTTTATCCCATTATTTCTATTGTCACTTGGCACCAAAACATCTTCAGTGTCTGTTCATGAGCTTGTTGTTGATTTATGCCATCTCATCAATCCCTACTCATAGTGACCCTATAGGGCAGAGTAGCACTGCTCCATAGGGTTTCCTAGGTTGTAATCCTTATGGGAGCAGATCACCAGGTCTTTTCTCCCGGTGAGCCACTGGTGGGTTCGAACCACAACCTTTTGGTTAGCAGCCTAGTGCTTTAACCATTGTGCCACCAGGATTCCTTGCTCATGACCTAAAGGAAGAAATGTAAACATCTTAGGTGTTCTAGATTTACAGCGAACTCTTCATCGTTGTCCACCACGAGCATCTCTTGAATTCTCTAGTCCATCAGAATTGTCTGTCCAACTTCACATTCATTCCCGTCTTGCGTATTACTCATAAGCTCTGTCTCTCCTAAAACCAAAAACCAAACCCGACTCATACTGACCCTATAGGACAGAGTAGAATTGCCCCATAAGTTTTCCAGGCTGTAAATCTTTACGGAAGCAGACTGCTGCATCTTTCTCCTGAGGAGCAGCTGGTGGGTTCAAACTGCCAAACTTTTGGTTAGCAGGTGAGTGCTTAACCAGTGTGCCACCAAGGCTCCTCTGTCTCACCAACAGTGCTATGGACTGCCTTGTTGAAAAATCACTCTGGATTGAACTGTTGAGGAAAGTCTTCGTGGGAGAGGAGGAATCTAATCAGCCAGAGAAGGAGGTATAAAGTATGGCTAAGAAGCCCTGGTGGCGCAGTGGTTAAGAGCTTGGTTGCTAACCAAAAGGCAAGCAGTTCAAATCCACTAGCAGCTCCTTGGAAACCCTATGGGGCTTTCTACTCTGTCCTATAGGGTAGACTCGATGGCATTTTTTTTTTTTAAGAAGAACTAAGCAGATGCCTGTTTATCTGCTTAGTTCTTAGCTATACCTTATTCCGCCTTCTCTGGCTGATTAGATTCCTGCTCTTCCACAAAGACTTTCCCCCAACAGTTCAATCCAGAGTGACTTTTCAGCAATGCAATCCATAGCACTATTGGTCGATTTCCTCATTAGGTAGTCAGTCATAGTCTGTAGGATGATACTTAACAGAATGGGGAATTTTATTCACCTGAATTTCAAAGAGCTGTGGTTTTTAAGGGAAGCAACCGCAGCAGGAAAGCACGTTCCTGGGGAATGTGCTCGGTGGGGAAGGGTCATGTGCAGTGAGTGTGAGGAGTGGAGAAGGGAGGGCAGCCAAGAGGAGGGGTGGAGAGGAACAGGGCAGTGAGGGGGCTTCCTGGGCAGAGAGAGGAGATCTGCCATGGAGTAAAAACCCGAGGACACCTGAAATAGCCGAAGAAGATACTGAGTAACTTTGGTGGAGTAATGCAGTATGTTATCTAATCTCCTGTGCTATCTCTACAAATAAACCTACTGAAGGATCAGCATTATTTTTCAAGGCTATCGAAGTGAGGTATCTGTGTTTCTTTTGAATGCACTGAGATGAGGCACAAGGCAGTGCAGGAGTATAAGAGTTATGAACAATTCTGGGATTTCTTTACTTGTAGGAGTATTTAACGTGTTTGAGGGGTTCCTGATGTCTTCCTCAATTACACTCTTGAGAAGAGGCAGTGTATTTTGCTATTTTATAACACATGGTCTGCAGAATAGGGCTAACTGCATGATAAGGGCTTCTGTAGAGAGTCCAGAAAAAGAATTTGAATCAAGATTTTCTCAAATCAAAATTACTTTAAAAATAGTTACATTATGCCACATTGAAAAAAAAAAAAATTAATGACCCAGATGGATGCCAACTTACCACTTTTTAATTTTTGTTTTCTCTTCTGGCCTTGAATGCTCAGGGGGCATCTTAGTTATAGAATCCAGACAAGTCTTTAATTCATGGTTAGAAAGAATTAGAATGGGCTTAATCTGCTACTTTGGAGGAAGACTTCAGAAAGAGAAGCAGTAGTTGATGGTCGACAACAATTCTTTTTTGAGTTACTTGTGACATTTTCAGTTTAGATCTGTCATTCAAATACCAACAGAACTGCAGTCTATTCCGGGAACATTGTGCTTGGGATAAAAGAACGTTCCCTAAAAATGCCACCAGAGTATCAAGACCCATTTTTACTCCCGAGAGACAGACTGCGGAGTACAGTGGGTAGTTTCTTATGGTGGGTAATTTTGGGTAAGAAAGATTAAAATCTTTCCGTCTTCTCTTGTTAATGCAACAGTGAATCATGGTCTGGGCGCCTGGAGAATAGAAAGGAGTGGGAGGCACCAGGATCTATTCCTGGAGCGACCCCTGATGCATGGAGTATATTGGGACAAATTTCGAAACATCTCCTGCCTTTACATCATTACAACATTGATTCATTCATTAATTCATGCAATATTTAGTGAATGACAATAAGGTGCCCACAGATAAAGCTAAAAATATAGTCTCTGGGAGGCAGAGTCTGGGAGAAAAGACACATAAAAACAACTCATTGTCATTCATTTCGCCAAGCACTATAGTATATGTGGAAACCCTGGTGGCGTAGTGGTTAAGTGCTACGGCTGCTAACCAAAAGGTCAGCAGTTCAAATCCGCCAGGCACTCCTTGGAAACTCTTTGGGGCAGTTTTACTCTGCCCTATAGGGTGGCTATGACTTGGAACTGACTTGATGGCAACGGGTTTATAGTATATGTGCTCATGGTACAGCAGTGAGGCAAGGGAGTGTGTAGGTAGGGTGCTTCAAGGAAGGTGGCAGAGAGGAAGAAATACTTTGGTGGGGGTTGAACAGTAGGTGGGAGTTTACTAGGAGGGGTTGGGAAAAGGGATTCCACGTACAGGAGAGAGTGTGTGTAAATGCATGGAAACCTAAACGAATGTATTTGGGGCAGGGAGCTACTGTTAGTGGTTTAATATGACGAAGCATAGAGTACGTGGTAGGAAGAAATGTAGAATCAAGTCAGAGGGAAAGAATGGTCAAATATTGAAGGACAGTAGGTGCTCCTCTGTGAAGACTTTAAAGTTTAACTGAATGCTTTAATCAGGATCATAACATGCTCTTATTTCTGTTTTTCAGAAAGGCTGCTTTGCTGAGGATGTGACAAATAGATTACAAGGTAGAGAGACAAAAGGTAAGGGAACTGCTTAACAGGAACTTGCAATAAGCTACGCAGATGATGGTGAGAACCTGCAGCAAAGCAATGAGAATGGAGAGCTAGCCCAGATTCTAGCGCTGGGAAGGAAGTAAAACAGACACCTGCGGAACAATTAGACATAGAAGGGATGAGAGGGGGAATTACTTTAGAATGTCTCCCAGGTTTCTTGTTCATTGTATTAATATTAGGAGAGAGACAAGGGAGTAATATTTGTGTGTGTTGGATTTTAGGTGATAAGTAAAAAAAAAAAAAAAAACCTGGGAAATTTCTTTTTTTTCAATGGAATTTTCCATTTTTTTAAAATGGAAAATTAATTTGCATGTTTTCTAGAGTCTGGCTGTGATTCTAATGAACTCAGTAGGCCGAGATCTTCTCTCTAGAAAGTCTTACCAAAGCTTCTTTTCTAAAACTTCCCTTCTGTTCAGCATTCCCCCGTTGACGTTAATTTTGGTCTCACAGCAGACGACTGTGAGGGTCCAGAATCACTTCTGAGAAATTTGAAAGATGTCATCTATACATAACCTTAGAGGAAACGACTTGGGACTTCTAATCGCCACTAACTGTTGTTATCTTTTTAAAGTAGTCTTGAGTTTCTTGATTTACTAATTGATCATTCAGCACTACCTGCCCAAGAATCTTCTAATATTTATCAGAACTCTTCCAGGCTGTGAATGGGTTCACATTTTCAAAATGAAATGGAGTGTGATTGCTCTTGAAGTTCTTCATATTTTACAAAAAATTAACAATATTAGATAATAAACCTTTGCCAAGCCTCTGTTTTCATCTAAAAGAGAGAAAAGCAGAGAGGCAGAGTTAGAGAGAGCGACAAAGAGAGATAAAGAAAACCTCCCTAGAACAGCTATGAGAATTAATGGATGTTTATATTCTGATAGGAAGCTATTATTTTTCTGAGTATTTTCCAATTTCTTAATTACCCTCTAGAATAAAGTTCTGATTTGTTATTTTCTCTTTGAATGTCTTTTGCCAGTAATCAAGTGTTTTGAGTTGATTGCCCAAATATTCTGTCAACTTGGGATTAATTGTGAAAAGACATAAGATGCCATCAAACAGTTCTGTTCTTTAATATGATGAGAAAAGAGAAAACAAATCATAAGTCATCCAATTCATAAAAGGCAGGCCAAAAGCCCAAAAGGGCAATGTATTTATATACTCTAGTATTGTATGTATATTAAACTCTTTAAAATGCCATCATTGTGTTTTTAGGAAAAAAATAAAGCTAAAATAAGCATCTATTTAATAACTGCCAGACAGAATTTCTCTATTTGTATTTTCCAATCCAGCATTCTTTTTTTTTTTTTTTAATTGTACTTCAGGTGAAGGCTTACAGAACAAATAGTTTCTCATGAAACAGTGGTACACATATTGTTTTATGACATTGTTTAAGAACCCCACAACATGTCAACCCTCTAACTTCTCAACCTTTTTTTTTTGGTGAAAATACACATAGCCAAAGATACACCATTTCAAAAATTTCTACATGCACAGTTCAGTGACATTGAATACGCTCTTCCAATTGTGCTACTATTCTCACTTAAGATGAAGGCTTACAGAACAAATAGTTTCTCATTTAACAGTTAGTACACATGTTGCCCTATGACAATGGTTAACAATCTCACAACACATCAACAATATCCTTACTCAACCTTGGGTTCCCTATCACCAGCTTCCTTGTCTCCTTCTGCCTTCTGGCCCTTGTCATGGGACTGCTGTACCTCATTAGTCCCATTTGGTTTTACAGGGCTGTCCACTCCCACGCTGAATGGTGAACCTCAGAGATAACTTCACCACTGGGCTAAAAGGGTGTCTGGGGGCCATACTCTCGGGGTTTCTCCAGTCTCCTTTAGGCCAGTAAATCTGGTGTTTTTATTCTGAGTTAGAATTTTGTTCTACATCCTTCTCCAGCTCTGTCCAGAACCCTCTGTTGTGATCCTGGTCAGAGCACTCAGTGTTGGTAGCCAGGCACCATCTAGCTGTACTGGACTCAGTTTGGTGGAGGCCTTGGTAGCTGTGGTCCATTAGTCCTTCAGACTAATCTTTTCCTTGTATCCTGTTCTCTTCATTCTCCCTTGCTCCCGTGAGACCAGTGGAGTATCTTAGATGGCCACTCACAGGCTTTTAAGACCCCAGACGCTACTCACCAAGGTAGAATTTAGAACATTGTCTTTATAAACTGTTATGCCAATTGAGCTAGATGTTCCCCGAGACCATGGTCCCCACAGCCCTCCACCCAGCAATTCAGTCCCTCAGGGAGTCTGGATGTGTCTAAGGAGCTTCCGTAACCTTTTCTTGTACAAGTTGTGCTGGTTTCCCCTGTATTGTGTACTGTCTCACCCTTCACCCAAGATACCACTTATCTATTGCCTATTTAGTATTCCCCCCCCACCCCTCCCATCCCTGGTAACCAACAAAGATTGTTACATTTTGTGTGTGAACTTTTTCATGGGTTTTTACAGTAGAGGTCTCGTACAATATTTGTCCTTTTGTGATTGACTTATTTCACTCAGCATAATGTCCTCCAGTTTCATCCATGTTATGAGATGCTTCACAGATTCATCATTGTTCTTTCTCGTTGCATAGTACTCCATTGTGTGTATGTACCATAGTTTGTTTATCCATTCATCTGTTGATGGGCATCTAGGTTGTTTCCATCGTTTTGCTGTTGTGAACAATGCTGCCATGAACATAGGTGTGCATATGTCTATTCGAGTGACGACTCTTATTTCTCTAGGATATATTCCTAGGAGTGGGATTGTTGGATAGAATGGTATGTCTATTTCTAGCTTTCTGAGGAAGCGCCATATCATTTTCCAAAACGGTTGTATCATTTTGCATTCCCACCAGCAGTGCATAAGAGTTCCCGTCTCCACCCAGACCCTCCAACATTTGTTATTTCCAGTGTTTTTGATTGGTGCCAGTAATGCTGGGGTGAGATGGTATCTCACTGTGGTTTTAATTTGCATTTCTCTAATGGCTAGTGAACGTGAGCATTTCCTCATGTGTCTGTTGGCCATTTGAATGTCTTCTTTGGTGAAGTGTCTGTTCATTTCCTTTGCCCATTTTTTAATAGGATTATTTGTCTTTTTGTTGCAGAGGTGTTGGATTTTCTGTAGATTATGGAGATTAGACCTTTGTCTGACTTGTACTGTCCAAAAATGTTTTCTCAGTCTGTAGGTTCTATTTTTACTCTTTTGGTGAAGTCTTTTGAAGAGCATAAGTGTTTGATTTTTAGAAGATCCTAGTTATCTAGCTTCACTTTTGGGGTTTGTGCATTGGTGGTTATGGTTTGTATCCTGTTAATGCCGTGTATTAAGGCCTATAGTGTTGGTCCTATTTTTTTCTTCTATGGACTTTATAGTTTTAGGCTTTATATTCAGGTCTTTGATCCATTTTGAAGTAGTTTTTGTATATGGCATGAGGTATGGGTCCTGTTCCTTTTTTTTTTTTTGTAGATGATATCCAGTTTTGCCAGCACCGTTTGTTAAAAAGACTGTCTTTTCCCCATTTGATGGACTTTGGGCCCTTTTCGAAGATCAGGTGACCATAGGTGGATGGATTTACATCTGGGTTCTCAATTCTGTTCCATTGGTCAATGTATCTGTCGTTGTACCAGTACCAGGCTGTTTTGACTACTGTAGCTGTATAGTAGGTTCTGAAGTCAGGTAGTGTGAGTCCTCCAACTTTATTCTTCTTCTTCGGTAGTGCTTTACTTATTCGGGGCTTCTTCCCTTTCCATATAAAGTTAATGATTAGTTTTTCCATCTCTTTGAAGAATGTTGTTGGTATTTGGATCGGGATTGCGTTGTATTTGTAAATTGCTTTGGGTAGAATTGTCATTTTCACAATGTTGAGTCTACCTATCAATGAGCATGGTATGTTTTTCCATTTATGTAGATCCCTTTGGGTTTCTTGCAGTAGTGTTTTGTAGTTTTCTTTGTATAGGTCTTTTACATCCCCGGTTAGATTTATTCACAAGTATTTTATCTTTTTAGGGGCTATTATAAATGGTATTGTTTTCCTGATTTCCTTTTCATCGTTCTCCTTATTGGTGTATAGGAATCCAACTGATTTTTGTATGTTTATCTTGTATCCTGCTACTCTGCTGAATCTTTCTATTAGTTCCAGTAGATTTCTTGTGGAGTCTTTAAGGTTTTCTATGTATAGTATCATATCATCTGCAACAGGGACAGTTTAACTTCTTCATTACCAATTTGGATGCCCTTTATTTCTTTTTCTTGCCTTATTGCTCTAGCTAGAACTTCCAACACAATGTGAAATAGGAGTGGTGGTAAAGGGCATCCTTGTCTTGTTCCTGTTTTCAAGGGGAATGTTTTCAGCCTCTCTCCATTAAGAATGATATTAGCCATTGGTTTTGCATAGATGCCCTTTATTATATTGAGAAATTTCCCTTCTGTACCTATTTTATTGAGAGTTTTTATCAGGAATGGGTTTTGGACTTTGTCAAATGCCTTTTCTCCGTCAGTTGAGATGATCATGTGATTCTTTTCTTTCCTTTTATTTATGTGGTGGATTACGTTGATTGATTTTCTAATGTTGAACCATCCTTGCATACCTGGTATGAATCCTACTTGGTCGTGGTGCATTATTTTTTTGATGTGATGCTGAATTCTATTGGCTAGAATTTTGTTCAGAATTTTTGCATCTATATTCATGAGAGATATTGGTCTGTAATTTTCTTTTTTTGTGACATCTTTGCCTGGTTTTGGTATCAGCATTAGGCTGGCTTCATAGAATGAATTTGGAAGTGTTGCTTCCTTTTCTGTGCTCTGAAATAGCTTGAGTAGTACTGGTACAAGCTCTTCTGTAAATGTTTTGTAGAATTCTCCAGTGAAGCCATCTGGGCCAGGGCTTTTTGTGGTTAGGAGTTTTTTTTTTATTACCTTTTCAATCTCTTCTCTTGTTATGGGTCTTTTCAGATTTTCAACATCACTTTGTTGTAGTTTGGGTAGGTAGTGTGCTTCTAGAAATTTATCCATTTCCTCCAGGTTTTCCAATTTGTTGGAGTATAGTTTTTCATAATATTCTGTTATAATCCTTTTTATTTTAGTTGGGTCTGTTGTAATGTCCCCCATTTCATTTCTTATTACGGTTATTTGCATCCTGTTCTGTTTTTCTTTTGT
This sequence comes from Dugong dugon, assembly GCA_030035585.1. Lineage (NCBI taxonomy): Eukaryota > Metazoa > Chordata > Mammalia > Sirenia > Dugongidae > Dugong > Dugong dugon. The sequence continues at coordinate 72,291,915 of CM057479.1, forward strand.
CAGTCTGGCCAGTGGTTTGTCGATTTTGTTGATTCTTTCAAAGAACCAACTTTTGGTTTTGTTGATTCTTTCTATTGTTTTTCTGTTCTCTATTTCATTGATTTCTGCTCTGATCTTTACTAGTTCCTTTCTTCCAGTGGCTGTGGGCTTTTTTTTGCTGTTCTCTTTCTATTTGTTTGATTTCTGTAGTTAATGTTTTGTTTTTGTCCCTTTCTTCTTTTTTGATGTGTGCATCTATTGCTATAAATTGTCCTCTGAGGACTGCCTTTGCTGGGTCCCAAAGGTTTTGGTATGATGTGTTTTCATTCTCATTTGATTCTAGGAATTTTTTGATTCCATCTCTGATTTCTTCTATTACCCACTGATTTGTAAGCAGGGTATTATTCAGTTTCCATGTAATTGATTTTTTTTTCCTTGCTTTTTCTGTTGTTAATTTCTACTTTGATGGCATTGTGGTCAGAGAAGATACTTTGAATTATCTCAACGTTTTGGATCTTGTTGAGGATTGCTCTGTGGCCTAAGATGTGGTCTATTCTGGAGAGCATTCCATGTGCATTGGAAAAGAGTGTGTACTTTGCAGCAGTTGGATGGATTGTTCTATATATGTCTATGAGGTCAAGTTGGCTGATTGTGCCCTTTAGGTCTTCTGTATTTTTGCTGAGTTTCTTCTTAGTTGTTCTGTCCTTTACTGAGAGTGGTATGTTGAAGTCTCCTACTATTATTGTGGAACTGTCAGTTGTTCTTTTCAGTGTTGTTAGAGTTTGTTTTATGTATTTTGGAGCCCTGTCATTGGGTGCGTAGATGTTTATTATGGTTATGTCTTCATGAAGGATTGTCCCCTTAATCATTATATAGTGTCTTTCTTTGTCTTTTATGGTGGATTTTGTTTCAAGTCTATTTTATTTGAGATTAGTATTGCCACTCCTCCTCTTTTTGGCAGTTGTTAGCTTGATATATTTTTTTCCAACAATTGACTTTTAATAAATTCACATCTTTGTTTCTAAGGTGTGTCTCTTGTAGACAGCATATTGGATGGATCCTGTTTTCTTATCCATTCTGTCACTCTCTGTCTCTTTATGGGTGCATTGAGTCCATTTACATTCAGTGTAGTTATTGATAGATGTGAGTTTGTTGCTGTCATTTTGTAATGCTTTTTTTTTTTTTGTGGTGCTGACATTTTCTTTGTTCTTCTTACTCTTTTGTGCTGTTACTTTTGTTTGTGGATTTTTTTTTTCGTATCTTTTGTTTTTGTAGGTTTTGTTTTTGCTGAGACTTTAAGTTTTTCCTCTTTATTTTTATGAGTATGTTTGTTAACTTTCTTTGTGGTTACCATGAATTTTACCCTTATCTTTCTAAGTTTTAAGCAGTCTATTATTACTTAGTATTGCATTGCCTTCCTCTCCATTAGAAGATTCTATAGATATGCTGTTTATTCCCTCTTTTTTTGTTTTGATGTTGTTGTCATTTACTGATTAACTGCTCTGATTTCCTGTTGTATTTCTTTTGGTTTTGGATAGTCCTTGAGAGTTCATTTCCTAGATTGGTATCTGGCTGGTATGATCCTGTGTCCTAGATTCTGCCTGTGAGCTGAAGCTGTTTGCTCTCAGATCGAAGAACTCCCTTTAATCATTCTTCTAAGTTTGGTTTGGTTTTTACATATTCTCTTAATTTCTGTTTATCTGGAAATGACCTAATTTCACCATCATATTTGAACGAGAGTTTTGCAGGATATATTATTCTCGGCTGACAATTTTTTTTCTTTCAAGATTTTATATATGTCATCCCATTGCCTTTTTGCCTGCATGGTTTCTGCTGAATAATCTGAGCTGAGTCTTATTGTTTCTCCTCTGTATGTGGCTTCTTGTTTTTCATGAGCTGCTCTCAGGATTCTTTGTTTGTCTTTGGTTTTGGCAAGTGTGATTATGATATGCCTTGGTGATTTTCCTTTGGGGTCTATCCTATATGTGGTTCGTTGAGCTTCTTGGATGGCCAGCTTTTCATCTTTCATGATATTGGGGAAGTTTTCTGTCAGCAGTTCTTCAATGATCCTCTCTGTGTTTTCTGTTTTTTCCCTCTGTTCTGGAACTCCAATCACTCGAAAATTTTTGCTTTTGACTGTATCCCACATAACTCTCAGGGTCTCTTCATTTTTCTTTGTTCTTTTTTCTGAGTTTTCCTGAAACAGATTTGTATCCAAGTGTTTGTCTTCAATTCCACTGTTCCTGTCTTCCACTGTTTCAAATCCGCTTCTCAACCCTTCTATGACACCGTCCATTCTGAAATCTTGTTGTTTCTCTTTTGGATTTCTAATTGTTGTTTTTGTATAATTTCTAGTTGTGAATTTATTTTGGCATTTTATTCCTGCATTATTTTTCTGAATTCTTCCAATTTTTGGTCTGTATTTTCCATGAAATTGTCTATTTTTTCCTCATTTTTGTCTGCTCTCTCTTGGAGAATTCTGAGTATTAGAGATTTAAATTCCCTATCAGGTAGTTCTAGTGCCTTTTCTTCCACTGGAAAGTCATCTGGTGTTTTATTTTGGACACCTACTGGAACCATCTTGTCCTGTTTTTGTAAATGTTTTGATATTGTCTGCTGTCTTTGGGGCATTCAGTAGTTATTTTTCTCATTTATTGATTGTAGATTTGTTTGTTTCATCCCTTTTTTTTAAAATTTGTCTACATCTAAGCAGGCAGGCTGTGTGTTCTTTGTTGTTTGCTCATCTGTGGGCACAATAATTTTCACCTCCTTCTCCAATTGGCAGGGTCAGTCACTCATATATGGTACAGCAGGGCAGGTCTAGCTGAAGAGGAGTTACTGGGAGAGGTTGTTTGTGGCACTTACTACAGCCACCAGGGCGGGTCGGTAATCAGTGCATGGCAGGTTCCAGTAGGCCGTGCCTGTGCTGCTTGGTGGTGTGATGTCATGTGCATGGTACAGGTAGGCAGGATGTAGCGGGGAGATTGTTATATGTGAAGATAAGATGGATATGGGAGAGAGGAGAGATGAACAGGAGCCAAAAACATCCAAACAAACAAAAAATAATGCTAGGGGAGCTTGCTGTTGGAGTAGAGAGATGAGAGACTATGAAATGGAGAAAAACAAAAAGGGGAAGAGGAAGAAAAAAAAAAGGAAAGAAAAGAATGAATAAATAAAAATCAGAAAGGGACAAGAACAGCAAAGTTCCCAGGGATCCCACCGGTGCAGCTATGAGGTCTGGGGAAGTTGTTCTCAGGTGTTGCAGTACAGCCTGGCTAGAAGGTATAGAGGTATACAATGCCAGGTATTCAGGAAACAGAAAGAGAAGGGCGATATAGAGAGACGAGAAACTGAGTAATGAAGAAAGACAAAAAGGGAAAAAGTGGGAAAAGAAAAGAAAACAAATTTAAAAAAAAAGAACAAGAAAGGCCCCCAAAAAAACAGAAAGGAAAAAAAACCAACAATAAAGGAAATGCGCTCAGGGATCCCTCTGCACGTCTGTGGAAGCCGAGGGAGTAGGTTCCAAGCCATGCAGCACCGCCTGGCCAGAACAGGCTCCCAACTCAAGAAAAGGAAAAGAAAACAAACAAACAATTCAAAACAAACAAACGAACAAAAGCCCTGGGATCCCACCAGCATGGCAACCTAGACCAGGAAGCAGTTCCACACTCGAACGGAGCTCCGCAGCCCCTCAGGAAGAAGCAAAGATGGCGCATGGAGCCAGGTATTTGAGTGAAAGGAGGGGTAGGTGGTGAGAGGTAAGGAAGAAATCAAAAGACGTGGAAAAAAACAACACCAGCAGCCAACAAATGGCACTCAGAGAGCCAGCCCATTTGGGTGGGTGGAATCCAAGCAGCTGGTGCTTCCTGGATAAGAGATTGTGGCCGTGGGAAGCAGAGGAGGCCGAGTTGGGGTGAAGAAGGGTGGGGGGTGGGAAAGCGTATATCACAAATTACCGGTTGTTTTGTCTCGCACTGGAAGCTCCATGAAGCTGCTTTCTCATACGCCCTGTTTGCTGGTCTCCAATAGGATTCCAAGATGGCAGATCCACGCTGCGTTAGCTGATAGGGGACCTCTGCATGAATCTCTCCTTGCTCTCCGTTCTGTCAGTTTTCTCATTCCATTTGGTGCTTGACTGAGTTCTTTATCTCTTCATTTGACATTTTAGGGTTTCAGGATTGTTGTTTTCTCTGTTCAGCTTAGTTTTTCGGATCTTTGCTATGGAGGGACGGCATGGTGCTTCTGCCTAGAGCACCACTTTGCTGGAAGTCCCAATCCAGCATTCTTAAAAATCATCTTTCCTATTTCTGCATCATTACATCAGTTTTAGAATACAATCAAGCTTCCATTATTTAAGACCAGATTAGCAAAGTCTGTCACACCTGTTCTTCTCTGCTCACCTCCTCCATCTTTCCCCTTATTAACTCCACTATTATTTGATGAAAAAAGAAAGAAATAGGAGGTCAAGCATTAATCAGTCCAATTTGCAGTTTTAACAGTCCTGGCAAAATTTTTGTCATGGAGGAGTTTGAAACCAATGACTATGATTTAAAACAAAAACAATAACCAAAAAAAGGCTTAAATGATCATTTTAGTTATTTTTTGCTCACCATACACCATCAGCATAAATAATTGAGAGTTGCCTTTAGAGATAAATCCAGTATAAAGTGGGAACAGTATGCTTTTAATATAAGACTTTCTAGTCAACAGAAAGGCGCGGTGACGTAGTGGTTAAAGTAATCGACTGTGAACTGAAAGGTCGGTGATTTGAAACCACCAGCGGCTCTGTGGGAGAAAGATGTGGCAGTCTGCTTCCATAGAGATTTACAGCCTCGGAAACCCTATGAGGTCACTATGAGTTGGAATCGACTCGATGGCAGTGGGTTTGGTTTTTATTCAACAGAAGTCATTGTCTCTCTAACAGCAATGTTAATAGGTAAAATTAATATAGGCATATAGAAAATTTGTGTAGAAAAGAAAATTATTATATTAGTCATAAAAGTAGGCTCTGTCCTTTAACTTATCATATGAGTCTAAATTCATTATGAAAATTATACACTGACACAATGAAGTAACGATTAACACATTTACTAAATTATTCACTTATTCATTACCCTAAAGTCGATTCTGACCCCTAGTGACCCTATAGGACAGAGTAAAACTGCCCCATTGTGTTTCCAAGGAGCAGCTGGTGGATTTGAACTGCTAACCTTTTGGTTAGCAGCTGAGCTCTTAACCACTGAGCCACCAGGGCTCTGAAAATTATTCATTTAATATCTACCTATTCTCTATCTCTTCTACCTCTTCAATTCTTTCCCACCTTCTTGCCTGCCTGCAGCTTCTTAGAAAAAGTGTGACGGAGAACACTTTTCAAAGCCCCCTTTACTTCCCATATGGGAATATACTACTTGATATTGTGAACCATAGAAGTAAATCATGCTGGTGGAACAATTTCTAATTGTAACTAATCTTGACCTACGGCATTTGGTAGGTTTAATTGAGGATAAGTTTCTGAGTCAGAGATTTTCTATAGTAATATATTATTGTATTTTTATAGACCATAATACCAGAAGTTGTCATATATAATTTAATTGTATAATTTATTTTTATTGAACTCAATTAATAAGTACTTTTATTATGTTATTACAGAGACTTATTTCAGCCTCTCTCAAGGAGTATACTTTCTCTGAATATTTTATAGTACATTAGAATTTACTATTGTATGTTTTATATGTTACTATATCTGTCCTACACGGTCACTATGAGTTGGAATCTACTTGACAGCAACAGGTTTTTTGTTTTCTGTATCTACTGTGTATTATTTAAAACTGGATTTTTTTTCTATTCTAAAGGTAAAATAATCAATTCAAGTGGTATAAGACGAAATGGCCTGAGTGATAAAGAGCACATGGCATCAGCTACACTCAGCGTTATCAAGTGGGAAAAAAACGGGTGATAAAAGATAACAGCTTTTCTGAGAAAAGATTAATGAGAAAATGAGGTAACCCTGATAGAAAGATTTGGATTTGCCCACACCTTTTAAAAAACCATGTATTTAATCATTTTTATCTGAATTTATGTAATTTATAAAAAGAAACTATCTAATTGGTTAGATATCCAAAATAACATTATTAATGCCTCAGTGCCCTTTTCATATAATTGAAGTTGGGCAAACATGCTTGTAATACAACTGTCTATTTCCAAGTTTAAAAACTGTGATGATAAAATTGTGTGCGGACTTGAAATCTGCCAAACTAATGCAAGCTAAGAAAAGGACTATTTGTAAGAAAACTTCAAAGGAAAATGTGATTCTTTCTCTTATGGGTGGAAGAGAGAAAAAGTAATATTTAATTAAATTTAAGAAGCTGCAGCAAGTCTTGGGGAGATACTGTTTTGTGCTGGAAAGAGTGCTAGACCAGGCGGCAAAAAATGCAGGTGCTGGTGCCTTTAGTCAAGCTCCTTTCCTTGCTGTGGGCCTCGGTTTCTTCATAATAAAATGAGAGGCTGTATGAAATGATCTTGGAAATTCTTTCAATTTTAATATTTTGGATTCTTTGTCACGGTGCTTATTGGTGGTGGTGGTTGTTATTAGGTGCTGTTGAGTTGGTTCTGACTCATAGTGATCCTGTCTATGTACAACAAAACGAACACTAACCAGTCCTGTGCCAGCCTCACAATTGTTATGCTTGAGCCCATTGTTGCAGCCACTGTGTCAATCCATCTCATTGAGGGTCTTCCTCTTTCTCGCTGACCCTCTACCTTACCAAGCATGATGTCCTTCTCCAGGGACTGGTCCCTCCTGGTAACATGTCCAAAGTATGTGAGATGAGGTCTCACCATCTTTGTTTCCAAGGACCACTCTGGCTATATTTCTTCCAAGATATACTTGTTTGTACTTCTAGCAGTCCCTGGTATAGTCAATGTTCTTCACCAATGCCATAATTCAAAGGTGTTGATTCTTCTTTGGTGTTCGTTATTCATTGTCCATTTTTCACTTGCATTTTTGGTGATAGGAATAGCAAAAATCATGGATAAAATTTATGGGGAAATGGTGGCTTGAATACAAAAAACCAACCCCTTTCTTTCCAGTACCTGACCAAAATGACAAAGAAAAAAATACAAATAGAAGGAAAGCTGTATAATCAATAGGAACGTAAAGTAGTGTGCCACTCATGTCACACACTGTAAAGAATTTCTGCTATATATAAGGCATGTGGGACCAGATTGGAGCCCTGGTGGCACAGTGGTTAAGAGCTTGGCTGCTAACCAAAAGGTCAGCACTTTGAATCCACCAGCTGCTCCTTGGAAATCCTATGGGGCAGTTCTACGCTGTCCTACAGGGTCACTATGAGTTGGAATTGACTGGACGGCAACGGATTTGATTTGTTTGATCTGGGCCCAAGTTATTATTATTATTATTTGCTTTTATTTTGTTTCATTTTTTAAATAGTGATTTAGATGAAGGTTTACAGAATAAATTAGTTTCTCATTTAAACAATTAATACACATGTTGTTTTGTGACCTTGGTTGCCAATCCCACAGCGTGTCAACACTCTCCCCTTCTCTACTTTGGGTTCTCTCTATGCATTCATCCAGCTTTCCTGTCCCCTCCTGCCTTCTTGTCCTTGCCCCTGGGCTGGTGTGTCCATTTAGTCTTGTACACATGGTTGAGCTACATGTGTTATTGTTTGTTTTATGGACGTGTCTAATCTTTGGCTGAAAGGCGAACCTCAGGAGTGACCTCAGTACTGAGTTAAAAGGGTGTCAGAGGGCCATACTCTTGGGGTTTTTCCCGTCTCTGTCAGACCAGTAAGTCTGGTCTTTTTTTGTGAGTTAGAATTTTGTTCTACGTTTTTCTCCAGCTCTGTCTGGGACCCTCTGTTGTGATCCCTGACAGAGCAGTCAGTGGTGGTAACCAGGCACCATCTAGTTGTGCTGGACTCAGTCTGGTGGAGGCTGTGGTAGTTGTGGTCTATTAGTCCTTTGGACTAATTTTTGGGACCAGATTATTGGTGTTAAGAAAGCAGTGTGTGTCGTGGGAAACCAGAGAGGGAATCTTCACAGAAAATGTGTGACTTTTCTTAATTTGAGTGATGGAGATTGGAAGTAAGGCCTTGCCAAGAGATAGATGGGAGATAGTCACCCCCAGGGAGGGGGCTACACACAGCAAACAGAAAGTCTGTGGGAGGCAGGTTTCTGTCTCATCCAGGAGAAACTTCTTCTTGCTGATCCATGAGCCCTTCTCTCTGATATGGCAGGCAGCACTAGCCAGTAGCCAGAACACTGATAGGTCAGTGGTAGAATTCTCACCTTCCATGTGGGAAATCCAGGTTCAATTCCCAGCCAGTGCACCTCATGAGTAGCCACCACTCATCTGTCAGTGGAGGCTTGCATGTTGCTATGATGCAGAACAGGTTACAGCAGAGCTTCCAGACTAAGACAGAAGAGGAAGAAAGGCCTGGTAATCTACTTGCAAAAATAAGCCAGTGAAAACTCTATGGATCACAATCGTCTGATCTTATTGTGCATGGGGTCATGGTGGATCGGGGCTAACTCAACGGCAACCAACAGCCACAATAACTAGCCAGGAGGAAGTGAAGCAGAATATGGCTGCTCCCTGCATGTGATGGCTGAACCAACCAGACAGAAAGGATCCCTTAAAAGCATGCCTTCACCTAACGCAAAGAAAAAACTGAGCACAATATACAGCCCTGGTTTTATCCCAGAGGTTTTAGATAAATGAATTGAAAATAGAAACTTGCAGGAATAAGTCTAAGACCTGAGAGAACAATATGAGCTTACAAGAAAAATCTCCCACAGTACTTTGGGGAAATACCTGACTATGCTTGACCTCGCCGCACACAGAGAAATAATAAGTCGTGTGCCAGAGCCAGGTCGTACTGGCTCCGGTCCAATTTTTTCATATTGGTGACTTGAAATTGGTCATACTGGGAGTGGTATTTACACCATAAAAATCAGAAAATGCTATAAATAAAGGCTTTCAGTTTCTTCCTGACAGCTGATTGTTACTACTTGACAAAATCATTTTGATTCTCCTGGAATCCAGATTTCTAGGTTCATGGAACTGAGGTGACCCACCCAGACCTTCCGCCCTTAGATGCAGTTTTCAATCTTGTGGGAACTTGTTCCCTGGAGTCACTTTCAGGTCAAACAATGGCTTAGTAAGCTGCTTAGTGGAGAGCGTTTTGCCTCAGGCATTGGGTTCTTTTGTAAAATTATCTATGTGCGGCCAGCTTCGAGAAGCAGGAACTCCAGGGTCTGACTAGAGGCTCTGTTTTAGAATGTATGGCCTGTCCTTGGTGATTCTGTTCCTGTTACAGAGGGACCCCAAAACCCTGCTCATGCTTTGATGTTATCTCCTGAGAAACTAACATAATAATGACATATGTAACCTGCTTTCACTGTCCCCTCTTCAGAGCGCCTTCCTGATACTTGGGTTGACACGGCCCCATTCAAATTGTATCTACTCAATATATATATTCGGTTACACTAATTTTTGGTGTTTCTCTAAGCATTTAGTTTTTTAACACACTTACCGGCACACCTTTGAGAATATTAAATAAAGAAAAATCAACATGAAATTAGGGGGAGTTTTGATAACAAGAAAGGAGATAAACAGCATTCAAAAAGTAAACAAAGAGAGGGTTCTGTTTCCCCAGTGGTGGAGCAGGGAGTGTGGCAGATCCTCTTCCCTACAAAACAACCAATTAACTGGAGTAAATTATATATATATATAAAGCTCATTGCTGTTGAGTCAATTCTGACTCATAGCGACCCTACAGGACAGAGTACAACTGCCCCGTAGGGTTTCCAAGGAGCAGTTGGTGGATTCGAACTGCCAACCTCTTAGTTAGCAGCCGAGCTCTTAACCACTGCCCCACGAAAAGGTCGGGTTTGGTTTTTATGAGGTTGAATCCACCTTCAAAGGTTGGTCCCACACACTCCCAGCCTTCTAGGCACCTCCCTATATGAGCCATCCCCTGTCTCGTTTTTACCTTCCAGCTGGATCCTTTCCAACAGCAATTAAAATGGTCAAAACTTTTCAGTCTTTGAAAAGCGCTCTCTCGACGGCATTCCGTCCCAGCACCTTATTAGTTGCTAAGTCTTGGCATCTCTTGTGAGTCCCTCTTTCTCTTTCTCTCTCCTGACCTCCCTATGGTTTGGTCCTGTCGTCCTCACCTGAATTAACCACAAACGTTTCCAAATAGAATTCCTTCTGATCTTGCCCTCCTTCATTTCATGTCTCTCAGAAAGCCAGCACGCTGCTTTAAAAACACAAATTTGATCTGTCTTTCCCTGCATTCAACACATCAATGATTCCCCTTATTCTCTCTCAAAGAAGAAAAGGTTTGTCTTTTTGCCTAGTACCCTCCTGATGTGGTCTTGATGAACTCTCTAACCCCTGGCACCCAGTCCTATTTATCTTCTTGAGAGTTTGTGCTCAAAGGAGCCCTGGTTGCGCAGTGGTTAAAGCACTTGACTGCTAACGGAAGGGTTGGTGGTTCAAAACCACCAGCGGCTCCACGAGAGGAAGACGTGGCAGTCTGTTTCCATAGAGATTTACAGCCCTGGAAGCCCTAGGGGGCCCCTATGAGTCGGAATCGACTTGATGGCAGTGGGTTTTCTTTTTTTCTGGTTTATAGTCAATGCTCAGTCTCATCTCTTGACCTTTGTAGCTGCTGATTACCCAAACCTCCCAACTTTTACTCATCCTTCGGCTCTTAATTTAGACTTCGTCTGTCACCTCTGCAAGCAAGCCTTCTCTGTCCTTCCCCTAACCCAGGACTCTTCCCACAGCAGAAAAGAAAATGCAAATTCATCATGCATATTCAGGATTGACCTTCATGCAGGTGCTCTGGGCTTGGGGATGACTATGCATTTTCTCTAGACAAGGGTTCGATTCTCAGGGGTGGAGGAAGAGGCCCATTTTCCTTCATTAACATGTTAAGTCTCCACCCACTGATGGGGTGCATATATGTATTTTTCAGTTAATGGGCTGATAGGTCACTTGAAGTGTTAAGATGGCATAGAAAACCTGCTAAGACTGGTTGAGGCCCACTGTGGCTGTTCTGTGGTTATCTAGTCAAGGACAGTTTCTGAAGAATGTGCAGCCTATTTGCTTGGTGTAGGAAGATTAGCCAGAGAAGGTGTCTCTCAGAAGGGTTGGGCTCTGAGGCTATCTGCCTCAATGATAATTGACTTCTCCTTGCAACTCATTGGTTTTGGCATGGATATGTAACACCATGCTCACCAACTGCATGTAAAGGAAGTCAGCTGGGACATTGTGGAATTTTCTAGCTCTGTGGGAGCAGCTAATTCCTGGAACTGCTACAGCAACATTGTGAGAATGGGGACGTTGCTGACAGAACAGAAAGATGGAAGGAAGCCAGGTCCTTGACGACATCAGTAAGTTGTAAGTTCATCCAATCCTGAACCTACTCTTCCTCTGGAATTCTAGTTTTATGAGATAAAAAGCTCTTTATTGTTTATGTTACTTTAGTCAGGGTATCTGCCAATTTACAGCTAAGAACATCCTGATTCAAAAGAAACTTGGAATTTTTTTAAATTTTAAAATATTTTCTGATTTACAGAATAGTTGCAAAATTGTCCAAATATTCCTATGAAACTTCACTCAGATTCAATGTTAACGTGTTTCCAAATTAATTTTCTCATTCTTTCTAAGTGGATACATAGATTGTGTGTGTATATGTGTGTGCATATATGTGTGTGTGTGCATATATATCTAAATATATGTGTGTGTATAAAATTTTCTGTCATTTTTGAGAGTAAATGGTATACATATGCCCCCTCTCCACTAAATCATTCAATGCGCATTTCCTATAGGTAAGGACCGTCTCTTAATCTCAGTTCTAGTATCCAAAATTAGCACATTGTCATTGTTACAGTACTATTATCTAATCTATAGATGTTATTCAGATGTCATCAATTGTTTCATGAACGTCATTTATTAGTAGAGAAAAAGTATTTTCTGGTCCAGGATCCAATTCAGATTATATCATTCTTTTGAAATAGACTCATCTGCTCTGTTTGTATTGTATACACTCTATATTGCAGTATATTCTATATTTTCCCCATTTATATCCTGTTCGTGAACAATCTTCCTGTGTTTCTTTTCACCTAAATGAGTAGATATATGCGTATTTTCTTATTTCCAGGTCTTTCTTACACAGAAGGTAATATCTATAGGTAGTCTTTTGTACTTTGCTTTCTCTCACTTTACAGTATTTCTGGAAATCTCTCTGTGTTGGTTCCATAGAGATTTTCCTCACTCTTTTACGTAGCTGAATATAAGCTATATGGCTGTTTATAAGCTGTGGGTGGCAGATAGACAGGCACACTTCTTCTGGTCCAGTAGGCTTTTTGTTGATTTCCCACCCTCTTGTGGAGAAAGTTTGGCCTTCCTCTGTCTGCTCTTTAAGCCTTTAGGCCGCACAGATTTATGTGTAATGACATTTCCTTTGAGCCAGTTATAACATCTTCCTGGTTCTGTCTTATGAGTAAAATAAAATCTTAAAACATGCTCATTTTGTATCTGTACACATGGTTTTATCTTTTTCTGAAAATTATTTTTTAACAGAAGACAGGCATGCTCATTCATCTAGTGGCAACTTTTTCACTAAAACAGCAGAGTTGAGTAGTTATGACAGAGTTTATAGAAAAAGTTAACCAACCGCTGGTCTACATTGTAACAACCATAGCTGAGCTTCAGCAGGTGGAGTGAGGGGTCTCCTTTTCTCACAGCTGATGCTTTGCATTGCTAAAGTTACACGTTTAAGTTCTCATTCTCGGCAATATCAAAGGAAGCAACTGGATTTTTTAAAATGCAGATTAAAATGACTATATTTATGTCTGTATGTGAAATTACCATTTAAGAACGTCATACCTTTACCGTAAATTATTAACTTCTTAATCGTATTTTTTTAAAACTGTAAGCTGATTCCTATTGAATATAAAAAAATTCAGTCGATTCATTTGTCTGGGTTTCCTTTTCCTAAGGAACAAAGAGAATAAGCTGAATTAGAGGACACCAAGGTCACTCCCCATATTACTGTGTTTTTGAAATAGTGTAAAACTAAGAAAGAGTGCTGAAGAAGGTCTTGGGAAGTTATCAAAATTCTTACCTTCTTTGCAATAAAAGTTGATCTCTTCGAGTGTATATTTTTAGATTCAATCTGAAAGGGTTTTACACGCATAGTCAAAAAAAAAAAGCTTCTTGGTTTCTTGGTGAAAAATACAGTCGTGATCACTAGAGGGAGCTGGCTTTACATAAAATTATGGTAGGAATATAGACAAGAAGAGAACATTTTCTAGTTCATATTTTTAAAAATCCTTTCAAAATATTCTCATTTTCTGTCAGCAAATTGTACCCGCCAAGTAATTTCTTTATGAGTTGTAAGTTTTCCTCAAAATTCTGTAACTTGTGTTTTCAAAGGGAACTTTTATCGAGTAATTTAAACCTGATAACGGAATAAACATTTTTATGGGGTGTTATTCAATTTTCACATAGTAGTACTGTTTTCCATGATCTTTTAATTGCTGTTTAAATTTATCTTTTATTTCCTTTAAAACAGGATTCTGTTTTCGTTCAGTTTGAACAACATGCTAAGCAGAACGTCAGAAAACACAGCAACATTTTGGTTAAATTGCCTATTTATGTAATAACATATGAACATTCCTGTGTGACTTTGATGTGCCTAATTTTCAGTGACTGTAAAAATGAAAATAGAAGCATTTAAGCTAAGACGGTCATAATTTGTCAGAACTGTAAGAAACGGAACTGAGTCTTCTGTTTCTTCCAATGAGATTGTCAACTCCTTGGCCACAAGTTACACATTTTAAACAACTTTGCATCTTATGCAAAACTTAGCATCTACTTATTTAAAGCAGGGATTGCAAACTATGGCCCGCAGACAACCCGCTGCCTGTTGTAAATGAAATTTTATTGGAACGCAGGCATTCCCTATCATTTAAGTATTCACACTACAACTTCAGAATGGAGTATTTGTGACAGAGCTCTTATACCGTGCAAAGCCTATAATATTTACTATCTGACTCTTCCCAGAAAAATGTTTGCCAATTCCTACATTAAAGCATTATAGTTAATAAATATGTATTGAATAAATAAGTGAACGGATGAATGAATTAATGAATGGGTGAAGTAGTTCCTGTGAATGTAGAGAGATAGCAGTAACATATTGAAGAACCTGAGACATTCTTTGAGTCAAGTAACTGCATTCTTTTATAACTTGTGTTTCTACCATATTGGTATACATTTAAAAAAAAAAAAATGGGGACCTGGTTACACAGTGGTTAGCTCAGCTGCAAACCAAAAGGTTGCCAGTTCAAATCCACCAGCTGCTCCTTGGAAACCCTATGGGGCAGTTCTCCTCTGTCCTATAGGGTCACTATGAGTTGGAATTGACTCCATGGCAACTTTAAAAAATATATATATATATATATATATATATATATATATATATATATATATATATATATATATATATATATATATATATATACTTTTACTACCAGCTTAGTATTGCAAAGCGATTTTTCCCTCAAGGGACAAAAATAAAATACTTCTGTATATCATCTCATTGACCATCATTGGCCAATAGTTTTGGCTAACTCAGAGGTTATGACATGGTACTTATTAAATGTACAAGATTCCCTTGAGAATTTTTAGTTGAAACAAAACCCGCTGAGTTCCCCCTAAGAAACAGTTGAGCTAATTCCTCTCTCTGCACTTTTCCTAATGCATAGATATAAATGCTTATAAATTCTTTATGAATCTCTTTTCAGCTTGAACAAAGTCCTAATTTAGAAATGCGGTTGAAGTTGGCAGAACATGTTTCACCAGGTGATGGAGATTTAACAGATAAAATTGTCTCAGACAGTGAAAAACTGGGCTTTGTAAATTCATTGATCGGTTTAAATGTGTGAGAGTGAGTACACACACAAATTCTCCTTACCAAATTCAGTGACTCCCATCAATTTTTAAAATTCTCATTATAGCTTCTTTTGATAAGTTGTTTTTTTTTGGAAGGATCACTAAGCAAAGAGATTTTTGGCATTTCATGTTTATCTGTCATAACTTTCCACCTTAAGACAAGTTTTTAAAATCTTAAAACAATATTTAGTCTTTATCTATGTAGCTGTTCTCGAGTCAACTATAGAAAATTAAAAATATTGTTGTCTAAGTTAAACAATTGTTCATTAGTTGCTCATTAATTTTAATTGGACCTATGGATGTGAAATAGAAAAAAGGGGGAAGACTTGATTTAAAAGACAATTGCTTCTTTTCAGAGGCACAACCAACTGGAAACCACCACAAAGCTGACAATGCCTTTTCCTTCTTGCCTGTTCTGGTCTGAGTAATCAGTGGTAAACAATAGGGTTTGTTGTTTTGTCTGCTGTAAACAATATGAATAGCTATTACAAGCCACAGTAAATTGTTCAGTAGGTTTTTTCTATTGAACTTGTTGATTTGAATCACAAGGGGATTTCAAACAACTTAATAAACCTTTGTCACAGTTTTTAAAGGGGAGGAAAAAATGGTGAAATGTACAACTCATAGAAGTCTTTTCTAACAAAATCCTAAATAGTGCCATCCTTCAACTCTCCCAAACCAAAACCAAACCCGTTGCCACTGAGTCGATTCGGACTCATAGTGACCCTATAGGACAGAGTAGAACTGCCCCATAGGGTTTCCAAGGAGTGGCTGGTGGATTTAAACTGCCCACATTTGGTTAGCAGACAAGATCTTAATCACTGCGCCACTAGGACTCCTTAACTCTCCCAGAGTACTTCAGTGAAGAAGGGACATAAGGGATAACTGAGATCAAAAAAGAATCAGCAAAAGCAGACAAGATGTGATTCTTACACTGGGATGGCTAAATGCCACCAACCCCTCCAGACTACTTCTTGAATATTTTGGATTCCACAAAGACCAAAACTTTGACCAAATTCCTTTTCCCCACTCTATTTTTAGCCTTGAATATATGCTATAAAGGAAATTTGAGCTAGGATTTCTAGATAACATGTAGTAAGCAATCCAAAATGACATGGTATGTATTTCCAAGGGTTTTTCAGCTCTTAGAACTGGGTAGCTGGAAGCAGACCACTGTATTTACATTGTCTTATTTCTATTTGGAAGAGATAAGTCCAACCAAGTTTTTCAGGCTTTTTTTTGAACTCATGTCCATAGACGGACTTCTGGAAGTTTGTGAAACCTCAGAAATGGTATGCAAACTTTCATGTTATGTATAAAGAAAAAGAACCAAACCCATTGCCATCGAGGTGATTCTGACTCATAACATTAAAGTGTCTTGAGCCAGTTTCTTTTGGGATATCAAAGAGAGAGGTGAGTGGAGAGACAGGGGGACCTCATACCACCAAGAAAGCAGTGCCGGGAGCAGAGCGCATCCTTTGGACCTAGGGTTCCTGCATGGAGAAACTCCTAGTTCAGGGAAAGACTGATGAGAAGAACCTTCCCCCAGAGCCAACAGAGAGAGAGAGCCTTTATACATGTTACGTATAAAGAAAAAGAACCAAACCTATTGCCATCGAGTTGCTTCTGACTCATAATGACCCTATAGGACAGAGTAGAACTGCCCCATGGGGTTTCCAAGGAGTGGCTGGTGGATTCAAACTGCCGATCTTTTGGTTAGCAGCCCAGCTCTTAATCACTGTGCCACCAAGGCTCTATGTTATGTATATTTATGTATTTTTCGGGTACAGTATCTATGGTTTCACCACGTTCTCAAAGGAGTCCATGAAACTAATTATGTTGAAAGGAATGGGTAAGACTTTTAAGATAAATTATCTTACGGAAAAACGTGAATAATCCCACTTAATCCTCACAGCAATTCTGTAGATTGGCTAAGCATCGTAGTGGAATGGTTAAGAATACAGACTCCAGAAACAAATGCCAGGGTTTCAGTCTCAGGTCTGCCACTTATTAGCTCTGTGACCTTTCTGTATCTTGGTTTCCTCATCTGCAAAATGGGATAAGGGGATAATAACAGTTCCCAGTGCTCATAGGGTCATTATGAGGATGAAATAAATTAGCAGTACTTGTAAAGTACCCTGCCTTTGCTACATAATAAACACTATATATATGTTTGTTAAATAAACAGTAAATAAGAGTTCTTGGAGTTTAGATGATGTCTTAGTTTTCTAGTGCTGCTATAACAGAAATACCACAAGTGAATGGCTTTAACAAGAAGAAATTTATTTCCTCATGATAAAGTACGCTAGAAGTCCCAATTCAGGGCCTCAGCTCCAGGAGAAGGCTATCTCTCTCTGTTGGCTCTGGAGGAAGGTTCTTCTCATCAGTCTTTCCCTGAACTAGGAGTTTCTCCATGCAGGAACCCTAGGTCCAAAGGATGCGCTCTGCTCCTGGCACTGCTTTCTTGGTGGTATGAGGTCCCCCTGTCTCTCAACTCACCTCTCTCTTTGATATCCCAAAAGAAACTGAGTCAAGACACAGTCCAATCCCATAGATTGAGCCCTGCCTCATCAACACAACTGCGGCCCGTCTCCACTCGTTAACATCATAGAGGCAGGATTTACAACACACAGGAAAATCACATCAGATGACAAAATGGTGGACAATCACACAATACCAGGAATCGTGGCCCAGCCAGATTGATACACACATTTTTTGAGACACAATTCAGTCCATGACAGATGATGAAACTGATAAAGGGAAGTGAAGGGTTTTGCCTAAAATTACATTGCTAATAAAAGGAAGAACCAGGTGTAAAATCCAGGGCTTGTGTTTGCTTGTTGTTTTGTTTTGCTTTAGTTTTTTCAGTAAAAACACGCCAATTCATGAGTCAGAGTCAGTTCTGTACGGCTGGTGTCTCAGCTTCCCTTTTCTCTCTAGTCTATCTTGCCCAGTGTTGCACTGGTAAAATTACCTTGTATGCACCTTCCACCCATTCTGCTCACACACCTCCACACTCTCCCTATTACCCAGTCTGGATCCAACTTTACATTTCTGACAAGAACTGGATTAAGGGTGAGACAAGGAATTATTGGGGCTGATCTATGTGAGGTGGTGAGCTATCAGTGGAATACTAAAATAAAATGTATTTATTCAAACTCCTTTTTGGGGGGAGTACTTTAAAATGAGGTGGAGGGAGAGAACCTCACCCCTACCCTCACTCCTTCAGCATTTGCGTGTTTTCACTCACACAAATACGCACACATCTTGAACAAACTCAAACCAAATTCTGACTAATTCGAGTGATTTTCTTTTGCTAAAAGGAGTGTGAAAATTTGGAGCAAACGCTCAGTTTTTCCGGACAAGAGAGGAAAGATTGATCCCTAGCACCTGGGGTCTTTCTTTTCCATTCTTCACAGAGATCTCAGCTGTTAGACTCTAAAATTGTTTAACAAATACTTTCAGAATAAAAGTGTGAGGGGGCACAGATTATTATTCCACCCAAGTAACCAGCTCATCCCCTTTCCTGGGTATTCTAAAGCCTTCATGAAGTTGTGTTCCAACCATAGATTACAAAACCTTTTGCTGTAGAATCTTGTCTCACCTGGACTACCTCTCATTGTATGGATAGGATTCATGTCAACATTTCAGCCCACTGGGTTATCTTTCTGCCTACTAGCCCTCATTCTGCCTCATCCAAGGTATCCCAAATGTGAGGAATGGTTATCCTCTTCATGATTGCTGAAACCATTATATAGCTGTGGGAAATCCATTGGTAAAGGAATTACCAATCAAGTGTAGTTTCTGATCCTTTCTCCCTTACTTGTTTCCTGTATAACCCAGAGGGAGTTACTTAGGATCTCTGAGCTCCATTGCTTTTTTAACTTATAAAATTGGAAGATAGTGTCTACTTCAAGGGTTGATGTAAGGATGAAGTAAAATAGAATACAAAAAAGATCCTGGCACAGAGCAGCTAATTTGTTTCATTAAATTGTATTTGAAATTTTACTCTATAAATACGATTTATATTTTTGAGTGTTTTTATAGTTCATACAAAGAGCTTTTACATGCATCATTGTATTTCTCTTCATAACAATCCTGTGAAACAAAAATAGGATCCCTGTCTTACAGATAAAGAAACTGGGTGTCATAAAGACTAAATGATTTGCCCTTCAACACACAGCTAATTAAGAGCTGGAACTGAAATATATTTCTTTTTATTTGAAGTAGTTTTCCTTTTTAGCTATACTACACTGACACTTAGGAAAGTTTCCCTGGACTAGGCAGTGGTTTTAAACCCAGTTTTGCCCCTGTTATGTCACTCAACACACATGATTCTCAGTTTTCCTCTCTGTTAAATAAAAGACAGGACTAGACAGTCCCTTAGCATTTTCTAGAGTTTAAATTGCTTGGTTATACAGTTCTAATACCAAGCATGGTGAAACTCTCCCAACTTCCATAGCATCTTGAATATTGAGGCTGACATGCTTTTCTGACTTAGCATGTAGACTCACTCATGGATAGATACCTTCAGAATCATGGGTTATTGCTTAAGTCATCTGTTCCTAAGAATAATTAAATGAATCTCAAAATAACAGTGTAATAACAAGTGTCTTAGGCTGGGTTCTCTAGAGGAGCAAGATCAGTGAAACGTATATATATAAATACAGAGAGATTTAATTCAAGGAAATGGCTCATGCAGTTGTAGAGGATGGCAAGTCCCAAAATCCATGTGTTAGGTGTTAGGCTGGAGGCTTCTCCTGACTCACATGGTTGCAGAAGCTGACGAACCCAAGATGGGCAGGTCAGGTGGAAGACTGCTGGCTCAGGAGTTCCGGGAGCTGCCAAATCCCAAGATCTGCAGGCCAGGTGGCAGGCTGGTAGCTCACTTCCAAGAATTGGAAGTCAGATTATGACGAGTCAGATGCGGGATCCAGAGAGAGAGAGAGGCTGACATGTTTTTCTTACTTAGCATGTAGAATCACTCATGGATAGATGTTTCCTTAATCATGGATTATTGCTTTGACCATCTTTTCCTAAGAACAACTAGATGAATCTCAAAATAATAGTTTACTAATGAGTGACCATGTAATGTAATGATATTAAGGCAATTCATGAATTTTTCCTGAAAGTTTGTTTTCTAACCACATAAAATATTTTGGTCTCAATTAAAAGTGGGGAGCTAAAATTTTGAACTGCCAGAATGTAATATTGTCATAAATTATTGTATATACTAGTCACTCGCATAAAAATTGAATACATTCTCTCCAACTGATAATTGCTTTCTGTTTTTCCCAAGAATTTATGTAAACAGAACATGAAGTATCACCTTTTTCACCTAGATGGCTTTTGTTTTATATGTAGGCTTTTAAAAGAAATGGAGTAGCACCAGGTTACAAAACAGACACTGCACTGTGAGCATTCTCTTCCCTTTCTTGGATAATGGCATCACCTGCATCTATAGGTCAGAAAACTTGGACCACTCTAAATTCTCCCGTTGCCTGATCTACACCCAAATATCCCCAAATCCAATCTGTCACTAAAATATCTCTTGGCTCTGATGCCTTCTGAGCACTAAGACCAGTGCTTTAGTCCCTTGCTTGGACTACTGCAATTGATTTCTCCCAGGTCTCCTTCAGGCCAGGTTCTCTCACAGCCTCCTCTTTTCACAGAGAGATCTCCTTAAAATGAGATTGATCATTTCCTCCCATTATCTAAGACCTTTCATTGGTTTCTTCCTCTGACCCTTTACCTCCTGGGTGATGTCCAAGCCTCTTAGATTGTAGTGTCTTCATGGTTTTCTTTTAGGGCCTTTCTCTTCAGTCTCATCTCTGGACACAACCACTCTATACCCTATGGATGCATCTGCCATACAGAATCATTCTCAGGGACCTGTGTATTGTCATATTTTCCTTCATCTCTAGTTCTTTAAGTGCTTTCTGCCGGCCTCCCGATGTAAAGAACTCATGCTCATCCTTTCATTGCACCCCAAATATTAGTCACTTGGAAAAGATTCCCCTGACTGTCCCTTCTACCTAAGTAGAATTAAATAAATGTCCTAACTCTGTAATACTACAGGCTTTGTGCATTTGTCCTTTATAGGACTTCTGTTGCCTTTTAGTTATTTGCTTGACTATATTTCTCATTGGCATCCCTGATTGGCAAAACTGTTCAGCACTCAGCTGTTAACCAAAAGGTGTTTGCTTTGCATCCACCTAGAGGCACACTGGAATCCCAGGGCGACACAAATGGTTAAGTGTGTGACTACTAGCCAAAAGGTTGGAGGTTCAAACTCAGCCAGAGGCACCTCAGAAGACAGGCCTGGCAACCTGCTTTTGAAATGTCAAAGCCTTGAAGACCCCATAGAGCAATTATATTCTGCACATATGGGATTGCCGTAAGTCAGAATCGATTTGGCGGCAACTAACAAAGAGGCACCTCAGAAGAAAGCCTGGCAGTCTACTTCCAAAAAAATTAGCTACTAAAAACCCTATGGAGTACAGTTCTACTCTGACACACAGGGAGGTCAATATGAGTTGGAATCAACTTGATGGCAACTAACAACAATAATAACAGTAACAACACCATGTACTGAGTACCTGCTGTGTATCAGATGCTTGATGTATATTTTTAATTCCTGCAACAAACTGCAAGTTATGAGTTACCCCACTTTTTTAACTGAAAGAAAGAGTGGCATTCAGAGATGCTAAGTAACTAGCTTAAGATCATGCATGTAGTAAGTGACTGAGCTCTGGGGATCAGGACATGAACTCATGACTGATGGTCTCCCAAGTCCGTGTACTTTCAGATACACTGAAGCAGTCCCCACAATTCAGAGTAAAGCTTGGCTCCTGCACCCTCATATCTCTGTTTTAATTAACCTGTGGCTGAGTTTTCAGCCTTCAAGATTGGATTTATCAACTTTTTGGTGAAAGGGAATTAAGGGAAATCAATCTCAGAAGTTAAGGTTTAGTTCCTTTTATTAAAAGTTCTCCCCTCACAGAAGGTCTCATACCTAGTCCTCAGGATCTGCCTTTGACATAGACCCTGATTTCTTTTAGTTTATTTTCTACAACAGAATCCTTGTCTTACTGCCTGTATCCTGGATTTGATAACCCGCTGTCTTAGTTATCCAGTGCTGCTATAATAGAAATACCGCAAGTGGATGGCTTCAACAAACAGAAGTTTATTCTCTCACAGTCTAGGAGGCTAGAAGTCCAAGTTCAGGGCACCAGCTCCAGGGGAAGGTCTTCTCTCTGTTGGCTCTGGAGGAAGGCCCTTGTCATCAATCTTCCCTTGGTCTAGGAGTTTCTCTGCACAGGAACCCCGGTCCAAAGGACATTCTCTGCTCCCAGCACTACTCTCTTGGTACTACGAGGTTCCCATGTCTCTCTGCTTGCTTCTCTTGTTTGTATCCCAAAAGAGATTGGTTTAAGATGCAATCTAATCTTGTAGATTGAGTCTTATCAACATAACTGCCGATAATCTCATCTCAAGAACATCATAGGGGTAGGATTTACAACACATAGGAAAACAATCATGCAATACTGGGAATCATGGCCCAGCCAAGCTGACAGATATTTTTGGGGGAAGTAATTCAATCCATGACACCTGCCCAGTACAAAACAAAACCCAAGCAAGACAAAACTTTAAATGTGCGACCATTTTCTATAACTTACCACATCATCTACATGGTCTGGACAGACTTTTTGTCTCTCCTTGTCCCTGGATTAACCCCTCAAACACCAGTTTAGTTTCCACTTTAGTTTAGTCACTGCTGGTGCAGCTCACTCCATTACTCCCAAGCACATCAAGCATTAAACGAACAGTGGAAGCCCAATGGAGCAGTCAATTCATAAAGGATAACGAATTTCATTGTTAAGTGTGCATCACCAGTGCAGCCTATAGGCATACATGTTCATCCCATAGTTGAGAATGTGGGACAGGTGTCCAAGACACAGGTCAAGATGACAAAACATAGCTTTTCATCTAAAGGAACTTATTGAAGGGGTTGGAGTCAATGAGAGCTCAAAGGGACTGAAGAATAGACTAGAAACGAAGACCAAAGCTAAAGAGATACACACCATTAGGAGACAGTCTAGCAAAAGAAGCCATCAAGGGGAAGAAGAGCCAGAAAGTGATATGTTGTAGAAACTACAGGAGAAGTCTTCAACGATGGGGTGGCAAAGAGTGTCAACTTCTATGAAAAGGAGGATAAGAATTGAGAAAGGAGAAATTAACCTGTCAATCAGGAAACCACAGGTGGCCTCTGAGAATGTTGTTTTAGCACAACGCCTAAGCTTTGGCATCCTCATACTTACCCACTATTTAGTTCATTGGGTTAAACCGAAAAGCATTACTAGACTTAAACTGCAAACTGGAAAAATGTCAGTAGAAGTCAAACTCTTTTTGCCAGTATAAACCACCGTTGGTCCAAAGAAAAACTGTGAAGTCAATAGTGTTTATCTTTCAGATTCTGTGTGCCAATTCCTCTCTGAAAATTAGTGCCCTCCACTTTCCCCTCATGTGAAAAGCTGCGCTCATTCCAGGAGCTATTTATCCTCTTCTTCCTTCATCTTCTTTGATTCATCCACCCCTTCATTTATCCATTGATTGAGTAAATAAACATCTATGACTTGTCATTTCTGCGTATTGCTTTCAACAATTCACTGAAAATATTTATGTTATTGAAGTTAAACATCTCTCATCTCTGCCAGAAGCAATAAAAGCCAAATAGCTGAACTTTCTTTGAAGTGCCACAACAATATTGTGCTTTATTTCCCATTGTGTTGATTAAAAATAATGGAGTGGAAGGAAACCTTAGGAAAACCCGAGAAAAGGTGGTCTTTTTCAACAAAGACTTTATTTTCGGAGAACATTTATGGCTTTATCTTCAGGTTTAATCAGAGATTGCCTTGGCCGAACTTATGATGTTGACATTCATCCTTGAGGTCAACAACCTCCCTTTTCTAATGTTTAATCTATTTTGTGGCATTGAAATGTTTCCGCATTCTTCTGTTCCCTGTCAGAGACTACGTAGAAAAGGGACAGAAACAGTCATTTACACTTTAAGTGGAAGTCACTAAGATTATTTGCATTTTAGATCTTTATTTCAATCATTGAATTAAAAGCCTTCATATTTTTTAAGGAGCTTTTAGGACCATCAAATGCTCCCTGGTGGCACAACACTTAAGCGCTCAGCTACTAAACAAAATGTTGGCAGTTGGAACCCACCCGGCCGCTCTGTGGGAGAAAACGTGGTGATGTGCTTCATAAGGATTACAGCCTGGAAAACTGTATGGGGCAGATCTACTCTGTTAAATGGAGTCTCTATGAGTCAAAATCGACTGTATGGCACCTAACAACAAGAAGGATCATCAAAGAGATAGAAAACAACTATTTTCAAAGAAGCCCTCCCCAGAGCCCCTAATATTATACCACAGGAGGACCACACCTCCTCCTGCAGACAACCTTGCTGCGCTACAGCATGGTGGTGCTTCTACGCTTGCCCTTTGCACACAGAAATAGTTTAATGTAAAGAAATACTTTCAAAGAAATCTTTAAAAATAGTATCATCCTTTGTTCGTTCCTTTGAGGTATCACTTTTTTTCTTTTCATTACTTATTTTGAGTTGTGCAACCATGGCCTTAGTACGCTGATGCATGATCTCGCAGCCTTTTCATCTGAGAATTTTTCTTCAAGATGATGCTACATCCAAGGATTTTTAAAAAATCACCTTATCACCTTTTGTTTGATGATAATAAATATGGCCATTTCAGATGTTGTTCTGGAAATTTCTCTATAGGGAAGTCATCCAAGCCTGTTTGGGCAAGGCCAGTCTTAACCCTGTGCTGTGGCTATAACATCCAATGCTTCATAAACTTTTAGTGCTAGACCCTGGGGATGTCACGGACATATATTAAGAATGTTTTCTATTGTTTTCCATTCCCAAAAAGCAACACAGAATTCAACAAATATGTAGGTATTCTTTTTGAAATAACACCCTCAGTCTGAGAGTATTTAACCTTTAATTCATTTCACCGTGTAGTCATCTCAGGAGTTACTGGGGTCAGGGGTCAAGGGTCAAGTGTTCCAGACTCAACCCCAACAACAACCTTCTATGTTGCTTTTGCTCTCTATTTTATTTTCTGGGATTACTACAAATGTGGAATATGGAGACAAATGGACACAATCTTATGAATTAATTAATTCAACAAACCTTTACCGAGTGGGTTCTTTGTTGTGACACCATGTTAGATGTTAGGTAATAATATATCTGCCCTCATGAAACTTGAAGCTATCAGAGGAGCTAACAATGGCTAATAACAGTTAATATTTACTGCACACTTACTATGTGGAAGGAGCCTTGGAGGTGCAGTGGTGAAAGCACTTGGCTGCTAAGCAAAAGGTCAGTCGTTCAAACCCACCAGCCAGTCTGAGGGAGAAAGATGTGGCAGTCTGCTTCTGTAAAGATTTACAGCCTTAGAAATGCTATGAGGTCGCTATGAGTCGGAATCAACTCTACAGCAGTCTGTTTGGGTTTTTGGTTATTACAAGGAGGAAAAGGCAAAGAAAGAAGTGTTTGAATTGCCTAAAAATGTTCAAGGTACACTTTTTCACAGCATAAACCACCTCTCCTGAACTACCAGGCTTTCTCCTCCTGGAAAGCCTGTTTCTACTTTTCCTTTCTAGAGAAGCTGCTTTCCGTGAGTCTATGATGAAACAACAGAAAAAAAGAGGCAAAAAAGTGCAGAGTTGCTGAGTTCTTTCCAAGAGACTCCTGGCTACTTGGGGATAGAGTACACCCCCAAAGAGAAGATATGTGTGGTTCAATAGAACAGGTCTACACCGAGCTCTGAAGTTTAACACAAAGACACTTAGATCTACTGGTTTAGAAATACACAATATCTTTTTCAAATCTTGGCATGAGAAATATGTACACACATGGATTATTTGATAAAAATCATTCTTTAAGAGCTTTCAGTTTTTTGTAAGCTCTAAAGAGGTACGGGAAAGATAAGACTCATTAATTGCCTCAAAAAATAAGAGTTCACTTGGTGTGTTAACTCAGAATTTGTTTCCCATCAACCACTTGAGATATTCAAGAAAGATAAGATATATTCATATGTCTGAGGAGGGTTTGAAACTGAGCACTTCTCCAATTCAGAAAGGCCTTATGATTTTGGAAAGTCCTTGTCTTAAAACAAAGAGTGATAACATCTCAAACTCATGCTGGTCAAACAATTTTTGCTTCTTCTGTTTGTTCCTCAAAGAGATTCTTGGCAAAAAGTGTGGACATAGCAACTTATAGTTTAGGAAGTACTTGTGCAATGTTCATCACCTTGCTCCTTACAACAACTGAATCACAAGGGAAAAGCAAGTGCTGTTTCTTTTCTTTTCTTTAATGTTATTTATTATTGATGTTCTTCTTTTTTTTTATTGTACTTTAGATGAAGGTTTACAGAACAAACTAGTTTCTCATTAAAGAGTTAGCACATGTATTGTTTTATGACATTGGTTAACAACCCCAAGACATGTCAACACTCTCACTTCTTGACCTTGGGTTCCCTATTACCAGCTTTCCTGTCCCCTCCTGCTTTCTAGTCCTTGTCCCTGGGCTGTTGTGCCCCTTTAGTCTCATTTCGTTTTATAGGCCTGTCTAATCTTTGGCTGAAGGGTGAACCTCAGGAGTAACTTCATTACTGAGCTAAAAGGGTGTTGGGGGGCCATACTCTCGGGGTTTCTCCAGTCTCTTGTCAGGCCAGCAAGTCTGATCTTTTTTTGTGAGTTAGGATTTTGTTCTACATTTTTCTCTGTCTCTGTCAGGGGGCCTCTGTTGTGATCTTTGTTAGAGCAGTCAGTAGTGGTAGCCAGGCACCATCTAGTTGTACTGGACTCAGTCCAGTGGAGGCTGTGGTAGTTGTGGTCCATTAGTCCTTAGACCAGTCTTTCCCTTGTTTCTTATTTTCTTCATTCTCCCTTGCTCCCTAAGGGGTGAGACCAGTGGAATATATTAGATGGTTGCTCACAGGCTTTTAAGATCCCAGATGCTACTCACCAAAGTAGAATGTAGAACATTTTCTTTATAAAGGGTGTTATGCCAATTGAGCTAGATGTTCCCCGATGTTCTTCTTCTTAATCTCTCCATTATACAGATGGGGAAACCAGGCGCAGCTAAGCGATCTGACCAAGATTATACAACTAGCAAGTGGAGAAACCATGCCCTACACGTAGGTCTTTTGTCAAAAAATACTATACAATCCTCACTATCAAGTCATAAACTTCAAACAGTAAATAGCCTGATTCCTTCCTACCCAGGGAGCTGGCAATTTGCATTCAGTCTCCACCCAGTTGGCAGCCCATCGGGGCATACAGCCGCACAGTCCACAGCTTCTTCTGGCATCCCTGCAGAGCTCCCCAGCGGTGGTGGTGCTGCGCTTCAAGGAAATGGTTTCCCAATGTTTTCGTAAAGCAAGAGACCATCCAGAAATTCTTACTCACTTCTTTTCCACTCAAGTTCGTGGATAAGCAGTTTAGCACTTTTAATTAAATCCTCATTGCTTGCATTCCCACCACTCCCCCCCCCCTTTTTTTTTTTTTTTTTTTGTCAATTAATATGAAGTGCTTAATAGCACTGAACATATCTAATAGGCCAGGGCCCTTGTTGCTCACAGACTAGTTGGGAGAGAGATAGATAAATTAGTGAGGACAGTACGGTCTGTGACAGAGATGCCCAGGGCAGGAAGGGCAGGAAGAAGAGGGTCATTTAAATCAGCTGGCTCTGGTCTGGGAAAGCTTTTCAGATTAGGTGTCTTTACAGAGTACTGCATCAGATTGCTTCAGAAAATGGCCCGCTAAGGTGAAAAGCCCGCAGCTGAAGTGTCACTGCCGAGTACTTGTAGCCCTTACCCAGGTAGTGATTAGAGCAAATGAGGGCAAAACTTGGGCCAGGCAGGTGGCCATAGCAGGAGCAAGGGGCTCAGTGGTGACTGGAGGGCAAGGCCAGGTTCAGCCATTGCTAATTATGCTGGCTGACTCGTTAAACCACCTTCTCCCAGTCTTTTAAGATGAAGCCAGAGGAAATACCTGAGAAGAGAACTGAGAAAAACTGTTGGCATGTCAGGATGAAAACTAGGGTCTGAAACCTGGGGGGCTAAATGCCAGGTAGTGCCCCCTGACCCACCTCCTCCAGTGATCCAGGGAAGAAGGGAGAGAGCAGAAGATGCACTATGGGTGGGACAGCCATGTTTGCCCCAGCACCACTTTTAGTTCCTTGAAACTCGTTCATTAACCAAAGTTTTATTTTTTTAAAACAATTTTTGATGGCATGTGTTTTCAGTATTAGAATGCATGCCTACTAATTGAGCTTTACATTTTGGGTTGGTGATATGGATTTTGAGAAATACAGTCTGGTAATGCAAGCCAGCAATGAGGAGAGTGGCACTCTGGCACCACAGATCTGGGGTATGACAATATACCAATAAGAACTAAATAGAGAATTTATTGGGGGCACTTTTCCATTAGGTTAGATGGGAAACCTCTAGTTTTCCAAATATGACACAGAAAAACCAAAACAAACCCATCAGGGCTCCCTAACTATCACACAGGAAAGCCATAATTATGTTTGCAAGCCTTATCTTACAGAAATAAAGGGAAAAAAGGCTAAAGTTTACAAAACTAATACATCCAGGAAGAGTCACCTAATAGAATGTTCAACCTACACAACAATGAGGCTCCAACTCTGGTCTGCTGAGATTCATGCATTTCAAAAGGGACCCGTCTTGACACTAAATGCCATTAGAACCAGATTAACATACAACCTACTAGGTCCAGAGGCCTAAAAAGTGGCTGGCACATGACTATAACAATGGTTACTAAAGAGTTAAGTCTCCCTCCCTGTGGCAGCTCCTCCTTACCCACTTCTAACTTTTCAAAAGCACTGCTACTTAGCTCAAACCTAACCTCCCAGTTCCACCCAACTCCACTCAATTGCCATAACCTGAATAGTAAACAAAGCAAAACCAGTTATTGTGGAGTCAATTCCGACTCATGGCTGCCCTACACATCAGAGTAGAACTGTGCTCCATAGGGTTTTCAATGGCTGATTTTGGGGGAATAGTTCACTAGGCCTTTCTTCCAGGGCACCTCTGGGTGGACTCAAACCACCAACCTTTCAGTTATAGCCAAGCTCGTTAACCGTTTGCAAGGCAAAACTAGTGGGTTGTCACTTCTGAGGTTAGGTTACACAAAGCTCTGTCTCTCTCTGCTCCGTAGCTCTGAAGAAAAGCCAGCTGCCACGCTGTGAGCAGCTCAAGGAGATACCCAGGTGGCAAAGAACAGAGGATGGCCCCTGACCAACAGCCAGTGAGGAACTGAGACCTCAGTCCACAATCACGTGAGTGAACTTGGAAGTGGATCCTCCCCAAGTTGAGCCTTGAAATGACCACGGTCTCGAGGACGTTGACAACACCTTGATTGTGGCCTCGTGAGGTCTTGAGGACCCACCTAAGCTGCCCTAGATTCCTGACCCACTGACACTGTTGTTGCTGGGAACTCCAGGTTCTGCTTGGCCCAACTCTGTCCAGGGCCAAAAAGACGGAGACCGAGTTGGGGAGAACGAAAAGCAAGTTTATTGTATTGGTTGGCCAAGCTAGGAGACAGACGGGGCTGCATGCCATCTAAGACTGCCTCACAGGCAGCTTATTGAGGCTGGTTTATATAGGCAGGATCCATTGCAGAATACAAAATGGCGCGTACGCAGGTATAGAATGTTTTAGAATGAATAAGCATTCTCTAAAGCCAGGTTTGATATTCTGCAGGAGGAACTTAGTCATTTTTGTTTAGCTGAGGGTCATCTGAAATGCCAGGATGGAGGGCAGGACCTGTGTTTCAGCCGATTCCGGCTAGCCAGTGGGCTGTCTTGAGGCTAAGAAAAATGGCTGTATGGCTCTGGCCCTGTCTTACTGTGAGATAATAAGTGTTTTAAGCCACTAAGTTTTCAAGTAATCTGTGGTGAAGCAACAGATATCTAATATCCACTCCCTTCAAAAATGAAGAAGCTTTGAATTGGATCTTAAAGGAAAAAAATCCCGAGGTTCACCCTTCAGCCAAAGATTAGACAGCCCCCTAAAACAAAATAAGACTAATGGGGCACAACAGCCCTGGGACAAGTGCGAGAAGGTAGGAGGGGACAGGAAAGCTGGTAATAGGGAAGCCAAGGTCGAGAAGGAAGAGTGTTGACATGTTGTGGGGTCATTAACCAATGTCGTAAAACAGTATGTGTACTAACTGTTTAATGAGAAACTACTTGTTCCATAAACCTTCATCTAAAGTACAAAAAAAAAAGGAAATAAAAAGCTGGTTTTGGAAATCTGTAAACAAGTGGAGATGATGGCTCTTGCCACAATCTTCCTCTTTTTTTGTTGTTGTTGTATAGACTTCATGACCCACTCCTCTCACTCCTGCCTTCCCCTGAGCATGAGACAGATACATGGAGAAGTACAAGGTGTGCCAGGAAGCTCTGGGATCTGCCAAGGTTGCTCACAGCAAGGGTTCTGGAGGATGGCAAGGTGTGGGGGTAGGACATGGACCAAGTCAGTAGAACTCTGCTGTCCACTTCCTCTAGAGCAGCTCCGTTTTTATGTTTCACAAACTGAGATTCCACACAGAATTTCATTTGAAGAAACGGTCCCTGTTGGAAAGAAGTTTGGAAAGCCCTTCCTAGAAGAAAGAGCAAAGCACTAGGAGTTAGAAGACACGAGCATTATTCCTAGATCTGCTGCTCTGACTCCTAGTTTCCTTACTTCTCAAACAGAAATTAAATCGCCCGTTCTGCGCCCTTCTCGGGGCTGTTGGGAGGCTCATATGTGAGGACTGAGCAGGTCAGCATGCCCTATCTGCTCCTCTGGCCTGGGACACTCTACTCCAGATACCTCAGGGCTTGTTCTCTCACTTCAGTCAGGATTCTACTCAAACGTGTCAGGATTCCCCGAACTCCTACACAGACATGTCACTTGATGCTCCATTGCCCGGTTCCTTAACTCCGCTGGAGTTTCTTTTTTTAATCTCACTTATCTCCACCTGACATATTTTGTGTTTCTTTGAAATTTTCTTATTTATTTATTGTCTGCCTCCCAGTATGATATAGGCTCCAATAGTGCAAGGACTTTGCTTGGTTTAATTCTATGTCCTCAGGAGCTGGAGCACTTCTTAACTCCTAGCTGCTGCTCAACAAGCATTGCTTTTTTTTTTTTTTTTTTAGATTGTACTTTAGATGAATGTTTACAGAACAAACCAGCTTCTCATTAAACAGTTAGTACACACACAGTTTTGTAACATTGGTTACCAACCCCATGACATGTCAAAACTCTCCCATCTCGACCTTGGGTTCCCTATCACCAGCTTTCCTGTCCCCTCCTGCCTTCTAGTCCTGGTCCCTGGGCTGGTGTGCCCCTTTAGTCTCGTTTTGTTTTATGGACCTGTCTAATCTTTGGCTGAAGGGTGAACGTCAGGAGTGACTTCAGTACTGAGTTAAAAGGGTGTCCAGGGGCCATACTCTCGGGGTTTCTCCAGTCTCTGTCAGACCAGTAAGTCTGGGTTTTTCTGTGAGTTAGAATTTTGTTCTACATTTTCCTCCAGCTCCAT
Source organism: Dugong dugon (assembly GCA_030035585.1). Classification (NCBI taxonomy): domain Eukaryota; kingdom Metazoa; phylum Chordata; class Mammalia; order Sirenia; family Dugongidae; genus Dugong; species Dugong dugon. The sequence goes on from CM057479.1 coordinate 72,323,530, forward strand.
GCGGGACCCTCTGTTGTGATCCTGGTCAAAGCAGTTGGTGGTGGTAGCCGGGCACCATCTAGTTGTACTGGACTCAGTCTGGTGGAGGCCGTGGTAGTTGTGGTCCATTAGTCCTTTGGACTAATCTTTTCCTTGTATCCTGTTCTCTCCATTCTCCCTTGCTCCTGAAGGGATGAGACCAGTGGAGTATCTTAGATGGCTGCTCACAGGCTTTTAAGACCCCAGACGCTACTCACCAAGGTAGAATGTAGAACACTGTCTTTATAAATTATGTTATGCCAGTTGAGCTAGATGTTCCCCGAGACCATGGTCCCTACAGCCCTCAGCCCAGCAATTCGGTCCCTCAGGTCCCTCATGTGTCTATGGAGCTTCCACAACAAGTATTTCTTAAACAGAATGAGTGAATAAGTGAAATAAGATAATGCTGACGTACTTAATGAGACATTCTAATAGAAATTATTCTTCCTATAGAATCCCTGGGTAACTGCATCCTTTGGATACAAGTACAGCAGTAACAGACTTGCTCGTTACCTCTGTGGAGAAGTTAATGCTCCTTCTTATTTTTGAATTAACCAAGGGTTTCCAAAGCAGCTAATCTGGCTGTACATGCTCTTTTAAATTTGATTTTTGAAAGAAGTACTACATGAGGTTAAATTATAGCTGCCACTCTTCCCCCACATTCCAGCACACTCCTATTATTACTTTGACGTACCCTTGAGGAATCTGTGGTGAGGTCTGCATGCCAATCTGTGTTACAACTCCCTATCCTGTTGGGGTCTGGAGGGCTTCCAGACCCATCGCTGAGGCAAAGAGAACTGGGATGCAAAGAAGAAACAAAGTTGCCCAGTGATGTTCTGAGAAGGCATAATGTGGGGCTTTGTTTTATGATACAGATTGAATTCCTGGGTTGGATTTGAAAAGTGATTTGTGAATAATTTAATATGAAATAAAAGTAAAGAACAGAAAACAGTGTTTGTTCATTGCTCTTCCAACTATAGAATAGAAATTGATTCAGGCCTGCTAAACTTTGAAAGTGGCTTGAAATAATTTAAGATCAAGTAATGCATTTCTCTGTGTATGTGTGTGTTATAAATTACTAACCCAAGGTTTTGCAGTAGAATTTGTTTTAGAAACTTTCTTAGAGTCAGGAAACATAGTATATTTTTCTCCTCAATGATGCACTCTTTTACAGAGAACCAGAAAAAAAAAAAAAAAAACCCAAACCCATGGCCATTGAGTCGATTCTGACTCATAGCAACCCTGTAGGACAGAGTACAACTGCCCCATAGGGTTTCCAAGGAGTGGCTGGTATATTCAAACTGTTGACCTTTTGGTTAGCAGCCTGACCTCTTATCCACTGCTCCACCAGAGTTCCTTTTTTATAGAGAACAGGAAACCTAATTGTTGCCTTTTCTTCTCTTTTTATACCTACCTTGTGTTATGGATTGAATTATAGCCTCAAAAATTATGTGTTTTCAATATTGGGTAAGCCAGAAAAACAACCAAGACAAAGTCATAGAAGCTTCATAGACATATCCAAACTCCCTGAGGGACCAAATTGCTGGGCTGAGGGCTGTGGGGACCACGGTCTCGGGGAACATCTAACTCAATTGGCATGACATAGTTTATAAAGAAAATATTCTACATTCTAGTTTGGTGAGTAGCGTCTGGGGTCTTAAAAGCCTGTGAGTGGCCATCTAAGATACTCCACTGGTCCCACCCTATCTTGGAGCAAGGGAGAATGAAGAAAATCAAAGACACAAGGGAAAGATTAGTCCAAAGGACTAATGGACCACAACTGCGACAGCCTCCACCAGACTGAGTCTAGCACAGTTAGATGGTGCCCGGCTACCACCACTGACTGCTCTGACACACGTCACAATAGAGGATTCCAGACAGAGCTGGAGAAAAAGATGAGCAAAACCCCAGGAGTGTGGCCCCCCAACACCCTTTTAACTCAATACTGAGGTCATTCCTGAGGTTCACCCTTCAGCCAAAGATTAGACAGGCCCATAACACAAACAATAATAAAAGTAGCTCAAGCATGTATAGGAGAGTAAACGGGCTCACCAGGCTTGGGGCAAGGACCAGAAGGCAGGAGGGGACAGGAAAGCTAGACGAATGGAAATAGGGAACCCAAAGTCGAGAAGGGGAGAATGTTGACACATCGTGTGGTTGGCAACCAATGTCACAAAACAATACACGTATTAATTGTTTAATGAGAAATTAATTTGCTCTGTAAACCTTCATCTAAAACACAGTAAAAAAAAGAAAGAAAGAAAAAGTATGAGTTGTAAATCCTAACCCCAATACCTGTAGAAGGAGCCCTGGTGGCACAGTGGTTAAGAGCTTGGCTGCTAACCAGAAGGTTAGCAGTTCGAATCTACCAGCTGCACCTTGGAAACCCTATGGGGCAGTTCTACTGTGTCCTGTAGGGTTGCTGTGAGTCGGAATTAACTCCAAGGCAACAGGTATAGCTATGGAAGGGAGTCCTGGTGGGGTAATGATTAAGTGCTTGGCTGCTAACTGAAAAGTTGTGATTCAAACCACCAGCCGCTCCTTGGAAACCCTATGGGGCAGTTCTCCTCTGTCCTACAGAATCACTATGAGTCTGAATCAATATGAAAGCAAAGGGTTTACCTGTGGATATAATCCCATATCAGTGTAGGCTGTGTCTTTAGACAGTCTCTTTGAGATATAAATATACCACCTATGGGGCAGTTCTACGCTGTCCCATAGGGTTGCTATGAGTTAGAGTTGACTCGACAGCAACGAGTTTGGTTTTATTTTATTTTATTTTTTTGAAATATAAAGGAGCAGATTAGGCTCAGGAGAGAGAAAGCACCAGGAAGGCGGGAAAGACAGAGGCCATGTGGCGCTCTCCAGGGAATGCCAAGAAGAATCCTAGAAAAGCTAGGAAAAGGGTTTTCTCCAGACCAGACAGAGAGAGCCCTCCCCTAGAACCAGTGCCTTGAATTCGACTTCTAGCCTCCTAACCTGTGAGAAAATAAATTTCTGTTGTTAAAGTCAAGCACTTGTGCTATTTCCCTTACAGCAGCACTGACAAAGTTAAGATGCCTTGTTTTCAAGGTGAAGCTCATTGGCAGACCCCACAAGCCCATCCTGATCTAGCTGCAGTGGAGTATCAGGACCACAGGAGGATGAACGCACTCCTTAGGAGGTATGCACGGGGGATCCCAGCAAGCTGTTTCCTCAGCAACGGTTCCTTCCTTTCTCCTTCCCTCAGCAGGCAGTGCTGGTACCGGACTATTAGTTATTTATAGCTGGTGCCCGTTCTGATCGGGCCGGTATGCGTTCAGATCGGTTGTTGCCTGTGTCTTCCTGATTGTTACATATTTTAAATATTACCCTGAATTTCTTTTGGGCGTGCAAGTAAGTGGTTCAAGAGAAGCTTCAGACTAAAGATGTAACCTTGGCTGTAGAGATTGGTTTAGGGGTGGGCACGTGATCTAAGCTTGCCCCTTCAGAGGGAAACTCAGACATTGGCTGGGAATTCCAAGACACAAGCGTGCTTTCCTGTTCTAGATGGTGTGAGCGAGGTGCAGTTGTGAGGTGCGGACCTGCTGCAGTCACTTTGGTACCATGAGGAAAGCCAGCTTGATACACAGGGAGGGACAGAGCTGAGACTGTAACAGAAAATCAGAGGCAGGGTCCTGTACAAATTGCACTTCAAGTCATCTCTACCTTCGAAGTTTTTGAGTTTCCGGAGGTAATACATTCCCTTTAAGATTTTAGCCAATTTGACGTAGGTTTTCTGTAACTTGAAACAAAAATAACCCGAACTGATAAAGGGTAGGTTTATCACTAGGGAGTGTGAGGTTACTGTTTTTGCAAATGTATCTTTGGATGCTGAAGGACTTAATAATAGTGAAGAGAGCGATGATTTGCAACAGCCTTTGAGTTCCCAGTCCCTTTACACTGTTAACAGATTTAATACCCAAACAGTCCTATGAGACTAGGAACAGTATCCCATTTACCAGATGGGCAAAACAAAGTTCAGAGAGGATACATTTCCAAGACCAGTAAGCCAGATGAACAAAGGAGAATTGAAGCCCAGGACTGCCGTGTTGTAAAATTTTACGATACCCTCAGCATCCGTGCTATTCTATGTCTCATTACCCTACATAGCTACAGTGGACTGGACTGTGAAGGGCCTCGCCTGCCATACTGATGCGGTTTATAGGTTTCTATGTTTGGGGGAAGGGACCCTGGTGGCACGGTGGGTAAGTGCTCTGCTGCTAACTGAAAGGTCAGCGATTCAAACCCAGTAGTGGTTCTGAGGAAGAAAGACGTGGCAGTCTGCTTCTGTAAAGATCTACAGCCTTGGAAACCCTATGAAGCAGTTCTGCTCTGTCCTACAGGGTCGCTATGAGTCCAGATTGACTCGACAGCAAACGATTCAGTGGTTTGGGCTGTTTAGGGGTACTGTGACACAGCACAGACTCCTTTAAGAATCTGTCGACAAGTAATGACACTCTTCAGAAAAGCCCACAGATGCTCATAAAACAACACTCAGAATAATTTCAGAGGGTTCACACAACTCCAAGAAGGTGACCTGAGCAGCTCGTTACTCTCCACTCCGAGTTTAAGAGCTCTGGCTGTATTCTGTGTGTTAGAGAAATAATAGACTCCGATGTATGTTCTACACGCCTGATTCTGCCAGCAGCTGGGGGCAGGCTGGAGGGGTGAGTGGCTGCAGCAGGAAGACGCCTGAGCAGTGTACTGCAGAACTGCACCCCGGAGGCGGTGAGGGGGTGTGGGGTGGGGTACATCTCAGTTGGAGGGCAGAGGAAGACACCTGAGCAGTGTACTGTGGAACTGCACCCCGGAGGCGGTGAGGGGTGTGGGGTGGGGTACATCTCAGTTGGAGGGCAGAGGAAGGTGCCTGAGCAGTGTACTGTGGAACTGCACCCCGGAGGCGGTGAGGGGTGAGGGGTGATATACATCTCGGCAAGAGGGCAGAGGAAGACACCTGAGCAGTGTACTGCGGAACTGCACCCCAGAGGCGGTGAGGGGTGTGGGGTGGGGTACATCTCAGTTGGAGGGCAGAGGAAGACGCCTGAGCAGTGTACTGCAGAACTGCACCCCAGAGGCAGTGAGGGGTGTGGGGTGGGGTACGTCTCAGTTGGAGGGCAGAGGAAGACACCTGAGCAGTGTACTGCAGAACTGCACCCCGGAGGCGATGAGGGGTGTGGGGTGGGGTACGTCTCGGCTGGAGGGCAGAGGAAGACGCCTGAGCAGTGTACTGCAGAACTGCACCCCAGAGGCAGTGAGGGGTGTGGGGTGGGGTATGTCTCAGTTGGAGGGCAGAGGAAGACACCTGAGCAGTGTACTGCAGAACTGCACCCCAGAGGCGGTGAGGGGTGTGGGGTGGGGTACATCTCGGCGAGAGGGCAGAGGAAGACACCTGAGCAGTGTACTGCAGAACTGCACCCCAGAAGCGGTGAGGGGTGTGGGGTGGGGTACATCTCGGCGAGAGGGCAGAGGAAGACACCTGAGCAGAGTACTGCAGAACTGCACCCCGGAGGCGATGAGGGGTGTGGGGTGGGGTACATCTCGGCGAGAGGGCAGAGGAAGACGCCTGAGCAGTGTACTGCAGAACTGCACCCCGGAGGCAATGAGGGGTGTGGGGTGGGGTACATCTCGGCGAGAGGGCAGAGGAAATGTGGAAAGTGGCCGCAAAGAGTGAAGCCACAAGAGCAGCCGGGGATGGCTCCCAGGGTCCTTACAGTTGGTGGGATGGCAGACGGATGTCATCAGCCGCGAGAAGAAATGCAAATAAAGGTGAGCAGATGAAGGAAAGAATTTGAACTGTCGATATTGTGTTAGAGGATGTGCATTAGAATTAAGTTTTATATGACAACTACGCTTGACTACTAACCGAACGGTTGGCGGTTCAAACTCACCCAGAGGTGACTCGGTGACTCGGAAGAAAGGCCTGGTGATGTCCTCCCAAAAAGGTCACAGCCTTGAAAATCCTGTGGACCAGTCCTACTCTGCACACTTGGTGTCCCCATGAGTTGGAATCGACTCAATGGCAACTGGAAAAAATAAAAAAGTCTTGATTGATGTGAATAAATGAAGCAGAGAGGTGGAGAGAGGTTTTGGGTATAAGGAACATTATCTAAGAGAATGGAAAAAATTGAGAGAAAGAAGGGCAATGTGGGTCTAAGGCAAAGCTGAAGAGTGTGTATGCTTTCTCTCAAGAGTGTTTCAATTCTTATGCAATCTGTATTTCCCAGTTTATAGTGGCCTGAGAGTAAAAATAGCAACACAAGAGGGGAAACTAAACAGTAATCTTCTGGGCTGACTTTCTCTGCCATGCACCAGACACTTCACATGCGTGTGGGAGCAAATCTACTGACTTTTCCTGCCCTAGCTGCCAAGGTGATGAGGTGATGTAGGGGTGCCGCAATGCTCTGTCAAGAGGCAGCTAGTCTCGCATTCTGCTCGGACCACTAAGCCCAGGTGCTTCTTTGTTCCGTGTTCTCAACTCTTCCCAGGATAAAGGATCCTCCTTTGTGTCTCACAGATCAGTACTCCAGCAATTGATTTTAGAGGCAAAATGTGGTCAAACCCTTCGAATTTACTGTTTATTATAGGGGTGGCAGTTAGCGCTCAGCCTCTCCTTCCCACCTCCCTCCCCCTCCACCCCAGGCAAAAGTAAAGACAGATACCCCATTGTAGTCAAAATTCCACACCTCCTCTAATTCTGATCTAGGAATTAGCTTGTGTACTTCCAACAACTTTCCTTCAGATGTTCTTTGTTCTCTTCTGCAAGTTGGCTGATAGAACATCATCCCACTAAGTCTCGCTAGAAAACACCATCAGTTGTAAAGCCCAGAGTGTTGCATTTTGTGTTTACATCAAGTGATTTCTGGAGGTCACACAATGCAAAAATTATGAATTTGGGAAATATTGCTTAAAGCTGTTACTTGGTTGTTGCTGTAGGATTACATTTTTCTAAATTCTAAGGTACAACTTTTTTTTTTTTTCCCCACACTGACAACAATCTCCACTACAGAGAAGTTGTATTGATTTAATGTCTGGATGTTTTTGATATAAATATTTCAGTATTGTCTCATGGAACTGAAGTGCATGCTGAAGACAGAAACCCAGTTCATCTTTGGCTCTTGGTGTATGCTGCAGCAGAAAACAAACCACCAGTGACAGTCGATGGCTGTTGGCTCTTCAGAGCCAGACCTCTGCCCCAGCTTGTGGACCGTAACTCTAGCTTCTGTGGTTCCACATGCCATTTGATGTTTCTGGAACATACATTCTAAGAGGAGTTTCCTTTCTGGGAAGGCATCACCACATCACTCACTTGCTTTGAGTTAAGAAGGTAAAATGAAAATATGATAATGGAGGAGAAGAAGTTTCAAGAAGACGGCAAAATGCCTCATGGTATAATGAGAAACTCCACATTCGGAACTGCTCCAGTTAGATGCTAGTGTAACCCCTGCCATCAGCTTCCTCAAGACTTACAGATACCAAAACCTTTTTTTTTTTTTTTAATTTCATGGCAGACTCTGAGTACCGTGTACGAAAAGCAAGGATGGAGTGTCAGAAAAACACTTCACAGCACCTGAAGCAGCTTGAGCAAAGAAGCAGAAAAAATGAGGAAGCAAAGCATCACAAAGATAGCTAAGCATGCTGAGGGTCAGCCAGAAATGGAGGAACACTTTCTGGAGCAAAAGCTGAAGGCCAAGTGAGAATGTAAACAGCAAGGATTATAAGAAGTATGGCAACTAATGGTACAACCGAGAACCTCGAACGACATCAGCACGCCCCAGAAAGGGCCTTTAGCTGCTTCTCAGGCTTTTCCATCCCACGGGGCACACTTACAACAATCACTGTTGGTAATGACACCTTCCAACAGGCGACACTGCAGCAGCTGTCAGTACAGATTCTTTGAAGATCTCCTGATCTCATCATTCTTTGAGGTCAAGGCTGACCTTGCAGATTCAGGGACAGAGGTAACTATTTAAATCTCTAAGGGAAAAATCTTAAAACTGGTTGGAAGTAGAATTTGAGAAAGAGACTAATTTTCTGAGATCCAGGAAATCTGTATTCTATGCTGCTTCCTCCTTGTTCTTCTTCAAAAATGTCTTGGCTTTTCTTGGTCCTTTGCATTTCTGTATAAATTTTAGAATTAGCTTGCCAGCTTTCACATGGACACACACAATCCATTGGGATTTTGGTTGGGATTGCATCAAATCTATGGATCAATATAGGGAGAAATGACATCTTTTTACAATATTGTGTCTTCTAAATCATGAGCATGATATATCCTCTCATTTGTAAACTTATTTGTTAATGTATGTAGAGAACTTCTACATCACTTGTGAGATTTATTCCTTAAGTACTGATATTTTTCTAAAGGTTGGAAGTTCCATTCCACCAAGAGGCACTTGGAAGAAAGGCCTGGTGATCTACTGCTAAAAAATCAGCCATTGAAAACCCTGTGGAGCACAGCTCTACGTTGACACACATTGGGTTGCCATAAGTAAGAGTCTTATGATGACAACTGGCCAACTGGTTTTGGTTTTGGTTTTAGTGATATTTTTATGCTATTATGCATGTATTATTTTTTAAATTTAGATTTCTAAGTGTTTGTAGCTGGTAATTAGAAATACAATTATTTTTGTCTCTCTGTATCAAGCAATCTTATTAAACTCTCTTATCAATTTTAATAATTTAGCTATAGATTGTTTTGGATTTTCTATAGATTAAATATGATAAATGGAGAAAAGATTGAAGTTGTTGAGAATTTCATTTTACTTGGATCCACAATCAACGCCCATGGAAGCAGCAGTCAAGAAATCAAGAGACGCATTGCACTGGGTAAATCTGCTACAAAAGACCTCTTTAAAGTGTTAAAAAGCAAAGACGTCACCTTGAAGGCTAAGTACACCTGACCCAAGCCACGGGGTTTTCAATCGCCTCATATGCACATGAAAGCTGGCATGAATAAGGAAGACCGAAGATGAATTGACATCTTTGAATTGTAGTGTTGATGAAGAATATTGAATATACCATGGATTGCCAAAAGAAGGAAGAAATCTGTCTTGGAAGAAGTACAGCAAGAATGCGCCTTAGAAGCAAGGATGACAAGACTGTGTCTCACATACTTTGCACACGTTATCAGCAGGGATCAGTCTCTGGAAAAAGACATCATGCTTGGTAAAGTAGAGGGTCAACAAAAAAGAGGAAGACCCTCAACGAGATGGATTGACACAGTGGCTGCAACAATAGGCTCAAGCATAACAATGATTGGGAGGATGGCGCAGGACAGTGCAGTGTTTTATTCTGTTGTACACAGGGTCGCTGTGAATTGGAACCGACTTGATGGCATCCAACAACAACAACAATATAGATTAAATAAAGCCATCTGAAATTCCAAACATATCTTTTTTTCTCTTCCTTACATTTCCATGCTATGACTTCTAACATGACATTGTTCCATCTTAATGTATTCCTGTCAAATTTCATTCACTGGACTTCAAATTTAGGCCATTTGAGAAAGATGCCATTTTTAAACTCTCTTCATCCAGACAAATGATTGAGCTGATATGGCTCTTTTACTCAAGAAATCAGTCAATGTGCAGATATCTGAGGGACTCCTGAGCACAACTGATTTAAGTAACATAGTTCAGGCATAAGCTTTTCTAGGTGATAGAAGGATTATGTGAATAATCTTCATGCCCTAAAACTATACAGAAGATAAAACACATTTCAGTCATGGTATCCCTGGGTTTGCATTGCATTATTTCGTACGAAGAATTCACACCACTTTAACATTGGATTTAGCTTTACCACATCCTTCAAGTGGTCAAGCATAAGTTGACATTATCTCCACTCTGCTTATAAACAAAACGAGGTCCAGAGATACTGACTTTTTCTAAGCTCACAGCAGAGGCAGCTCAGAGCACAGGCTTCCTGGACCTTGGCAAACTAGTTTTCCTTTTTTATCAAATTCTATCTCCAAGTGACTTGAAGATTTTGTCCGTAAATATTTACAATATTTATCTCTGTCTCAAGATCTGCAAGGTCAGTCTTGACCTCAAAGAATGATGAGAGCAGGAGGTCTTTAAAGAATTTGTATTGATAGCTGCGGCAGTTTTGTTTATTGGAAGGTGTCATTGCCAACAGTGATTGCTGTAGTGTACCCAGTGGATCGGAAATGCCTGAGAAGCAGCTAAAGGCCCTTTGCGGTGTGCCAAGATCATGTGGGGATTCATGCTGTGCCAGTTTACTCAGGTGCTTTTTATATGTTGTTTAAGAATTCTTTTCTTGTCTTAAGCCCAGAGTCATTAAGATATTGTCTGATATTATCTTCTGAAAACTTTTATGGTTTTACCTTTCACATCAGATCAATAATTGGCCTGGAATCGATTTCTTGATGTGAAGTAGGAGTCGAGTCTCTGGTATTTCAAATACCACCAAGGCCACTCATGGTGGACAGGTTTCAGTGAAACTTCCAGACTAAGACAGACTAGGAAGAAAGGCCTGGCCATCTACTTCTGAAAATTAGCCAATGAAAACCCTATGGGTCACAACAGAATATTGTCCAATATAGTGCTGGAAGATGAGCCCCTAGGTTGGAAGCCACTCAAAACACCCAGGGGCTGCAATGGATTTGAGCATACCAATGAGCATGAAGGTGGTGCAGGACCAGGCAACGTTTCATTCTGTCGTACGTGGGGTCACCATCAGTCAGAGCCACTTGACAGCAGCTAACAGCAGAAGCCAAGTCTCATTTTTCCAGTATTGATGTTCAATCGACCCAGCAATCTCGTTGCTAAGATGTCCTTTCCCCATTGGTCTGCAGTACCAACACTGTCATTTGTCAAGTGTAAGTACGTGCGTTGGCGTTTTCTGGACTCTGTGTCATTGGTGGGTAATAGTCAGTCCTTGAGCCAATACCTCGCTGTTTCTTTACTGTTACTTTTGGCAAGTCATGTTAGACAGTATTGTAAATTTGGAAGCGTTTGTGGAATAGGTTCTCTCTTCTAAGATTCTAAATTCTGCTTTGGGACTTGGTCCTGACTTGGCCTTGATTCGGTGAAAGGGAGACAAGGCACAGCGATCCATCAGTATCTCAGCTGTCTTTGCCTCTCCTCTGACTCATTTTTTTTTTTTTTTCCTAGCCCAGAGAAGCTTAATCTAGTCTAAAACCAAAAAAACCAAGCCCGTTGCTATCAAGTTGATTTGGACTCCTAGCGACCCTACAGGACAGAGTAGAACTGCCCCATAGGGTTTCCAGGGAGTGGCTGGTAGATTCAAACTGCCGATCTTTTGGTTAGCAGCCGAGCTCTTAACCACTGCATCACCGGGGCTCCTGATCTAGTCTACAGAATGGAAAACCGGTGCCCTTCAACTAAATCCATTTTTTATGTTCTGAGCTCTTCCTATGTCCCTTGAAATACAGGTTTTTGAAATCTAAAAGTCCCAAGATTTACTTCTGCTTTCTGCTGCTTCATCCCTCCTCTGAGATAATGAATTAATATGACTGAATGAGTGAAAGAAAAAATTAAGAGGAAATGTTGAGGCAAAAACTGTAAGTCGTGTCTCAAAATTTCATCCTACTCAATTTGTCGCGAATTCAAAACACAAATATGGGTCAAAAATAACATTGGAAAGTCATGGGCAAACTGATGACTGGTTAAAAAGTAAAATGATAGGAAAAGACTTCCTGTAAATGACACCAACTAACATTTATTAAGTCACCTTCTCTATGAGTTCATTTACTGTAATTTGTTCCTCACTGTTCCCGGAAAGTTTTCAATCAGCGTAAGTTAAATAATTATGTCAGATCTTGCCTTCATCTCTCAAATGCAATAGCCTATGAACTTCTCACATAAGGTAATTATGGAACTTTCTTGGGCCTAATTTAGTGGAGACTGCCAATAGTTTTTTTTTTTTTAATACTTGGAGCCCTGGTGGCACAGTGGTTAAGAGCTCAGCAGCTAACCAAAATGTCGGTAGTTCGAATCCCCCAGTTGCTCCTTGGGGTAGTTCTACCCTGTCCTACGGGGTCGCTATGAGTCAGAATCAACCCCACGGCAGCTGGTGGTGATTCCCTATTTAGAATTCCTATTATAATCAAATCACTGAAGACTAACAGTATATATTGTTTTAAAATCTTATTTTTAAATAAATAGAAAGTAGAAAAAGTAATAAGGAAGATGTGGGGTTTCAAATACGATTTAATTGCCATTTGGGGAATACACACCACCAGGTTAGTACTTTGTATAATTTTAATTTTTTTTTCTAGTAAATGAAATATTTTATGAAAGATTTTCTTTGAAACCAACCAAGGTGAAAAGCTAAAATTTAAAGCCCAGGGAATTCCTGTTTGTCCTCATCTTCTCATTAGTGATCACCGGAATTGCTTGTGCTGCTTTTGACAGTACTGATCCTGCCCTAGACAGCACAAGATAGTGCCTTGTCATTGCTGCCTGCTCCATTGGCTGTATTTTTGCTCTCAGATTATAGCTCCAACTACTTGCTGAATATCTTTGACTAATCCATTCAGGTGCCCAAAACCTGAATATCATCCCTGAGTTTATGTTTTCCCTCACCTTCACATCTGATAAATTACCAGATGGTCTTTATTTACTCCTAAATGTTCTTCAGCCTGTTCATTTGACGCCTTATCTGCCCTGTAGCGTTCCCGAGGCGATCATCTTTACCGAAGCCGACTGCCACGTCTTGCTCCTGCGGAGTGGTCGATGGGTTCGAACCACTCACCTTTCAGTTAGCAGCCGAGGGCTCCTTTGATAAGTCCTAGGCCAGGTTATTACCATCAAGTGCCTGGAAAACTACAAAAGGCTTCTAAGGGGTATCCCTGCTCCCCCATTTGTCATCCTACATTCTATTATCCAGCTGCAGCCAGAGAAGCCTTCTTAAATTGCACATCTGTTCACATTTCTCCCTTTCTTAAAGCACTTTAACTGCATCCCATTGTAACCCATTGCCCAAACCCCAAGCCCCTCGCTGATGACCAGAGGGACAGTTAGGTATTCTTTATGAATTTCTCTTTTTAGCTTGAACTGTAATTTAATTTTCTCTCTCCCTCTCTGTAAGGGAACCAACAGAAAAACCAAACCTGTTGCCGTCGAGTCAATTCCGATTCATAGCAACCCTGTAGGACAGTAGAATTGCCCCAGAGGGTTTCCAAGGAGCAGCTGGTGGATTCAAACTGGCACCCTTATTGTTAGCAGCCAAGCTCATAATCAGTGTGCCACCAGGGCTCCTCTGTAAGTGAAGAAACTGTGTTTTTCTTGTTTATTGTCATATCCCTGGTTTCTAGGATATAAAGCCAAATAAGTTTTTGTTAAATTGATGATACACGGAACAAATAGATTTAGTTTTGCACAACCAATGCTGGAGAAGTCATATGGTCCTTTTTTCCTCCCTGGGTACATTAACTACAGCTAACGTATGCTGTCACCTCGTGGATTACACTCCTCTCAGTGAGCATGACCTTCAATGGTTAGTTAACTAGGAAAACGAATCATGACTTAAACTCAATTGTTTATGTATTAAATATAGATAACAGAAAGTTCTAAAAAGCAGCTATAAAACTCATAAATCCTTAACTATTCTCAGTGAAATAGCACGGAATGGCCCTAATGCTGAGAACAGGGTCACTATGGGTCTTCCTGAAGCTTGTCCACCACATTGATTCTGAAACTTCACCCGCTACAAGCTTGAACTCCATTACCCAAGGAGCCTTCAGTGGACAAAGACTTTCCCACCTAACCAGCTTTACGAACCCTGCTGTCTAGTCTCTCTCCAACTCCTACTGCAAAGAGGAGCCGTATATTTTTACCTATGAAGCTGTCAAGTGATCATGCCGATGTTGTACATCCTTTCGTCAGCAACATGAATATTTGTGATTGTCTTTTAGTAAGGGTTCAGTTTATGTCCACATGGACACCTCTTTGCATTTGATTTTTGAAGAAAACTGCTTCAAGCTTTTTCTCTTGCCATCCGATCAATATTTTAGCTGAGAGTCGTATAAAATAACTGTATGTTGTTCTGTTTCCTCAGTAACCACCAGGCGTAGGATCACGTGCTTTCTTCCTTTCAATACAAATCTTCTTTGATGATGGAAAATACATGTCCAAGCCACATCAGAGCAAGATTTGGAAAACGTTAAAAAAAACTTCCTTAAAAACATAGATATAATTTCTTCATAACTAGTCATTTCAGAATCACAGTGAGGTAAATTTTCATCCTCTTAAATGCAGTACCAGCTACACCTTAGATATAAATGAACTGAGCCTCAAAAAGGCACCTAAGAATATGACTTGATGAGTGGCTGTGACCTCTATTTCTTTGGAAATCTTGCTGTGACCATATGACCACACGGGGCTTGTGATGGTTAGGACTATGTGTCAGCTTGGCTGGGCCATGATTCTCAGTGTTTATACGTGATCACTCCCATGATGGGATCTGCTGTGAGTAGCCAATCAGTTGAAAGAGAGTTTCCTGGGGGGGATGGCCTGCATCCAAATATAAGCAGACATTCTGGCTTTTTGCTTGCTCTGGATCCTGTGGCTGCCTCCTGTTCATCTGACCTCCAGTTCTTGGGACTTGAGCTATCAGCTTATCTGCTGATCTTGGGATTCATCAATCTTCACAGCCTGTGAGTGGGAGCCCTGCTCTCCAACCAGTCAGTCTTGGTTTCGCTAGCCCCTGTGGCTGTGTAAATGGAGAGAAGCCTCTATCCTGATCCAGGGACTTGGGGCATTCCAGTCTCTACAGTTGCGTGAGCCATTTCCTTGATGTAAATCTCTCTATGTATGTATTTATATGCTTTACTGGTTTTGCTTTTCTAGAGAACCTAGCCTAAGACAGGGCTCTTCACAGTAATAACAAAAAAGAAAAAGAAAAAAATTTTGCTGTCCAGTCAATTCCAACTCATAGCGACCCTGTTGGACAGAGTCCAAGGAGCACTGGTGGATTTGAACTGCTGACCTTTGGTTAGCAGCTGAATTCTTAACTGCTGTGTTACCAGGGCTCCGTGTCACAGTAGTAAAAAAAAAAAAAAAAAAAAAAAAAAAAAAAAAGCCATTGTTGTTGAGTTGATTCCGACTGATAGTGACCCTACAGGTCAGAGTCGAACTGCCCCATAGGGTTTCCAAGGAGCAGCTGGTGGATTCGAACTGCCAACCTTTTTGGTTAGCAGTCATAGCTCTTAACCACTGTGCCGCCAGGGTAGTAGACCTTAATAAATGAGTCTTGACTGACTATAAAATGTCATCAGTACAAACACCACTATCTAGAAATAAATATTGAGATTTTTTTTAAAAAAACATACCCATAATGGTATTCTGTAGGGTTGCTATGAGTTGGAATTGACTTGACAACAGCTTTTGGTTTTAATGGTATTCTCTTTTTAAGAAATTTTCTTGTTTGAGAAGTATGGGGAAAGAAAGAGAGAGAAAGGAAGAAGAAGAGGAAGGAGGGAGGGAGGAGAGAAGGGAGCTGCTGTGTTTAAATCATGGAGGGAACCATTAGGGAACCCCGTTGAGAAATGAGGAGCCTGCCACACAGAGAGAGACTCTTAGGGGAAAGAAGAGGGGTGGAACTACAGGATGATTCATGAAGGCTGGTGCTGCTTGCCAGGCCCATTGCTTTTGTTCTTTTCCAGCCCCTTTCCTTTTCTGCCTTCTGCCCTCTGGTTTCCATTTAAATTCAGCTACTTCCTTTATTCACAGTTTTAATCCCGGATGTAACTATTCCTCAGTTATCAACATCTGTGTCGCTTCAGATGGTGCTTCCTCATGTCCTTGAAGCATTTCCGGAGGTATGGCTCCAACTGTTTGGATTCCAGGTGTCATCGATGCCAGCCACTAATCAAACATGTACATCCTTGTCTACCACGGAGCACTAGGCTGTTTGTTTATGGCTCTGTCTGGAAAGATTCACCATAATGATGGGATAGAGCTTTAATTGCTCCCAAAATGTATAATCATACCTTACACATTCCACAGGATAGAAAATCATTTATAAATAAAAGGGAACTATAAAATAGTATCACAACTTCCTCATCTGTGAAAATAGCTTGTAAAAAAGCTTTATAGCATTAGCAAATCTTTATAGCGATCGAGTGATGCAACTTAGAAATTCGGTGTATTTGCAAAGCACTTCTGTTAATGTTCCATTTTTATATAATTGGCTTCAGAGTTGCTTGGCTATCTATTTATAGTTTACAACTTTCTTGCTTTGTGTCTATTCATAAGCCTGTTTGTCCTTCATACGCTAACAGCTAATTTTAAGAGTAAACATTCTTATCTTTACATGTGTAATGAGAAAGCTATGAAGGGTACATCTAGCCAATTGTTGCTCGATTACTCTACAACAAGACCAAGATACCTAGTGAGGACCAGGATAGAAACAGTTTTATTTATAATATTTCAAATGATAGATTTGTTTAATTTTAATTCTCTTTGGATCCTTGGTTCTCCTTCTTAGAAGAGCTAAGTATTTTGAGAACAGGAACTATGCTTCCTCCATGTTGGTATTCCGTGATCTACCTGGTGCAACATAGGTCTTCACATCTAACTGATGAGCAACTCAAATTTATTGCACTGTATCAAATAAAAGAAAAACAGAAAATTAATGGATTGAAACCAGTTTAACAGTATGGCCAGGCCACAAAGAGATGATGCTTTTGTCTACCGTTCCATATTAAATGCTTGCATTTAGTATTGGCCCAGAGGAATTTTTCACAAACAAAATAATTCATAAGTGAAAAGAAGCTAATAATATTGAAAGTATTAGGTAGCAAACTCCTTTTGAAAAAAGAATATGCAGCTGGTTTTCCCCTCGCTTGCTAAAAACATGTCTGCACCAAAATGCTTTTGAGCAATGAGTGCAGCAGGCTCCCTAGGAGTACAAAAAGGTAACAGAAGCTTTCTGTTCAGGAGTTGGGAAAATGATACTGCACAGCTCCTGCTGTGGAATGTGTGTTTGTGACTCATATTGAATCTACACTCAGGTTACTTATACATCGTTTGCTTTTGTTGTAAGTGGAAAAAAGAAATAAAACAAAAATAATAAACCACATACAAATATGATTGTTGAAACTCTCCAACACCTAATGGTTTGTGAGATTCAGTGATAAATGTCTCTTAGCCTTACTCACACTACACAGCAAAGTCATAGTTCTCTCCTACAATGAACATCCTCTCATATAAAAACGAACTTTCACTTGGAATTGAGAATAATAAAGCCTTTTTTTGGGTCTCAGAATCACTAAGTTATCAGTATATTAGTACCACATGCAAAGGAGAATTTCAGAAATGGCAAAGTAGCGACTTAGAGTGAGTCATATTTCAACTGGGAATTTGTGTTCGGTTAGCTGATGCATGGGTTACCAAAAGTACAACCCTTTTATTCAGAATGGTGAATGAACATCATGTCAAAATCAGGGCTGAGTCAAGCTTTCTATTTGTTTAGGTGATATCTAATGAATGCTTGGGTTCCATCAGCTAATCATGGCATTTCTAAAAGCTTCTATAGTTTTCTCTTCCCCAGTTAAAAATATTTTCTCTGATAATTACGAAAGGAATACTTCTTTATAGCTTCTAATTCTCACCACCTATTATTTTTAATGTTAATTTGCTATGTGATCACTGTTTGTCCTGCCCAGAGTGGCATTTTTAAGAAATTGCTTTATTTTATTCTTTGAATGGAGGTATATAGTAAGACAGTGTCTGAGTCATCTATTGCTGCTGTAACAGAAATACCACAAGTGGGTGGCTTTAACAAAGAGAAATTTACTTCCTCCCAGTAAAGTAGGCTAAAAGTCCAAATTCAGAGCGTCAGCTCCAGGGGAAGGCTTTCTTTCTCTGTTGGCTCTGGAGGAAGGTCCTTCTCATCAATCTTCCCCTGGTCTAGGAGCTTCTCTGCACAGGAACCCCAGGTCCAATGCTCGGCTCCCAACCCTGCTTTCTTGGTGGTATGAGGTCCCCCTGTCTCTCTGCTCGCAACTCTCTTTTATATCTCAAAAGAAACCAGCTCAAAACACAATCCAATCCTGTAGAATGAGTCCTGCCTCATCAACACAACTGCCTCCCATCCCCACTCATTAACATCATAGAGGTAGAAGTTACAACACAAAAGAAAATCACTTCAGATGACAAAATGGTGGACAATCACACAACACCGGGAATCACAGCCCAGCCAAATTGATACACATATTTTGGGGACACAATTCAATCCATGGCAGATGGTTTATGAATGTACACAACAATGAGTCTCAAGTAAAGGTTAAGTTGGGTTAGACTGAAGATGACATTATTCACATTACGATTTAAAGCTCTTAGTTTCTGGAATTTGTCCAGATAAGAATATGTGTAAATAGTTTTTTTTTCAGTTTTCATATATTCTTCTATACTATTGGTGATAAGGACAAATATCAAAGCTTTTTAACCATAAGAAAACTGTATTTTTTCCTACTATATTGTCTTTGGCTTTGTTTGAATTTTGTAGTTGAAAATTTTAAATTCAGTTTATTTTAGTGAGAATATTCTTGTCTAGGGCAGCAAGCTCAGAAAGGTCTAAGTACAGCAGTTTCTCTGATGTTTGTGATCTTTAGTAGAGGTCAGCAAACTTTATAAGGCTTATGTGCTAAAAATGAGATCTACGTTTATAAAGCATGGTAAAAAATAAAAAAACAAAGAATACTATGCAACCAAAATCACATATGTGGCCCACAAATTCTAAAATATTTATTATCTACCCAGTATTGTTGCTGTCAAGTTGATTCCAACTCACAGGGACCCTAGAGCCCTTCACAAAAAAAAAAAAAAAACCAAGAAGTTTTCCAACCCCTGATCTTCAGGTAACAAGTGCCTTTTGGACAATGATAGAAAATAGGTTCAAATTTGTCCTACAGTCATAGTATCTCAATGTTAGAAAATATTTTAGAACTAATTTATCTTTATTTTTATTTTTTTTATTGTGGTAAAAATATAAATAATGAAATGTTTGTCAATTCAACAGTTTTTATATGCACAATTCAGTGACAGTGATTACATTCTTCAAGTTGTACAACCATTATCACTATCTTTTTCCAAAGAAGAAATTTACTCTTATTCAACCATCAGAGGCATGCCCCTTTGCTGAAGTGTCCCATCCTCCTCCGTAAGTGGCCAGATTCTGCTCAAGTTGTGGGCAATGTTGCTTATACAGGTGAAAATGTACTGAAAGCTACATTACCTATACCATGAAGTACCATCACTAAAATCTTCCGATTTACCAAGAATCAGACAGTACATCTAACAAATAATATACTACATTGTATGGCACGTCATTGTTTGTAAGGCACTTGAACTGGACTGGACCCCAGAGGGTGGCCCTCAGGCAGGGTAGGCAGCCTCTTCACCTTTCTCCACACCTTTCTCCTGGTGTTCAGTCACTTAATTAATCACAGTGGTCAGCTAACAGATGAGAGCTCTATGCCATGTTGACACCAGTACAACTAAGTTGAGAAGAGGCGTGAGGGGAAATTGGAGGGATCTGTCAGATGGCTGGGCTGGGCAAAGGCGAAGGCAGAGCTAGACATAGTCAGGTAAGGTAAGAGAGGGAGAAAAAAAAAAGGGGGAGATAGTAACTTTCAGTGAAGTGAATTAAGCTGTCCTCCTTTTTGTCCCGAACTGGCAAGTACTTCAGAGATGTGTTTCAAGAATAGGAAAGACACCTAGCAAATGGCTGCATGACTTTGGTTTCTGAAAGGCATAAAATAAAATAGAAAAAGTTCCAGGGCTCAGAAGATGGGGCCAGTGATGAGAGAAAGGAGGAATGGAAATTACAGAGACAGATATGAGGGAATTTATGTATGCATATATTTATTTGTTTATTCATTCATTCATGCATGCATATCTCCCAAGGGTTAGCCTTAATAAAAGAGTAAGCTACAAGCTCTAGGAAAAATGCATCCTACATCTAGTGTGGATCTTTAAAGGGATAGAAATCAAGGGTGTTCAGCAGGATCCCAGGAACATGGGAAAGCAGTAAAGCTAGGATAGAAAATTGTAAGTACCCAAAGATGTCACCTGTCTATATAGAGAAGGGAAATGTCATCAGCCTCTGTGGGTGAGGTTGATGGGTTTAGAAAGGCTGAGTTCCTTCACTTGAGAATGCTCAGTGATTATGTGGAGACCAGAAACGTAATAATAAATATGTGTGCTGCTTAGTGATTTTTGTTATTTGAATATTTTAATTTAGAGCATTTATCACAGTGCTAGTTAGTGACAGAACTGGTCTGATAAATATCCAGCTTCAGAAATGAGATGAAACTGGAATCTTTCAGAAATCAAATAAGTTTATATCTAGTCCTGCCTTTCCAGGTTATGGTTGAGCTCCAAGCTCAAGAGGTTGAGACAGAGCCGCAGCCCTGCTGAGTCAACATCCTTTCTATTCTACCTGTGGCCATTATGTCGCTAAGATGTACAGACTCTCCAGAACACTTGGAGATGTCCAGGACATAACTTTCTTGGGCATTCCTTAACCGGCATGGAAATTCTGTTGTCAGTTCTCAACCCAGCCATCACAACTTCCCGACTGCTACCTGGACCCACAAGTGAATTTAGCAGCATCTTTCATTTTACATTTACCAGATGCTGAATTTTATTCTAGCTCCTATAGGAAGATATAAAAAGAGAAAAGAAGCCATGTCAAGTTGCTAACAGAGTTTTGCTGTAGATACAAGGAAATGAAACCAATTAGGAATGACAAAATAGTAAGATGGTCCATTCTTGTAGTATTAAATTTGCCTTTAAAAATAGTTTTCTCAACTATTTTTCAAACAGTGATGTTGTTGCTACGTGCCATTGAGTTGGTTCCAACTCATAGCGACCCTATGCACCACAGAATGAAACACTGCCCAGTCCTGTGCCATGCTCACGATCGTTCTCAGGCTTGAGCCCATTGTTGCAGCCACTGTGTCAATCCATCTTGTTGAGGGTCTTCCTCTTTTTCACTGACCCTCTGCTTTACCAAGCATGATGTCCTTTTCCAGGGACTGATCCCTCCTGATAACATGTCCAACGTAAGTTAGGTGTGGTCTCGCCATCTTTGCTTCTAAGGGACATTCTGGTTGTACTCTTTCCAAGACAGATTTTTCCATTCTTTTGGCAGTCCATGCTATATTCAGTATTCTTTGCCAACACTACAATTCAAAAGTGTCAATTCTTCTTCTGTCTTACTTATTCATTGTCCAGCTTTTACATGCATATGATGCGATTGAAGATACCATGGCTTGGGTGAGGTGCACCTTAGTCTTCAAGGTGACATCTTTGCTTTTTAACACTTTAAAGAGGTCTTTTGCAGCAGATTTGTCCAGTGCAATGTGTCGTTTGATTTCTTGACTGATGCTTCCATGGGCGTTGATTGTGGACCCAAGTAAAATTAAATCCTTGACAACTTCAATATTTTCTCCGTTTATCATGATGTTGCTTATTGGTCCATTTGTGAGGATTTTTGTTTTCTTTATGTTGAGGTGTAATCCATACTGAAGGCTGTAATCTTTGATCTTCATCAGTAAGTGCTTCAAGTCCTCTTCACTTTCAGCAAGCGAGCTTGTGTCATCTGCATATCACAGTTTGCTATGAGTCTTCCTCCAATCCTTATGTCGTGTTCTTCTTCATATAGTCCAGCTTCTCGGATTGTTTGCTCAGCATACAGATTAAATAAGTATGGTGAAAGGATACAACCCTGATGCACACAGTTTCTGCATGAGCACAATATTGTGTTCTGGAATTCCTGTTCTTCACAATGTTATCCATGATTTGTTATGATCCACACAGTTGAATGTCTTTGCATAGTCAATAACACACAGGTAAACTTGCTGGTATTCCCTGCTTTCAGCCAAGATCCATCTGACATCAACAATGATATCCCTCATTCCGCATCTTCTTTTGAATCTGGCAGTTCCCTGTCAATGTACTGCTGCAATCCCTTTTGAATTGTCTTAAGCAAAATTTTACTTGTATGTGATATTAATGATACTGTTAGAATATTTCCAAATTCTGTTGAATCATCTTTCTTTAGAATGGGCGTGTATATGGATCTCTTCCAATTGATTGGCCAGGTAGCTGTCTTCCAAATTTCTTGGCTTAGATAAGTGAGCACTTCCAGCATTGCATCTGTTTGTGGAAACATCTCAACTGGTTTTCTTTCAATTCCTGGATTCTAGTTTTTTGCCAATGCCTATAGGGTCACTATCAGTTGGAATTGACTCAATGGCAACGAATTGGTTTGGTTTGGTTTTTAGTGCAGCTTGGACTTCTTCAGTACCATTTGTTCTTGATCATATGCTACCTCCTGAAATAGCTGAATATCAATCAATTCTTTTTGGTACAGAGACTGTGTATTCCTTCCATCTTCTTTTGATGCATCCTGTGTTGTTCAGTATTTTGCCCATGAATCCTTCAATATTGCAGCTCAAGGCTTGAATTTTTTCTTCAGTTTTTTCAGCTTAAGAAATGCTGAGCGTGTTCTTCCCTTTTGTTTTTCTAACTCCAGGTCTTTGCTCATTTCATTATAACACTTTGTCTTTTCAAGCTGCCCTTTGAAATTTTCTGTTTATCTCTTTTATTTCATCATTTCTTCCCTTTACTTTAGCTTCTCTATGTTCAAGAGCAAGTTTCAGAGTCTCTTCTGACACATGTTAATTCTAGTGAAGGAAAAGGCAATATACAATATGGGAAGTGTTAACACAACTTGACCAAGGTAAATGAAGACACTGAGAGGTACACAAGAATAAAGGAAAACTATGGTAAATGCTATAACATATACAATTTTGCAACAACAGTAATAACAAGCAAAAAATATGTTAGTGGTTGCATAGGTAGATCTGTATGCTATATGGGTGTGGTAAAGCATATGGGGGTACAGGCACGTGTGTATATAGGAATATTTGTGGGCATAAGTATATACATGTTCATATGTGCCACATATATATCCATACATACAATAAAGCACATAAGGGACACAGTTAGGGATACATCCTATACATATCCAGGCACCTTGTTGGAGTGATTTACTGGGTTTGAAGGCTCTGGACCATACTCTCATGGGACAACTAGGTCAATTGGCATAACTTAGTTCATAAAGATAATGTTTTACATCCTAGTGTGGTGCGTATCCTCTGGGATCTTAAAAGCTTGTGAACAGTCATCTAAGATACAACTATTGGTCTCTTCCCATCTGGAGCAAAGGAGAGTGAAGGAAACCAGACTCAAGGAAGAAATTAGTCAACAGGACTAACGGCCCACACCAGCCACAGCCTCTTCTGGCCTGAGACCAGAAGAACTAGATGGTGTCCAGCTACTACTACCGACCGTTCTGACCAGGGAAACAATAGAAGGTCCCAGTTAGAATGGGAGAAAAATGTAGAACAAAACTCAAATTCATAAAAAAAGACCAGACTTACTGGACTGATACAGACTAGAGGAAACCCCAAGACTATCGCCCTAAGATAACCTTTTAACTTGGAACTAAAGCTACTCCCAGAGGTCACCTTTCAGCTAAATAATAGATTGGTCTAAAAATAAACAATAAACCCTTGAGGAATGTGCTCCTTTAAACGATAAACTTTGTGACACCAAACAGTCAACATTTACACAAAAGCAAAGATGAGAAGACAAGGAGGGGCGGGGAAACTGGATGGATGCAAATGGGGCAGGTGGGGTGGAAATGGTGAGAGTACGGACACATTATGGGGAGTGTAACCAATGTCACAGAACAGTTTGTGTAGGAGTTGTTGAATGGGAATCTAATTTGCTCTGTAAAATTTCACCTAAAACACAATTAAAAAAAAAAAAAAAAAGACGTGAATAGATATTTCTCCAAAGAAGACATGCAAATGGCCAATAAGCACATGAAAAGATGCTCAACATCATTAGTCATTAGGGAAATGCAAATCAAAACCACAGTGAGGTATCTCTTCACACCCACTAGATGGCTATAATATGAATGAACAAATGAATAGAAAATAACTATTTTTGCTTCTGTCTCTCCTCCCATCCCCTTCCTAGTATGCAGTCCTCTGGGATCTCAACCCCTGGCATGGAAGATATCCAGGGTCATCATCTTTGGCCACTTGGCCTTGGCCTTTGTCCCTCCTGGGCCCTTGAAATTGTCATAACTATTAGCCCCTCAGCTACCACATTCGTATTGTCAAAAGTCATAGGGCAAAGCAGCTTTAAATACTGGACCCATTTCTCAGGATTTCTTTCTTCTCCCAGATTTCAGGGTGACAATTCTTCATGATCTTGATAGCCCCCAAATGCCCTCAAGCAGGAATTTTTTTTTTTAATCCTTTTATAGTTTGTTCAGCTTTTCTAGTTATCCTCAGCAGGGTGTTTGATCAGAATAACCTTGAGAGAAGCTGAACTGTATGCATAAACACATGACAGTTGTCTCAAAATTACAAGCAGCAATAAGGCTCCTGGGATGAGAACTCTACTATCTGATCCAATTGGGCTGTACATACAAGACATTTAGACAGCGCTGGCAACTGAAAGCCATTATTATTACTTAAACAGTAAACAACAAGAACAGATTACTTACAGGAAGCAAACGGTAAACAAAAGGAACAGATTTGAGATGAATTGGTCCCCTCCACCCCTACAAGTACCCCACTTAGCATGTGGTGGGGAGGAACCCACTTATGTCTAAAAGGGGGTCTGCTCACCCTTCCCAAAATACCCAGGTCCATTCCTGTGTCACTGGGTGGCCACACTATGGGTCAGGTGTCAGCAGGTGTCTCCGCATTTGTCATCAGGTCAGGTTGGGTGCGGCATGACTGTGTTCGCTTTCTCTCTCTCTGTCTCTCTCCCAGCTTTTCTAGGCTGGGTCTTCTCCCCTCTGCTAGCTGGTCCAGGTCTCAACCAGCAGCTTTGGGACAACCCTGGACCAGTACCAGGGTTAGGCAGGCATTACGACAGCTCTCGAGGCAAAACTTTTACTGACAGACCCTGGACGGTGTATGCCCAAGCCTCTTTTCATTGGCGACCTCCTGCCTGGAGGTGTCCAGGTAAATGAAGACACTGAGAGCTACATAAGAATAAAGGACCACTACGGTAAATGCTATAACATATACAGTTTTGCCACAACAGTAATAACAAGCAAAAAATATGTGAGTGGTTATGCAGGTAGATAAAAGAAAAAAAAAAAATCAAACCCGTTGCTGTCGAGTCGGTTCCAATTCATAGCGACCCTATAAGACAGAGTAGAACTGCCCCATAGGGTTTCCAAGGAGCTCCTGGTAGATTTGAACTGCCGACCTTTTGGTTAGCAGCCGAGCTCTTAACCACTACACACCCAGCGTTTCCACATAGGTAGATATGCACGCTATATGGGCTACCTCCTGCCTAGAGGCACCCAGCTCCAGTGGTGACCTCCTACCTGGAGGCACCCAGCTCCACTGGTGACCTCCTGCCTGGAGGCACCCAGCTCCACTGGTGACCTCCTGCCTGGAGGCACGCAGTTCCATTGGTGACCTCCTGCCTGGAGGCGCCCAGCCCCACTTCGTGGAACCACTCACCCACCTGCACCGTCTTCTCCAAGGGCCGACTCTGCTCACTGCCCGTCTGCAGGTCTTGTGGTTCCTGCCACTCACACAACTGCCACCATTTCTCTGCCACTTGGCTCTGCTCTGCTTGCCACCATTTATCTTGGTCTTCAGTGTTATCAGCTCAGTGAGTGTTGCCAGCTCAGCTCAGTTTAATACAGCCCTTGACCTGTATTGTGACTCTTCTAGGAGGTTCTCAGCATAGGGACCCAGGTCTAAATAATGCACTTCCCTACTGGCACATGACGATCAGGAAGCCCCAGAAAACTCTGAGGTGGGCAGCTTATATAGGAAAACTCTTTTTCAATTTCATGGCATGGGTTTCCTGAACTGACCAACCCCTTAGGCGAATCATAAACCAACCAATCCTGTTGGGTGAATTTGAAAACCTCTTATGCAGATAACACTGTGAAGAATGGGAATTCCAGAACACCTGACTGAGGAACCTGTACATGCTGTGAGTTGGAATCAACTTGATGGCAATGGGTTTGGTTTTTTTTTTTTTCTTTTTTTTTTCTTTGGTACATAAACCAAGAGGCAGTCGTTTGAACAGAACAGGGAATATTGCATGGTTTAAAATCAGGAAAAGTGTGCGCCAGGGTTGTATCCTTTCACCATACGTATTTAATCTGTATGCTGAGAAGCTGGACTATATGAAGAAGAATGGGACATCAGGATTGGAGGTAGGCTCATTAGCAACCTGTGATATACAGATGGCACAACCTTGCTTGCTGAAAGTAAAGGGGACTTGAAGCACTTACTGATGAAGATCAAAGACGACATCCTTCAGTATGGACTGTACCTCAATATAAAGAAAACAGAAACCCTCACATCTGGACCATTAAGCAATATCATGATAATTGGAGAAAATGTTGAAATTGTCAAGGATTTCATTTTGCTGGGATCTACAATCAACGCCCATGGAAGCAGCACTCAAGAAATCAGATGACACATTGCATTGGGAAAATCTACTGCAAAAGACCTCTTTAAAGTGTTGGAAAGCAGAGATGTCACTTTGAGGACTAAAGTACGCCTGACCCAAGCCATGGTATTTTCAATTACCTCATCTACATGTGAAAGCTGGACAATGAATAAAGAAGACTGAAGAAGAATTGATGCTTTTGAATTGTGGTGTTGGCGAAGAATAATGACTATACCATGGACTGTCAGAAGAAGGAACAAATCTGTCTTGGAAGAAGTACAGCCAGACTGCTCCTTAGAAGCAAAGATGGCGAGACTTAGTCTCACATACTTTGGACATGTTATCAGGAGGGACCAGTCCCTGGAGAAGGACATCATGCTTTGTAAGGTAGAGGGTCAGTGAAAAAAGAGGAAGATCCTCAGACCCTCGGCAAGATGGACTGATACAGTGACTGCAACAATGGGCTCAAACATAGCAATGATTTTGAGGATGGCACAGGACGGGGCAGTGTTTCCTTCTGTTGTTTACAGGGTCGCTACGAGTTGGAACTGACTCCACAGCACCTAACAATGACAACGATATGCGGATAGTAAACAGACAAATCCTTGTAAGCCCCTTATTTGGATAGTAAATTGGCCAATCCCTTGCAAGATTTCAGCCCGACAAATCATTCTGGGAGAATTACAAAGCCAGGTCAGAAAGGCCATATAAAAGAAAACCCTTTGCACCACAGAAGCCCTCTGTTCAAGTTTTAATATGTCTTCAGTATTCTCATTTGTAAAGTGATGATGATGTTGATGATTATGGTCTTCAAAATGATTATGTTTACAATTGTGCTTAACATTTAGCAGGCATTAACTCTCATTTTTATTGATTAGATTAATATTGTTTTGATGACTTGGTCTTTTTGTTGGGTGTTTGCTGGGTTTTAATAAACTTGTTCTGTGAAGAGGAAATGAAAATCAAAGGGAACAGAGAAAGGAGGGATCTGCCTCCAGGGCATCCCCGGGTGTCTGACATTCCCCATGGGCCCTGACCTTGCCTCCTGGCCCTGCTCTCAGTGACGGGACTGCCCACCGTGCCTCTAGAGACAAAAATGTTTGGAATGGGAGTGTAGTGGTCCCACATGGTGATGGGGAGAGAGTGACAGAGAGGGCCATGGATGCTTGGACAGCAGCTTTTCCCCAGAAGTACTGCAGCATTTTGGTATACTAATAACACAGGGGTGTACTGGCTAAATGCCAGTGTGGGAATACCCTGTTTTTAACTCTTTGATACATAAAGCAATAGCTTAGTGTTAATTTCATGAGCAATTTTCTGACTGGTAGTGAATTGAGCATCTTTTCGTATGTCTGTTGGTTGTTCGTATTTGTTCTGTTATGGATTGCTCATTCATATATCCTTAGTCTCTATTTCTGTGGGTACTTCATACATATTAGGGATCAGCCCTTTATCTGTTATATGTAATGCATCTATTTTACATGAATTGTTTTTCTATTGGTTTTTTAAAAGGCAATTTCTGCCACAAAAAATTTTACATTTTTTTAATATAAAAGTGTCTATCTTTTCTTTTAAGCCTTTGAGTTTCCTGGTTTTGGTTAAAAGGTTTTTCTCAATCTTGGGTCTTACATGTAATTGCAGAGTCCTTTGCAATATTTTTCTTATTTTGTGTTTTACATTTAAGGCATTTTCATCCAGAATTTTAGTGTATGTAAGATGGAGTGAAACTTTTTTTTTTTCTAAATAGAAAACTAACTGTGTCAGCATCCTTTTAAAAACAATTTTTCTTTCCCCACTGAATTGTAAGACCACTTAAGCCATATGTTAAATTTTTATGTAAACTGAAATCTGTTTCTGATTTCTCTGTTCTGTTCCACTGACATGTTTGTCTAACTCTATGCCAATATTTTATTGCTATAGTAAGATTCTAATATAATTTTTTAAGTGTGCATATTAATTTTGGGAAAATCAACATTTTAAGGACATTAAATGTTTCCATCCAGGAACATGGTAGGTGTCCATTTGTTTAGGGTTTGTTCCAGGTATTTAAATAAGATGTTACAGATTTTTTCATATAGATCCATGCTTTTCTTTTAAAATTTATTTATAAGATGTTCTACTTTTGAATGGAGTATTTTCTATGTTAATTTATAGGTGTCTATTACTACTATAGAGAAAAAACTATCCATTTTTATATACAATCAGTTGGTACATAGCACTGTAACTAATGCTCTTATTTGTTCTACAAATTTTTACTAGAGTCCCTCAGGTTGGTAGATATATAATGTTATTAACAAAATGAGGTAGTTCTCTCTCTTCTTTTCTAATATTTATGTGGATTATTTCATTTTCCTCCCTTATTATATTCATTAGTACCACCTGAGATAATGCAGTATGCAAACATATTTCTTAAAATATAAGGTTTTTTTGAATATTTCTATGTTTGACTAAATTAACGGTAAGTAGTGCTATTTGAAAAATGAACCCTTTTCCCAAACAATTGTTAATCATTAAAATTACCACAAAATAAAAAAAATGTTCTTTGACTTGTTTTTTGTTTTAGAGTAAGATGTATCAAAGATCTTTTAAAAAAATTTACGTATCTCTTATAAATTCACTCAATCTACAAAACAGTTGGACTGTATAACCTAAAAAAACCTATTGCCGCTGAGTTGATTCCAACTCTTAGCCACCCTGAGGACTATGGAGTTGGGATAATTGAGTTGGAATATCAGTTTGGGGAAAAAACCCACATATCCCACTTTTTGTGAAGTATCAGTGTTACAGATTGAATTGTGTCCCCCCAAAATATGTGTCAATTTGGCTGGGCCATGACTCCCAGTATTGTGTGGTTGTCCTCCATTTTGTGATCTGATGTGATTATCCTCCATTTTGTGATGTGTTGTAAACTCTGACCTCTATGTGTTAATGGAGCCCTGGTGGTGCAGTGGTTAAGAGCTCAGGCTGCTAACCAAAAAGTCAGCAGTTTGAATCCACCGGCCGCTCCTTGGAAACTCTATGGGGCAGTTCTACTCTGTCCTAGAGGGATGCTATGAGTTGGAATCCACTGGATGGCATGGGTTTGGTTTTTGGTTTTTGTGTGTTAATGAGGCAGGATTATATTATGTTAATGAGGATTAGGTTATGTTTTTTATGTTAATGAGGCAGGATTAGGGTGGGATGCAACACTTTACTCAGGTCACAGCCCTGATCTCATCTAAGGGGAGCTTCCCTGGGGTGTGGTCTGTGTCACCACCGTTTATCCTACAAGAGATAAAAGGAGAGAGAAGCAAGCAGAAAGAAAGGGGTCTCAGCACCACCAAGAAAGAAGAGCTGGGAGTAGAATGTGTCCTTTGGACCTGGGGTCACTGTGCTGAGAATCTTCTACAGCCAGGGGAAGACTGATGCCAAAACACACAGAGATCTCCAAGGGGCGCTGGGCCCACAGATTTTGAAAGGAGACAAGGACCTTCCCCCAGAACTGACAGAGAAAGCAAGCCTTCCCCTAGAGCTGACAACCTGATTTTGGACTTCTAGCCTCCTAAACTGTGAGAGAATAAATTTCTGTTTGTTAAAGCCATCCACTTGTGGTATTTCTGTTACAGCAGCACTAGATAACTAAGACAATCAAATTATATATTGAAAAGGCAGAATTTTCCCTGAAATTACTTTTATTTCTTTCTAAATAAAATGAATTCATCTAGTTAACTCCAAACTTTTCCATTATAAACACTGCATTTTCATTATTTAAAGAAGACATTTCATTTAATTTTACTATTTGAAGAGAAAGAGAGATAATAGTTAATTACGTTGCATAAAAATCCAATTTTTCATTACAGCAAGATCATGCACTGAAGTTTCTACTGGGAGGTCATGAAGGTGTTATGTTGTCGCCTTCAGTATTATCTCACAATGCCACTATTTCTTGCAGAATGAAGGGAAACCAAATATGCTAAACAGGATGTGTGGCCAATAATAGTGTAAGATTTAAGTTGAGTTTATAATGTACTGGAGTCATTGCTTTTATTGCATTGAAAAGCAAAGAGGCTTTTTAATTGAGGTAGGTAGGTTTTGATAACATTTATGACTCATATCAATATGAAACTCAAAGGTTAGTGGAGTCCACACGTAAACTTTGTGGTAGGGAATGGGAAGAATTAATACTATACTCTAAAGAAGCTGCCATCTGATTACCTGCTCTACTGGTCTGAGCAGCAGTTAATTCCCAGATGCAGATAACAGTGTGAAACACAATACGCTTTCCTAGAGACAGTTTAACTCAATGTAACTACAGTCCTAATCCAACCACTGACCCAAACCAAATTCAGTGAGGCACAGAGGTATGGAGATACATATGGCAGGAAGCCACATAGCAGATCAAATGTCTATATGCTCGTAGAAATTATTCCCATCTATTCAGAAGGATGAGTCCCTGGCTGGTACGGATGGTTAACACACTCAGTTGCTAACAGAAAGGTTGAAAGTTCAAGTCCATCCAGAAGAGCCTCAGAAGAAAGGCCTGGCAATCTGCTTTTGAAAAAGCCATTGAAATCCTATGAAGCACAGTTCTACTCTGACATACAGGGGGTTGCTGGGAATTGGAATTGACTTGATGGCAACTGGTTATTCAAAAGAAACTTTCAGTTGTCATATTCCTACTATTTTATCTCTACACAAAGTAAAACATGGGGAGTGTAGAGCTTAATATGTCAGCTACTGGGAAAAGTTGGGAGAGTAACTCAGGTTCACCAATTTTAAATGTTATAGGCTGTACAACCAAGATATTACAAGGCTAAGAAAGGCCTCCCCCCCACCCCATCTTCTATCAATATCCATGTATCTGGAGGAATGTAGAAGGCTAAGGAGAAAGGATTTACCTATCGCTTACCTTGGTGTAGTGGTTAAGAGCTCAGCTGCTAAACAAAAGGTTGGCAGTTTGACTCCACCAGCCACTCCATGGAAACCCTATGGGGCAGTTTTACTCTGTCCTATAGGGTTGCTATGAGTCAGAATTGACTCAGCAGCAATGGGTTTGTTTTTGTTTTTTACCTGCAGAATTCAGGTATGGACTATTAATAATTAATACATCTTTAAAATCATTACTGATAGAAAAATTAGGGCTAAAACACTTGAAAAGAGTTTACCAAAGTCAAACAATCCTGCTCGCCCACATAAAATTAGCAGGTTGAGTGGGGTATCAACTGGCAAGCCTGGACTAGAAGGCCAGTCTCTGGGGACCACCCAAAGGAGGATGTTTTGGTTAAAATTATCCAAAGAGGAGGGTCCGTATCACAATTCTGAAACATCTGAAAATGAGTTTCATCAATGTGGGAGTGATTGGGGAAAAAACAGAAGCGTTTCAGAGAATTACCATGCAATATTAGTAACCCAACACTCAATCTCATGGGCTGACATATATCTCATGGGCTCATTCAAGGGGATGTAGACTCAGAGTCAAAGCAATTCTTAAGAGATTAAAACTATCATTGCTCTATCTTTCCCATATTATTTTGTTGTTTACTCATCAATCAATAAGAACTTATTGGAACTATGCTCGTGATAGGCCTGTCCTATGTGCTTCCTTTCAGTAACTTGGAGAACAAAAGAAACATCTACATCTATCCTCAAGAAGTTTAAGTTCATCCCAGAAGCAGAAAAGTAATTATTCAGATTAGTGGTAGTTAATTATATTTTCGTGTAGCTACAATCATGCTTGATATAACTAAGTAGTATGTGTGGAAATGTCACTTTGAGGACTAAAGTATGCCCGACCCAAGCCGTGATGTTTTCAGTCTCCTCATATGCACGTGAGAGCTGGACAACGAATAAGGAAGCCCGAAGAAGAATCGATGCCTTTGAGTTGTGGTGTTGGAGAAGAATATTGAATGTACCATGGACTGCCAGAAGAATGAACAAATCTGTCTTGGGTACAGCCAGAATGCTCCTTAGACGCAAAGATGGTGAGACTTCATCTCAGTACTTTGACATGTTACCAGGAAGGAACAGTCCCTGGAGAAGGACATCATGCTTTGTAAGGTAGAGGGTCAGCGAAAAAGAGGAAGACCCTCAATAGGACGGACGGACACAGCGGCTGCAACAATGGGCTCAAGCATAACAAAGACTGTGAGGATGGTGCAGGACTGGGCAGTGTTTTGTTCTGTTGTACATAGGATCACTATGAGTCGGAACAAACTGGATGGCACCTAACAATAACATATGTGAAAAAGCTGAATTAGGTACAAGAAGTAGAAGCAATAATGAGAGTTCACTTAACTTGACAGTTCATATTCAACAGGTGTTTATTCCATGAAGTTTAAATCTCAGTGAATTCCAAGTAATTTTAGTATAAAAGTAATACATAAACTACTCACACTGATCCATCTATCACAGTGCAGTAACATCCCAAGTTCGGTTTTTACTTCGTCTGCTTTTCTGATGGTCTATCCTGTTACTGCTCACCTACATCTTTCCTCTCTTCCCCTTCCACCTTTCAGCCCCATCAATTTCTCTCCATTCTTTTCTTGTTTTTCCCAAGATAAATCAAAGTCTCTTTTCAGTCTGAAGTTGGGCTGAAATACCTGAAGCTCCTTACATTCTAGAACTGAGGTACCCCTCTCCCTGTTGGCTGTCAGCTGGAGGCCACTCTTAGCTCCCAGAAGCCACCTGCATGCCTTGCCACACAGCCACTTTCATTTTCAAACCAGCAACAGCAGTAAAAATCCTTCACATCTCTGAGTTCCTCCCTTTCTGACTTGTAGACTCAGATTAAAAGGGCTCGTGTGATTCAATCAGCCTATCTGCATAATCTTCAAGTTTTGATTTGGAACTATTTACATCTGCAAGATCCCTTCACAACTACATTTAGATTCATGTTTGATTGAATAATTGGGAAAAGGTATGTGTACATCAGGGGCCAGAAATTTCCAGGGTCATCTTAGAATTTGGCCTACCACAACTTCCAAATAAAAGTGGAAAATTGGGGCCACATGCTTACCTCCCTTCTCTAGGTTTCATCCGGGAGATAAAAATTAACATGTACCACTGACACTGAATCTCTAGCAAACTAAAAATGGGAAAGGGTGAAATGTGTGCACCGGACATTTTGAGAAAGCGGTGGAGGTCACACTGAGGGTCTGTGTTAGTTTCCTAATTGGTTTCTGCCATAATAAATTGCCACAAACTTGGTGGCTTTAAACAATAGAAATTTATTTTCCCACCGTTTTGGAGACCAGGAGTGTGTGATCATGGTGCCAGCAGAGCCATATTTCCTCCAGAGGATCTATGTGGGAAGCCATCCTTGCCTGTTCCAGCTTCTGGTGGCTCCAGGCGTTCCTTAGCTTGTTCCTTGCATAACTCCAACCTCTGCCTCTGTCTTCACATGGCTTCTGCTCTGTGTGTCTTCTCTCTGTTCTTATAAGGATACTTGTCGTTGGGTTCAGGTAATTCAGAATGATCTCATCTCCAGATCTTTAGTTACATCTTCAAAGACCTTTTTCCATGCAATGTCTCATTCACAGTTTCTGGGGGTTGGGACATGGACGTGGCTTTTTTGGTGCCACCATTTAACCCTCTACAGAAGCTGAAGATTGATATGAGAAGACAAAGGCCACTCTCTGAGCACACGCAAGAGTGTCACAGCTGAGGACAAAACCATTTTCCCCAGCACAATCCAGAAGCTCACAGGCTCCCAGCTGACAGGTTAGAGATGGAATGGGCTGTGGGCTGTGTTCTCTACATGGAACAGCCTGGCTGGGCAGTCCTGCCTCATTTGAATCCTCATACAATGACACAGTTTTGTAAAGATGTTGGATGTATATTTCAGTATGTATTTTGGTACGATTGCCAGAATAATAAAAAGAGAAAAGCTTAAAAATGTATATCACTGGAGGGTGGGACTGAAGGTGAGGTGTTAACACAAGACAGTCATTTTTCATTTAACTCCTTCCTGCACTTTCAGAGTTCTTTTTTTTTTTTTTTTATTGTGTGCCTATACACCAATTTGATTATAAAAATAAAGGTATTGGATTTTTGTCATTATCTTATTGATTTTGTAAAAATTCTTTATATATTCTGGACACTAATTGTTCAATTTTATATGTTACAATTTTTTTCTGTTTGAGACTTTGTTTTCCAATTTATGATGACTTTTCATCTATAGAAGTCTTAATTTTAATATGGTCTAGTTTGTCAATTGCTTCTTTTATTGTTAGTGCTTTTTGAGTAAAATTAAAATATTAGAATTTGTTCACTAGCAAACAATAGAAAGCCCAAATCAAGTTGCCAAAAACAAACAAACAAGAGGAAACCATTGTCTCATATGATTGCAGAGTCCTCGGGGAATGATGGCTTCAGGTACAGCTTAATGCAAAGACAAATGCCCACCAGGATTCATGTCTCTGCTCTCACCCCGCAGGTTCCCTTCTGTCTTCATTCTCATACTCTCAGTGGTGGTCACTGCCGACTCGAGCTTCACCCTAACACAAATTAAATGCAGCTTCAGACCTCACGTTCTCATTCCATCAAATCCATAGGAAGTCGATAGGGAAATTTCATCTCTTCTAGAAGCCTCAGCAAATATTATCACATTTCCCGTAACCTCTCATGTGCACCCATGCTGTCTCCTGGAACCCATAACTGTGGCCAAGGGGGTGGGGCATGCTCACTGGTTTAGCCTAATCTGAGCCCACTTCTGCATCTCAAAATGGAGTCAACCGCTAAAAAGCACATGAGCTGAAAGTGGGGAAATCAGGGTAAGGTTAGCAAAGAACAGTTACCTTTTGGGACTGAGAGGCTAAACCAAACAAACAAAAAACCAGTAAATGTCCAGACAGTAAATAATTTTTATACCACATGTGATATTGGTTCATGGCTATGTTGTCATGTTAGGCGCCATGGAGTTGGTTCCAACTAATAGCAACCCTATGTACAACAGAACTAAACACTGCCAGGCACTGCACCATCTTCACAATCGTTACGCTTGAGCCCACTGTTGCAGCCACTGTGTCAGTCCATCTCTTCGAGGATCTTCCTCTTTTTTGCTGACCCTCTACTCTACCAAGCATGATGTCCTTCTCCAGGGCCTGGTCTCTCCTGATAACATGTCCAAAGTATGTGAGACCAAGTCTTGCCATCCTCATTTCTAATGAGCATTCTGGTTGTACTTCTTCCAAGACAGATTTGTTCGTTCTTCTGGCAGTCCATAGCATATTCATTATTCTTCACCAACACCATAATTCAAAGGTGTCATTTCTTCTTCTGTCTTCCTTATTCATTGTTCAGCTTTCACATACATATGAGGCCACTGAAAATATCATGGCTTCTGTTAGGCGCACTTTAGTCCTCAAAGTGACATCTTTGCTTTTCAACACTTTAAAAGAGGTCTTTTGCAGCAGATTTGCCCAATGCAGTGCATCTTTTGATTTCTTGACTGCTGCTTCCGTGGGCGTTGATTGCAGATCCAAGTAAAATGAAATTCTTGACAACCTCAATCTTTTCTCCGTTTATCATGATGTTGCTTATTGGTCCAGTTGTGAGGAATTTTGTTTCCTTTATGTTGAGGTGTAATCCATACTGAAGGCCGTAGTCTTTGATCTTCATCAGTGAGTGCTTCAAGTCCTCTTCACTTTCAGTAAGCAAGGTTGTGTCAGCTGCATATCGCAGGTTGTTAATGAGTCTTCCTCCAATCCTGATGCCCTGTTCTTCTTCATATAGTCCAGCTTCTCGGATTATTTGCTCAGCATACAGTTTGAATAAGTATGGCGAAAAGATACAGCCCTGATGCACACCTCTCCTGACTTTAAACCATGCAGTATTCGCTTGTTCTGTTCAAAAGACTGCCTCATGAGCAAAATTAAGTGTTCTGGAATTCCCATTCTTTGCAATGTTATCCATAATTTGTTACCATCCACACAGTTGAATGCCTTTGCATAGTCAATAAAACACAGGTAAACATCTTTCTGGTATTCTCTGCTTTCAGCCAGGATCCAACTGACATCAGCAATGATATCCCTCATTCCACATCTTCTTCTGAATCCGGCTTGGATTTCTGGCAGTTCCCTGTCGATGTACTGCTACAACTACTTTTGAATGATCTTCAGCAAAATTTTACTTGTGCGTGATATTAATGATATTGTTTGATAATTTCTGCATTCTTTTGGATCACCTTTCTTTGGAAGGGGTACCAATATGGATCTCTTCCAGTTGGTTGGCCAGGTAGCTGTCTTCCGAATTTCTTGGCCTAGATGAGTGAGCACTTCCGGCGCTGCATTCGTTTGTTGAAACACCTCAACTGGTATTCCATCAATTCCTGGAACTTGTTTTTCACCAATGTCTTCAGTGCAGCCTGGACTTCTTCCTCCAGTACCATCGGTTCCTGATCATATGCTACCTCCTGAAATGGTTGAATGTTGATCAATTCTTTTTGGTACAGTGACTCTGTGTTCCTTCTATCTTCTTTTGATACCGAACAGAAGATTTCAAAAGGTGGCTCGAGAAGACAAAGTCAAAATTTTATAATGACATGTGCAAAGACCTGGAGATAGAAAACCAAAAGGGAAGAACACGCTCAGCATTTTTCAAGCTGAAAGAACAGTTTTTCTGATACATGGTGTTACTAGATTTAAGTACTGACCCTTCCATTTACTAAGTATGTGCTAGATATTTATCATCTCTAAGTCAGGATTTCTTCATATTTAAAATGGAAAATAAACAATACCTATTTCTTAGGATTATTGTGGGATCAAATAAAAATTACATGTAAGTGCTTGATAGACGCTTAATAAATGTAACCATAGAGTAGTTATTGACATTAGCCTGTTAATGGAAAGCAATGTGCTTCCTTCCTTAGAGGTAATTGTCTTCGAAGTTTTCTCTCTGATTCTGGTATTAAAGATTTTTTTTTAAATTGTTGTTGTTGTTGTTTTGTTAATTAGATACCAATTAATGGAGCTGGGGCAGGAGTGTAGCGCTTGTACACGCCGCAGTGAAATCCAGCTCTAGGTGATCTGCCCTGTAGGTGATGAAGAAAGAAGCACAGTCTTGTTCTCATCTCTTATTGTTCTGTTCCAACCTGTTAGCTTCAAGTTCTTTTTTTTTTTTTTAACTAAAAAAACTGAATGTAGGCAATTTAATTAATCTTATTATGACTTTATCGTCTATAAAATGGGCAATACTTCCCATACCAGAGTAGCAGTTATGTTAGAAGCTTAGTGCTTCACCAGAATAAGGACTCAACAAGCACAAATCCCTCCCGCTCCCCTGCCCTGTGCTACGGCAGGGCCTTTCAAGGCCTGCACGTTTCTTTCATCTTCTTCCTAAACAAACCTTGACCAGCAAAAAGCACACATCCTTTCAAAGAAGCAAATGTCCTCAGGATGTCCCTACGGAGATGTATTCTCAAGAGCATTCATCAGCAAAGGAAAAGCTGAGGAGGCACAGCACTTCCCATTTGCTGTAAGAACATTGAGAGGTGGCAAGAAGCCAAATTTTTAATTTATTCTGCCTTGGCTTATCTTGACCAGTTTTGAACTCTTGCTTATTTTTAGGGAAGTCCCATGGACAGCAGCCATGCTACGAGGGCTTCTCAGGCCAGTTAAGAACGTGAGACTCATTTAACCTAAGAGTTTGGGGCTTTCACAATAGCCTGTTATTTGCTTCTTTTTGAAAATGTCCATCACAACATAAAGTCCTCCTGCCAGTGTTCTATTTGGATATATTGCACTATTATTACCTGTAGCCAGTAAAGGAATTTGGTATTTATTTAATCCACCCACTAGAATATAATGTTTTAAAAATCAGTTTATAAGCATGCTTCTACTAAATTCCACGGATAAGCTCACCACCCTGCTAAGAGGGATAACCAAAAAAATTACTTCTGAAACTGTACATCTTTATAGAAACAGAAGAAAATTACTTAATCTTATGGGGAAACATTGCTAACGCGATCTAGTAAGGACCAGCAGGATTTCTCAAAATCACAGTTGTTGTTCCGGAGGGGCTTGAAATTCGCCTGGTATAGGATTTCAAAAGTAAATCGTCTCTGTGGGACCTATAATGTTTGGAAATTTATCGCACTTTATTCACCCCGTATAGGAGTCCCTGGGTGACAAAAACGTTAAGCGCTTGACTACTAGTCATTAAGGTTGGCGGTTCGAACCCACCAAGCAGTGCCTTGGGAGACAGGCCTGGCAACCTGCTTCTGAAAGATCACAGCCTTGACAACTCTGCGGAGCAGTTCTGCTCTGCACACGTGGGGTCACCGTGAGTCGAAATCACCTGGCCGGCAGCTAACGACAACAACATTCACCCAGAAGAAACTGACTCAACAATTAAGCTATTGAAGTTATGAAAAAATAACACTGAGTTTAAAATATGTGGGTGATTTGGATGGAAGTGAATTATTCACCTTAAATTATATGACTAATTGATCTAGTGATTTAATTTAAAAAAATTTTGAGATACTTGGTTCTTACTCCACGTGCCATCTTGCTCTTGGGAGCCTCGGAGCCCAGAATGTTTACGGAGAAGGAGAGAGACGGCGGGGGGAAGGAGCATAAGGCGTTCCTCCTCTAAACCAAAAAAACCAAACCCATTGCCACAGAGTCGATTCCGACTCATAGCGACTCTATAGCACAGAGTAGAACTACCCCATAGGGTTTCCAAGGAGCAGCTGGTGGATTTGAACTGCTGAGCTTTTGGTCTTCTAGGAGGGAGGTAAGATCAGCATACTTCAGGCAGCCTGCTACACTGGAGCCCTGGACCACTCCAGTAGCACTCCCACCCAGCTGTGGAAAACCTTCGTGCTCTCTCTCACCAACTTCTCCAGGAAAAGACACAACTGCTTTTGCTTTAGTAACACTTGTCTCCTTGTTAAAGAGACTCGATGGCCACGTGTGTGTGCATGACTCATTGGTGAAGTTCACAGAGAGAGGCTGTCTTTAGGACAACAGGAAACACTTGGCCTTTCAGTCAGTCAGCAACCTATGCGCTAGATGGAGTTGAGATGGTTCAAAGGTTTGGTCACTGCTGAGTTCAGCCTGGCATCCAGTGGTGGATGGGGTTGGGGGTCCAGGCAGTGAGCAAATAATGGAGATTGTTATATGAGGAATGCATAACTACATGGGGACAGGAGAACAAAGGACCTCTCCAGCATCTTCTTTCCTTGACTAACTACTATGTAAATTTCCAATTTCCCCAACAGGTGGTCGCAGCATAAAAGTTTTCATCCACGAAGACAGGACCGTTTCTGAGCAGCAACGAAAGGAGATTCTTCCGACAGGACTTTGAAGGTGTATTTTGGAGACAATCGAGGAAGGAGATAGACTTGGGTATGAAAATAGTAAATGCCCATGTTATTTAGTACCCATTACCTCACAGTTTATGAGTCAAAGTTTGTGCAGGCTTCTGAGTTCATAGAGTGAGAGTAAAGAGAAATAATGAGCATTAAATGCCAAGCTTTGTAGTCCTCACCCTGGAGGCTGCATTTACGGAAGCAGCCTTAAGCCGCCCTCTGAAGAGCCATTAGCCAAACAGACCAAAGAGTGGCATCCTGGTTGAGAGCGCTATCGTTCAGTAATCACGGGGTCATCTTGGGGTTGCCAAGAACACGGGGTGGCAATGAAGGAAGATGCAATCGTATATCCCTTTTTCAAGCTATGGGGAAGTCACACAGTTTCTGTGTTAATAAAATAGGGATAACAATAGCATTCTTACAAGGTTGTTATGAGGATTAAGAATAAAATAGCCGAAAAACCAATTGCCATAGAGTCGATTCTGACTCATGGTGACCCCGTGTGTGTCGGAGTAGAACTGTGCTCCCTAGGATTTTCAATGGCAGGTTTTGCAGAAGTAGATCGCCAGGCCTTCCTCTAAGGCACCTCTGGGTGAACTCAAACCTCCAACCTTTTGATTAGCCCCTGAGTGTGTTAACTGTTTGTACCATTCATAGAAATTCATATCAAAATACTAGCACATATTACAGTTACAATAAATTGTAGCTATTGCAATGGACATCATTAAAAAACAACCCACTGCCGTCAAGTGATCCTTCTGACTCCTAGCAACCCTGTAGGACAGAGTAGAACTGCCCCATAGGGTTGCCGAGGAGGGGCTGGTGGATTCCAACTGCCCACCTTTTGGTTGACAATTGAGCTCTTAACCGCTGCGCCACCAGGTCTGCCTTTAAAAACTCTGTACATTCCAGTTACTCTGTGTTTTGTCTTTTACCCTTTCCTCTAAACCTGTTCATTCTGTGCTAATATTTTCTGTTATTATCTTTTTGTCTTACGCTTAATTTTTACCTCTCTGCCCATCTGAAGAACAGCGAGACGACACTTTCTGCTTGTTTTTTTCATTCCAGCTTCATTCCTTGATACTAGGCGTTAGATCTCCCCGGACTCCAGTCCCATCCAAACCCTATATCCAGTTTAGAAGGGGGCAGTGAGAAGATATCAGCAAAAACTTTACAGATGAGGCAGAGTATGAGGTCTGCGTTGAAGGACAGGTGTGACTGAAATGGCAGACTACTGCATCTTTGCTTGTCAATATTCCATATAAACCCCCAAGCGTCCATTTGTATTTGCTGTTACAATGCCCTTCTTCTTTCATCGACATTTTTATACGGCATTTCAGTGTTCCAAAAACAGATAACATCATTTTCGGGGACAAAAGATGTCACGTATTTTTTTATTGATAACCTGCTAGGTTGATTATTTCCTGATGATATGATAGCACCTTGATTTTATCCTTAGATTCAGAGATTCCTGAGGCAGTGGGATTCTGTATGATCATCTAGCCCAGTTGTTTCCAGGTTGTGATCTGGGGAGCCCAAAAGTTCAGGGGGACACCTCAGGGCCATTTCTGGGGTGATACCAAGTCAGGATTCAGATTGTTCTGCTCCAATCAGAGCATTCCACTTCTGTTAATTCATACTGGGTTCCAGTTAAGATTTTATTTGGGAAAAAAAGAATTACTCAGCTTAAAAAAAGAGAAAAACTTTGAAGACTGTATTTCACATAGGAGAAATCAGAAACTAGTCTTGTAGCATGCCCAATATTATCCTTTTTAACTTCCAACCATTTAGGTATTTAGCTTAGCACTATTCACTGAACATCTGCTCAGCGGAAGGTGTGGTGCAAGGGCTTGAGGATGATCCAGGGATACAGCCCCTCCTTCAAAGAGGAGACAGTCCAGGGCAGCTGTGACTGCTGGCTGTCAACTCAGTGTTCTTCTTCCGCTTCTTCGTTTCTAGCAGAACGACAACATCAAGCCAGCTGTCAACGTGCCCAGTTAAAAGACGACAAATCTGGGTCACCCTTTGCAGCCACAGCTAGGCAGTAATCAGAAAGCTAAAGTTTTGGGTGAGGCTTCCGGGAAAGCGCCTTAAAATGAGGATAGATGGCATAATTCAGCCTTATCTACTGCTCTTTCTTCGCTGCTATCTGAAATGCAGGTGTGATTGCTGGCATCCTCCTGGATATGTGGCAATGTTAAGGATGAGAACCATGCGCTAAGTTTGTCAATTCAGAAAATAGGAGAAGCCCAGGAGCAAGGGAGCTGAGCTCTTAACCACCACCCACCAAGGCTCCAAGGGAGCGTAGGAAATGCAATTTTAAGCTTTTCAGTCCCTTGGTGCAGGAAGCAACACCAAAGGAGTTGGGAAGAGATGTTGAGCAAGAGACCCCACGGTACCTGCCACAGGTGGTGGGGAAGGTTAGGGAAGGCCTTTGGGAGGAGACAGCTGAGGTGGATGGAAGAGCGTTTGGCCAGATGACGAGCGGGAAGAAGAGAATCCCAGGTGCAGAGATCGCACACGCATAGGCCCTGAGATAGGAATTACTTGGCACATCTTGACCTCAAAAGAAGGTCAGTGAGTCTGGAGGTCAGTGAGGGAGGGGCACTGAGTGGAGGCCATAGAAGCAGAGCTGGGCCAGGCGATGCACAACCTCATAGACCCCTGTCAACCATTCTAAATTTTTCCTAAGTAATATTGGAAGCCTTTTAAGGATTTTAAACAGAGGATTACTATGATCACATTAATATTTTAAAAGATAACTCTGGCTGCCTATGGAGAAGGGAAAATCCAGATTAAAGATAGGGAGAGCTTTTGGAAGGCCACTGGTGACAGGTGATGGTGTAGATGGAAAAAATGGACTGAATCAAGACGCCATCTAGAGGGGCAATCAACAGGATTTAGGGGAAATAAGTGAGGAAGCAGACTATGTACTGGGATTTACTGTAAGTAAGAATGAGTTACTACTACATAACACAAGGAGCCCTGGTGGCTCGGTGATTAAGAGCCCAGCTGCTAACCAAAAGGCTGACAGTTCAAATCTACCAGCCACTCCCTGGAAACCCTGTGGGGAAGTTCTACTCTGTCCTATAGGGTCGCTATGAGTCAAAATCAACT
Source organism: Dugong dugon (assembly GCA_030035585.1). Lineage (NCBI taxonomy): Eukaryota > Metazoa > Chordata > Mammalia > Sirenia > Dugongidae > Dugong > Dugong dugon. The sequence continues at coordinate 72,366,475 of CM057479.1, forward strand.
TGACGGCAAGGGGTTTGATTTTTTTTTTTTTTTTTTTTTGTATATAACACAGATGCATCCCTCTCCCCCCAAAATGGTAATTCTTACATCAGTATTGTAAAAAAAAAAAAAAAGATGCAAGTATAAACACGGCTTGTTAATTCCTTGGCTAGGTTCATGGTGTATGTCACTTGTTTATCAGGTGGTATGGACTGTGTGCTCTTGTTTCTGTAGTTCATCTTTTGTTGTGCGTCCGTTGATGTGCTGTGTTTACTGCAAGCACAAATTAATTCCTCTGTGTTACCTAATATCTTTTGTGCTCAGAAAATCACCTCTAGTCCTCCAGTTTTATTGTGTTACTGTTGGCACAGGAAAGAAGGAAATCATGAAAACCGTTGGAGGAAGTGTAAAAGAGAGATGAAAGGCTGGGGGTCGTAGAGAAATCAGCAAAGAACTGAGGAAAAATGACAGAATGCAAATAAGGATAAAAGTGTTCAAGAAGGAGGGCTCGGGTTTGAAAAAGGACAGCAAAGTAGCATTGAAATGAGTATACTTCAGACTCGAATACATGGTATTTCTATCCAAGACCTTGTACGGCTTTTGCCACCCCCCAGGAAACATTTCCTAAGCCTGCTCTCCTCTTTGCCGGGAAATGGTAGAGTTCATCTAGTGAGCCGTAAGCAAAAACAGGGCTATCACACCACGGGGTGCCATTTCTACGGTAAGAAGAAGAGGTGAGGTTAAGAAAATGGAGGAAGAGATGGGAAGCCCGGCATGGCGCGAAAGAGGTAATGGAATAGGAGAAAAGTGAAGCTAATCTGACAATTTTCGTGTTTTTCTCTTCTACCTCCTCATTCTCTTCTTAAAATCCTAGAGCTGGCTTCCCCTCTTATCATTCTCCTAAAACTATTTTAGAAGTCTCTGGTAACCGCCTAATGTCTAAATATAAAAGCCTTTTCGATCATGATTTTCGGTCTGCTACATTTAAAAATGGAGTTAGATGGACATACCCTTTTCCCCCCTAAATTGATTATATCTTTACTTCTATTGTATTTTCTAATCCATTATTGTTTATAAAGAAAAGCTCTATTTTTGGTATGTTAACTTTGTTATTGGGCACCTTTATAAACTCTTACTTTATCTCATATTTTAAAATAAGTTTTTTTGAAAATTCCACACAGAGGATTATATTATCTATGAAAATATGGTATTTTCACCTCTTTCTTTTTAATGTTGAGATATAGTATTTTATTGTCTTTTCTAATTGCAGTGGCTATAGCCTGACAACAATGCTCTTGACTTTAAGGGAACTTTTCCGGTACAGAATTTCAGCACCAATAAGAGAAACAACTTCCAGGGCATGCTAATAGATGTGCTGAGAAAAAAATGGACCGTATTTGTTTGTTTATCCATTAAACAGAGTTAAACAAGTTTCTCTTATACCGTATCTGAAGCTTTTAATTTTTGTTATGTTTTATAAATTTCTAAGAAGGACATTTTGAATGGACAATTTCCTAAGCTTATTTGACCATGTTTACCAGCACTGGGCAAATCTGCTGCAAAAGACCTCTTTAAAGTGTTAAAAAACAAAGATGTCACCTTGAAGACTAAGGTGCGCCTGACCCAAGCCATGGGGTTTTTAATGCCTCCTATGCATGCGAAAGCTGGACGATGAATAAGGAAGACCAAGGAAGAATTGATGCCTTTGGATTATGGTGTTGGCAAAAAATACTGAATATACCATGGACTGCCAAAAGAACAAACAAATCTATGTTGGAAGAAGTACAGCAAGAATGCTCCTTAGAAGCAAAGATGGTGAGGCTGCGTCTCACATACTTTGGACATGTTGTCAGGAGGGATCAATCCCTGGAGAAGGACATCACGCTTGGTAAAGTAGACGGTCGGCGAAAAAGAGGAAGACCCTCAAGGAGATGGATTGACCCAGTGGCTGCAACAATGTGCTCAAACATAGCAACCATTGTGAGCATGGCGCAGGGCGGGGCAGTGTTTTGTTCTGTTGTACACAGGGTTGCTGTGAGTCGGAACCTACTCGATGGCACCTGACGACAACAACAACCAGAACTAGCCTTCTCAGACACACAGGGAGGCACAACAAGGGCTTTTAGTTCTAAGTACGGAATATGTACCATGAGAGAGAGAACGTGTATGTGCGCGCAGGTGTGTGTGTGAGACAGGCCCTGCAATGGGGTAGGGGTAGCGTCAGACCTTGACTTAACTTCAGGAAGAAATAGAATCAGCACCAGCATCAGCCCAAAGCTGATTTCCATGAGACGGAGGTCAGACATATCTTCACTCTCCAACTGTATTACCAATTCGGACACCAGCCGCCTTCCCGACAGTACTCTCCTTCTCTGCTGGGTTCAATAGTTCATTGCAATGGTCACAGGACTCACAGACCATACTCAGACAGTTAGATGGTTCATTATGGAAGTAGCATGGGGTCAGGATTAACTTAGAAGTCACATGAACAGGATCAATATCGGGAAGCACACAGGCAAGGTCTGGAAGGCTCCCCGAAGTGAAGAGCACATCTCTTCTTAGTGTAGGACAGGTCTCTCTCCCCACTGGCCCCGTTTGCATGCAGGCCTCCTCTAGGCCCCCTCTGGACAGGCCTCTACTCAGCCACCTCTTAGGCCTGGCCATGGCCCCTGCTTGGGCCTGGCCTCCTCCAGCCCTGCTTGGCCTGGCCTTCACCCTGCTCAGGCAAGTGTTACAGCTTTTTAGCTTCACTGATAAGTGCCTGGAGGCACCCCACTCCTCCAGCAAGCCTCTTGCTCGAAGGCACTCAGCTTCCTTGTTCTGTGGGTTGGCAAGCCCACTCTAGCCACCTCACTCCGTGGCCCAGGAAACCCACCACTGTCTCTCACCAGTCTCCTGGTTCTTCTGCCGCCACTCCACTACAGCTGTCTCTGTCTCCTGGATCTAAACCAAAAAAACCAAACCTGTTGTCGTGGAGGCAATTCCAATTCATAGCAACCCTATAGGACAGAGTAGAACTACCCCACAGAGTTTTCAAGGAGTGACTGGTGGATTCGAACTGCTCCTTTGGGAGCAGCCAAACTCTTAACCACTGCATCACCAGGGCTCCCTCCTGGGTCTAGGAGGTTCTCTAGATACAACCTAATCTTGTAAATTAAGTCCTGCTTCATTAACATAACTGCCTCTAATCCTGCCACATTAACATCATAGGGATAGGATTCATAACACAGGAAAATCACATCAGATCACAGAATGTTAGACAATCACACGATACTGGAAATCATGGCCTAGCCCAGTTGACACACATTTTCTGGGGACACAGTTCAATCTGTAACAACAGATTAAGGAAGGAACTGCTGCAAAGGAGTAAGAAGAACAATCCAAGAGCTCACGCAAGGCCAAGCACAGTCTGTGCTCCCATCATCCAAGTGGAGAGGCCTCCTAATACACAGATGTCACTATGGTCCTCTACAAGCATTGCTCAGTAGTGAGGCTATCTAGAACTGCTCTAACAAAGTTTAAAAGAAAGACTCAAAAGGGTCAAATTGTTTCCAGTCATTTCTGTGGCTTACTGAGTCCCAGATAATGCCCTGAATTATTTAAAGGAATGCAGAATAATCTGACGTCAGTATAAAAAAAAGAGAGAGAGAAAGAGACAGAGACAGAAAAGAAACAATATTCACCATACAGTCAAAACTAACCAGGCATGCAAAGAGGCAAGAAAATATGCCCCATAATCAGGAGAGAAAATAATCAAGAGAAACAGATCCTGCAATGACACAGTTGATGGAATCAGTGTACAAGTACTTTAAAACATATATTTTAAAGATACTCCATACGTTCAGGAAGATAGAGAAAAGCATGAAACTGAAGAGGAGAGAAAGGAAAGATAAAAAAAAAGACTCAAATCAAACCTCTAAAGATGAAAAATGCAATATCCAAAATGAAAAGTAAACTGCAGATGAGAAGCAGCAGAAGGTTGGAGAACTTGAAGACATAGCAGTAGGAATTAACAAAATAAAATAAATGGAGAAATAAGACTAAAAAGAAATGAGAGCATCAATGAGCTGTGGGTCAATATCATACAGCCTAACATATATTTCTGGTAGAAGGGCATCACGCTAGGTAAAGCAGAGGGTCAGTGAAAGAGAGCAAGACCCTCAACAAGATGGATTGACACAGTGGCTGCAATAATGAGCTCAAACATAGCAACGACTGTGAGGATCACGAAGGACCAGGCAGTTCTGTTGTACATAGGGTCGCTATAAGTTGAAATCTACTTGTTGGCAACTAACAAAACAACAACAATGTATATTTCCAGTCCTAGAAAAAAAAAAAAGAGAGCAGAATAAAAGACCTGATAAAATAATGACCCAAAATTTCCAAATTTGGTAAGAACTTCAGTGAAGATCAAACAGAAGAAACATGAAGAAAGCTACACCAAGACACATCATAAATCAATTGCTGACTTTAGCATGATTCCTACTAGTTTTTTGTTTGGTTTTATTTGGTCCATTTTTTCATGGTCAAACTTTCTGAAACATTTATTTTTGGGTATCTCTCTTGTCAATTGCATAAAATTAAATTTAGTTTTTTTTTTTAAATGAGAATCATTTTTTTTAGAACAATGACTACTGTGTTTCATTTGCAATTATTATATTGAACCAGCTTGTTTGGTTTTACATCCTACATGTTATTTGTATGTTTCTTTGTTTTCTACAGTTTGCTATATAATCTGTGTTTTCTTTGTTATTCTCCATCCCTGTGACTGTATCATTGCCATCCTCAAACCCTGCCCCCCACAGATACACACTGCCCCAAGTAATCTTCAAGATACACTCCTTAAATTTTTTCATTAATGGTTACCTTTACAAATTTAAATACATCTCTCCCTTTAAAACTTGAGGGTAAAGATCTATCTGTTTCACACCATGTACGGTTTAAGAGATAAAGAAATTAATTTTGTTACTTCCTTTTACTCTTCTTCTCAGTTTTTGTGAGACCTTGGACTCACCAGTTGTCAAATTTGTTTAGTATCTTGGCTTTCCCATTCGTGAATTCCTTATTTTAACGTATTTTTATATGGCTGAAGTACATCTTCAAGTAAAACTTTTTAGATCAGACATATATGAACTTTTTGAATTACTGTGTAATTGAGATTATTTTTCTAATCCTTGACATGTGAAAAACTTTATTGAATATTTAATTCTTGGGTCACAATTTTATATTAACACTTGTTAATACTATTCTATTGCTTTCTCGAATCCAAAGTTGTTGAGGAGAATTTTCAACAGACTCCAACAGAGCCATGTGTTGAACATTTTAAATGTATCTTTTGACCTGCACAGCAAGATAAGTGTTACTGTTACTTGCTTTTTACGTATTATATAACTTGTTCAAGACACAGACCTAATCATTTGCAGCTTTAGGCCTCTTAACCAAGTCTCTCTAACTTCCAAATCCATCCTCCTGCCTTCCACCATAAAAACTTGTTCACCGGTTATTTACTGAGCTCCTTCTATGCCAGGCAATGCCGGAGGCATTGGCCATAGGGTAATGAACAAAACCAATCCTTACCCTCATGCAACTTCCTTACCTTTGATTGGGAGCAGATCTGCATGGTCTGATATTGCCCATAATGCAGTGTGGGTAACATCTCCTTGGTCTTCCTCTTCACAGACAAGATGGAGGTTTGAGTGTTGTTGGCATATGTTCTTATTGGTTTTCCTAAGGACCAAAGGAAGGCTGTATGGTCGAAAAGATTTACCTCTGCTGTTTCTGTCAAAATTGGTTGGGGTCCTGCCTCCACACCAGCAACCCTGGATGAGAGTTTGATTGGCACCACAGCAGCACATATGAGGTTGCTGGGAACTGGCTTGCTCCCGTGCTTCAGTGCGAGTTAGTCCTTGGATGAAAAGTTGACCAGACTGACATTTTACACCTGTGTATTTAGGTCCTTGAATATTTGGTCTCCTCTTGTCTGCTAGATTTTACCCTTCCCAACTAAGGATCTACTTAACTTAGAGTTTTCTCTTCTAGTCTAGCTGAGCTGCAGGTGGAGAATTTACTCTCTGTTCTTTTCCACAGTCCATTAATGCCTGTAACCAGTTCTCTCTAGTTGGTGGATATCATGGGGACCTTCATATTTGTTTGCCTTTTTTTTTCTGCAATGTCATTATTTTCTTCTTTTACTAATGACACTTGCTACTCTGTGTTGAGAAACTGGAGTCCTATATGAATTAGAAAACCAAAAAAACCAAACCCATTGCCGTCAAGTCTATTCCGACTCAAAGCGACCCTGTAGGACAGAATAGAACTACTCCATAGAGTTTCCAAGGAGCAGCTGGTGGATTCGAACTGCTGACATTTTTGTTAGTGGCTGTTGCACACCATAGCTCACTGTAGCTCTTAACCACTGTCTTAATGCTAATTATTAGATTTGTAGTATGAGGTAAGACTTTTCTAAAATTCAGCATAGAAGCAATTTTTGTCTCTGTTTTTTAGTTCCATTTCTTAGCTTTACTGCTATCAGAGAAGGGAATTCTTATAAACATGACTTATGCCTACAAATTTCCCACATATATTTCAAAGAGAAAATGGCTTGGAGAGAGTTTGGCGATAGCAAATAAAGAAGAATGAGACCAAAATCCCCTCATAAGTGACTAAATGAAGAGGAAAATAAGGCTCATGAGTCAGTTTGAGGTGAATGGGTTCAGATTTTCTGATCTTGAGTTTGAGATGACAAAACCAAAAAAACCAATTTTTCTCCAGTCAATTAGAACTCATGCGACCCCACGTGCTTCAGAGTAGAACTGTAGTACATAGAATTTTCATTGGTTATGATCTTACTGAAGGAGTGCCTGGGTGGCACAAATGGCTAAGCACTTGACAATCAGCTGAAAGGTTGGTGATTCGAACCCACCAAGAGGTGCCACGGAAGACAGACCCAGTAATCTGCTTCCGAAAGGTCACAGCCTTGAAATCTCTGTGGAGCAATTCTAATGCTGCACACATGGGGTCGCCATAAGTCAGAATTGACTTGACAGCATCTAACAACAACAACAGCAACACTCTTCTGAAAGTATATCACCAAGCCTTGCTTCCCAGGTGCTGCTGGGTGGATTTGAACCACCAACCTTTCAGTTAGTAGCCTAGCACAAACCGTTTGCACCACCCAGGGACCTTTGAGATGGTAATAAACCAAACCTGTTGCCCTCAAGTCGATTCTGACTCATAGCAACTGTATAGGACAGAGCAGAACTGCCCCATAGGGTTTCCAAGGAGCAGCTGGTGGATGTGAACTGTGGACCTTTTTGGTTAGCAACCAAACTCTTAACCACTGTGCCACCAGGGCTCCTGAGATAGTAGTCCAAAAAAAAAAAAAAAAAACCCAAACCCATTGCCATAGAGTGGATTCCGACTCATAGTGACCCTATAGAAGAGTAGAACTGCCCATAGCGTTTCCAAGGAGCAACTTGTGGATTTGAACTGCCAACCTTTTGGTTAGCAGCCGAGCTCTTAACCACTGTGCCACCAGGGTTCCAAGATGGTAATAGGATGTTAAAATAGAACTTGTCTGCATATAGCTGTAAATACAGACTTGCACTCCAACTCCAGGGCTGGCATTGGTGAGGAATGGGATGAATAGAGCAAACTGAGGAAGGAGAAAATCTTGGAAGACTGTTACAGAGGAGGAAGAGGAGGATTCAGCAGAGGAGACAGGAAGCTGACGAGTGTTGCGTACTAGTGTGTTCCCGTCCAAGTATTTTTTTATTGGGTTTACTATCAAAAAATTCCATACGTCGAGTTACAGGTGCTCAGCTACCACTGCTGTTTCTTCATTCTCCCTTTTGTTTGTGCTTTATCTTTCCCAGTTAATTTAGACACACTTCCATTGCTACAATAACATACCAATGAGGTAGCAGTTCCACTGGACATCCTTACCAGAGAATACCTCAAGACTTTCTATTGCCCAGTGTAAAACCTTCATCATGGAATGAATGTCAATGAATCGTTTTCATGGGAAATATTCTTTTATTATGGACGAGTTTATGCTTAGTGAGTAGCCCAGGAGTCTGACTCCTAAAGTGAAAGGCATTTTCATGCTATTTCTTATTTAATGACTAGCTATCTTTCATGCTGTTAATTGTCCATTGGTAGCAAGTTATAGCCGAGTTCACAGTATACTCCCCTACTGTTAGACTCTTCCTTATTTATTCAACATACCTGAATGTTGACTATAACACAGTCATGCCAGGTGCTGAGAAGGATTCAAAGATAGTATCATACAGTCTCTATCTATCTTCAAGGAGATTACTGTTCAGGGATTATTAGTAGGCTTTGGAATCAATTTTAAAGATTTTTTTTTTCTTTTTGTTAAAGTCTTTTGTTACTTCTAGAATCCATGTAGCATTCTATAGGAGCAATCATCATTTTCAAATTGGAAAAATCAAATTTTTTCAAAGGGGAAAAGAAACGTGAATTCAAGAATAAGGGAAACAGAACTCTTGCCTTGCAAATGGAATGCTGCCCTTGGAGCTATAGCTGTCTTTAAGGGGGTCATCTCTGATGCCTATTAGCCTGATGTACAGTCTTCTGTTTATGAGCTGAGAATAATTTTCAAAAATTATAATTAATGAATGTCACCAAGCGAGTCAACAGTTTAAACAGAACTTCCTCTTGTCCAGCAGGGTGCTAGATAAGGGAGAGACTTTTTTTAAAAGTAATTATGATGTAAATTGAGAGCCAGGGCTAAATACATTTCAATATACCATGCAATAGTTTATGGTTTACAAAGTGTGTCCAGGAACACTACCTTATTTCATTATCAAATATTCTCTTTCGAAATGACATAAAGCAAAGTGTGAACAATACAATGGATCATCAAGAACTCATATAGGTGAGGCAGATAAAATGTTATAAAAGACAAAGAAGGGTGAAATCAGTGAGGACCGCAGCGATGGGGAAAGTTTCCATGAATGGCATTGTATTGATCTCTGTTTTTTATCTTTTTCAATTCTTCTTTCCCTCCTGGGTCCTTTAGATGCTTCAATACTCATTCTTGGACTCAGAACTTGTGTAGATGTGAATGGGCAATCAAGAAGGGAGAAGACATTCTTAAAAACAAATGGATGGGAAAACCCAACAAAAGTCCTCTAAAAGTCACCAGTGAAAGGAGAGGCGACTGTGGGACATTTCTTTTAGAGTCATTTGCTCATTGTCACTCAGCCCACTGCCTGGATTTCTTCCCGCACTGAGCATGTTGTGGGCCAGGGATAATTCCTCTTGGATGTTGTGTTCTGTTCATAATTCCTGCCAGAAATTTGGGGGAAGTGTTTTTCAGATCAACCCAGACGACAATTCTGTGCTCTGTGCACCTGTTTAACTAAACCAGTGATCTGAAATGACGCTTTGCTGCAAAATGGCAAATTTGCAAAGGGTGAGTGAACACTCGCTTGGTTCTTTTAATCTTCTTTGGGCCAAACAAAATAACCGAATGCACACACAGACACAGCTTTTTTGTAATGCCTTGGGTTTTGTTTTCTCAGGTAGCTTGAACAAACCATTGCATTTTAATAGTGGTGGGGGTGATTGCTGTTCACTAAGGCACTTGCACGCATGAAAGCCCCCTCCCAGGTGAGTCTCTCTTTCCTCTTCTATGTCTCTGCTTTTCTGGGTTGCAGTCTCAGGCCTGACATGCACAGGTCACAGGTGTGAGTCACAGGAGATCACCAAGGGGAATAACAAAAAGAAGAAGGGAATTTTTTCAGCGTTTGGGTGTGAAAACACTTTATACCTGTTCAGTGAAGGGGGCTTATGGGTCAGTCAGCCTCTTACTTGAACTTGGTTCTGCCGAGTGAGTCGGACAAGATAGGAAAAGGAATACATGTCAATTTTTTTTAAACATGTGTATACACAATACCAGTATGTTTAGAACTGAAAATTAGCGTGTAAACTGGGTACCAAAAAAACCAAACCCATTGCTATTGAATCGATTCCAACTTATGGTGACCCTATAAGATACAAAACTGCCCCACACGGCTTCTAAGGAGCGGCTGGTGGATTCGAACTGGCGGCCTTTTAGCAGTTTTCTGTTGTGCTCTGGTAGAGAAAAACAGAACCAACGTAGACTAGCCAGAGAATAAATACAAGATTGTATGGTAATTAACTGCTACATTGTGGATTAAAAACAATAAAAAACCAATAATATCATGTTTATTTTCTCTTATGCTTTTTAACATTTGTGTTGGAATAATTGTTCATTCTCAGGTTTCACTCTCTGGAATTATTTTCCCCGTCAGATTTATTACCATCTTCCAAAATGAAAACCATCCAAGTTTCAACATACAGGATTCAGCTGCGGCAGCTGTACAACGAAAAAAATAGCAAAACCCAAGATGAACATACTTGGCTAAACTGCATTTTCTCTTCATTGTTGGCTTTTGGTTGTTGTTATTTTAGCTGAGCTGATTTGAACAACTGACATTCAACAGCTTCAAATTTCTAAACCCCTTTCAGAGTCTCTGAGTGAAAATAGAAAAAGTAAGAGGTGGTTCAAAGAAATGCAAATAATGAAGGTAAAGAAATTCCGCAGGCGGAATGAAAGTTTTTTATAAGCTAAGAAAAGAGGACAAAAGGCAAAGGCTGTAAGGAAACCAGTAAGAAAAATTTGAAGGTGAAGAAAAAATAAATAGATAAATAAAAGGTATCATATTGTTATCAAGGAAAAAAATCAATGATACTTGAAGTCAAAGGAAAGGGGAGAAATTCTAGAAAAAGGTATTTTCTGTGGTCAAAGAAGAATTGGACAAGAGACAGGCAACATGGATTCTAGTCCAACCACTGACATTTTTTTCTTTTTCTTTTTTGTAAAAAGCATCCAGAGCTGGGGAGCTTCGGGGGTGGGTGTTTGGGGGTGTTACAGAGGTGGAGCATTGGATGGAGGTGGCAAGACCAAGGACAGGGTGAGCGCTGCTTAAAGATGTGTCATGTCTGTGGGTTCATCTGCCTGGAAACAAACTTTGAACTCAACCCTGAATTCTCCCCACAGAGTGGGTGCTTTGGGAAAGGGAAGCGACCCTACCTGGTGCCGGGCTTGATGACATCATTGCAGGGATAACAGATGCCAATGGCAGAATGGTTCATGGTGCAGTCACATTGCTCCTACATGAAAATGAGGTAGATCGTGTGAGGAAATTTTTGGAGTTTGAGAGTGTGGGAAAGGAGGAAAAGCGGTGTAGAGGGAAAAGAATGACTCAGTGGGAAGGAATGGGAATATTTCCATCATCCCTAATCATGGCGCGCACAACCTGAGCCGTGCTTCTTCTCTCATGACTGACAGGACGCTGTACAACAGGTTGGTGTGAAGGGGCAGAGGGACTTTCTGCAGGCTATTGAAACTCCTTGGGTTTCACTTCCGCCTCTGTAAGATCATTTTTGCCTCAGAATTATGAGATGACTTCAATTTCCCAAATTCTTTTAGATAAGACATTTTTTGCATCTCTTTGTTTATTCTTTGTTATTACTCTATCACTGAAAAGTTAAAAATAATGAACCTCCTACTTTAAGGACTGGTTGAAAACAGCAAAGTACTAATTAATACTGCCTGTTTTTCTGGGTTAAAATAGTTAATGAGTAGCATAGGTAATTTAGCTATTGTTCCTCTACATTTATTTTCCTGTAACTATTCATAATTTGAAACCCTGGTTGCACAGTGGTTAAGAGTTCAGCTGTTAACCAAAAGATCAACAGTTCAAATCCGCCAGCCACTCCTTGGAAACCCTATGGGGCAGTTCTTCTCTGTCCTATAGGATGCTATGAGTCAGAATCAACTCGATGGCAATGGGTGGGTTTATTCATAATTTACCTGTGTGTAAATATGGGGCACACTAATACACTAAGGATGCCTGACCATGGTCTGCTATCCCAGCAGTGTGAAATATTTACTTAACGTTCTTTGACTAAATTAAAAGCAAGATAAGAGAGAGAGAGATTAAGTTGTCTTTGCTGACTGAGACTCAAACGCAGACCGAGCTGTGGTTATATAAAGACAAGAGAAATGTTTTATGTTCTAAAAATACAGTATTTCTACTTTCAACTGTACTTTTAAGTATTTTGTTTAGTGTTTCTGTTTTGATTATAATTCATAATCAAAATGAGGTAACCCATGAAAAGTACTTACTGGAATGCCTGGTACTCGGCAGTGTTCCAGAAATGTTAGCTTATTCTTGTTAACTTGAAAGCGTATTTGTATTTCAAAACTTTTACTTCTTTGTAAGAAGATAATTTAGCAAGGAAACACTCATGCATTAGCAATAAAGGTTGTTGTTGTTGTTAGGTGCCATCGAGTCGGTTCCCATCCATAGTGACACTATCTACCACAGAATGAAACACTGCCTGGTCCTGCACCATCCTCACAATCATTGTTATACTTGAGCCCATTGTTGCAGCCACTGTGTCAATCCATCTCATTGAGGGTCTTCTTCTTTTTCACTGACCCTCTGCTTTACCAAGCATGACGTCCTTCTCCAGGGTCTGGTCCCTCTTGATAACATGTCCAAAGTACAAGAGATGAAGTCTTGCCATCCTCACTTCCAAGGAGCACTCCAGCTGTACTTCTTCCAAGACAGTCTGGTTTGTTCTTCTGGCAGTCCATGATATATTCAATATTCTTTGCCAACACTATAACTTAATGGCATCAATTCTTCTTTGATCTTCCTTACTCATTGTCCAGCTTTCACATGCTAATGAGACAATTGAAAATATCATGGCTTGGGTTAGGGGCACCTTGGTCCTCAAAGTGATATCTTTGCTTTTCAAAGAGATCTTTTGCAGCAGCTTTGGTCAATGCAATATATCATTTGATTTCTTGACTGCTGCTTTCATGGGTGTTGATTGTGGATCCAAGTAAAATGAAATCCTTGACGGCATCAATATTTTCTCCATTTATCATGATGTTGCTTATTGGTCCAGTTGTGAGGATTTTTGTTTTCTTTATGTTGAAGTGTAATCCATACTGAAGGCTATAGTCTTTGATCTTCATCAGTGAATGCTTCAAGTCCTCTTCACTTTCAGCAAGCAAGGTTGTGTCATAACACAGGTTGTCAATGAGTCTTCCTCCAATCCTGATGTCGTGTTATTCTTCATATAGTCCAGCTTCTCGGATTATTTGCTCAGCATACAGACTGAATAAGTATGGTGAAAAGACACAACCCTGAAGCACACCATTCCTGACTTTAAACCATGCAGTATCCCCATGTTCTGTTCGCAAGAGTGCCTCTTGGTCTATGTGAGGGTTCCTCTCATGAGTACAATTAAGTATTCTGGAATTTCCATTCTTTACGATGTTATCTATAATTTGTTATGATCCACACAGTCGAATGCCTTTGCATAGTCAATAACACACAGGTAAACATATTTCTGGTATTCTCTGCTTTCAGCCAAGATCCATCTGACATCAGCAATGACATCCCTCATTCCACATCCTCTTCTGAATCTGGCTTGAATTTCTGACAGTTCCCTGTCTATGTACTGCTGCAACCATTTTTGAATTATCTTCAGCAAAATTTTACCTGTATGTGACATTAGTGACATTGTTCAATAATTTCTGCATTCTGTTGGATCACCTTTCTTTGGAATGGGTACAAATATGAATCTCTTCCAATCAGTTGGCCAGGTAACTGTCTTCCAAATTTCTCGGCATAGACGAATGAGGGCTCCCAGTGCTGCATCCGTTTGTTGAAACATCTCAATTGGTATTCCGTCAACCTTTAAACAAATAAAGAAATAATACTGGGAAAAGGAAGGAGACATGGACATATAAATTATTATGAAAAGGAATTTTTTTTTTTTTTTTTGGCCATAATTTGTTCTAGTCCTAGCTCTGCCAGTAACTAGTGTGGACACATACATGAACACTTAGGAAGTCCATGTCCATAGCAGGAAGAAAACACTTTGAAAATTCATGAACTAGAGTTTAATTTATAGTTCTATCGCAAAAGGAAATACCTTTTTGGACTACATTCCTTTTCAGGATATGTAAAAAACAAAGCTGCTCTATGTTGTTGTTTACAAGGATATTTTCCCGGTGTTAAGTGTGTTTTTATGTGTTCAGAAGAAAATGGCAATGCTTTTTTGAGGACAGAAAACATGTATCTTACAAGGTGTAGTGGTTTTAGAAACAATGGCAGAACTTACTGAATGAAGCCCCTTTGCTGTACATGAAGGCTCCCTCGTGAGGGAGGAGTTGGAGGGGTGAGACACAAAACTTGGAAGGAAGATCTTGCTCTGAATGGAGAAAGAGGATTGTGACATTTTGGGAAGATTTGAGAAAAATTAGGTGGAATTATTATTGTTGTTAGGTACCATCAAGGCAGTTCCAACACATAGTGACTCTGGGTACAACAGAATGAAACACTGCCCAGTCTTGTGCCATATTTCAATCAGGAATTATTATTAGGAAATTATAATGAGGAAAATTATTTATGGATTTTGATCACAAAAAAGGAAGGTGTGGCAACCACCAAGACATGAAAATGTGATTCAAAGCTATTTGTTAGATCAATAGAAAGTTAATGTAGCAGAAATCACTCCACTTTAAAACGATTCAGAAAAGGATTGAAGAGCTACAGCTTTTTTCAGAGATGAGAGCACTGAGAAGACACGCAGCACTACTTCACTGGTGGGTTTAGTTTAGAGAAAGAGAGGCCATTAAACCCAAAAGTACTTAAGACATTAACACGTGAGACCACCAGGAAGTTATAAATACATCAGGTTCTAATGCTTTTCAACACCAAAAGCCAATACATATAGGAAAGAGATGAGTATTAAAGAAGAATAAAAATACTCAAAGACTGACTAATCAATAATAGATACAGTTGAGTTTGAGTAAGCCACGTAATACTCGTGCTGAGATTTCTTTAAATATTACTATAAAGTTTACTCATTTAGCTCACAGTTGTGTGGCTATGGAAAAAGATGAAAACAAAAATTAAGTATTATAGCACAAAATGATCAGTGTTCTGTAGATCTAAGGTAGGTACAAAGTATAGGGGAAGAACAATGCAGGGAGCAGCCCCCACTATGGGAAATGTGGAGAAGGCACCATGAGCAAGTAAGATCTGAAATGGGCCATAAAAGATGAGGAGGAATTTTGCAGGCAGAGAAGACAGAAGAGGGAGGACATTCCACTTAGAATAAACAGCATGGACAAAATATAAAAGAATGAAAGGGCAGAGACTGTGGAGCGTGAAGGGTCCGGGGCTATGGTGTGGAAAACCAGGAGATAAGGTTGCTGGTGGGCTAGACTGTGGAAAGCTTTGTAGGTCCCTCTGAAGATTTTCAACTTTATCCTGAGGGCAGTGGTGGTGGGGCACAGTGAAAGATGTGTTTTTGAGAGATGGCAATCAGGAGAGTGAGAAAGAGATTAAAGATCGGAAGGACAGTTGACAGAGTCTGTCAATCATGCAGGTGATAAACGATGAAGACTTCAATTAAGGCAGTGTCAGGGTAGTAGATGATAGAGGGGGCTCATTGGGGGTTCAAATGATAGAACTCCATGTGGATGGTAAAGGAAAAAGAGCATCAAGGATGACTTTTGTTTCTCTCTAGAGATACAATGCTACATCGTGAAGGGGATGAGATGGAGGAGCAAGTGATGGGCTTCATCTGAGATACTTGAACTTGCAGCACCAGTGGAAATTCTGGCGATTTCTTTAGGAAGCCAGTAAGATCCAGGCTAGAGATACAGATCAGAGATTCAATAGCTTACAGATGTCAAACGTCATGGGCTTGAAAGAGACAAGCAAGGGGCCGTGTGTAGGAAGGATAGAAGAAGACCAGGACAAAATGCTAAGGAACACAGAGAGGTTGGAGGCACTGGCAGAGACCAAGACAACAAAAACATTTAAGAAGCAGCAGTCAGAGGAGGTTGGAGGAAAGTAACAGAATTCTATTTTGGTCAAATCATTGTATAAGAAATTGGTTCATGTACTAGTATGTTACATTTATGTGATCCAAACATGAGGATATTTTAATCTGTGGTCTCACTCTCCTTGTAGAAATAACTGGAATTGCAGACACGATAACCATAAGGAAATACAAGTCACAGTAGAACTAGATGAACAAAGCAAATTCAATAAAGTGAAAGCAATTATTTGCACTGTATTGTATTGACTGAACCTTGATCTTCACTGGAAAAAAAAAAGCACGGGACAAGAAATTATTTTATAGAAAGCACTGAAGATTATCGAAGGTGTAGGTGCTTAGTCCAAACAAATAAGGATGATAGCAAACATGTCGAAAGGGCACAAATTAGTGATGTGCTACTAGCTTCTCTTTGTCTCAAATATTAGTGCTTATCGTATAGACGTCCTCATACCTTTCCAAGCCTTCACAATATGTACGTGTACATATGCATATACACACAGAAGGACTAATATCAAATGTGCTAGTTGGACCCATTTAAGAACATCAAGGTAACTATCTGGCTAGTAGAAGCTAAATGAGCTCTCTCTTGCCTCTCTTTTCATAAGGAAAATATTGTACCACACTCACAAACTGCATGTGTTTACTCCATCAGTAAATACATGTCATATGTCAAAGTGAACTGGTCAAGAAAGTGTAAATAAATGATTCACTGCACAACTCATTACTAGTACTGGGAAAAAAATAGATTTCAAAGTACACATCCTACGGGACTGTGAGTCAGGAGCACTGGGTTTCGTATGATGGGCGGTACGTGCTGTAGGGAAGCGGGGGTATAGAAGGAAAGCTGGGACATGGAGGGGTTCCATGGTACCTTGTGAATTCCGATTCACCATAACATAGTAAGATGTTCTGCTTTGGGATCTATCTCCTCTACAGGACTGTAAGCTTCTCAAGGTTAAGAACAGTGTGTTAGATTCACCTTTTTACCTCAATACCTGGGACAACATAGCAGTAAATAAATTTGCTAGGCTGAATCAACCTATCGAAACATTAGGAGATGGTTCCAACAGGAGGTCTCAGGAACTAACATAAATGGGGTGAAGAAAGCATCGCGTAGTCATTCACAATATCTGGGAAGTGATTAAATCAATCCAAATGAGGCGGACACTGTTGCTGACGATAGGAGGCCCAGAGAAGAAATAAGATGAGTCAGTGCACACGCCCACTAGGACGGCTATTATCACACAAAAGGAGAATAACAAATGTTGGCAAGGATGTAGAGAAATTGGAACACTCATCCATTTCTTTTGGGATTGTAAAATAGTGCAGCTGCTGTGGAAAACAGTTTGGCAGTTCCTCAAAAAGTTAAGCATAGCACTACCTTATGATCCAGCAATTCCACTCCTATGTATACACCCAAAAGAACTGAAAGCAGGGACTCAAACAGATATTTGCTTACCAGTGTTCATTACAGCACTATTCACAGTGGCCGAAAGGTAGAAACAACCCAAGTGTCCATCAAGGGATGAACGGATAAACAAAATGTGATATATCCATACAATAGAGTATCATTCAGCCCTAACGAGAAATGAAGTTCTGCTACATGCTGCAACCTGGGTGGACCTCGAGAACAGTGTGCTTTGTGAAAGAAGTCGGACACAAAGGGACAAACAGTGTATAATCCCACTTATATGAAACATCCAGAATAGGCAAATGCATAGAGATGAACTTTATTAGTGCTTAGCAGGGGTGGGTGCAAGGGGGACGTGGAGGGGTATTGATGAAGGGGTAGAGTTTCTATTAAGAGCAATAAAAAATTTTCTAAATGATAGTAGCAATTGTACACCATGGTGAATGTCAGTAATGTCTCTGACTTCTGCACGTAAAAATAGTTGAAGTGGCTGGCGTTTTGGTATATATATAGTTCACCACCAGAAAAGAAAAAAAAGATGAAGCAATACAGACAATGTGCCTTCCTCAAGCAGAGAAGGGGAGAACAGGGTGATGTTGATAGTTTAAACGGGGGAGCTCAGTTGGGAAGCGTGCCCATGCTTCAGCAGAGGTAGACAAAGAAATGCCGTTCACTCCACTACCAAGGGCCATGTGTCTAGGCATGCTTTACATTAAACTCTGGGCGTATCTTTTTAACACTTTTAGTTATTTGTTGAATACTGCTCGTCTGACTTTGTTAGACCATGGAAAGTTGTCAGCAAATAACACTGTGCCTGGCACATCCAAAGAATTATTGAATAAATATGTTTGAATTTGACCTCTGAAACTGACTTCAGGAAGTATGCTACCATAAACTGTGGCTAGGAACTGGCCATATGCTATTCTTAGATGATGGAGCTCAAACTATTATTATTGATAATAATAGTATCAATAATGACAGTAACAACCACTCCCAACATTTACATAGTGCCAGACACTGTTCTAAGTTCTTCACCCTTATGAGCTCATTTAATCCGTACTAATAATCCTCTGGGGTAGATAGTTTTATTATCCCAATTTTATAGATGAGGAAACTGAGGCATACAGAGAACAGGCAAGGATGAGAGAAACATGAGAACAAAGGTAATTTTTCCCCCAAAACTCTTGTTGGGAAGACCTGGCAATTCACAATTACCAAGTTGCAGGGAGAATGGATTCATTAATAGTTAGAGGGCACTGAAATAGGAGGGACCAAGAATGAAAGTATAGAACAAAGAAAGCATGTTAGATGCAGAGAATCCTCCCGGGAGGCAGTGGAAAATATTAGAAATAAGGCTTGGCTTCCCCAGCTGTCAGAAACCCTGCAGAATGGAGCCACAGGACCACCATGATGATAGCAATTTAGAAAGGTCATGATTCTGTGTATAGGGCTCAGGCTTCATAATTATGTCCCAAGTGCTATAACCTTTGAGAACTAAACCCCATTTGATAAAGGGAAGAAAACTACTAATATCCCATCAAGTTAAGAGCTCATCAAATCTAGGATTTGGCGTAGCCTAGGGAGACTTTGAATTATGGTGTTGGCGGAGAATACTGACTAGACCATGGGCTGCCAGAGGAACGAAGAAGTCTGTCTTGGAAGAAGTCCAGCCAGAATGCACCTTGGAAGTGAGGATGGCGAGACTTGGTTTCACGTACTTTGGACATGTGCTCAGGAGGGACCAGCCCCTAGAGAAGGGCATCATGCTTGGTAAGGTAGAGGTCAACAAAAAAGAAGACCTTCAACAAGATGGATTGCCACAGTGGCTGCAAAAATGGGCTCAAACATAGCAACGGTTGTGAATATGGCACAGGACAAGGCAGTGTTTCGTTCTGTTGTGCACAGGTCGCTATGAGTCGGACCCTACTCGATGGCACCTAACAACAACAGAGAGTGCTGGATGAAGCTGAAACTCAGAGAGACAGGGCTAGACTAAACAAGGTGAATTCAAATGTCTTTGAGTCATGCATTTAATCCCATCTGAAGTTAGAGGATTGACAATTACTCAGGGACTCAGAGACTTATACAGTGATATTTCAAATGCATCAAATTCAGGTCAAGTTTTTAGGTGGTGTGTGAGATCAATTAAAGTCAACATCTTCCCTCTACCATGAACACAAATTCAAGTCAATGCATTTTTTTAATATCTAGAGAAGGAGAACAATTAAGCCCTACAGTTTTGCTTATCTAATAAGTAACATATGGAACCCTGGTGGTTCAGTGATTAAGCGCTTGGCTGCTAATCGAAAAGGTCAGCAGTTGGAACCTACCAGCAGCTCCATGGTAGAAAGATGTGGCAATCTGCTTCCATAAAGATTACAGCTTTGGAAACCCTATGGGGCAGTTCTACCCTGTCCTATAGTGTTGCTATGGGTTGGAATCAACAGGTAATAAGTAATATATCCAATAAATAGGTGAAGTGTGTGGCAGGTTGAGGGGGAATCTGCCATCCTCATGATAAATAACATTTTAATTTTCTAGGAAGGTGATGCTACAGGGGGAAGAGAAAATGAGGGAAAGACAGGAACCTTAAAAGTTACATGAGATCTGTGATTCCCCTGAAATTTTAAATAAAAATCTGTGTGTATGTGCATTTTTATGGAAAGACTATCCTTAGCATTTGTTTAATTGCAGAAGCGATGTGAGACCCAGGAATGATTAAGAATCACGGATATAAAGATATTAAATTAGAATAAAGAAAATTGCCTTAATTGCTTTATCTACTAACCATTCCATATTGATTTGGAGGGATACCAAAAAGCATTTTCCCTAGAGACGGGTTAAACTGATTGTTGCTAGTCATGCTTTATCCTTCGGATAGACTCATTTGTATTTAGTGGGATGCATCATGATACCTGAGTGAAAGCCCGGAGCTGAAGTCAGATCCTTGGGCTCCAATGCCAGACCCACCTCTTTCTAGCCATATAAACTAGAAAAAGTTACCTAAAAACTCCCTGGCTCAGTTTTCTCATTGCTGGAATGAATACAATACTAGCATCTATTTCCATTGAGAGGATTAAATTGCATTAAGCTTACAAAGCCCTTATCAAAGTTTCTAGCACTGAAGAAGCACTCAAGACATGTAAACTATTGTGGTTACTGTTGTAGAGTTGTGACAAAGTAAAAAATGATTTTTCCCAATTTGGCAAGTTTTCTTCCAGGATTCATGCTGGCTCAGCTGTCAGTCACCAAGAGGACCTGTCTCCATCTGCATTTACTCCGCTAGGTTTTTGGGTTTTTTAATTGTTTTGTTAGGTCCCAAGAAACCATCCTTCATAAGCAGCTTTTGTTTTCCGATGATAACATGTTGCCAGGTTTGCGCCAAGTTTCCTCAAATAGGAGTTTTTATTTAAGTGAAACTTGAAACTCTTGGCACCTACACTCACTCATACTTGGCAGAAAAGAACTTCCCATTCTTTAGACAAAAGGCTCAAAGAGGTCCTTTGAGTTTTTACAAAACAACATGTGTGTGAATACGGAGTTAGGTAATTCAAAATTGCAAAATTAAATTTCCCTTAAAATAAGCATTCTTTCAGTTCCCTTTGTTTTTGAATAGAGGAGAAATATTTCCTAAACACTGAGTTAGTTCTCTGACATTTTAAGGGTGGCATGCTCCAAGAAAAAAAAACATTAAAACGTCATACCCCAAATTGGTTATTTTGGTTTGATTAGCTACAGAGAAAGGAAAGAGTGTTTATTCAGCTAGTAGGTTAATTCATTCCCTGAGAGCGCTTAAGCAGTTCCTCTTAGAAGCATTGTATCATTTTCAGAGAAACTTACTTGTTTTTATACTGTTGTTAGCTAAGTAAACTTTCCAATGCTCACACTCCTGTGTATTTTGCGGAAAAAGCCTTCACGTGTAGACGTGACACTGAGGACATGTAGATCAGAAGGCACAATCATTGTAGCATTGCAATCTTTTCTGTTTTTTTCTAGCTACTGTAACAAGGGTAAGATTATGCTTGTCTTTTAAAGCAACACATGAAACTGAGAGGGCAAAAAAAATTCTCAAAAAGCCCATTCTAGTCTAAACCTGTCAATTCTGACTCACAGAGACCCTACAGGACAGAGTAGAACTTCCCCATAGGGTTTCCAAGGAGTAGCTGGTGGATTTGAACTGCTGACCTTTTGGTTAGCAGCCGAGCTCTTAACCACTGTGCCACCAGGGCTCCTATTTGAGCTCTACTCTTCATAATGTGGGTGTGACTTTTGACCTTCCAGTGGGCATGAAAGGTTCTAGATTACTCCCAAAGAAACTTCATAGAGCCACAAGACTAGAGGGATTCACCACAAAGCTTTAGCCTCTCTCCCAGCTTCTAGGCTGAAAAACATTCTTAGTGACTCAACCTTACATTCTTCCACAAAATATCATTTTCAGAGTCTTGTTTAATAATACATTTTAGAATCTCAAAATAAAATACACTCAGGTACCTCATATCTCCTTTGATTCTATTTAACTGTCTTCAAAATTTTAAGTGAATCTCTTTAGTATTTTTTCCAGGCCTTTCAACACAAATGCCAAATTTTCTACTGTTCCAACTGGAATTGTCTTGCTTACATAGGAACATTTCCATGCAGAAATGATCTAATATTATAAAAATGCTGTTTTCTAACTATAGTGATTATTAATGATTTCGTCAGCCTAATTCTCAGCAGTAATGTGATTCCATTTAGAAAGCTAGGCAAGACTAAAATTTCTAAAGTATTAGTCGGCCAACCTCCTTTTAAGCCCACTTCAAATTAAACTTAGCCCCGGTGGCACAGTGCTTAAGAGCCTGGCTGCTAACCAAAAAAGATCAGCAGCTTCAATCCACCTGCTGCTCTTTGGAAACCCTATGGAACAGTTCTGCTCTGTCCTATAGGGTCGCTATGAGTCGGAATCAACTTGACAGTAACAGGTTTAATTTTTTTGGTTTAGCATTTACTGAATACCTACTATTTGTGAGGCATTTTGCTTTCTGCTTCCACAACAATAATATACAGACCGCCTTGAATGACATTACTTTGTATAATAAGAGTATTTACAACATTACTTTAAATGGCATCAGAGCAAACAAAGGAAAGCATAGGCTTATATTCAAGTTTGCACAAGATGTCAAAGTCCTTTGGATTTGGAAATAGTCTTCATTCCAAGAACTAGCTGATACAAATGATTTAAAAGTTTGTTCTCAGATGCTTACAATAATAAAGTTGCATTCACATCCCTCCCAAAATGCATTTTTAGAGCAACTTGCAAAAATCCCCAGGAAAGAAATCGGATAGAGGTTAAATGAGTACAGGTGAAGAACAAGATGCAGACTATGCCGGGCTATGACCGGAGCATATGAGTGAACTATATCTGTAACTGGAAAGGCTATTTAAGAAAATCCCTTTGGCTGTTGGGGCTTTTCAGAGTGAAACATAAAGGTTAAGAAGGAATCTGGTAAATTGGATATAGGTCTTGGCACCAAGCTCATATATTAAGAATCAGCCACACTTTTCTGCATATAATCATACATTTAAGAATCACTATACAATATTCAAAATATAGGTGTCCCCATGCTAGCAAACCATCTAGATGAAAAGTGAAAAAAAATTGAACAATTATTCAGACAATTTAGGAACATTAGCATATTTATATTTTTCCAAATGTCCCAGTGTTTCAGTCATGAAACATTTTGGTCATCTTCTCTTTACTCCCTTCTCTCTCCGTGCCCACTCTGGACAGTCATTAGGTTTCTATCACCAACTGTGCACAACTCCCAGAGCTATAGTTTCATCCAGACGTCTCTCCAGCACTAATATCCAGACGCCTGCTCCGCATGTCCGCTGGATATCCTACCTACACTTCAAACTCAATATGCGCCAAGCCAAACACCAAACCTGTTGCCATGGAGTAGATCGTTACTCATAGTGACCTTATAGGACAGGCTAGAACTGCCCCATAGGGTCTCCAAGAAGGGGCTGGTGGATTTGAACTTCCAACCTTTTGGTTAGCAGCCTAGCCCTTAACCACGGTGCCACCAGGACTCCCAATATGCACCAAACTGAATATGTTCTTGGCTCTCTGACATATGCGCTTTCTCCTTACAACTTAATTTGCTTTGCAGCGCCATGAAAATCATGAATATTCACATTCAAGTTTGTTGCCACGTGGTATTGAATTTACAGTTGCCAAATCTAGAATACATATCCCCATACTAACTTCACCTCAGGATTGTAATCCAAGCCCTTATTATCTTTACTACTGCAATAGCTTCCAAACTAGTCTTCCTACTTCCATTTCTCCTCTGCTATCAACTGAGTGGAGCCCTGGTGGCGCAGTGGTTAAGAGTTCAGCCGCTAAACAAAAGGTTGGCAGTTGGAATCCACTAGCTGCTCCTTAGAAACCCCATGGGGCAGTTCTCCTCTGTTCTGTTGGGTTGCTATGAGTCGCAATCGACAGGTTTAGAGCTAAAATGGGCTTTTTGAGAATTCTTTGCCCCCTCAGTTTAATGTGTTGCTTTAAAAGACAAGCATAATCTTACCCTTGTTACAGTAGCTAGAAGAAAACAGAAAAGATTGCAATGCTACAATGATTGTGCCTTCTGATCTACATGTCCTCAGTGTCACGTCTACACGTGAAGGCTTTTTCTGCAAAATACACAGGGCTCGACGGCAATGGGCTTGTTGTTGTTTTGGTTTCGATTAACTAAGTAATGGCCAACACCCCTTGTCTAACATCGATGGCTGCAGTTTTACAGCCTTACATATTAGACAGTTGAAAAGGACACCAGCTTGTGAACTCACCTCTTCTTCTCTTCTGTGGTGTGTACCCCACTCCTCTTCCGTCCACTCTTCCAGGAAATGCTTCTAACCATATTCCAGTCATGGGATTTGAATAGGAAACGTCAGGTTCTTAGAGATTTTGCTCCCTCCCCCTTCCCATATCCTAGTTTAAATTTTAGTTGTGTTTTCTGTATTTTGCAACCAAAAGAGTCTCCATCATATAGCCTGAACTCCTGCTATAATTTAAAAACAAATTCAAAACATACACTTTAAGGTTCAGCCCAGTGCCGTCATAAAGGCTTCTCTGAGTCTCTCAGACATCTGTAAGTAATCTGCCCAGGCGTAATATTTTATTTACGTCTCGCTTGCAACGGTCTCTAATTTCTTTCTAACTTCTAGGATAAGATTTGTTTGTGGGCATAACTCTTTCCCCTTCTGGACTGTAAGCTCTTTGGAGGTAGGACCATACCTGTAATTGTTGTTAGGTGCCATTGAGTCAGTTTCGACTCATAGCAACCCTTTGTACAACAGAACAAAACACTGCTTGGTACCGCGCCATCCTCACAATCCTTGCTATGTTTGAGCCCATCGTTGCAGCCACTGTGTCAGTCCATTTCATAGAGGGTCTTCCTCTTTTTCGATGACCCTCTACTTCACTAAGGGTGACGTCCTTCTCCAGGGACTGGTCCCGTCTGATAACATGTCCAAAATATGTGAGACAAAGTCTCCCCATCCTTTCTTCTAAGGAGCACTCTGGCTGTACTTCTTCCAAGACACGTTTGTCGGTTCTTCTGGCCGGCCATGGTATATTCAGTATTCTTCACTAACACCGTAATTCCAAGGCATCAATTCTTTTTGGTCTTCCTTATTCATTGTCCAGCTTTCGCATGCCCGTGAGGCGACTGAAAATACCATGGCTTGGGTCAGGAGCACCCTAGTCCTCAAAGTGACATCTTTGCTGTAATAAGTGCCCAATAAATATTTGTTGGATAATAAATGATTGGAGGGATGAAGAAAGAAAATCTTTGCAAAATATTCTCTGAGGTTTGTTTTGTTTTTCACCCAGATGTTTGGCACCACAGAGACACTTCCAAAAAGGAAGTGAATTAATTAGTAATAAAATGATTTTTTCTCCCTGAAATCATTGTGAACCCATAGTATTCACATAACCACAATGTTCTAACTGCATATTTGTGCTTCCTGAACTTTCACGGCCACACACCTGCAGCTAACCAAGCACACATACCAAACCATTTCTAAGATGACTCAAACTGATCTGGGGAGTTGACTATTCAACATCAGGCTGAATACCAAACTAAATGTCAGTGGTTTCCCAGAGACTCCTCAATAACATAAGGGAGCATGAGATTTCCCTTCTCTCATTGATCAATACAGTGGGATAGATAAGCTCGATCACCTCTCCTATGCTGGGTTACCCACATGGACATCTCTATTGTGGGCACACTGGAAGGATCTGGAAATTCTAACAGCTTTTATTTTCAAGTGCTGTACAATAAAGTATTTGACCTATTATTACATGAGACAACTAGACTGAAAGAAAATGTAAGTGATCCTTAGCTATTATAGTCACTCTCACAGACCCTCCTTCCAGTTCAATCAATGGATTTCAAGTGAAAAGTGCTAAAATCCCTCTCCTCTTTAGAACAGCAGTAAATACCAGACACACCACTTACCTATCACTTTTCAACTAGGCTCCGTGGCTTTCAAAATCCAGGTCAAGTTGTTTTGTGCTCAAGGTATCGAATGTATTTCTTCTAATAACTTTTTGTTTTAGGACACTCTAAGATAGCTTTATACTTTTCAAGATTACTTTTGTACAATCAATACTACAGGGACGGATTTTTGTCCTGTATAACTAACAATTTTTTATAAGGGTTGTAGTTATTTTTTTGGCCAGCAGACAGAAAAGAATTTCATTTCAGGTTTTTGAGCCTTTTAACAAACAACAATAAATAATTCATTGTTTATATTGCACCTAGTATATTAATAAATATGTTTTAAGTGTAGTGGGATTACTATGGACGTGCCCCTTAAAACCAAATTCTTTGCCGTCAAGTCCATTCTGACTCATAGTGACTGTATAGGCCAGAGGAGAACTGCCCCATAGGGTTTCCAAGGAGGGGCTGGTGGATTCGAACTGCCAACCTTTTAGTTAGCAACCAAGCTCTTAACCACTGTGACACCAGGGCTCTACTATGGATATATAGCCAAAAAAAGTAATATATTTTGATCTGGAAAAAATATATGCATTCCCCCACTAGCAAATGCCACAGGGCCAAGCAGTGTTTCATCCTGTTGTACACAGGGTCTCTGTGAGTCGGAACCGACTCGATGGCACCTAACAACAACGTCAAAAACTGAGTAAAACTCAAAACCATATAACATATTACTTTTAAGCGTTTTGCATTTTAAGGGATTTTGTATAATAATGATTTTAAAAAAATGATATTCCCTATCAAATTCCAATTTCAAAAGTGTTGACTACCTTTCTTTCTTTCCAGTTGTCATCTCGTAGATTCCGACTCATCACCCAGGGATTCCATTGAATAGATACCATGTACATGATATCCCACTGAGTTTTAAGCAACAACATAAGGTTGACTTTTGTTTCCCCAGAAGCTTTCTGTTCAACTTCTGGGGATTGTGTAAAAATAATCATCATTGTCCATCCTTAACAAGTTCCTCAACAAGTCACATTTCCTTTGACTTCCTTAAAACCAAAAGGTGGATGTAGGATATGAAAACATTCCACATGACCTGATCTAGGTACTGTTTTCCTCAACTTATTGCTAAGGCTGCACACACTTGAGGCTGTTGTTTGGGTAGTGTGTGCCTTGAAAGATGCCAGGAATCTTCCTTCTTCTAGTCTGTGGTCTACTAGACTGACAAGTGATCTAAAATTCCCACCATTCCTATTATTCCCTTAGATCCCATTATTTTTTTTCCTCTAAAAGCACCCTTATTAAAATTAAAAACATACAAAAGATTGCATTTGAAGTCTGCTAGAGTGGCACAGTGGTTAAGAGCTTTGCTGCTAACCAAAAGGTTGGCAGTTTGAATCCACCAGCCACTCCTTGGAAACTATGGGGCAGTTTTACTCTTTCCTATAGGGTCGCTATGAGTCGAAATCAACTTGACAGTAACGGGTTTGGTTTTGGGTTGGTGGACAGCACACAACAACAGCAACAACAGATATCGACGTATCAGACAATGAGTTCATCACACAAGAAACTGGGATAGGTGGAAAGGAGAGGACATAACACAGCATAGATAAATTTGGCTGACTAGGGGGACTAAGGAGAAAGACCAGAAACTTAGAATTTATTTGTAGAAGATCTTCAAACCACCTGAATGGAAGGTTCCTCTTCAATATTTCATTCAAGGAAGCTGTATTACAACTTGCCGTCATTCTCAATTCTGAGTTTTTCTGTAATATGCAGGTTTCCATGTTTCACTAATTTTTATATTGTATTGCAAGAGAAAGATCTTTACAAGGTGTAGGGAAGGGACTCAGGCTACTTTGAAATCTTCTAAGCAGACAGACTGTACGGTCGCTATGAGTCGGGATCGACTCTATGGCAACAGGTTTTTTTTTGTTAAGCAGATAGAGTGTTTTTCCCCAGAAAGCTTTTAAATTCTCCATGGGCTCATGCACAGTACGGTGAACATTGGCTTTCCTGGGGACTTGGCTCTCTCCAGGTACTTTTGATCGTCCCCACACGAAGCATTGTGCTGCTCCAGGCTGAAACTAGGCAAGCACGTGAGAGCCATCATCCCCTCAAAACCTGGAAGAGAATAGGGTAACAATTGGTAGTCAAGCAGTTGCCACAATTCCAGTTCTTAGCATTTCATTCAAAATTCATTGATCCAAAAAAATTGTGGTGTTCAAGACACTGAGCATAGCCTCAAAGAGTCCCACACATTGAGATAAGATATAATCTCATGGAAACCTCAGTGCCACATCTTCCAGTGTTTTCCTATAGGAGAAAGGCACTGGAAAATGGATTCTTGGCTATGCTTAATTTTGGCTTTGAGAGATGGGAGCAAGGTCTTCCTAGCCTTGAAGGGAAACATAAAAGACCAGCAGCACAACAAGGACAATGTTTGAGGCTACCAAGTACAGTCATTTAAGTCTTCATGCGTCTTCAATACCTCTGAGTCATTCTTACTATCATTACTGTGTCTTTCTATGTAACTAAGACCACAGTTTCTGTCTGTGTGTTTTGCTTTGGTGTTTGTCACCTGCAGAAATTTGAGAGACCAGAGAATTAACATGTACTGGGCAGCTAATGCATGTCAGGTGTTATACTAGACATTCATCACACATCTTTTTGCTTGGAGCAGTGCTAAGACTGACTGTGGTATTCCAAAATGCTGAGCATTTAGACAGGGAAATTAGAACATGCTTTATGGTCCCCATGGAGTAACTTCTACTGTTATCTGAAGCAAATTCCCAGAACATTAAACCCTTCTCCAAAACCAGTGGTAAATGCTGATGCATTCTGAATTATCAGCTCCTTAGGGGTCAGTTATTCACCTTCGTTATCAGTACTTGCAGAGCCATGCTGAAGCCTGAGGCAAAGGAAAATCGTATGCACCTCTACATGTTTATCAAAATACCCTCCCATGTTTTGAACCAAGTGGAAAAATTAATAAAATACGTGACTATAGATCAATGTCCGAATGCCTACCTGCTCGCACACCACTGTCAACCCTGAAGACCGTCTGGCTGTGAGGACTGCGCTGGCTGCAAATGGGGGGCCCGCTGGAAACAAAAGACTGGTCCCATGGCAAGATCACTAACGCAGGGTTGTAAAGCAAGCAGACAACAGCCTATCTTTATGTAAAATGTTGATATTTTGTTCATCGTGGATTTTGATTTTTTTTAAATGTTGCATTAAAACATTATTTATTTTGATGACTGAGTTTTTTGATGCCTCCTTAAATTTTGCCCCCCAGGCTATTGATGCTAATCTGAGCCCTGCCCATTATAATTTATCTAAGGTTGACACTGCAGTTTTAAAGTTTCTCTCCCATCCAGCCTGTACATTGAATCAAGTCTCTTGGTACCTTTCTAAGGGAACTGTCAGGTGATTAAAAAGTCAGACAATGAAAGAAAAAGGAATTTTAAATATGAAGGGTATGGGTACAACAAAAAACCAGTGCACTTAGTATTTGAGAGTTAACTGTATTTCTCTAAAGCTTTTCACTCTTGGCATTTTGAATTGTTTTATCTTATTTTAATCAACACTTGAGCGCTTGCTATGTAACGGTGTTAGAACTCTTTTATGTTTTCCAAAGTACTTTTGTAACCATCAGCTTGTTTCAAGCCCTGCTGAATGTATTAGATCCCCAGTGTAGATTTAAAAGAAATAAAATTTTAAGATGAAAAAGATGGAGCCATTAAAAATCAGAAACGTGGTATATTTTTTTAATGTTTGTCATCGCGATCCAGAATCCATGAGTAAATACGGACAGCATGGTTACCCTCACTTCTAGGTTGTTCCAAGGGAACATACCTCTTCGTAAGTGACTGACTGAGCACATTTTACTCAACTAAGGGCTGAAGGAACCCTGGTGGTTCAGTGGTTAAGCGTTCGGCTGCCAGCTGAAAGGTCAGAGAATCGAGCCCACCAGCCGCTCCGTGGGAGAAAGATGTGGTAGTCTCTGCTTCCTTAAAATTTCCAGGTCCTACAGGGTCACTATGAGCCCAAATTGACTCCATGGCAACGGGTAAGTGGCCTGAACTGATTGGGCAGAGGTACAGTGAAGGTTTCTCTTTCAGTGAATGCTTCCAGAGGAGGGAAAAAAATGTTCAATGCTGGTTATTTACACACATAATATGCTCGCTCACAGATTGAAAAAACGAAAATCTTTCTTCAGAGTATTTGGTCTAAATCCTCAAAGTGAAGGAACTACTTCTCATAGATCAGCTGACTGAAGGAATTCCTCCCTGTCCTTTGGAGAGCCAAGCATGCATCTGGGATTGCAAAAAGTGTGGCTTCTGTGACCTGGGCACGTCTACACACGGGCAAATGGGCAAACCAACCCAGAGAGCGCCTCGCACGCATTCATCACCTACAGCTGGCAAAAAATAATGTCCTAAGAGCATAGTTTGGGTCAGATCTCTTAGACACTGTTTGAGGATCCTAAGACTTTTTTATGATAAAAAGTTTCAGGACTTCGTAAAAATCAACAGCCTGTGCTCTCTCGGGTCTCTAGATTTTCTTTCGTATGCCAAGTACCATCGTATTTATGTACCACTTCTTGCCACTCTCTTGCTGCTGTTCGTTAAGAGGCAAATTATTACTTTTATTTTGTCCCAGGCATGTGGCTGATTGTACACAGTTAATTCTGTCCGTTAGTGCCATAAGTAACGTTGATCTTCTACAGTTCTTTTTCCCCTTTTTCTTTCTAAAGACAGTAGATCCCCTTTTCACCTTCACACACATAGTGAATCTCTTTTCATTTGGGGCCTCCAAGGATGTCCCTGTAACCTTTAGTTCCCTGATAAACAAACTTCACTGGCTTTAGAGTCAAACCTTGTTTGAACCCCGACTTCTCCACAGACAAGCCAGTGGCCCTAGCCTAGGTAAATAACGTTGCATCTTTTCCCTGTCTGCTCTATGTGGGCAGTAGTGTCTACCTCAGGCCCCTGAGTGCTACAAATGGTGTGCACTCAACTAGTAATCCAAAGGTTGGAGACTTGAACCCACCCAGTGGCTCTGCAGAAGAAAAGTCTCGCAATCTACTTCCATAAAGATTACAGCCAAGAAAACCCTATGGAACAGTTCTACTCTGTAACACATGGGGTTGTCTTGAGTCAAAATCAACTTAACAATGATGGGTTTTGTTTGCTGGTTTGTTTTTTAAATGTCTACCTCAGACCAGTATTGTAGGAATTAAAGCAATGGCATATCTAGTGTGCCTAGTACCTACAACCAGCAATTTCAAATGCTTCAACCTAATACTGAGGCTCGACAGATGCTAGCTTTTCCTGGGAAGAGGTTGTCCAGATGGGCACTGCTGGGGCACTTGACTTGCCTGAACTGAAATGTAGTGCACTGAAAAGTTCATAGAAAACAAGGTGGACAACTGAGTATAGGGTATTAACCTTTTCGCCATCTAAGATGGTTGATTTTTTTTTTTTTTTTTTTTTTTTTTTGCCTGTATTACAGGTTTTTGTTAGTTTGGGTAGAAATTCAATCAAAAGCTAGCTCTGCCTTATCTTTTATACAGCTTTCTTGGGGGGATATTAAATGCTTTTCTTTCCATTTCTTTGGTCATTTTCCAAGTTCTCTAAGGATCATATTTGCTGAAGGACACAGCAGTAACTTTTTTTCTCTTTTCCCCCTTAGGAAAGCCCAAGATGGAATCTGAATTTCTCCAACACTGAATGTTTTGTTAAATTCCTCCCACAAGTTTTCATGAGCCATCGTGAGGAGAGACACCTCAGGAAAGAAAGGTCACAGCAATCACTGGATGCTGCTGTTTACTGAAGGGCAATTGAGTAAACCCTGTTAAATGGCTAACTTCAGAGCCTCAGTTTCCACCTCAAATAACAAAGACATCTGAAAAAGTTTTATTTTTTATTACAACTTCTAGACAGGTTTTTTTCCTTCTTTCTTTCTTTCTTTTTTTTTTTTTTTTAACAAAAGCTAATTTCCTTTTCCTTTACTCATCCCCACTGAGGCAAATCTTCGTTCTTTTCACCAAAATGCTTCAGTTCCCTGCCTCAGGGCAAAGCTCCTTTTGACATTAATGGGAGCTCTGAGCCTGGCCCAGAAATCTGGGGATGGAACACAAGGATGAGACTGTAAAATAGGGCCATGAAATTTAATATTCATAACCTCAGATTTACTTTCTCTAATGCTCAAGTAGAGGAATAAAAATATATTAGCATTTCAGCAAAACCATTCTTGCAAGCTTTATCATTAATTTATTTAGAAGGATGGTTGGCAGAGATGGGGGAGAAAAGACCAAAAAGACACGTGAACTTGGGTTACAGACTCATTCTTGTTTTTCTCTCAAGGACTTAGTCTAATGTTTCCCACATGTTTTGCTTTCATGAATTATTCAATCCTCACTCATCAGATTTCACCCAGACTGTGTATATCATGTTTTTGCCAACCCAAAACATCATTATTGCACTCAGTGAAAACTGGCTTCTCTCAATCAAAGTGAAACTGGCACAGTCTATTAAGGAAACTAGTAAGTTACATCAACTCTCATAAATAGCCTTTAATCACCAGTAATCTTTTGGTTAAATCCATGTTCTTCTTGTGCCTAAAACTCAGGAATGATAATTAATACTCTTTTTAATTATCAAAAATCTATTCCAATATTGATGATTGTCTTAGGTTGGGTTCTCTAGAGAACGAAAACCAGTAAAGCATATAAATACATATACATAGAGAGAGATTTATATCAAGGAAATGGCTGGAACTTCCCAAGTCTGTAGGTCAGGATAGAGGCTTCTCCTGATTCATGTAGCCACAGGGGCTGGCAAAAAGATTGGCAGGTAGGAGAGCAGGGCTCTCGCTTACCGGCTGTGAAGATCCACAAATCCAAGATTGGCAGGCAAGACTGCAGGTAAGCTGCTAGCTCAAGTGCCAAGAACCGGAGGTCCGATGAACAGTTGCAGGATCCAGAATGAGCAAAACCCTACAAGCCTTGCCAGAGAATATCCACTTAGATTCAGTGCAGGCCACATGACCAAGGAAACTCCCTTTCAACTGATTGGCTGCTCACAGCAGATTCCATCATGGAAGTGATCACATCATATCAAATTTCATCATGGAAGGGATCACAACATCATACGACTGTCAAACCACTGAGAATCATGGCCCAGCCAAGTTGGCACACAACCTTAACTATCACAATGTTATGTTATTTAAGCCTCAATTGGTAAAAGTCTTTGGGAAATATATTATTAATCCTCTCAAGCATCGCAAAATGAAAATTATTCTATGGACTTTTGTAAGTGATTTATAGCTACCCAAATGTTAACGATGGGTACATTTAGATTAGGCATGTTGGAATCCATCAGCCGCTCCTTGGAAATCCTTTGGGGCAGTTCTGCTCTGGTCTATAGGGTCACTATGAGTCAGAATCGACTTGACAGCAACAGATTTTTTTTTTTTTTGTTTTTCCATTATATCTAAAATATAGATGATATTGCATAAGGTTAGGGTGAGAATTAGAAAGAGAAGGCATGCAAAGAACCAAACAAAAGAGCAGGTACTCAAAAAGAGAAAACAATAAATTATAATACAAATGAGGTAGAATGGGAACACTAGGTAAATTTGGGTAAAAGAATATACCAAAGCTCCTTTTACTGTTTTTATTTTTTTCTACTTTTTGTAAGTTTAAAATTATTTCCATAAAGAAATTTAAAATATACAGTAGGTTTTCAATAACTACTATTAATATTTCTCCCAAGCCTGGCTCAACAATGTTCATGATTACCTAATTTTTATAAGATGGCCTTATCTTTGGTCTTCCAGTATGTCAGAATCTTGAACTATTTCCAAAAGACAGTTTAATACAGATGTAGTGTGCCAAAGTATTTAAACAAGCAATTTTTAAGAATTCACTTTCATGAAGCTAAAGATACTGTCACATTCATGATTTTTTATCAAGCCTCATAGATATTATGAATCTAGGGGGATTCTATTGAACACCACAAGGTTGCAGAGCTCACTTGGAAAATGAATTTTACTCTGGATGTGAAGCCGTTGTTACTGGGTGGAGAAAGCTTATCAGTCACTCCAATGACAGGAGAATGAGTGAGAAAAGAAGACCTGAAGGGCATTCAAGGGATAAAGGAACAAGAGTGTGCTATTCTTTCTCAAGACCAGAAAGACTAGGAATAGAAAAATGTCTAGAGACGACCAGAATTCAGTTATAGAAGTCTTAAATTCAGTTATAGGGTTCAGTTATAGGGGTCTTAAAAGCCGTCGATCGACCATCTATGATACATATACTGGTCCCATCCTGGCTGGAACAAAGGAGAATGAAGAAGACCAAAGACACAAGGGAAAGACAACTACCACAACCTCCACCAGAGTGGGCCTAGAACAACTAGATGGTGCCCGATTACCACCAGCTACTGCTCTGGCAGGGATCACAATAAAGAGCCCTTGACAGAGCAGGAGAAAAATGTGGAACAAAATTCAAATTCACAAAAAAAAGACCAGACCTACTGGTCTGACAGAGACTGGAGAAACCCCGAGAGTATGGCCCCCAGATACTCTTTTAACTCAGTACTGAAGTCACTCCTGAGGTCTACCCTTCAGCCAAATATTAGACAGGTCTATAGGGCCAAAAATAACACGCATGAGGGACACATTTCATAGCTCAATCATGTATACTAGACTAATGGGCACACCAGCCCAAAAGCAAAGATGAGAAGGCAGGAAGAGACTGAAAACTGGACAAATAGAAACAAGGAACCCAGGATGGAGAAGAGGAGAAGTTTGACATATTGCCAGGTTGGCAACCAATGTCACAAAACAACTTTTGTATTAACTATTTCATGAGAAACTGATTTGCTCTGTAAACTTTCACCTAAATCATAATAAAAAAATTCAGTCATATTTGAATTTACAAGAAAGAAAGATTTTCATGAGTCATACAGAAATGAAGGCAGCACTGTGAAATCTTGGTTTGCCTATGGATTCCAAAGAATTCATGATGTATCACATAATCAGATGTGGCTTGTACTACATGATGTGGACAGCTGTGAATTCCCCTTCTTGCTGAGGAATTGATGACTGAGCTCTCAGAACTAAGAGGAGGCAGGATCCACAAATCTTGAGATCATCGGATACACCAGCCCATATTGAGGAGGACATCTTTGCTTTGGGCCCTGGAAAATGTGACTACATTTACAGTGAGATTTCAGCATCTTGCACAAAAGTGAGACTCAGGACAAAATGTCTGTGTTCTGAAGACTTACTGTCGTAAAATGTTTGTCAGTTCTCCGCAGTATTTAGCCCACTGAGGGGAAGAGAGAAATATGGGAATTGGCACAAAGAAACACGAGAAATAATAAACAGATCAGTGGAAGGAAAAGAGGGTAAGCACCAGAGTTAAACGGGACCTATTTTTCCATTTTTTCCCCTGGAGCCATCTGACTGAAAGTTAAGGTTTCTGAAAGAACAGTAAGTACCTATATGTCTGAATCTCATAAGCATTTAGACCACAAAAGGACATTAACAATGGATTGGTCTAGCTCCTGTTTTACAGGTAAGAAAATTGAAGCTCAAAGACACTGAATAGTGTGGTTATCATGGTGCCTATAAGAACAAGGAGTCTAAGGTGAGAGAATTCACTCTCCTGAATTACAAGGAAAAAGAAAAAGTTTATACTTGGGAAAAAATACATAATTCAGCACAGGCATAAAGCAAGTGAACCTTTAGGTGACCACAGAGCCAAAAGTGTTGAAAGTTGCTTAAGAATTCTGTGGCTTCCTGATTCTTAACTACTTAGTTTAGTTGAACACTATCAGTAATGGCTGACACTCCAGATTCTTTTTGACTGACGGTCAGGGAAAATGAGCAGAACCAGCTAGCAGAAAGGCCTTAATCTTTTTGGAGAAACCCTAAGTATTTCTCTGCTTAATCCCTTAACCTATCTGCAAAATTATGATTATCTTTTAATGTTGCTGTATGTAATGTCTATTTGTTGGGTTTTGGTTGTCTCGCATCTGTTCCTCTTTGATTTGGTAACACATCCTCATCGCTTTGGTTAAGTTCCGTTTCACTGTTGTGTGCTGGTTAATGGGATCATCAGTCCAGGTGCCTCTGGTCAAGTGTAGGCCCCTGCTATATTAAAAAAAAAAAAAGTTCATACATCATTTCTTGCCACTGACTCCCTCGTTCTTATCTTTCCCTAGGTCTGGTTCTCTGCTCTACCCTTTTGGTTAGTGTAGCTAGCTGATACCATTTCAATTCATGCATTTTCCGTTTAAATCTCAGCCTTCAGGTTGCTTACATTTAGTAGGGGAGATATTGTATCTTTAGGATCCAGCAAATTGCCTGTCACTTCAGAAGGCCTTCAGTGAATATTTTTTGAATGATTGCTATGATCAAGGCAAGTGTTGGTTACCACTGAAACACATGGGGTGATCACCTTAAATGGTCTTGGGGTAGGTATCAGATAAGGCGTCCCAGAGAAACATGATTGAAAAACTCGTCTTTTTATCTCCCATAGAGCCATGCACAGAGCAGAGGCTTGGTAAATGTTTTTAATCAAAAATATAAAATCCTATAAAGATGTATTTCGATTGAAACTCATCGATATAATTTCTCTAATTGTTTTATACAACCTACTAAGATTTCTTGTATTACTGCATAAGCAAATGTAGAAAAAAAAATTGAATCTTGCCAAAGTTGGGAATTTTCATCTCCCTTTCAATTTGCCATCAAGTATCATTACTATCTGCTGAGAGCAACAGAGCTGAGTTTGTTCTCATCCAAGTCTTAGGAATAACAAACAGCCCTGCTCACTTCGAGTGCCAGAGCCAGTAACAGGAAAAGTTGGCCCAAATTCTCAAGAGGAAATGCTAATTTGACCCCTCTCCACAAAATGTTGACACTTGACAGCTCTTCTGTTTTCAGAGTGTGACACCAAGGGTGTTATCTGGGTAAAGGAGGTCTGTTTGAGTTACAAACAGGGCTTGGAGTTCTTTGATGAGAGCCAACCTGGCCTCTGGGAACTGGAAACATTTGCTGGGCCTATGTAAGATTTGGAGAACTTTGACAATGCATTGTTTGCCATAACCTTCATAGTCTTTTCTTTTGGGCCTAAAATAACATTTTTTTTCTTTAACTACCAAAATTGAAGCACTGGGAAAACTGTATATTTATGGAAAATATATCAAGAAAGACTTCAGAGTAGAATATTGCCAACAATTTGTCACTTAAGGATAGTGTAAGCACATTAAAATAATATCCCTAACCCCAGCAACAACTATCTTTCAGAATTCTTCCTATCCTGTTTAGGCCTCTGGTTTTTGGGGTCTTGATACATGGGACCACAGCAAATTTTAAATCCTAGGTGGTTTCCGATCAATCCTCATTGATGCGGTCAAAAAATGAGAATTACATGTCTTAATAGAAGATGTCATTGGGCATTTTATCTGAAAATTCCATTACATGACAGGATCCCACATAATCTTGGTGCCAGGACAGGTATGCACCATGGCTGATTTGATTTAACTGAAGCGGATAGTGAGGACAAGAGAGCTGAAATAGCTTGCCTAAGGTAACACAGCTAGGGACTGAGCCAGGATTTGAATTCATGTAATTTGACTCTAAGCTACCACCTGCCACTAATAAGACAGCAACTCTTCAGCAAACAAGGCAAAAAAGAAAAGTACCAAATCTTCTCCCCACAGAATGTTGACTTACTCTTTCTCGCTGCTTCCTTCCATTAGAGAGACTATTCTAAATCAGATAGTACAACTGATACCAGCAGGTAGGGCCAGGTTAAGGCATGTGAGGGCCCTAAACACTGATAATCTCTGGTGCCCCCTCCTCTGTTTACTTACACATTTGAATGGGATATGTGAGTTATATACATACATGTATACATACACATACATATATGTGTGTACATGCATGTATATATATACATACATATATGTGTATACAGGCATGTATATATACACATACATATATGTGTATACAGGCATGTATATACACATGCATATATGTGTGTACATGCATGTCTATATACACATTCATGTGTGTATACATGCATGTATATACACATGCATATATGTGTATACATACATGTATATACACACAAACGTGTATATATGTATATATATGTACATATATATATATGGAAATCCTGGTGGCGTAATGGTTAAGAGCTATGGCTGCTAACCAAAAGGTTGGCAGTTCCAACCTTCCAGGCACTCCTTGGAAACCCTACGTCCTACAGGGTCGCTATGAGTCGGAATTGGCTCAACAGCAACAGGGTACGGGTATATATACATTGCTGACCCTCCTGGCTGGAGTTGCTGGTTCAGCAGACGTGGATGTACAAGACAGTTCTCTCAAAATGGATCAGAGGCCTGTTATCTATTAATATTAATATAATCTATTCAACTGCTCATGTTGGATCCATCTGCATATTGGATCAATGTAGCTCACTTCCATTTCTTGTTTATTAGAAAGAAATAATATATGCCTAAAAGACCCACTGAGATAAGGAGTTTCAGTTATGTGGGAGAGGACTGTAGGAGACAGATGTCAACGAAGATGTTGAAGTAGTAGGAGCCTCGTAGCTTAAACAGCCACATGCATGGGCCCCCTGATGACCCGGCATGAACTTCCTTTCCAGCCGGCACATTCTCAAGCACTGGAGCTGGTATCAGTTTCATTTAGTGCCCTGCCAGTCCCATTCCACTGCAGTGCTCACTTTTCTTTATGTTCTGTCTGCTTGGTATCTATGGGTCTTTGCTTTGGACAACTGGTGCCCCTGTTTTGTTGATGCCCTAAGTACATGCTTACCTTGCTTATGGAGCCCTGGTGGCACAGTGGTTAAGAGCTCGGCTGCTAACCAAAAGGTCAGGAGTTGGAATCCACCATCGTCTCCTTGAAAACCCTATGGGGAAGTTCTACTCTGTCCTATAGGGTCACTGAGTCTGAATCAACTTGACGGCAATGGGTTTGGTTATTTTTTTTTTTTACCTTGCTTATTGGGTAATCCGTCCCTTCCAGCAAGGAAAATTAAAGTAAGAGCACATTGGCCAGAGAGGCTGAGTTAGGGAAGTGGGAGAGGGGCTGATGTTCATGAGAGGGAAGTTTCAGGTGAAAACTACAGAGGGAACTTCATTCAGAGTATTCAGACATTCCGCTCATCTAATGTCTCAAGAAGACAAAGTAAAGTATTATAATGAAATATGCAAAGATGTGGAGTTAGAAAACTATGAGGGAAGAACATGCTTGGTATTCCTCAAGCTGAAAGAACTGAAGAAAAATGTAAGCATTGAGTTGCTATATTGAAATATTCTATGGGCAAAATGTTGAACAATAAAAGAAGCATCAAAAGAAGATAGAAGGAATACACAGAGTCACTGTACCAAAAAGAATTGGTTGACATTCAACCATTTCAGGAGGTAGCATATGATTAAGAACTGATGGCAATGAAGGAAGAAGTCCAAGCTGCACTGAAGACATTGGTGAAAAACAAACCTCCAGGAAATGATGGAATACCAACTGAGAAATTTCGACAAACAGATGCAACGCTGGAAGCACTCACTCATCTATACCAAGAAATCTGGAAGACAGGTCCCTGGCCAATCAACTGGAAGAGATCCATATTTGTACTCATTCCAAAGAAAGGTGATTCAACAGAATGCAGAAATTATGGAACAATATCATTAATATCGCATGCAAGTAAAATTTTGCTGAAGAAAATTCAAAAATGGTTGCAGCAGTACATCAACAGGAAACTGCTAGAAATTCAAGCTGAATTCAGAAGAGGATGTGGAAAGAGGGATATCATTACTGATGTCAGATGGATCTTGACTGAAAGCAGAGAATATCAGAAAGATGTTTATCTGTGTTTTATTGACTATGCAAAGGCATTCAGCTATGTGGATCATAACAAATTATGGATAACATTGCAAAGAATGGGAATTCCAGAAAAATTAATTGTGCACATGTAGAACCTGTACATAGACCAAGAGGCAGTCCTTCGAACAGAACAAAGGGATGCTGTGTGGTTTAAAACCAAGGAAGGTGTGTGTCAGGGTTGTATCTTTTCACCATACTTTTATTCAATATGTATGCTGAGCAAATAATCTGAGAAGCTGGACTATATGAAGAAGAACAGGGCATGAGGATGGGAGGAAGACTCATTAACAACCTGTGATGTGCACATGGCATAACCTTGCTTGTTGAAAGTGAAGAGGACTTGAAACACTTATTGATAAAAACCAAAGACTACAAGCTTCACTATGGATTGCACCTCAACATAAAGAAAACAAAAATCCTCACAACTGGGCCAATAAGCAACATCACAATAAATGGGGAAAATATTGAAGTGGTCAAGGATTTTATTTTCCTTGGATCCACAATCAACGCCCATGGAAGCAGCAGTCAAGAAATCAAATGATGTATTGCACTGAGAAAATATGCTGCAAAAGACGTCTTTAAAGTGTTAAAAAGCAAAGATGTCACCTTGAGGACTAAGGTGCTCCTGATTCAAGCCAGGGTATTTTCAATTGTGTCATATGCATGCAAAAGCTGGACAATGAATAAGGAAGACCAAAGAAAAATTGATGCATTTGAATTATGGTGTTGGCAAAGACTATTAAATATACCATACACTGCCAGAAGAATGAACAAATCTGTCTTTGAAAAAGTACAGCCAGAATGCTCCTTAAAAGTGAGGATGGTGAGACTTTGTCTCACGTACTTTGGACATGTTATCAGGAGGGACCAGTCCCTGGAGAAGGACCTCATGCTTGATAAAGCAGAAGGTAAGCAAAAAGGAGGAAGACCCTCAACAAAATGGAGTGACACGGTGGCTGCAACAATGGGCTCAAGCATACCAAGGATTGTGAGGATGGTGCAGTACTGGGCAGCGTTTCATTCTGTTGTACACAGGGTCACTATAAGTCGAAAGTAACTCAAGGGCACCTAACAACAGCAACAACAATGTGTCTAGGGTTTGACTAAGGGGATAACTGAAGATAAGGGTCAACAGAAAGGAAGATTTTGTTGGGATCGAGTGTGAGAACCAGGAAATAAGAAGAGTTCATCAGCAGGAAAAGCTCGTCATCCACTGACCTGTAACTGCCCAAGGAAAGGGCATATGTCTTTTCTTGTCCCCCAGCACTGAACACACTGTCTGGACTATAGAACACTGTCAATAAATGGTTGTTGCCAGCGAGCCTCCAAGGTCACCTCCATTTGGACAGCAAATGGAAACTACCCGTGTAGCCATGAATAGTAAAGGATCAAAGGAATGAGTGTGAAGGAAGGTATTTGACCTGTGGGAAGAGTAAGTGAAACTTGAAATAGTGAACACATTGGAAGAAACCACCCCTAAATAAAAGTCTTCATATTTTAAAGATGTTAGAAAGAATGTGCTGGAATTTGTAAATTATTATCTGAAAACTGGAGGCTAACAGAATCTTTTACCTTGCCCTTGAATCCAAGATTTTTACACAAAAAAATGTGTTGACCCAATGTATGAATTCAAATATTTTAATCATGATTATGCTAACATTTATCAATTTTTATTTAAGAAATTTTCTTGAGCGTATGTTCATTGAAGTATAGAGGAAGTGACTGGCAACAAGAGGGTAAGAAAGAGTACAAGGAAAGGGAGATAGAACCCTGAGGCTACTTAACCCAGGGCAGGCCCGAATGGTAAAGAAAGCTACGCCTTTGGATATATAGATACTTGTGACTGGTGCAGGTGTAACATAATGTGCTTTACTCTGTGTAACTTTCACAGGCTGAGATTTTGGGCTTTATCATTTGACATCTTATATCCTTTCCAATTGATAAAACACAGCAACAGAGCAATGGCTATGGTTTCTATATTGTCCTTGCTCATAAATCTTAGTGTGGTACCATGTATCATTAATTTTTAAGTGATGCTAAAGAAGATGGCAATGATGATAATGAAATTTTTCAAATACATTTTCATATCTCACAATTAATTCAAGGTTAACTGCAAAATATTTGACCATACAATTATACATTGCTGCTCTTCTCAGAGTTTAAATAAGCATTTGAAAATTTTTCATACTTACTGGGTCAGCGTCAATTGGTGGCTAAGAGCATAGCCTTTGAGACCTGGATTCCAGTCCCAGCTCTGTCACTTATGGGCTGTATGACCTGAGTCAAGTCGTAGTTCTCATCAGCAAACAATTAGAGAACTTTCAGAGTTCTCATTAGAAAATGAGGATAATAATACCACCTTTAGGGTTGTTGTGGAGCCCTGCTGGGACAGTGGTTAAGAGCTATGGCGAGCTACAGCTGCTAACCAGAAGGCCGGCAGTTGGAATCCACCGGCCTCCTTGGAAACCCTATGGGGTAGTTCTACTGTGTCTTATAGCGTCGCCATGAGTCAGAATCAACTTGGGGGCAACGGGTTTTTTTTTTTTAGGATTGTTGTAAGACATAAATTAGATGATATATACGTAAAATGTTTAGCACAGTGTCTGGCACTCAGCGGGTAACAAATAAGTAGTAGCTGCTACTGACCCCAATTCAACTCTTCGGAGTTGGCAAAATGGATCATAACTATTACAGGAACAGGATTTCCCATGAGACCTCCATAACTTCCTGAATCTGGGTAGGCCAGAAATTCTCTGGGAACAGTTCAGACTTTTGCTTCCAGATCTGATGAATTCCAAGGCTTGCGAAAAATGCAGAAGTGAAAGCCATTAACTAGCATCTGCAAAGATCATCCTATGTGTGTGAGTGGGTGAGAATTTTGAGTCCGTTCTCATTGACTCCCAGCCGAATTCCATTCTTAGTGTGTGGTTTCCTCATTCACCTTGCACTCCTGCTTTGAGCTTTGCTTAGATCTTCTTCTTTTGCTAAAAGCAATGAGTTCCCGTGGCCTCAGCAACAAATTGTTTTCCTGTGCTGTATAGAGGTTAAAGACTTGATTATGAAGAAACAAATACAACCTCAATCAAAATGTGCAACTCAGTAGTGAATTCCTCTTTTTTCTGTTTGTTTTATTGAAGAACGGGGAAGATGCCCTCTACATTTTTCCTCTTGCTCTTGAGTTCTATTGCTTCAACTCTAAAATAAACGCATGAATGTAAAATTCAAATATATAATACACTTTCAAACAAGGCCTACAAATAGAATAATACAAGTACATGAAGCCACTGAGGAGAATTTATAGGACTGTTCCACCAACAGTAATGTAAAAAGCAAGGCCTAAATTCACACACAAGTGGTCGCTTGAAGTGTAAGGTATAGTTG
The DNA here is from genome assembly GCA_030035585.1 of Dugong dugon. Lineage (NCBI taxonomy): Eukaryota > Metazoa > Chordata > Mammalia > Sirenia > Dugongidae > Dugong > Dugong dugon. The sequence continues at coordinate 72,409,594 of CM057479.1, forward strand.
AATACTTTTGATAACTGAAACCCACAGTATTACTATTGAACTCACAAAAAATTTTTGGACAATTCAATCTTTGTCTTTCAATACTTATGACAATATTTGAATTATTTACTGTAGTAACCCTGCAAATGTATTAATGATGTGTCCTGCTTTGTAACCCACTGTAGGCAATAATCTATGCCTTGGCCAACATTCCCTCAATTCTCAATGTTCATTCTTTCATTCAATCAATAATTTCCGCTTGCTGTTGTTATGTGCCAGCAAGTCAATTCTGACTCATAGCGTCATTATATGGCAGAGTAGAACTGCCCCATAGGGTTTCCTAGACGGTAATCTTCATGGGAGCAGATCGCCAGGTCTTTTCTCCTGCAGAGCCACCCCTACGATATACTAGGAGCTGGGCTGTGTCCTGTACTTTGGTGGAAGTTTAGAATATCTACCCAAAACATTACCTGTTCAGAAAGAACGTAAAGCAAACGAGTAATTTATATGTTTGAGGCAGGTTGTTGTGATACAAATTAAAGACCCTGGTTTGGGATCCTTCACTGCATCTCATTCCTAGGAACATCTGTTGGATTAATGACTACATGGGTCCTCATTAATGTGCTATCTTGGTAGCTAGGATGCAGGTCCTCATCTGAGTGGAATAACCCTCCAATGGTGCAGTGATTTGTTTTGAAGTCTTGCCAGTGAAGAGCTAGGGCTGAGTCAGTCGATTTTGCATCATGCAGCTATCCAAAGATGGACCAGATGATACTGTTCTTGCTGGTCACAGGAGCGGTAGGGCTAGTGAAAGAGAAGGAAAGGTCAAAAATAGAAAGGGAGATTTACTGGAGAGAACAAGAATGTCTGACAGAAGCTCAGCTGGTGGCACAAAAGATATCTAAGCTCTGAGCACCTCATCTAGTGAGTAGAAGTTTGGGTTCTGAAGCCCCAACAATTGCAAGATATGGACCTTCAGCTAGTTATTCAACCTGTCTGGGCCTCAGCTCCTCACCAGTGAAATGGGGATAATGAGAAGATCCGCTTCATAGATTATTGTGAGGATTGAATGGGTTAATATATGAAAAGGATTAGAACAATGTCTGAGCCATCCACCCAAACACCCGTTGCTGTTGAGTTGATTCCGACTAATAGCCACCTTATAGGACAGAGTAGAACCACCCCATAGGGTTTCCAAGGAGCGGCTGGTGGATTCCAAATGCCGACCTTTTAGTTAGCTGCCGAGCTTTTAGCCACTGCACTGCTAGGGCTCCATGGTCCATGAGGGTCAATAAATATTAGACAATCCTTACTACTGCTGTTGACATTCTCGTTATTATCCTCTTCTCCTGCCGAGAAGTTGGACTGACCCAGCCAGTGGAGGACTTGAGGGGCATCTTGAGGATGAGCAGAGTGAAGGAAATGTTTCTACAGAGAATGTAGACATTGCCATAAAGATGGGAACTTGAAGATTAGATCACTAGGGAGGGAGTAAGGTGAAAAGAGTAACCCAAAAGAAGGGCCAGATCCAGTATTCAGGCAAGAGATAAGAGAACCAAGGTGTGAGAGCGGAAAGTAACAGGTGGACAAGTGGAAACCATCCCACATAAACACGAATAGGAATGAGAGCAAAGGAATGGGTTTGCACCGTAGGGTAGGTCTCAACGTCCGTGCATGAGAAGGTTATCAACCCTTCCTTGTATCCATGCACCCTCTAGAACATGGTGGGCAGGAGGCTGGCTGTGTTAAAAGGGTCAGAGAGACATAGAGCCCTGGTGGTGCAGTGCTAACCAAAAGGTCGGCAGTTTGAATCCACTAGCCGCTCCTTGGAAACCCTATACTCTGTCCTATAGGGTCCCTATGAGTTGTAATCGACTTGATGACAGTGGGTTTAGTTTGGTTTTTGGGTTTTGTTCTTAGATGACTTAACTTTACAGCACCCACACCTTATAGCTCAGGCCGTAATTCCTACCTATGATTTAATAAGCTAGGAGAGTAATCAAAATTTTATAAATGGTGGGAGACATAATACATTAGCTGGTAGTTCTAAAAATTAAGTAAGCTGAAAGATGATACAAATATATGAAAAGGCAAATAGGAAACCAGAATAAAAATAGACAAGACACAGTAAAAATAAAAGTTATAAAAGAAAAATAAAATGCATAAATAAAAGCTAAGAAAAAATAGATGAAAACAATCGTGTAAATTAGCAACAAAAGGCAAAACAGGTTTTGAATGATTAAATTGAAGGCTAAAAGATTTAAATAAATTAGCAATATTGTTACATTCTAAAAAGCAAACCAAACTAGTTGCTGTCGAGTCGATTCTGATGCATGGTAACCCCATGTATGCAGAGGAGAACTATACTCCATAGGGATTTCAAGGTTTTCAGAAGTAGATTGCCAGGCCTTTCTTTCAAGGCACCTCTAGGTGGGTTTGAACTGCCACCCTTTCAGTTAGTAATCCAGCGCTTAATCATTTGCACCACCCAGGGACCCTGTTACATTATAACCAATAGTAGAGGAGAGACTAGGAGGATACAAACCAAATGGGGTGAGTGTGTTCCTTTAAGGTGATAATACAAATTCAAAAGCCTATCACCATCCTGTGGAGCCAGTTATAGCTCTCACGATGAGGAAGTCATTGCCCTTTTTGTCCTGCTGTTCATGGGGTTGCTCCGGGGGCCCTGTGGGCTGAGAGCTGGGGGGCTGACAGAGGAACCCTGGCTGTTCCTCTGGGCCTCCAGCAGTGTCTCCCGGCACCATCACCGTCACCACTGTCTGAACCATTGAGAGACAGCTGTGTCAGGGAAGGACACTCCCCCAGTGAACCCAGGGCCACGAGTTCCCCTGCCTCAGCCCACCCTGCACGGAAAATCGTAGTAGGAGGCACGGCCAATTTTACGTGGGCAGAAGTCAGTCATTACGATGATAAGTAATTCATTATTCAGATTCTTTTTCACCTGATTTGGACAAATTCAATCTTTTCTGCCTGTTCATAGGCTAAACTGTATTTTTTTCCCAAATGAAGAGGATGCAAAGCCTTTGAAAAATATTTAGCTATCATTTATTGATAACAATACTCAAAAGCTGAGTTTATATCATTCTTTCAAATGAAACTTGGGGGTGGGAATGAGCATCTCATAGTGCAGATGTATAAATTAAGAATATAAATGTCATTGATAACAGTTGTAACACACAATTTCATACATATTACATTAATTTTTAATGTCATAAACTCAACTGTATTTTCATATTCATCACTTGTAAAATGTATCATTACATTATGGCTGTAAACTCTGAGTATTGTTTTGATATAACATCGTTCTGTTCTTTTAATAATTTTGAATGCCCCTTATTTCTCACTAAATGTACGTAAGGAGACCCGTTCGTTTTTAAAGCTCTAATTACACATTATGCCTTTAATTTGGTTTCTTTATCAGACACCTTGGTATTCCTCCCACATCTGAAACATCTCCTGTTAGAGTGCTTTCAAGTTTCTACAGACTCTGGGGTGTAATCAGCCACAAGGGAGGGCACCTTCCTACCTTCTTATTTTCCTCTAGATATTGCAATGTTACCAAGCCTCCCTTTGAAAATATTACAGAATTGGGTTTGGAAGAAAGTGATATCATTTGTAGCTGTTACTAGAAAAGTTTGTCATCACCTCAGATATTTCTCCTGGTTATCTCCTATCTTGGCCACGGTATGCCCTCCAAAAGACATAGTTAGGTAATGGAATTGAACTCTCCGCAAGTATTCCTTAAGAACCTGTTTTTGTTCTGAAAACTATTTCCCTCAGATTTTGTCCTCAGTTCAAAAGTCTATTCTTGCCTATTTTCTGTCAGGGAATGTACAGAAAATGTGTTTTTCACTGTGTGAATGCAGTTAGAGGTATTAGGGGTGTGGCAGAGGTATTTAAAGGTTTTACAGAGAGACTTGTAACAGCTAACGCACTGTGGTAGATGGCCATGTAGAAACCACTGGAATACACGATATTGGAGGAATTTCATAGTCTGTCTATCAGTAGGATTTACGATTGTGGGGATGGGCAGGACCGGGCAGTATTTTGTTCTGTTGTGCATAGGGTCACTATGAGGCGGAACCCACTGGGAAGCACCTAACAACACAATACCCATAAACTAGGATTAGCCTGGTTTGAAGGTGAGAGAAGACAGAATCCATAGCAATCCCTCGCAAGGATGTTTGGAGAAAAATACAACTTTTTTGTAAGTGATTTGAGTTCCCATAGCTTGAATTTTTATTTCTGACCTTGTAGGAGAAAGAAAATGTTTGTGATATTTAAGAAGAATCTCTGCGGTAATTCCTGACATTGCAGAATTCTTACATGCATTTTATTAGTTCCATAGATGCTACTCTTTCTTAACAAAGTTATAATTTTTTTTTGACTAAATGTCTTTGCACACAGAATGACTGTGGAATACACAAGTCAAAATAACAGAAAGAACGCAAAGTACATCAAGGAAAAGTGTAATAATGAATTTAAAGCTACATAATAATAAAGATTATATGGCATTTACTCTGGGTCAGCCACTGTTCTCAACACTTCACATATTTTAACATATTTCACCCTCATAGAAAGTCTATGAACTGGGTTTTATTATTATTATTCTCATTTTTCAGATGCAGAAACCCAAACATAGAGACCAGCTCAAGATCACGAAGGTCCATGATTCGTACCTGGGAAGTCTGCCTCCAGAGCTGGGCTCATAAACACCGAATTATGCCATCTCATAATGCCTTCCATCATGTTTGACGTATTCAAGAAAACAAAATTCAGGTCTGAGAGCTCCAAATGGAACTAGAATGAGACGTTTCTTGAATCCGCATTAATTCACCAGATGTATCAATGAGAACAGATAGAACCAATAAGCAATGATGGAATGGAGAAAACAACAAAAGACAGCAAGCAAGCATGACATAATATCAAAACAAAATGACAAAAATTAATTAATCTAAAAAATGCAATTTTTTAATGATTACTAAGAGCTAAATGGAGCACCTGGTGGTGCAGTGGTTAAGAGCTTGGCTGCTAAGCAAAAGGTCAGCAGTTTGAATCCACCAGCCGCTCCTTGGAAACCCTATGGGGCAGTTCTACTCTGTCCTACAGGGTCGCTATGAGTCAAAACCTTCTGGATGGCACATAACAGCAACAACAAGAACTAAACGTTTAAACAGAGTCAGAAGAAATACCAACACAAGACATTTGTTATGGATGGAATTGTGTCCCGCAAAATGTGTATCAACTTGGCTAGTCCATGAAGCCCAGTATTGTGTGATTGTCCACCATTTTATCATCTGATGTGATTTTCCTATGTGTTGTAAATCCTACTTCTGTGATGTTAATGAGGCAGGATTACAGGCAGTTATGTTAATGAGGCAGGACTCAATCTTCAAGGTTAGGTTGTGTCTTTTTTTTTCCCCCATACAAAAATTTATACAAACATTGTTATGCGACCCTAATTGCTTTCACCATACTGTGACAGCACACTCCTCCCTTCCACCCCTGACTCCCCATGTCCATTCAACCAGCTCCTAACCCTCTCTGCCTTCCCATCTCACCTCTGGACAGAAGCTGCCCATTTAGTCCCTTGTATCTACTTGAGCTAAGAGGCACACTCTTCACGAGTATCACTTTATGTCCCACAGAGCAATCCAATCCCTGTCTGAAGAGTCAGCCTCAGAAATTGTTTTAGAGAATCCAGACAGAGAATCCAGGGGCCGTGCTTTCCAGGGTTCCTCCAGTCTCAGTGAGACCATTAAGGCTGGTCTTCTTACTAGAATTTGAGTTCTGCACCCCACCTTTCTCCTGCTCCATCAGGGACTCTCTGTTGTGTTCCCTCTCAGGGTGGTCATTGGTGGTAACTGGGCACATCTAGTTCTTCTGGTCTCAGGCTGATGAAGTCTCTGGTTTATGGGGCCCTTTCTGTCTCTTGGGCTAATACTTGTGTCTTTAGTTCTCCTTTACTCCTGGTGGTTGGGACCAACTGATGCATCTTAGATGGCCGCTTGCAAGCTTTTAAGACCTCGGACGCCACTCACTAAATTAGGATGCAGAACATTTTCTTAATAAGCTTTCTTATGCCAATTGACCTAGATGTCCCTTGAAAGCGTGGTCCCAAGACCCCTACCCCTGATACTCTGTCCCTCAAAGTGTTTGATTGTATTCAGGAAACTTCTTAGCTTTGGTTTAGTCCAGTTGTGCTGACTTCTCCTGTAGTGTGTGCTGTCCTTCCCTTCACTTAAGGTAATTCTTATCTACTATCTAGTTAGTAAATAACCCTCACCCTCCCTCCTGACCCTCGTTACCATCAAAGAATGTTTTCTTCTGTGTTTAAACATTTTCTCAAGTTCTTATACTAGTGGTCTTATACAGTATTTGTCCTTCTGTGACTGACTAAATTCACTCAGCATAATGACCTCCAGATTCCTCCATGTTATCAGATGTTTCATGGCTTCATCGTTGTTCTTTATCATTGCATAGCATTCCATTGTGTGGATATACCATAATTTGTTTATCCATTCGTCCGTTGATGGGCACCTAGGTTGTTTCCATCTTTTTGCTATTGTGAACAGTGCTGCAATGAACATGGGTGTGCATATATCTATTTGTGTGATGGCTCTTATTTCTCTAGGATATATTCCAAGAAGTGGGATAGCAGGATTGTATGGTACTTCTATTTCTAGCTTTTTAAGGAAGCACCACATCGATTTCCAGAGTGGTGGTACCATTTTACATTCCCACCAACAGTTTATAAGTGTTCCAGTCTCTCCACAACCTCTCCAGCATTTATTTTTTTGTGTTTTCTGTATTAATGCTAGCCTTGTTGGGGTGAGATGATATCTCATTGCAGTTTTGATCTGCATATTTCTAATGGCTAATGATCATGAGCATTTTTTCATGTGTCAGTTAGCCACCTGAATATCTTCTTTGGTGAAATGCCTGTTCATATCCTTTGCCCATTTTTTAATTGGGTTATTTGTGTTTTTGCTGTTGAGGTTTTGCAGTATCATGTAGATTTTAGAGATCAGATGCTGACCGGATTTCTTGTAGCCAAAATTTTTTTCCCAGTCCGTAGGTTGTCTTTCGATTCTTTTGGTGAAGTCTTTTGATGAGCATAAGTGTTTGATTTTTAGGAGCTCCCAGTTATCTAGTCTCTCTTCTGGTGCTTGTGCATTGTTACTTATGGTTCGTATTGCGTTTATGCCATGTATTAGGGCTCCTAGCATTGTCCCTATTTTTTCTTTCATGATCTTTATTGTTTTTGATTTTATACTTAAGTCTCTGATCCATTTTGAGTTAGTTTTTGTGCATGGTGTGAGGTATGGGTCTTGTTTCAGTTTTTTGGAGATGGATATCCAGTTATGCAAGCACTATTTGTTAAAGAGACTGTCTTTTCCCCAATTAATGGACTTTGGGCCTTTGTCAAATATCAGCTGCTCATAGGTGGATGAATTTATGCCTGGATTCTCAATTCTGTTCCATTGGTCTCTATATCTGTTGTTGTACCAGTACCAGGCTGTTTTGACTACTGCGGCGGTATAATACTTTCTAAAATCAGGTAGTGTGAGGCCTCCACTTTGTTCTTCTTCTTGAGTAATGCTTTACTTATTCAGGGCCTCTTCCCTTTCCATATGAAGTTGGTGATTTTTTTCTCCATCTCATTAAAAGATGCTGTTGGAATTTGGATCGGGATTGCATTGTATCTGTAGATCACTTTGGGTAGAATTGACATTTTCACAATGTTGAGTCTTCCTATCCATGAGCAAGGTATGTTTTTCCACTTACGCAGGTCTCTTTTGGTTTCTTGCAGTAGTGTCTTTTAGTTTTCATTGTATAGGTCTTTTATGTCTCTGATTAGATTTATTCCTAAGTATTTTATCTTCTTGGGGGCTACTGTAAATGGTATTGATTTGGTGATTTCCTCTTTGAGGTTCTCTTTGTTGGTGTAAAGGAATCCAACTGATTTTTGTATGTTTATCTTGTATCCTGAAACTTTGCTGAAGTCTTCTATTAGTTCCAGTAGTTTTCTTGTGGATTCTTTGGGGTTTTCTGTGTATAAGATCATATTATCTTCAAATAGAGATACTTTGACTTCTTCCCTACCAATTTAGATGCCCTTTATTTCTTTTTCTAACCTAATTGCTCTGGCAAGGACCTCCAGCACAATGTTGAATAAGAGTGGCGATAAAGGGCATCCTTGTCTGGTTCCCATTCTCAAGGGGAATGCTTTCAAAGTCTCTCCATTTAGGATGATGTTGGCTGTTGGCTTTATATAAATGTCCTTAATTATATTGAGGAATTTCCCTTCTATTCCTGTTTGGTTGAGAGTTTTTATCATGAATGGGTGTTGGACTTTGTCAAATGCCTTTTCTGCATTGATTGATAAGATCATGTGGTTCTTGTCTTTTGTTTTATGTATGTGATTGCTTACATTGATTGTTTTTCTAATGTTGAACCATCCCTGCATACCTGGTACATATCCCACTTGATCATGGTGAATTATTTTTTTGATATGTTGCTGAATTTTATTGGCTAGAACAATGTTCATGAGAGATATTGGTCTGTAATTTTCTTTTTTTGTGGTGTCTTTACCTGGTTTTGGTATCAGGGTTATGCTGGCTTCATAGAATGAGTTTGGGAGTATTCCATCCTTTTCTATGGTCTGAAATACCTTTAGTAGTAGTGGTGTTAACTCTCCTCTGAAAGTTTGGTAGAATTCTCCAGTGAACTGATCTGGGTGAGGGCTTTTTTTTGTTGGGAGTTTTTCAATTACCTTTTCAATCTCTTCTTTTGTTATGGTTTATTTAGTTGTTCTACCTCTGTTTATGTTAGTTTAGGTAGGCAGTGAGTTTCTAGACATTTGTCCCTTTCCTCTAGGTTTTCAAATTTGTTATAGAGTACAATTTTTCATAGTATTCTCTTATGATTCTTTTAATTTCAGTTGGGTCTGTTGTGATATCAACCATCTCATTTCTTATACGGGTTATCTGCTTCCTCTCCTGTTTTTCTTTTGTCAGTTTGGCCAATGGTTTACCAATTTTGTTGATCTTTTCAAAGAACCAGCTTTTGGTCTTGTTAACACTTTCAATTGTTTTTCTATTCTCTATTTCATTTAATTCTGCTCTAATTCTTATTATTTCTTTTCTTCTGGTGCCTGAGGCTTTCTTTTGCTGCTCTCTTTCTACTTGTTCCAGATGTAGGGTTAATGTTTTAATTATGGCCCTTTCTTCTCTTTGGATGTGTGCATTTATTGCTATAAACTGACCCTGAGCACTGCTTTTGCTGTGTCCCAAAGGTTCTAGTAAGATGTTTTCATTCTCGTTTGATTTCTATGAATTTCTTTATTCCATCCTTAATTTCTTCTATAACCAAGTAGTTTTTGAGCAAGGTGTTGTTCAGTTTCCATGTGTTTGATTTTTTTTTCTTGCTTTTTCTGTTGTTGACTTTTACTTTTATGACTTTATGGTCAGAAAAGATGCTTTGTAATATTTTGATGCTTTGGATTTTGTTAGGGCTTGCTTTATGGCCTAATAGGTGGTCTATTCTGGAGAATGTTCCATGTGCACTGGAAAAGAAGTATACTTGGCTGCTGTTGGGTGGAGTGTTCAGTATATATCTATGAGATCAAGTTGGTTGATTGTAGCATTTAGCTCTTCCATGTCTTTGTTGAGCTTCTTTCTGGCTGTTCTGTCCTTCACCGAAAGTGGTGTGTTGAAGTCTCCTACTACTATTGTGAAACTGTCTACCTCTCTTTTCAGTGCTGTTAGAGTTTGTTTTATGTATTTTGGAGCCCTGTCATTGGGTGCGTAAATATTTATTATAGTTTTGTCCTCCTGGTGTATTGACCCTTTAATCATTATATAGTGACCTTCCTTATCATTTGTGCTAGATTTTACTTTAAAGTCTATTTTGTCAATGATTAATATTGCCACTCCTGCTGTTTTTTGACTGAGTGTTGTTTGCTTGATATATTTTTTTCCATCCTTTGAGTTTTAGTTTGTTTGTGTCTTTAAGTCTAAGGTGTGTGTCTTGTAGGCAGCACATAGATGAATAGTGTTTTTTTATCCAGTCTGCCACTCTCTGTCTTTTTATTGATGCATTTAGTCCATTTACATTCAGCATAATTATCGGTAGGTATGAGTTTAGTGCTGCCATTTCGATGTCTTTTTTTGTGTGTTGTTGACAGTTTCTTTGTTCCACTTAATTTTCTGTGCTGAGTCGTTTTTCTTTATGTATTTTCTTTTCATCTTTTTCATTGTTGTTGATTTTGTATTTGCTGAGTCTTTATACTTTTCTAGTTTTTTATTTTGACTTGTAAGATTGTTAGTTTCCTTTGTGGTTACGTTAATATTTACCCCTATTTTTCTAAGTTTATACCAGTCTTTTATTTCTTTGTATCACCTTGACTTCCTCTCCATATGAAAAGTCTATGTCTACATTTTTTAAGTCCCTCTTTTTTGTTTTAATGTTATCATCTTTTACATATTGACATCTGTTTCCCTGTTCTCAGTGGTTTAGCTTTGATTTCCTTTTGTGACTTCCCTATCTGGGTTGATATCTGGTTGTTCTGTCCTGTGTTCTAGTCTTGAGTTGTTATCTGATGTAACTGATTTTCTAACCCGAGGGCTCCTGTTAGTATTTCTTTTAATTTTGGTTTGGTTTTTGCAAATTCTCTAAACTTCTTTTTATCTGGAAATGCCCAATTTCACCATCATCTCTGAGAGACAGTTTTGCTGGATATATAATTCTTGGTTGGCAGTTTTTTTCCTTCAAGGCTTTCTATGTCATCCCATTGTGTTCTTGCCTGCATGGTTTCTGATGAGTAGTCCAAGCTTATTCTTATTGACTCTCCTTTGCAGATGACTTTTCGTTTATCTCTAGGCCGTCTTAAAATTCTCTCTTTATCTTTGGTTTTGGCAAGTTTGATTATAATATGTCTTGGTGACTTTCTTTTGGGATCTACCTTATGTGGGGTTTGATGAGCATCTTGGATAGATATCTTGTCATCTTTCATGATATCAGGGAAGTTTTCTGCCAATACATCTTCAACAATTCTCTCTGTATTTTCTGTTATCCCCCCCATTCTGGTACTCCAGTCACTTGTAGGTTATTCCTCTCAATAGAGTCCCACATAATTCTTAAGGTTTCTTCATTTTTTTAAATTCTTTTATCAGATTTTTCCTCATATAAGCTGGTGTCAAGTGCTTTATCTTCAGTCTCACTAATTCTGACTTCCATTGCCTCAATTCTGCTCCTATGACTTTCTATTGAGTTGTCTAATTCTGAAATTTTATTGTTAATCTTCTGTATTTCTGATTGCTGTCTCTCTATGGATTCTTGCAGCCTGTTAAATTTGTCATTGTGCTCTTCTCTAATCTTTTTAATTTCCTCTATTGTGTGTTCTGCATTTTGCTTAATTTCCTTCTTAATTTCTTGAAGAGTTCTGTATATTAATCTTTTGTATTCTGCCTCCAGTAATTCCAAGAAATTTTCCTCCTCTGGAAAATTTCTATATTCTTTATTTTGGGAGCTTGCTGAAAGCATCACGGTTTGCCTCTTTATGTGATTTGATATTGACTGTTGTCTCCAAGCCATCAATAAGTTATTATATTTCTTTATTTTATGTTTGCTTACTGTGTCCTAGCTTCTTGTTTTGTTTTGATATGCTTAAATAGGCTGCTCATATGAGCTAGTTTGATTATTGGCAGATTTGAAGCTTTAATGTCCTGTCACCAGGTGGTTAGATCTGTTACTAGGTATGTGAGCTCAAGAGTCTGCCCACTCCTCCTGTATGGATTCAGCTCTGGTGCCCAGGTAGATAGCCACCAAGTGTGTGGTGTAGGCTCTCACCTGCAGTCCTAGACAAGCATGGGTGATTGGTGTAGGCACAGGCATTTGGTTGCAGCAGGGGGACACAGTCTGAGGAAGGCAGGGGGCTGACAGCCACCCCCGAGTGTCCAGGAGGAAAGCGTTTCCCTGTTCCTTACAGCAGGTAGGTGGGTGTGTTTTGCAGCCAGACTACGAGCACCCAATGCTGTTGGCTGTAAGGACTGGGGGGCACCTCTTATTCATGGGCCCCTATCACAGGTGGCTAGGTGGCATGGGTGAAGCCACCAGTCCTCAGGCCCCTGATGCGGGTAGGTGAAGACCCTGCTTAATGGGCAGAGCAGTGTCAAATGTCATGAACCTACCACTTCACAGCTGAAACAGTTGAAGTTAGACTTCCAGCATATACCCTGTTATACTGCAGTAATGAGGGCCTATGCTGTTGAAATGGGCCCATACAAGTCTATGCAGGGGGAAAGGCACTCAAGGTCCGTGGATCCCTTATGCCTGTGCCTAGGCAAAGAAGCTGTGTCTACCCTGAGTTCTTGGCTTAGGGGAGCTGACAGTTCATATTTTTCCCTTGTTTGTTAATTTGTTCACTCTCTAAGGCCGGAAGAGTGACTCAGGGTTCATATTTTTCCCTTGTTTGTTAATTTGTTCACTCTCTAAGGCCGGGAGAGTGACTCAGGGTGCATGATGGGTCCTACTTCTGGCTCAGGGAACTCAGCAATTGCAGAGCAGGGAGCGGGGAGGTAAATGGGAGAGAAGAGGTTTTTCCCTAAGTGGTGTGTTTTTCGTCCACACGTAGGCCGTACACATGTACTTATCTTTTGCCTATCGGGGCTGCTTCTCACTGGTTCTGGGTGGCCAAGTAGACTTTCTGCCACTGGGTCTCTCCCAGTGTGAAAACGTGCCTCCCGAGCACTGCTCCTCGCCTGCTTCACTGTTCACTCATGAGCTGATCAGGCCTGAAGGGCTCAGGCTTTTGCCTGGTCAGGTCTAGCAACTCTTCACTGCTTCCAAACCATCTCTCCCTCCCCCTGCCACTCAGTCTGGTTCCTCAACTTTGCCTTTGATGTTCAGGGCTCCTAGATTGTCATATACAATTGATTCACTTGTTTTTTCGGGTCTTTGTTGTAAGAGGGTCCACAGGAAGTGTCTGACTACTCTGCCATCTTGGCCCTGCCTCCTGAAAATTCTTTTCCAGACTTGAGATCATGTTGTCAGTAGTTTCTCCCCACCTACTAAAATATCAAGAACCCCTCTTTTCACATTTTTGGGAAAACTTCTGATAGCTTGGAGTTTGACAATACCAGACAAGAATCAATATACTAACTTGTAAGAAGCAAGTTTATCCACCCCCTCCTTTTGAAACTTTCTCATAAATAGTATGAGAAGAAAAAAATTGCAAGAGCCAGAAATTATAACACCTATTCAGTTTTAATTTAAAAATAACTGAATTTGCAAGCAAGGAACATGTTTTCTACTATCAATTCTATTAACTCCAACTACATTATATGTCTCAAATTGTGAAATTGTGTTTTTTGAGACAGCACAGTAAGGTGGGCACAGCAAAAAGCCGGGAGCGTTTCCCCTGATGCTGATACTTGCTTGAACACTGCACGATCCTAGGTCATCTCTCTGAGCCTCAGTTTTCTCATTTGTAAAACAGGAGTAATGATACACACTTGGTTCCTCCTCAGAGGGATGGAGAGGCTCACAGGAGCCAATGCTCTGATAGCTGAGGACGTTGCTGTTCCCATTGGGAACAGGTGAGAGATATGGTCCAGTACCTGGTTGTGAGGTGGGTGTCTTTGTGCTCAAGCCTCCCACACTCACAGCTTCCTGCAGGGCTCAAGTCTGGCACCAAGACAGAAGACTCATTCCAGTCTCCGGCTTCCGTTTCTGGTATCTTGGTTACCTTCTTGCATGGATCCAACAGAGGCTAACCTTCTGGCTGTCATTGTCTGCTTCTGGCTTTGCCCCTCTTGCTCTTTGTGTTGTGTTTCTGTCCCATAAAAACACTGATCTTGTTTTTGAGATGGGCTATGTCTTTTTGGTCTCTGTACGTGTTTGGAGCAGAGGGTATGCAATAAAGCCTGAACTTATGGAGCCAACCAGACTGGAAGACTTCACTGATGAAAGAATTTTCTAAACTGGGAGTTTGATATACAAATTTAAGAGATCATGTAGATGTGATTAAGAAATCAAGCCCAAGGTTCATCCTTTTCTGAATTTCACTAGACATCTCTGGGAATATTTTGCAGTTGTATGATTAACACAGGAGGAAGTGATGGTTCAGGGGTAGAATTTTCGCCTTCCATGAAGGCAATCCGGTTCAATTTCTGGCCAATATACCTCATGCATGGCCACCACCCGTCTGTCATAGGAGGCTTGTGTTTTGCTATGATGCTAAACAGGTTTCAGGGAGTTTGGAGACTAACACGGACTACAAGAAAGACCTGGTGATCTACTTTTGAAAATCAGCCAGTGAAAACCCTGTGGATCACAACAGTCTGATGCTCAACTGATCATGAGGATACCACAGGACCAGGCAGCGTTTTGTTCAGTTGTGCATGGGGTTGCCATGAGTCGGGACTGACTCAGTGGCAGCTAGCTACAACAACATGATCAACTCACTTCTATAATGGCCAAAAGGAGCCCTGGTGTCACAGTGGTTAAGCGCCTGGCTGTTAACGGAAAGGTCAGTGGTTTAGAGCCACCAGTCACTTCATGGGAGAAAGATGCGGCAGTCTACTTCCACTAAGATTTACAGCCTTGGAAACCCTATGGAGCAAGTTCTACTCTGTCCTATAGGGTCGCTATGAGTCAGAATAATCGCAACAGTTCAGTTTTGGTTTACAGTGGCCAAGGTCAGTGATATTCAAAGTGAAGTGGTCCACGCACTGGTTGCTCATGAGTTGTTACTGGTCTGTGAAAAGATAAGTTCAGACATTCAGAGTGGACACTGAGAAAGTTTTTTAGCAATTAAACAAAGTAATTGTACATTTGTTGAATATAATAAAGATCAGCTTATTTTTTGTCTTTTTATTTCATTTTTCTTATAGTTGATTTTCCTTGTATTTTACAAAAGTATCTATCTGATGAATTAGAAATTACAGTCAGTGGGTTCTTCGCATAGATAGTTTGAGAAGTACTGGTTTCTGCTGTCACTTTTATTCTATTTCATCAAATATAATGTTCCAGCAATTTACTACGTTTTATTATTTTATAGAATCACGAAGGAAAAACGCTGCCAGTTAAGCAATACACAACACCTAAAGAGCACTAAGATTTTTTTTAACTTATATTTATTGAAAGAGCTTTTAGATGTTTGACATGATTTTTGAAAATTATCTTTTTATAGATACAAAAAGGAAAATATTAGTGTAATAAATTAATAAATGTACTTCTTAAACTTGACATTCAGAGTCCAATGCTTCTGACTTACTTTTCAACATACAGTTGTTGATGTCTGTGTTGTTCCAAACAATATCATCCTCTGTGTCATCAAAAATGTTTGTCATGACCTTTCTTCAAAGATTTCTCCAATACACTCTGCAGATTTTTTCCAAACTACTGAGCTTACTATAAAGCGTCAATGGAAGGTTACATGTATTTTAAGAACAAACCATAGCATAACCATTTATGCTTACAAATACCATCTTTTCTTAGGTCCCACAGAGCACTTGGCTATTGCTTTATAAGAAAAAAATGCCATTGTAACTATTCCTTCAAAAATGAGTATCTGCTTCTCTACTATCAAATGTATATGCGGCTGAGCTGTTTGCATGCCTTTCTTCGGACACAGTCACTTTTTGTTTACTACTGAGTTATACTGTAATCTTTCCGAAGGCAATTAACCTCAACGCATATATTATTAAGGGCATTTAGCTCATTGGAAGTGATGAGAGTGTGAAAGCTGTGACCGGATCCCTGAACGCTTAGGCAAGGCTGACAAATCTCGAGATGTAATCACAGATTGTAAAACGCATCCCTATATCAGACATTAAAACGTGAAAAACTTGTGCCTTTAAATTGATGAAATATGCTCATTTGGAATTAATCACTCTAAGAGTGAGTTGTCATTTTACTTTAATGATTTAGAGACACAGAAGTTCATGACTAAATTCATTTCTAAAAGAAACACTAAACTTATTTAACGCATCTAAACTTAAATACACCGTGATTTTTTATGGTTTTGGCAAAGAATACTGACTATACCGTGGCTGCCAGAAGAAGGAACAAGTCTGTCTTGGAAGAAGTACAGCCAGAGCGCTCCTCTGAGAGAGGATGGGGAGACTTTGTCTCACATACTTTGGACATATTATCAGGAGGGTTCAGACCCTGGAGAAGAATACATGCTTGGTAAAGTAGAGGGTCAGCGAAAAAGAGGAAGACCCTCAGCGAGATGGATTGACATAATGGCTGCAATAATGGGCTTAAACATAGCAGCAATTGTGAGGGTGGTGCAGGACTCAGCAGTTTTCATTCTGTAGTATGTAGGGTTGCTATAAGTCGGAACCGACTCAACAACACCTAATTTAAATCCATATAAATTTGAAGCGTGTCTGCATGAAGACTGCAGCATCTCATTGACTAATTCAACTCACCTACGACAGATTGCTAACCATCCAAGTGATTTAATTTATTGAACTTCCTACTGTAAAGACAGAGGGTATCTAGACTCTATAACCAGTACTCAGCAATTACTGTGTGGCAGGCAATGCTCAGAGCAGTGCTTTAAGCTAGGTCACCACTAGTTTCCCCATCTGTAAGATGAAGCAATGAGGGCACAGAGGGATTATTAAGTTCTGGGGTCATAATTCAAACCCATATCATCTGGCTCTAAGTCCAAAGTTGATGCTTTTAACTTCTACTATGCTGCTTTTCAACAAGTGAAGTTATTTTGGCTACACTTCTGGTTTTCAGAAGATCCTGTCGTTGATTAAAAAAAAAAAAAAATCTGCTAAAACTTTCCAGAACATGAGAGAACATAATGGAAGGCGGAAATATTCTGAATTTAAATGCACAAACCATCTGGGCTGGTCCTGAGTGTGAGTGGAAGCAGCTGAAGAAAATGTAGCCACAGGAGAGGCTTTACCAACTCTTGGCAAACAAACACCATCAGGACAAAAACTGGTTTCCAGTACCACTGAAAGGAGAAATGTTGGCAGGGACTATGGCAATGTGGTGACTAGTAATTATTCAGTTGAAGGGGAACATCAACTGGGGCTTTCATAGTCTTTGGGTGCCAAAGAAAACTATTACAATGAAATTTTTGTAAACCCAAACCATGGTCCTGGTCGCGGCTTATCTCCACTACTGTGTATGCACAGACGAAACTGAACCACCACGGAGGATGAAGCAGGTCCTGATACCAGCTGTTTCTCAAAAGGAAATCGCCATTAAAAGGAAACTAAGTTTTTTAAAACTCCGTTGTCTGAAGTGGATGCATTTCCTCTTGTTAAAAGATTTAAATAGCAAATTCTTGCCTACCCAAAGTGTAGAGCCTAAAAATGTCCTCTGGCCAAATACAAACAAATCCTAGCCTTCTGTGAACAACTTTATTTAAGAACTGCAATGCGCAAAAGACTTAAATCACGTAGGATTTTACATGTTACCAGAGGATACAATTATATTTATTAGTATGTTTAGTTTCCTGTAAGTTAAGTGCCTTTCCAGATCACCAGTTAATTTAGTTGGACTTCAAGAAACTTGAAAATCAAGAGTCAGTGACAGCCAACTAAAGATGAAAAACTAAATAAATAGAAAACGAAAGTATCTGGAATGATGATATAAATCAATACCAAATATTTTATTTTACCTAGTTGTTTAAACTTTATTCATTTATACAAGTTCTGCTTTTTGGAAATCCTTTTTCATTTAGAAAAAAACCACCCTAGGATGTAAAAGACAATTCACTCGGGCAGCTATAAAATAATACAACTTTTATATTCATTTATTTTTATATTTACTTATTATGTAATACATTGAGATCTGTAGAAATAAGACTGCATTTTACTTATTTTGAAACCAGGGATGGGGCCAGAAGCCCTCACTTGGTCAGTGTGTCCAAGTGTGGGAAGCTTCCTGCCAGAAGGATTAGTTCCATCTCATGGAGGAATTGAGAGTGGGGCTGTCACTGGTTTGCTGTCACCCAGAAAAAATAGAATATATTACAATTTATAAACCAGGTTTAACTAAAATCACCTTCACAAAATGGACAAGTAGCTTAAAAAAATTATTCCATGTAGAAAACTCAAATTGAGATTATATTAAAATCAACATTAAGGCACTTCATAACTACATGGAAAGATAATCATGATTTAATTAGATATGAGAAGCATGTTATAAAATTTCAATTATCAGAAAGTCTATTTGAAATAAATTAATGATGAACTTTGTCCTAAGTATATATTATGCCAGGAAATGATACTTTTACTGATAGTTGTATAGTTTATAAATATATATAAACTACAGGGGTATATGCACATGAGCCCTGGTGGTGCAGTGGTTAAGCACTCATAGGTGGTTGGAACCCACCAACTCTGCAGGAGAAAGATGTGGCAATCTGCTTCCATAAAGATTTACAGCCTTGGAAGCCCTATGGGCAGTTCTACTCTGTCCTACAGGGTTGTTATAAGGCAGAATCGACGCCACAGCAATTTTGTTTTAAAATATATACATAATATTTTTTTAATGAAATTGATAATCATTCAAAAAAGTTCAGAGACTAATTCTGGATGAATTATTGTTAATGTCAAACACAAGAAAGTTCTTAAAAAGTTGACTGGTAAAATTAAATGCCTTCAAACTAATCTTCTCTGTTAGAAGTCAGAATAGTAGTTACTCTTAGAGGGGGTGGATAGTAACCGATGACTGCTTGAGAGAGCCTAAGGGACTGGCGACACGCTATTTCTTCATGTGGGCCTGTTTACATTGGTGTGTTCAGCGTGTGAGGAAAGGCTGGTGGTTTGAACCCACCAGCTGCTCTGCAGGAAAAAGACGTGGCAGTCTCTTCTCGGGAACCCTATGGGGCAGTTCTACACCTTCCTACAGTGTCACTATCAGTTGGAACGGACTCAATGGCAGTGGGCTTCAGTGTGTCAGTTCATTGAATTATGCACTATGAGCTGGGCGCTTTTCTCTAGGTTTATTAAACTTTACTTCATCGCCCCATAAAAATTCCAAAAGCAGAAATGACACTAGTTGGAATATAAACTTGGTGACTACTGCAACTCCTTTATAACCACCAAGGACGTAGGCCGAGACGGCACACTGGAAATTCTGCATGCACCTTTGTGAGGGTATCGGTCTGCAGTTTGTTTTCTGGTTGTGTCTTCGTGAGATTTTCATATTAGGGCTGTGCTGGCCTCATAGAAGGAGTTGGGAAGTATTCCTTTCTTTTCACTTTTCTTGAAGAGTTTGTTTAGAATTGGTATTATTTCTTCCTTAAATATTCGGGAGAATTCCCCCAGAGAAGTTATGTGGGCCTGATTTGCTTTGTAGGAGCTTTCTAACTATCAATTCAGTTTCTTTAATACATTACAGGGCTATTCAGCTCACCTGCTTCTTCTTGAGCGGGCGCTGTGTCTTTCAAGGATTTTTTCTCTTCCATCTAAATTGTTGTGTTTACCCGCATGAAGCTTTCATTGCCCACTTTTAATATCTTTTTAGTACCTGTGGACTGTGTAGTGAGTGATGTTGCATCTCCTCTCTCATTTATGATATTGGCAATTTGTGTCTTCACTTTTCTTTTCCTGATCAGTCTGGCTAAAGGCTTATTAATTTTACTAGTCTTCATAAAGGAAGCTTTGGATTTCATTGGTTTTTTTCTATTTTTTTTTTTTTGTATTTTATACTATACAGCATGGTTTTTCTGTATTTATTTTTGCTGTGGTCTTTATCATTTCCTTTCGTCTGATTAACTTGAATTCTGTTTTTTTTTTTTTTTTATTGTACTTCAGGTGAAGGCTTACAGAACAAATAGTTTCTCATGAAACAGTAGTGCACATGTTGTTTTATGACATTGGTTAACAACTCCACAACGTAACAACTTTCTAACTTCTCAACATTTTTTTTTTTTTTTTGGTGAAAATACACATAGCCAAAGATACACCGTTTCAAAAATTTCTACACACACAGTTCAGTGACATTGACTGCGCTCTTCCAATTGTGCTGTTATTCTCATTTAAGATGGAGGCTTACAGAACAAAATAGTTTCTCATTTAACAGTTACTACAAATGTTGCCCTATGACAATGATTAACAATCTCACAACACATCAACAATATTCTTACTCAATCTTGTGTTCCCTATCACCAGCTTCCTTGTCCCCTTCTGCCTTCTGGCTCTTGTCCCTGGACTCCTGTACCTCGTTAGTCTCATTTGGTTTTACGGGGCTGTCCACTCCCAGGCTGAACAGTGAACCTCGGAGGTAACTTCACGACTGAGCTAAAAGGGTATCTGGGGACCATATTCTTGAGGTTTCTTCAGTCTCCTTTAGGCCAGTAAATCTGGTCTTTTTTTTTTTTTTTTTTTTTTTTTTTTTTTGTGAGTTAGAATTATGCTCTACATCCTTCTCCAGCTCTGTCCAGAACCCTCTGTTGTCATCCTGGTCAGAGCAGTCAGTGGTGGTAGCCGGGCACCATCTAGCTGTACTGGACTCAGTCTGGTGGAGGCCTTGGTAGCTGTGGACAATTAGTCCTTTGGACTAGTCTTTTCCTTGTATCGTGTTCTCTTCATTCTCCCTTGCTCCCGAAGGGATGAGACCAGTGGAGTATCTTAGATGGCCCCTCACAGGCTTTTAAGACCCCAGACACTACTCACCAAGGTAGAATGTAGAGCATTGTCTTTATAAGTAGTGTCATGCCAATTGAGCTAGATGTTCCCCGAGACCATGGTCCCCACAGCCCTCCGCCCAGCCATTCAGTCCCTCAGGGAGTTCGGATGTGTCTATGGGGGTTGCATGACCTTTCCTTGTACAAGTTGTGTTAGTTTCCCCTGTATTGTGTACAGTCTCACCTTTCACCCAAGATACCACTTATCTATTGCCTATTTAGTATTTCCCCCCCACCCCTCCCATCCCTGGTAACCAACAAAGATTGTTACATTTTGCGTGTGAACTTTTTCATGGGTTTTTACAATAGAGGTCTCATACAATATTTGTCCTTTTGTGATTGACTTATTTCACTCAGCATAATGTCCTCCAGTTTCATCCATGTTATGAGATGGTTCACAGATTCATTGTTGTTCTTTCTCATTACATAGTACTCCATTGTGTGTATGTGCCATACTTCGTTTATCCATTCATCTGTTGATGGGCACCTATGTTGTTTCCATCGTTTTGCTATTGTGAACAATGCTGCCATGAACATAGGTGTGCACATATCTATTCAAGTGACGACTCTTATTTCTCTAGGATATATTCCTAGGAGTGGTATTGCTGGATCGAATGGTATGTCTATTTCTAGCTTTCTGAGGAAGCGCCATATCATTTTCCAAAATGGTTGTATCATTTTGCATTCCCACCAGCAGTGCATAAGAGTTTCCATCTCCCCGCAGCCCCTCCAACATTTGTTATTTCCAGTGTTTTTGATTCGTGCCAGTAATGCCGGGGTGAGATGGTATCTCATTGTGGTTCTAATTTGCATTTCTCTAATGGCTAGTGATCGCGAGCATTTCCTCATGGGTCTGTTGGCCATTTGAATGTCTTCTTTGGTGAAGTGTCTGTTCATTTCCTTTGCCCATTTTTAATAGGATTAATTGTCTTTTTGTTGTAGAGGTGTTGGATTTTCTTGTAGATTATGGAGATTAGACCTTGGTCTGACTTGTACTGTCCACAAATTTTTTCCCAGTCTGTAGGTTCTCTTTTGACTCTTTTGGTGAAGTCTTTTGAAGAGCATAGGTGTTTGACTTTTAGAAGATCCCAGTTATCTAGCTTATCTGTTGGGTTTTGTGCATTGATGGTTATGGTTTGTATCCTGTTAATGCCATGTATTAAGGCCTGAAGTGTTGGTCCTATTTTTTCTTCTATGAACTTTATAGTTTTAGGCTTTATATTCTGGTCTTTGATCCATTTTGAAGTAGTTTTTGTATACGGTGTGAGGTATGGGTCCTGTTTCATTTCTTTGCAAATGGAATCCAGTTTTGCCAACACCATTTGTTAAAAAGACTGTCTTTTCCCCATTTGATGGACTTTGGGCCCTTGTCAAAGATCAGGTGACCATAGGTGGATGGATTTACATCTGGGTTCTCAATTCTGTTCCATTGGTCAGTGTATCTGTTGTTGTACCAGTACCAGGCTGTTTTGACTACTGTAGCTGTATAGTAGGTTCTCAGGTCAGGTAGTGTGAGTCCTCCAACTTTATTCTTCTTCTTCAGTAGTGCTTTACTTATTCGGGGCTTCTTCCCTTTCCATATAAAGTTAATGATTAGTTTTTCCATCTATTTGAAGAATGTTGCTGGTGTTTGGATCGGGATTGCATTGTATTTGTAAATTGTTTTGGGTAGAATTGCCATTTTCACAATGTTGAGTCATATCCATGAGCATGGTATGTTTTTCCATTTATGTAGATCCCTTTGGGTTTCATGCAGTAGTGTTTTATAGTTTTCTTTGTATAGGTCTTTTACATCCCTGGTCAGATTTATTCCTAAGTATTTTATCTTTTTAGGGGCTATTATAAATGGTATTGATTTCCTGATTTCCTTTTCATCGTTCTCTTTACTGGTATATGGGAATCCAACTGATTTTTGAATGTTTATCTTGTATCCTGCTACTCTGCTGAATCTTTCTATTAGTTCCAGTAGATTTCTCGTGGAGTCTTTAGGGTTTTCTATGTATAGTATCATACATCTGCAAACAGGGACAGTTTAACTTCTTCATTACCAATTTGGATGCCCTTTATTTCTTTCTCTTGCCTTATTGCTCTAGCTAGAACTTCCAGCACAATGTTAAATAGGAGTGGTGATAAAGGGCATCCTTGTCTTGTTCCTGTTTTCAAGGGGAATGTTTTCAGCCTCTCTCCATTAAGAATGATGTTGGCCGTTGGTTTTGCGTAGATGCCCTTTATTATGTTGAGAAATTTCCCTTCTATACCTCTTTTATTGAGAGCTTTTATCAGGAATGGGTGTTGGACTTGTCAAATGCCTTTTCTGCATCAATTGAGATGATCATGTGATTCTTTTCTTTCCTTTTATTTATGTGGTGGATTACATTGATTGATTTTCTAATGTTGAACCATCCTTGCATACCTGGTATGAATACTACTTGGTCGTGGTGTATTATTTTTTTGATATGATGCTGAGTTCTATTGGCTAAATTTTGTTCAGAATTTTTGCATCTATATTCATGAGAGATATTGGTCTGTAATTTTCTTTTTTTGTGACATCTTTGCCTGATTTTGGTATCAGCATTATGCTGGCTTCATAGAATGAATTTGGAAGTGTTGCTTCCTCTTCTATGCTCTGAAATAGCTTGAGTAGAATGGGTACAAGCTCTTCTGTAAATGTTTTGTAGAATTCTCCAGTGAAGCCATCTGGGCCAGGGCTTTTTTTGGTTGGGAGTTTTTTTATTACCTTTTCAATCTCTTCTGCTGTTATGGGTCTGTTCAGATTTTCAACATCACTTTGTTGTAGTTTGGATAGGCTGTGTGTTTCTAGAAATTTATCCATTTCCTCTAGGTTTTCAAATTTGTTGGAGTATAGTTTTTCATAATATTGTTATAATCCTTTCTATTTCAGTTGGGTCTGTTGTAATGTCCCCCATTTCATTTCTTATTTGGGTTGTTTGTGTCCTCTGCTGTTTTTCTTTTGTCAGTCTGGCCAGTGGTTTGTCGATTTTGTTGATTCTTTCAAAGAACCAACTTTTGGTTTTGTTGATTCTTTCTATTGTTTTTCTGTTCTCTATTTCATTGATTTCTGCTCTGATCTTTACTATTTCCTTTCTTCCGGTGGTTTCTATTTGTTTGAGTTCTGTAGTTAATGTTTAGATTTTCTCCCTTTCTTCTTTTTTGATATGTGCATCTATTGCTATAAATTGTCCTCTGAGGACTGCCTTTGCTGTGTCCCAAAGGTTTTGGTATGATGTGTTTTCATTCTCATTTGATTCTAGGAATTTTTTGATTCCATCTCTGATTTCTTCTATTACCCACTGATTTGTAAGCAGGGTATTATTCACTTTCCATGTAGTTGATTTTTTTTCATTGCTCTTTCTAGTGTTCATTTCTACCTTGATGGCATTGTGGTCAGAGAAGATACTGTGAATTATCTCAACGTTTTGGATCTTGTTGAGGATTGCTCTGTGGCCTAAGATGTGGTCTATTCTGGAGAACGCTCCATGTGCATTGGAAAAGAATGTGTACTTTGCAGCAGTTGGATGGATTGTTCTGTATATGTCTATGAGGTCAAGTTGGCTGATTGTGCCCTTTAGGTCTTCTGTATCTTTGCTGAGTTTCTTCTTAGTTGTTCTGTCCTTTACTGAGAGTGGTGTGTTGAAGTCTCCTACTATTATTGTGGAACTGTCAATTTCTCTTTTCAGTGCTGTTAGAGTTTGTTTTATGTATTTTGGAGCCCTGTCATTGGGTGTGTAGGTGTTTATTATGGTTATGTCTTCGTGATGGATCATCCCCTTAATCATTGTATAGTGTCCTTCTTTGTCTTTTATGGTAGATTTTGTTTTAAAGTCTATTTTATCTGAGATTAGAATTGCCACTCCTGCTCTTTTTTGGTAGTTGTTAGCTTGATATATTTTTTTCCAACCTTTGATTTTTAATAAATTCACATCTTTGTTTCTAAGGTGTGTCTCTTGTAGACAGAATATTGATGGATCCTGTTTTCTTATCCATTCTGCCACTCTCCGTCTCTTTATTAGTGCATTGAGTCCATTTACATTCAGTGTAATTATTGATAGATGTGAGTTTGTTGCTGTCATTTTGTAGTGCTTTTTTTGTGGTGCTGAAGTTTTCTTTGTTCTTCTTACTCTCTTGTGCTGAGTTACTTTTGTTTGTGGATTTTGTGTTCATTTCTTTTGTTTTTGTAGGTTTTTTTTTTTTGCTGAGACTTTATGTTTTTCGTCTTTATTTTTATGAGTATGTTTGTTAACTTTCTTTGTGGTTACCATGAATTTTACCCTTATCTTTCTAAGTCTGAAGCAGTCTACCCTTACTTGGTATCGCCTTGCCTTCCTCTCCTTTAGAAGGTTCTATACCTATGCTGTTTATTCCCTCTTTCATTGTTTTGATGTTGTTGTCATCCATCAATTGACTGCTCTGATTCCGTGTTGTATTTCTTTTGGTTTTGGGTAGTCCTCGAGAGTTCATTTCCTAGATTGGTATCTGGCTCGTACGATCCTGCATCCTAGGTCCTGCCTGAGGGCTGAAGCTGTTTGTCCTCAGATAGAAGAACTCCCTTTAATAATTCTTGTAAGTTTGGTTTGACTTTTACATATTCCCTTAGTTTCTGTTTATCTGGAAATCACCTAATTTCACCATCAAATTTGAACGAGAGTTTTGCAAGATATATTATTCTTGGCTGACAATTTTTTTCTTTCAAGATTTTATATATATCATCCCACTGCCTTCTTGCCTGCATGGTTTCTGGTGAATAATCTGAGCTTAGTCTTATTGTTTCTCCTCTGTATGTGACTTCTTGTTTTTCACGAGCTGCTCTCAGGATTCTTTGTTTGTCTTTGGTTTTGGCGAGTGTGAATATGATATGCCTTGGTGATTTTCTTTTGGGGTCTGTTCTATATAGGGTTCATTTAGCTTCTTGGATGATCAGCTTTTCATCTTTCATGATATTGGGAAAGTTTTCTGTCAACAGTTCCTCAATGATCCTCTCTGTATTTTCTGTTTTCTCCCCCGTTCTGGAATGCCAATCACTCATAAATTTTTGCTTTTTATTGTGTCCCACATAACTCTCAGGGCCTCTTCATTTTTCTTTGTTCTTTTTTCTGAGTTTTCCTGAAACAGAGTTGTATCCAAGTGTTTGTCTTCAGTTCCACTGATCCTGTCTTCCACAGTTTCAAATCTGCTTCTCAGCCCTTCTATGACATCATCCATTTCTGAAATCTTGTTGTTTATCTTTTGGATTTCTAACTGTTGTTTTTGTATAATTTCGAGTTGTGAATTTATTTTGGCATTTTGTTCCTGCATCATCTTCCTGAATTCTTCCAATTTTTTGTCTGTATTTTCCATAAATTTGTCTATTTTTTCCTCATGTTTGTCAGCTTTTTGCCTCAGTTCTTGGAAAATTCCGAGTATCAGTGATTTGAGTTCCCTATCAGGTACTTCTAGTGCATTTTCTTCCACAGGAGAGTTATCTGGTGTTTTAATTTGGACACCTACTGGAGCCATCCTGTCCTGTTTTTGTAAATGTTTTGATACTGTTTGCTGTTTTCGGGGCATTCAGTAGATATTTCTCTCATTTATTGGTTGTAGATTTGTTTGTTTTGTCCCTTGTTAAAAAAAAAAAAATTTGAGTATGTCTGAGCAGGCGGACTGCGTGCCCCTTGCTGTTCACTCGTCTGTGCGCTCAATACTTTTTGCCTCCTTCTCCAACTGGCCGGTTCAGTCACTCATATGTGGTACAGCAGGGCAGGTGTAGCTGAAGAGGAGCCACTGGGACGGGTTGTTTGTGTCACTCACCACAGCCACCAGGGCGGTTGGTAATCAGTGCTGGGCAGGTTCCAATAGGCCATGCCTGCACAGCTTGGTAGTGTGATGTCAAGTGCACAGTGCAGGTAGGCAGGATGCAGCGGGGAGATGGTTATGTGTGAAGCTAAGCTGGATATGGGAGAGAGGAGAGAGGAACAGGAGCCAAAAAACATACAAACAAACAAAAAAGAATGCTAGGGGAGCTTGCCGTTGGAATGGAGAGATGAGAGACTATGGAATGGAGAAAAACAGAAGGGGGAAGAGAAAGAAAAGAAAAGAATGAACAAATAAAAATCAGAAAGGTTAAAGAACCACAAAGTTCCCAGGGATCCCACCGATGCAGCTATGAGGTCTGGAGAAGTCGCTCTCAGGTTTCACAGCACAGCCTGGCCAGATGGTGCAGAGGCATACAACACCTGGTATTCAGGGATCAGAAAGAGAAGGAAGAGATAGAGAGATGAGAAATTGAGCAATGAAGAAAGACAAAAGGGAAAAAGAGGGAAAAGAAAACAAAACAAATCAAAAAAAAAAAAAAAGAACAAGAAAGGCGCCCCCAGAAAAATAGAAAAAAAATAAAAAGCAATGAAAAAAGAAATGCATTCAGGGATCCCTCTGCACGTCTGTGGAAGCCGAAGGGAGTCTCCCTGGCACGCAGCTCCGCCTGGCCAGAAAGGGCTCCCAACTCAAGAAAAGGAAAAGAAAACAGACAATTCAAAATGAAGAAAAGCCCTGGGATCCCACCAGTGCGGTAGCCCAGACCGGGAAGCAGCTCCACACTCGAATGGAGCTCCGTAGCCCCTTAGGAAAAAGCAAAGATGGTGCACAGAGCCAGGCACTCGAGCAAAAGGAGGGGGAGGCGGTGAGAGGCAAGCAAGAAATCCAAAGAAGCAGAAAGAAAAAAGAAAAAAAACAAAAAACAAAGCAACACCAGCAGCCAACAAATGGCACTCAGAGAGCCAGCTGGTGAGGGCTAGTGTTTCTGGACAAGAGACTGTGTCCGTGGGAAACAGAGGAGGCCAAGTGTGAGTGAAGAAGGGTGGAGAGTGGGAAAGCGTATATCACAAATTGTCGGTGCTCTGGGGCCCCTCTGGAAGGAGCAAAGATGGCGCACAAAGCCAGGCACCCGAGTGAAAGGAGAGGGAGGCGGCGAGAGGCAAGCGAGAAACCAAAAGAAGCAGGAAAAAAAAAAAAAAGCAACACCAGCAGCCAACAAACGGCACCCAGAGAGCCACCCACCCGGGCGCGCAGAATCCAACCAGCCGGCGACCCCCGGCCAAGAGACCGTGGCCGCGGGAAGCAGAGGAACAAACGAACAAAAGCCCCAGGATCCCACCAGCGTGGCAGCCCAGACCTGGAAGCAGCCGCACACCCGAACGGAGCCCCACAGCCCCGCAGGAAAGGGCAAAGATGGCGCTCGGAGGCGCTCGGAGCCAGGCATCTGAGCAAAAGGAGGGGGAGGCAGCGAGAGGCAAGCAAGAAACCAAAAGAACCAGAAAAAAAAAAAAAAACAACACCAGCAGCCAACAAACGGCACCCAGAGAGCCGCCCGCCCAGGCACGGGGAGTCCAAGCACCAGCGCCCCCCCAGCCAAGAGACTGCGGCCACAGGAAGCAGAGGAGCCCGAGCCGGAGCGAAGAAGGGTTGGGGGTAGGAAAGCACACACCGCAAATTACCGGCTGTTTTGTCTCCCACTGGACGCTCCATGGGGCTGCTCTCTCATACCCCCGTTTGCTGGTCTCCAATAGGAGTCCAAGATGGTGGATCCGCGCTGCGTTAGCTGGTAGGGGACCTCTGCATGAATCTCTCCTCGCTCTCCGTTCTCTTTCAGTATTCTCACTCCATTTGGTGCTTGGCTGAGTTCTTTATCTCTTCATTTGATGTTCTAGGGTTTCAGGATTGCTGATTCTCTGTTTGGCTTAGTTTTTCGGATCTTTGCTGTGAAGGGACGGCGTGGTGCTTCTGCCTAGAGCGCCATCTTGCCAGACTCCTCTAACTTGAATTCTTTTTCTTGTTGCTTAATGTAGAGGCTCAGGTTATTAATTTGACACCCTTCTTCCTTTGTAATACAGGCATTTGAGTTATACATTTCCTTCTAAGTATTACGTTAGCTGCATAGTACATTTTCATTCAGGTTAAAACATATTCTAATTTTCTTTAAGTCAGGTTCTTGATGGTGTTATGGATTGTATTGTGTCCCCCAAAAATGTGTGTCAACTTGGCCAGGCCATGATTCCCAGTATTGTGTAGCTGTCCACCATTTTGTGATCTGATGTGATTTTCCTCCGTGTTATAAATCCTAACCCCTATGATGTTAATAAGGCAGAATTAGAGGTAGTTATGTTAATGAAGCAGGACTCAATCTACAGAATTAGGTTGTATCTTGAGTCAATATTTTTGAGATATAAAAGAGAGAATCGAGCAGAGAGACAGGAACCTCATTCCACCAAGAAAGGAGCACCAGGAGTGGAGTGCGTCCTTTGGTCCCTGTGCTGACAAGCTCCTAGACCAGGGAAGACTGATAACAAGGGCCTTTCCCCAGAACCAACAGAGAGAGAAAGCCTTCCCAGGAGCTGGTGCCCTAATTCAGACTTCTAGCCTCCTAGACTGTGAGAGAACAAATTTCTGTTTCTAAAGCCATCCACTTGTGGTATTTCTGTTATGGCAGCACTAGATAACTAAGACAGATGGGTTATTTAGAAGTGTGTTATTTATTTCCAAATATTTGGGTTTTTTTTTTTTCAGATAACTTTCTCTTATAGAATTTAATTTCACTACAGTTATAGAATATGTTTTGTATAGTTTGAATCCATTAAGATGTGATAAGACTTGTTTTATGGCACTGAATTTGGTCTGTCTTGGTAAATCTTCAGTGTGCACTTGAAAAGAATATATGTTTTGCTGTTTATAGGTGGAATGTTCTATAATTAGGAATTAAGCATTTGACTACTAACCAAAAGGTTGGCAGTTTGAATACACCCAGAGGCACTTCAAAAGAAAAGCCTGGTGGTCTGCTTCTGAAAGCTCACAACCTTGGAAGTTCTATGGAGCACAATTCTATTTGGCCACACATAGGGTCACTGTGAGCTGGAATCAACTTGACAGCAACTGGTTTGGTTTACATTTTTGTTTTTTGGTTCTTTAAGGAACCCTGGTAGCACAGTAGTTAAGCACTTGGCTGCTAACCAAAAGTTGGAACCCACCAGCTGCTCCCTGGGAGAAATATGAATCAGTTTGCTTCTGTAAAGATGAGAACCTTGGGAACTCCAAGGGTCCTACAGCATCACTGTGCTTCGGAGTCGACTTGACGGCAATGGGTTTGGTTTGATTTGGTTTTAATTGTCAGTTAGGTTAAGATTATTTCATTTTATCTCCTTTGTTGGCTTATTAGCTGTAACTCTTTATTGTGTGCCTGTGTGTGTGCTCTTTTTTAGGATTGTTTTTGGGTTCATAGTATAGAAGTTTAGCTTATCATACCCCCTGAAAAAAACATTGAGCTGAGTCGATTCTGACTCATAATGATCCTAAAAGACAGAGTAGAATTGCCTCAAAGGGTTTCCAAGGAGCAACTGGGAGATTTGAACTGCCAACTTTTTGGTTAGCAGCCACACTCATAACCACTGCACCACCAGGGCTCCTAGCCTGTCATAGCTTGCGTTAAATGATAATGCACGTATAACATGAGAACCTCACAGTGTACTTCCATACCTCCCCTCCTGGCCTTTGTGATGTTGTCATACATTTCACCTCTACGTATGTTATAGACTACACAATAATTGATATTGATTTTGCTTTAAACAATCTATTATTTTCAAAAGACATTCCAATAATAAGAGAGAAAGTCTTTACAACTACTTTATGTAATTACCTTTCCTGGTTCTTTTCATTCTATTGTGTAGATCCATATTTTATCTGGTATCATTTTTTGTCAGCTTAAAAGGCTTACTATACCTCTTAGTGAAAAGTTTGCTAGTGATGAATTCTTTCAGTTCTCAGCTTTTGTATCTCTGAAAATAACTTTATTCTGCCTTTGTTTCTGAAAGATATTTTCTCCTGGGTAAAGAATTATAGGTTGACATTAAACAAACAAACTTTCATCTCTGTTCTATAATTCATAGCTTCTTCCTAATTCTCACACCACAATTAAACTCCTGTGCTTAGATTTCAAGGCTCATCCTATATATTTTGTTGTTTGTCCCACTATTCCTTAAGATTAATCTCCAAATCCAGGCATACTGGTCAACTTCCTAGTCCTGTGTTCATTTCTTTGTCTTTCTCTTTAATATTGCCTCCTTTTCTTTTTTCCAAAGTAAAACAAAGAGATTTATTGAAAGCTTAAGAAACATCCAAATAAGGAGATTTTAGCCCACACAGAATAAAGACCAACAAATCCCAACATTGCCTCCATTTTTAATTCTTTTCTTCATCCTTCAAGTTCTAACAAAATTTTGAAGTCTACCTCGCACCTTACCTTCCCTAAGGGGTCTTTCCTTCCCAGTTTCTCTTGATTACCATCTTCTTTTATAGCTCTTGGAATATCAGAATTTGTGTCCTCAATTATATACTGCTTTCTTTTGCTCCTTGTCTTATCTTGCCTATTTGATGAGAGCTCTTTGAGAAAAGGGAGTAATTTATACTGTTCTATCCTCTGCTCTCTTCCCTTATCCTTCCTCCCTTTCATTTTGTGTACTTCACAGGTGCTTCTTAAGGACTTGATAACTGACTGAACTACATATATGTTTCCTTTGAGAAAGTCACAATAATTTATTAACAGGGTCAGAAATGTGCCAAAAAGCCCTATTCCCCTGACTCCAGAGATTTTAATATATTGGATCATGCAATTGTCGGGACTGGCAAGTCCAAAATACGTAGGCCAGGTAACAGGCAGGATTTCTATGCCACAGTCTTGATACAGAATTTATTCTCTTCTCAGAAACCTCAGTTTTTGCTCTTAAGGCCTTAAACTGATTGGATGAGGCCCACCCACATTCTCCATGGTAATCTCCTTTACTTAGCGTCAAGTGATTGTAAACATTAATCACATCCACAAAATACCTTCACAGCAACATCTGGGCTAGTGTTTGATTAACTAACTGGGTACTATAGCCTAGGAGCCCTGGTGGCACAGTGGTTAAGAGCTCTGCTGCTCACTAAAAGGTAAGAAAGTTCAGCAGTTCGGATCCACAGCCACTTGGAAAACCTATGGCGCAGTTCCACTCTGTCCTATAGGATCTCTATGAGTTGGAATTGACTCGATGGCAATGGGTTTGGTTTGGTTTTTGGTATGGCCTACCCAAGTTGACACATACAGTGAACTGTCACACTCATGTTTTATGAAAAAAGCAAGTTATCATGACAAGATCTGAAGTTGAAACTGACGGCACTGACTTTAATTAAGGCTTAGGGATGCATTGAGCAAACATAAAAATTATTATACTGGTGTCATTGCTAATCTAATACATTTAGAAGTTTATTGGTGCTTAAATTAGTTTTATATGCTGGAAAAGTAGGCCTTTGCTAAGACAGACATACCTTTGGAATGACTGTATGATATTGAGTCTGTGTGCTCTTGGCCTAAATAAAACATTTGAAATTTATCTTTAATCAAAGCACATTGGTTGACACTTTTAGTAATTTTTTTTTTCCCGTGCAGTATAAGGACCCTGACTTCCAAGGCCTTCACTAAGAAGCTAAAGCCAGTTTTTTGTCCTCTCCCACCTTAGGAATTACATTTTAATGTTGTCTTAGCTGTCTAGTGCTGTTATAATAGAAATACCACAAGTGGATGGCTTTAACAACAACAACAACAATTATTCTCTCACAGTTTAGGAGGCTAGAAGTCCAAATTCAGGGCACCAGCTCCAGAGGAAGACTTTCTCTCTCTGTTGGCTCTAGGGGAAGGTCATCAATCTTCCCCTGATGTAGGAACTTCTCAGCACAGGACCCCGGGTCCAAAGGACGTACTCTGTTCCCAGCACTGTTTTCTTGGTGGTATGGTGTCCCCCTGTTTCTCTACTCACTTCTCTGTTTTATCTCTCAAAAGAGATTGATTCAAGATACAACCTAGAAGGTGGAGCCAAGAAGGCGGAGTAGTCAGATGCTTCTGGTGGACCCTCTTACAATAAAGACCCAAAAAAACAAGTGAATCGATTATATATGGCAATCTGGCAGCCCTGAACATCAAAGGCAGAGTTGAGGAACTGGACTGAGTGACAGGGAGAGGGAGAGATGGTTTGCAAGCAACGAGGAGTTTCCAGACCTGAGCCAGTGAGAGCCTCAACCCTTCAGGCCTGATCAGCTCGGGGGTGAGCAGTAAGGCAGGAAAATGGCCAAACTCGGGAGGCACGTTTTCTGCACCAGGAGAGACTCAGCACCACATAGTGTACACCGCCATCCAGAACCAGTGAGAAGCAGCCCTGGATCAGTGAAAGATAAGTATTTGTGTACGTCCTACTCCACAGATCAGAAACACCCCCCTTAGGGAAAAACCTCTCTCCCATTTTCCTCCCTGCTCCCTGCTCCCTGCTCTGCACTGGGTCCCAGACTGGCTTCAGCAATTGCCAAGTCCCCTGGCCGGAAGTAGGATCCATCACACACCCAGAGCAATTCTCCCCACCTTGGAGAGTGAACAAATTAACAAACAGGGAAAAAAATAAACTGCCAGCTCCCCTAAGCCAGGAACCCAAGGTAGGCACAGCTCCTTTGCCTAAGCACAAGCATAAGGGATCCACGGACTTTGAGTGTCTTTCCCCCTGCGTAGACTTGTGTGGGCCCATCTTAACAGCGTAGGCCCTCATTACTGCAGTACAACAGGATATATACCGGAACTCTAACTTCAACTGTTTCAGCTGTGAAGGGCCAGGTTCTTGATATTTGACACTGCTCTGCCCATTAAGCAGGATCGTCAACTACCCACATCAGCAGCCTGAGGACTGGTGGCTCCACCCACACCACCTAGCCACCTTCGATAGGGGCCCATGAATAAGAGGTGCCCCCCAGTCCTTACAACCAACAGCATTAGGTGCATAGTCTGGCAGCAAAACCCACCCACCTACGCACTCTAGGGAACAGGGACATGGCTTCCTCCTGGACACTAGGGGGCAGCTGTCAGCCCCCTGCCTTGCTCAGAGTGTGTCCCCCTGCTGCAACCACATGCTTGTGCCTACAACAATTACCAGTGCCTGTCTAGGACTGTAGGTGAGAGCCTACACCACACACTTGGTGGTTATCTACCTGGGCACCTGAGCTGAATCCATACAGGAGGAGTGGGCAGACTCCTGAGCTCAAATACCTAGTAACAGATCTAACCACCTGGTGACAAGACATTAGAGCTTCAAAGGTGCTGACAGCCAACATCATCCTAAATGGAGAGACTTTGAAAGCATTCCCCTTGAGAACGGGAACCAGACAAGGATGCCCTTTATCACCACACTTATTCAACATTGTGCTGGAAGTCCTAGCCAGAGCAATTAGGTTAGAAAAAGAAATAAAGGGAATCCAAATTGGTAGGGAATAAGACAAAGTATCTCTATTTGCAGATGATATGATCTTATACACAGAAAACCCCAAAGAATCCACAAGAAAACTACTGGAACTAATAGAAGATTTCGGCAAAGTTTCAGGATACAAGATAAACATACAAAAATCAGTTAGATTCGTTTACACCAACAAAGAGAACCTCAAAGAGGAAATCACTAAATCAATGCCATTTACAATAGCCCCCAAGAAAATAAAATACTTAGGAATAAATCCAACCAGAGACGTAAAAGACCTATACAATGAAAACTAAAAGACACTACTGCAAGAAACCAAAAGAGACCTGTATAATTGGAAAAACATACCTTGCTCATGGATAGGAAGACTCAACATTGTGAAAATGTCAATTCTACCCAAAGTGATCTACAGATACAATGCAATCCCGATCCAAATTCCAACAGCATTTTTTAATGAGATGGAGAAAAAAATCACCAACTTCATATGGAAAGGGAAGAGGCCTCGAATAAGTAAAGCATTACTCAAGAAGAAGAACAAAATGGGAGGCCTCACACTACCTGATTTTAGAAAGTATTATACCACCACAGTAGTTAAAACAGCCTAGTACTGGTACAAAAACAGATACATAGACCAATGGAACAGAATTGAGAATCCAGACATAAATTCATCCACCTATGAGTGGCGATATTTGACAAAGGCCCAAAGTCCATTAACTGGGGAAAAGACAGTCTGTTTAACAAATGGTGCTGGCATAACTGGATATCCATCTGCAAAAAATTGAAACAAGACCCATATCTCACACCATGCATAAAAACTAGCTCAAAATGGATCAGAGACTTAAGTATAAAATCAAAAACGATAAAGATCATGGAAGAAAAAATAAGGACAACACTAAGAGCCCTAACACATGGCATAAACACAATATGAACAATAAGTAGCAATGCACAAGCACCAGAAGAGAGACTAGATAACTGGGAGCTCCTAAAAATCAACCACCTATGCTCATCAAAAGACTTCACCAAAAGAGTCAAAAGACAACTACAGAAAAAATTTTTGGCTACAAGAAATCCGATCAGCGTCTAATCTCTAAAATCTACAAGATACTGCAAAACCTCAACAACAAAAAGACAAATAACCCAATTAAAAAATGGGCAAAGGATATGAACAGGCACTTCACCAAAGAAGATATTCAGGTGGTTAACAGACACATGAAGAAATACTCAGGATCATTAGCCATTAGAGAAATGCAGATCGAAACTACAATGAGATATCATCTCACCCCAACAAGGCTAGCATTAATCCAAAAAACACAAAATAATAAATGTTGGAGAGGTTGTGGAGAGACTGGAACACTTATACACTGTTGGTGGGAATGTAAAATGGTACAACCGCTTTGGAAATCGATTTGGCGCTTCCCTACAAAGCTAGAAATAAAAGTACCATATGATCCAGCTATCCCACTCCTTGGAATATACCCTAGAGAAATAAGAGCCATCACACAAATAGATATATGCACACCCATGTTCATTGCAGCACTGTTCACAATAGCAAAAAGATGGAAAAAACCTAGGACAAATGGATAAACAAATTATGGTATATCCACACAATGGAGTACTATGCAACGATAAAGAACAAAGATGAAGCCGTGAAACATCTTATAACATGGAAGAATCTGGAGGTCATTATGCTGAGTGAATTTAGTCAGTCACAGAAGGACAAATATTTTATCAGACCACTATTATAAGAACTCAAGAAAAGATTTAAACACAGAAGAAAACATTCTTTGATGGTTATGAGGGTAGGGAGGGAGGGTGAAGGTCATTTACTAACTAGATAGTAGATAAGAATTATCTTAGGTGAAAGGAAAGACAGCACACACTACAGGGGAGGTAAGCACAACTGGACTAAACCACAGCTAAGAAGTTTCCTGAATACAGTCAAACACTTTGAGGGACAGAGTATCAGGGATATGGGTCTGGAGACCATGCTTTCAGGGGACATCTAGGTCAATTGGCATAACAAAACTTATTAAGAAAATGTTCTGCATCCTACTTTGGTAAGTGGCATCGGGAGTCTTAAACGCTTGCAAGCGGCCATCTAAGATGCATCAATTGGTCCCAACCACCTGGAGTAAAGGAGAAGGAAGAACACCATAGACACAAGGAAAGTATTAGCCCCAGAGACAGAAAGGACCACATAAACCAGAGACTTCATCAGCCTGAGACCAGAATAACTAGACGGTGCCTGGCTACCACCAATGACTGCCCTGACAGGGAACACAACAGAGAGTCCCAGATGTAGGAGGAGAAAGGTGGGGTGCAGAACTTAATGGTCTGACTGAGTCTAGAGGAACCCTGGAAAGCATGGCCTCTGGATTCTCTATCAGCCCAGAACTAAAACAATTTCTGAGGCCAACTCTTCAGACAGGGATTGGACTGGACTGTGGGACATAAAATGATACTTGTGAGGAGTGTGCCTCTTAGCTCAAGTAGATACAAGAGACTAAACGGGCAGCTTCAGTCCGGAGGTGAGATGAGAAGGCAGAGAGGGTTAGGAGCTGACTGAAAGGATATGGGGAATCAGAGGTGGAAAGGAGGAGTGCACTGTCACAGTATGGGGAGAGCAATTAGGGTCACATGACAATGTATGTATAAATTTTTGTATGGTAGACTAACTTGAAATGTAAACTTCTTTTAAACTACAACAATAAAAAAAAAGACACGAAAAAATTTTCAAATGACTGAGAAAAAAATTGAAAAACATATGCTTGTATACCCACTGGAATTTCCAAATTAGTTCCAACTCCATATAACTTTGTTTCCCCTTATTAAGATTGCTCACCAGATTATAAATAAATGTGATTTAATTTCAGTGCTTTTGTGAGCTGCACTGTGTAAGTTAAATGACAAACTTGAAAAAAATCTCTTGTCAAATCTTTTAATCGGATTTTTTTTTTTTTTAAATTCAGAAGCTGTAGGTTACTTTTGAGGGGGAGGCTTTGAAAGCAAAGAACCAACCAGCTGATTTGTGGGTCAGGCTTGAGCACATATAGACATTAGTATAGAAAACTCAGTCATAATAGTGAGTATTGAATGCTGTTAGCCTGAGCCACTCTCAATTTGCCCGGGTCCTAAAGGGGTTCCCTCTGAACCAATCTTACTCCAAGCAAACGTCTTAGGACTAGGAAACATCTGCCCATTTCTCTGTTGGCAAATAATAAAATCGTTGGTCTTCTAATTTACTCTCTCTATCCTCACCAAGCAAGGATGGCAAGACTCCGTCTCACATACTTTGGACATGTTATCAGGAGGGATCAGTCCCTGAAGAAGGACATCACTCTTGGTAGAGTGTCATCGAAAAAGAGGAAGGCCCTCAAAGAGCTGTATTGACACAGTGGCTGCAACAATGGGCTCAAGCATAACAAGGATTGTGAGGATGGGGCAGGACCGGGCAGTGTTTCATTGTGTTGTGCATAAGGTTGCCATGAGTCAGAGCCAACTCGATGGCACCTAACAACAACAACAACATCCCCACCAAAGATGTCACTTTGAGGACTAAGTTGCACCTGACCCAAGCCATGGTATTTTCAATCGCCTCATATGCATGTGAAAGCTGGACAATGAATAAGGAAGACAGAAGAAGAATTGATGTCTTTGAATAATGGTGTTGGTGGAGAATGTTGCATATGCCATGGACTGCCAGAAGAATGAACAAATGTGTCTTGGAAGAAGTACAGCCAGAATGCTCATTAGAGGCGATGATGCTAAGATTTCATCTGACATACTTTGGACATGTTGTCAGAAGGGACCAGTCCCTGGAGAAGGACATCAAGATTGGTAAAACTGAAGGTCAGCAAAAAAGAGGAAACCCTCAACAAGATGAGCTGACACAGTGGCTGCAACGATGAGCTCAAGCGTAATGATTGTGAGGATGGCAAAGGACTGGTTAGCGTTTCATTCTGTTGTACACAGGGTTGCTATGAGTCAGAAGTGACTCAATGGCACCTAACAAGAACAACATTCCCATCAATTTCCTTGTTCATACAAGTAACAAGATACAATAAAGGATACACAATGCTTTAAATTCCTTGAAATCATATGTAGGAGTTTATTAGAACTTATAAAATACGGTTATGTTTGTAACTTAAAAATGTAAATATATACTTACCTTTTTCTTCTTATTCAATGTTCTTCATTCTTATTCTGACAAAACAAACCATTAAATCATTTCAAAAGCCATATTACACTAGCTGTCAAACTTTGTTGTTAGTTACCATTGAGTTGGCTTCGACTCATGGCAACCCCATCTACAGCAGAGGAAAACTTTGCCTGGTCCGGCTGCATCTTCACCATTACTGGTATGCTGGAGTCCATTGTTGCAGTCACCATGCCTTTTGAGTGCCTTCCATCCTAGGGGGCTCAGCTTCCAGTCATATTGGGCAATATTCTGTTGCAATCCATACGGTTGTCATTGGCTAATTTTTGGAAGTAGATCACTACACCTTTCTTTCTAGTCTGAACTGAACATTGTCCACCACGGGTGACCTTGCTGGTATTTGAAGTGCCAGTGGCGTAGCTTCCAGCATCACAGCAACAAGCAAGCCACCACAGTATGACAAACTGACAAATGGTGGTATCGTAGCTGCGTTTACATACACATGCTTCCTGCACACGCATACTATTTCTTGTAGCCTTCTACATCACTTAGCAAATATTTCACAGTTTGCACGTTGCAGATAGGAAAAGTTGCAAAGTCATTTCAGTGCATACATGAGCACTGTGGATTAGATATTAGAAATGATTATTCCATCTTCTTCCAAACCAATCTGGAGCATCTCCCTTAACCCTGAAGTCCATTGAAGAACGAATACCACAGTTATTCGCTCACTTAAAAATGGTTAATGCTTTGGGACAGTTGGTTTCTTTCAAGGTTATAAGGTAGGCTAATAATGAAGAGACTATTAGAAGGTTGAGTTGCTATCTTAGCAGTTAAGACATGATTCAGTATTCAAAGTTGACACAACCCACTGCCCTCAGTTGATTCCGACTCATAGCAACCCCATAGGACAAAGTAGAATTGCCCCATAGAGTTTCCAGGGAGTGGCTGGTGGATTCAAACTGTCAGCCTTTTTGGTTAGCAGCCGTAGCTCTTAACCACTGAGCCACTAGGGCTCTCTCAGTATTCAAAAACAAACCATTAAATCAGTTTATGGCTTAGGTGTTTGGTCAGGCATTTATGCATTAAGCTTTTTTTTTTTTTTCTTTTTTGTTCCCCTTCTCAATTTCCAAAATAGGAATTCCCCATCTCATTTAAAAAGTAGGAAAAAGTTAAACTTAAAAAAAAAAAAAAAAAAATTCCCTTTGTTCCTATTACTGCATAGCTTTTCACACAGTCTTGGTTAGTGGAGCCCATTTTCAAATTCCGTTTGGCAATTATCCTTACAGACCAGATCCTGTGCAAAAAAAAAAAAAAAAATTACAACACAGGCTTAGACACTAATAATGGCTGAAATGAATGTGTTTCTGTTTAAGTATCTAAGCGATGCTTAAAATCTCTCTTCACGTAAAAGAGAAACTTGCCGGAACTTAATGCTACGGCTTTCCTGGTTGAACATAACATCTCTATTCTTGCAGAGATTATCCAGCTCCAAATAAGCTGCTAATTGACGTATGAAGATACTGATTTATTGTTTGGTAGTTGGCATATGAGTCTGGAGTCAGGACTGCTACCACTTTGAAAAACACTTTGTGGTGTCTTTCAGCTAACGTGTATAGTCATAACACTATCTATTTCATAGATTTGAAACTAACAGATCCATTCCTTTAATAAGCATTTAGGAGTCCCTGGAACGTCAGATACCGTTTTAGATGCTGGTGATACTAAAACCGGTAAGTCGGAACTCAGACCCTCAAGGAGCAGGCTGTCTGAAAGAAGGAGAGAGCCACGCAATCAAGGACGTGTGAGAAAGCTGTACAGGTGCTCTGACAGAAGTATGCATGCAGTACAGTGGGTTCATAAAGGAAGTGGTTGACAACTAAGTGGGGCAAAGGCAAGTCAGAACGTTGGTCAACGGATGAGGCGAGCCTTGAACTAAGCCCAGAAAATGTGCTGGTATTCATCAGGTGGCCTGGGGACCATGAATGGGAAGTCCCTTGAGTCAAGACACGATGGTGGGAAACATCAGTAGGGCACATCTGGAGAACTCCGAGTAATTCATTGTGGCCTGAACATAAGATACAAGAAGAGCTGGGTTCAGTGAGATGTGAAGCTAAAGAGGAGAGCATGACCTAGAATAAAGAGGGTACTGCATTTCAGGCCAGGAGGTGAACAAAATCCTATCGATAAAGCCTTTGACATAACGTAAAGGGAGGGACACTATCAAATTCGAATGCTAGAACTAAGGGGGCACTGGGGGCTTAGTGGCAGAATTCTCACTTTCCATGTATAACACCAGGTTTGGTTTCCAGCTAATACATCTCACGTCCAGCCACCACCTGTCCATCAGTGGAGGCTTGCAAGTTGCTATGATGCTGAGCAGGTTTCAGCAGAGCCTCCAGACCAAGACGGACTAGGGAAAAAGGACTGGTGATATACTTCCAAAAATCAGCCAGTGAAAACCCTGTGGATCACAATGGCCTGAGTCGTAACTGATCACAGGGATGGTACAGGATCAGACAACATTTTGTTCCATTCTGCATGGGGTCGTCATGAGTCAGGAGCCTACCGAACGGGAACTAACAGCAACAACAAAGCAGCCCTCTGGGGGCAGTGTGAGAACAAGCTGAAGAAGCATTAGACGAGGGGCAGAGAATATATAGCAAGAGTAAGAGGTGGTAAAACCCGAACTGAGGCAGTAACAGTTAGGGTAGAGGACACAGAGAAGATAAGTACTGAGACAGAATTCAAAGAACTTGATGACAGGTTGAATGAATTCTTGGATGGATGGATGGATCGATGTTTTTTTGTCCATTCTCTATGCCCTATTTTGATCAATGAAATTAATTTGTAAAATACCTGAATTCAAAAATGAATGGCTGTGGTCAAGGGTAATATTTTAAATATTTAACAACAAAATATTTAACAGCCCAGGCAGGCACTCTGGGTCATCCCTCTAAACCAGAGCCGGGAAGCATCCTTGCTGTGTCAGATGTCAACCCCTTAGTTGTCGGATCATTGGAAGCTCTCGGGGGGTGCCAGGGAGAGAACTGGGGTGATAGGGATTGTGGTGGCAGACAGCTCAGGGCTCAAGACAGTAACTATCTACCAAATGATCAGGAAGTATTTCAACATTTTCAGGGCTGAATATTAGCTCTGGCTGTGGTAAAAATCAAAAGTAAAAAAGCCCCCAGAGAGATTTACTCCATTTCTAAACAAATTAATAACCATATAAATTCACAGGGATCCTCTCCTATACATCACCAAACACTTTATACCAGTTCAAGGTATAGCGAAAAGGAAAAAAAGATTGAGCACTGGAAGGCGTAAACTGGAGTTCAATTTAATATTGTATGACCTCCGGCGAATATTTAACTTCTCTGAACTTCATTATTTCTCTTTTGGAAAATGGGACTAATAGCATTTGCCCTACTACCTCCCAGGGATGAAGTGTGGATCAAGTAACATAATATATACAAAAGGGCTTTGTCAATTGTAGAGCTCTCTATAAAAGCTGATTATTGTTATAATATTAATGCTGTAACCTGAGCCTCCCTAGGCATCCTCAGGCTGTGGAAGGCTTAATGACATAGGAATGGCATTCATTTTAAATTGCAATAGATAGTCCTAGCGCACGCCTGCTCAACTCAGGATCTCAGCCCCTCCAAGAAGCCCCTGGAGGACTTCCGAGGGCTCTTATACCAGCCCAGCCTCACCCTTCACTGCACCACCTCTGCTGGGCACCACCATCCCAGAGAACATGGCTTCTTCTCTTGATTCCAGTGGGCACTGTCTTAGTCATCTAGTGCCGCTTAACAGAAATACCACAAGTGGATGGTTTTAACAAAGAGTTTATTTCCTCACAGTCAAAGTAGGCTAAAAGTCCAAATTCAGGGTGTCAGCTCCAGGGGAAGGCTTTTTCCTCTCTGTCAGCCTTCTTCTCTTCAGTGTTCCCCCAGACTAGGAGCTTCTCTGCGCAGGGAGCCCGGTCCAAAGGACGTGCTCTGCTCCCGGCACTGCTTTCTTGGTGGTATGAGGTCTCCCTGTCTCACTGCTCACTTCTGTCTTTCATATCTCAAGAGATTGCCTCAGGACACAATCCAGTCTTGTAGATCAGGTCCTGCCTTGCTTACACAACTGCCACCCATCATCCCTCATTAACATCATAAAGGCAGGTTTACAACATACAGGAAAATCACACAGTACCAGGAATCATGGCCTAGCCAAATAGATGCACACATTTTTGGGGGACATAATTCAAACCATGACAGGCACCTTCCCAAGGCACTGCAGTCATTTCCGAGCAGACACTTAACTGCTTCCACACTGTCCTCTCAGACCTTGTAATGACCCACCAGGCACCAGGGCTGGGCACTTGGTCCACTTCCTGCTGGGAAGTTTCGGGGGAGTCCACACTATGTGGAGAAGCTCCTAG
Organism: Dugong dugon; assembly: GCA_030035585.1. NCBI lineage: Eukaryota > Metazoa > Chordata > Mammalia > Sirenia > Dugongidae > Dugong > Dugong dugon. The sequence goes on from CM057479.1 coordinate 72,452,160, forward strand.
GGTCTATGGCAGCTCTTCTCAACCCAACGGTACTCAAATTTCTCCCGGAAGGATTTTTTTTTAATATCAGTCCCTAGTCCTTCTCCTCATTTGGACTAATTCAAACCAAATCCCTGGGGCTAGAGCCCAAGAATCAGTATTTTTGAAAACACACAGGTGATTCTTTCTGACGCCCAATGACTGCGGTGAGGAGTACCTATCTCTCCCCATCACCTTTCACCTGTTAAAGAGGTGGCTTGTGTCCCCATTGTAGAGGTTCTCCAGAGTGTGGAAGGAGCCCTGCTGGTGCAGTGGTTAAGAGCTCAGACTGCTAACCAAAAGATCGACGGTTCGAATCTACCAGCTGCTCCCTGGAAACCGTATGGAACAGTTCTACTTTGTCCTGTAGGGTGGCTGTGAATCGCAATCGACTCGACAGCAATGGGTTTTGGTTTTAGAGCCTTGAAAGAAATATAGAATATTTCCCTTTTTTTCCCAATCTATAGTGATTGCTTCTACTCCTTTATTGTTTTTTGTTGTTAGGTGTCAATTTCAACTCACAGGGGACGCATGTGACAGAGTAGAACTACCCCATAGGGCTTCCTAGGCTATAATCTTTATGGGAGCAGATTGACAGATCTTTTCTCCCACAGAGCCTCAAAACCTTTTGTTTAGCAGCCGAGCGCTTAACCATTGCACCACGAGGGCTCCTTATCATTTTATTAGGTATGGGAAAATGCTGTATTTATGCTTATACTTTTTAAGTCTATGGATGTGTGTACCTTATAATGTACATGATAGATGGATACAGTGGTCTGAGTATGCATATGTTCATTGTATATATGCTGAATATTTTACTGATAGGGTATGGGATCAAATTTGGTAGAATACTTGTCATTTTGGCATTTGTAACGTTCTATAGTTTCTTAGTGGTAAAGTTAATTTTTTTTTCTAGTTTGAGAAAACAACTACTACCCATTCACTGGAGCCCTGGTGGCAGCTGCTAACCAAAATATCGGCAGTTGGAATCTACCAGTTGCTCCTTGGAAACCCTATGGGGGCAGTAATGCTTTCATATATAGGCTGTTAAAAATCCACAAAAGGGTGAAGTGTCTGAGTCCTAACAGTGCTAGTAAAAAGCCACAAACGAAAGAGAGTTTTTTGGGGGGAGTTTGTTTTTTGTCAAACAGTTCTTCTAATTCCAAGACCAAAGACTTTTAAAAACTTTTAAAAATGTTAATACACAAAAATGGAGAATAAAGAAAATTACCCCTGTGAAATAATGAAGATAACTTTAAAATTACAGACAGAGACTTTCTCTGAGATTTTTCCGATCTGGTAGTAAAATGTCAATAAATGTTTTAGGCAAGTGGAAGGACTCACCCATACTTTTCTCCTTTTGGGATAATTTTGTAAACAGCACGTTCCTTAATTAAGCAACATCAAAATGCACATCAAAGTGACTCATCTCTACTACATTTCTGAGGGATTGGAAAAGGGCTATAATTACTAATACGTGTTCCACCCACCCCTGCAAACAGTTTTTACACACACATACTCCTCCATCATTCTACACTGTGAATTACTTACCTCTCTGTACAGAATACGTTAGTAAAGCAAAACAGTTCTAGAACACAGGCATCAACATATTATAAAAACATGGAATTTTATTGGAAGGTGGAAAAAACATTTCCTGTGATTCTCAAATCAAAACTTCCCTGGGCCCCACCCAGGGCCTTTCAAAAGCAGCCCTCTGCGTGGAGACGGGGGAAATTTTCCCCACGTAAGAACCTCAGCTCCACTTTGTTTGGGAAGTGATGACTGAAGTTTAATTCATTGGATCCCACGGCCCGGAAATGCTGCGCCAGTTTGGATGGACTTTGAGTTTCCTTAATAAACTCGGTGTATTTTAGTTTAAAGATGTGGAGACCTGTTGGCAACTCTTTGGAAACATTTAGCAAACTATATTAAGGCTACGTTCAGGCACTTCATTTATAGCCTGTAAGAATTCCAGCTGTTTTCCCTTGAGCCTGTTTTTCTAGAGAATATTTTTCTTCCATTAAATTCTATGTCACAGGGAAAATAATTTTCTGTAAAACATACTCATTAATCTTCTTTTATCTAAATATCTACTCAAAGAAGGTTAGTTGTCTAAACTCCTCAAGCAACTCCTTGTGTTAGAATGTCAAGTTCCCTTTTAGATTTAGCTAACGGATCAGGAATGTAAACTTGATTTTAGTTGCTAAAAATTATTCATGGCAGATCTTTCTAATCTCATAATTTATTCTAAACTAAGTTTTTCCCTCTCATCCTATTTTTCTTGGTCATTTTAGAAGCTGGTCTTTTTGTTAATCTCCTCCTACTTACGCATATTATTTTAAATTACTATTCTGTTTCCATTACATGTAAGAGGCATTTTATTTCACAATGTAATCACCATGGCCAAAAAAGTCACTCCAAATCTTCCTCATGTGTATGTTCCCCTTGATGAGAAATTATAACAAAGAAGAGCAGCAAAGACTGTGCTTTTCGTAAGCAGGAAATTCCGATTAAAATAATGTATATCCTAATAAAGAAGATAGAGGTTATTTTTTTAGTTATTTATAGTAAATTCTGTTCCAGTCTGTCCTTGTTTTTAAACAGAGGGGACCTTTTTCAAGGATTAGTCTCATGAAAACCACTATTTGGTAATTAATTCTATGAATAAATAGGACAATTTTTTTTTTTTTTTTTTTAGATCATTCTAGGAACTTTTACCCTTTATTCACTGGATCCTTTCCCCAAACTTTTTAACATTTAAGGGAACTGAGGTGAGCTTATTGAAAAGCAGGCGGCATGTGTGGAGTCAAAAAAAAGTCACAAAGACATAATGAAGCCCAGTGTTAAACAACTTATAATTATTGTTAGTTGTTGCTGATTTGGATCCGACTTTGGGTGACATTATATAAAACAGAATGAAAAGTTGTCCAGTCCTGTACCATCTTCGTGATTGAACCTGCAATGGTTAATGATTATAGCCAAAAGTTCCAAGAATATGCCAAGATAAAAGAAAGAAAGATGAAAAAAAAAGAATCTTGTAAGAGTTAAGTTGAAGGAGCAGAGGAAAAAACAAAGTTTGACAGCTTTGTGAATAGCATCCTATTACTCACTGGGCTAGTTTTGTGTAGAGAAGAGTATGTTAAGCTATAATTTCATATTTTCATTGATCCTTTTTTCACATCAAGAACATGTGCAAATGACATAACAATGTATGACCTTGGAAGCTTATGGAAGTTGTATACAGTCATGCATTGCTTAACATCCATGATACATTCCGTGAAACAGGAAGTTATGGGATTTGGACATTGTGTGAACACCATCATATATACTTAGCAAAGTTATATGGGGTATGTAGTATACCTGTATTGACTAAATAGCCAAGATACCGTACACATGCAGTACTGTATTGCAGCCAAACTATCTTGCAAGGTAATATGTGGGTTAAGTAGGTTAATACTGTACAATACTGGATAGGTTCAGGTTGTTGTTTACTGTGTCGACAACAGCTCTGTTAATCCTTGCGATCTCATCATCCTTTTCAAATCCCATAAAGTGGGCCCATACCACTTCAGTATTTTTTTCATATGCCATTCATGCATTCTTTGGTCACATCATTCCAGCGAATCAGTTTGCATACAAGAGACACGAGATACATGTGTTGTGTGTGGGAAAGTGTTGCAGTTGGCTATGTCCAGTTATGGCCACTGCATCCAGTTCTCCGATCAGGATTTATGAACTCTATTATAACCTCACGGGACCATGGTTGGACTTTGCCTGAACGGACGTAATCTGGTGCATGACTGTATATATAAAGAAAGAAGTTCTAAGTAAATCATTTGTGAAGAAGAAAATTACCGAAATGCAAGTTAGGCAATTGTAGAAGATACATTGGGTATCACTTATTAAATGTTGAAGCCAGCTAAGAAATAGCCAACGATGTAATTCTAAAACTGTGGTATTAATTACTTGAAATATTGTTGTAAGGTGCCGTCGAGTCCATTCCAACTCATAGCGACCCTACGTACAACAGAATGAAACACCGTCTGGCCCTGTGCGATCCTCACAATCCTTGCTGTGCTTGAGCCCACTGTTGCAGCCACTGTGTCAGTCCATCTTGTTGAGGGTCTTCTTCTTTTTCACTGACCCTCTACTTAACCAGGCATAATGTCCTTCTCCAGGGACTGGTCCCTCCTGACAACATGACGAAAGTGAGACAGTCTCTCCATCCTCACTTCTAAGGAGTGTTCTGGCTGTACTTCTTCCAAGACAGATTTGTTGGTTCTTCTGGAAGCCCATGGTATATTTAATATGCTTCATCAACACCATAATTCAAAGGCATCAATTCTTCTTCAGCCTTCCTTATTCATTGTCCAACTTTCACATGCATATGAGGCGACTGAAAACTCCACGGCCTGGGTCAGGTGCACCTTAGTCCTCAAAGTGACATCTTTACTTTTTAACACTGTAGAGAAGTCTTTTGCAGCAGATATGCCCAATGAAATACATTGATTTCTTGACGGCCGTTTCCAGGGGCATTGATTGTGGATCCAAGTAAAATGAGATCATTGACAACTTCAATATTTTCTCTCTTTATCATGATGTTGCTTATTTGAATTAGTTGTTTTTATTCATAAAAGTGAGATATTCCCATTGGTGAGAATTTGAAAAATACACAATAAAGGAGAAAATGTTTTATCTATTGTTTCACCAGATGAGTAAATAACAGAGAAGAGACAAAAAAAAAAAAAAAAAAAAGACAAAATCAGGTCCGATTTGGGCAACAAAGGAAAACAGAGGGCAGCGGTGCTTTAGTGGTAGAATTCTTGCCTTCGATGTGGGAAACCCAGTTAGATTCTCAGCCAGTACACGTCATGTGCGCCCACCACTCGTCTGTCTTCTATGTTGCCGTGATGTTGAACAGGTTTCAGTGGAGCTTCCAGACTAAGAGGAACTAGGAAGAAAGGCTTGACAGTCTACTTCCAAAAATCAGTCAATGAAAATCCTACAGAGCGCAACCCTCTGATCATGTTGTGTATGGGTCACCATGAGTCAGGGGCCAACAGGACACCAGCTAACAACAAAGCTTCAAGCAGGGGAGGAAGGAAAAACCCTTGTTGAGTACCTATGTATGTAACAGCACTGTGCTCTGCTATCTCGATTCAGTCTCACAACAATTTTGCCTGCTAAGGGCTGTTAGTTCCACCTAACAGATTACCAGGTTTACATGAGCCAACACTTGTCCAAGGTTACATAGCTAGGAAACAGCCACAAGCTTCAAATCCAAGCTTCTCAAACACAAATATTGCTACCGAGGTTTTCAGTTGCATTTAGTGGGACACTATGGAGAGCCTCAAGTGTGCCAAGAACAAGAGAGAGGGGGTCTAAGGAGTTCAGGTCTTGGATCACTGTTTCCTCTTTAAACAAGACGGCTCCACTTGGTACTTGCTTTGTACCAACTCTGTGTGAGAGTTCAGTAAAAACAAACAAACACTCCTGAAAAAGCTTTAAAAACTTGCATAATGTTGTCTTCCAGCTTAGCTTCCAGAAGTTCTGAATGAAAAAAATCCTACGAGAGAAGAAAATGTTCAATAAAGGCTCTTTTTCTGGAGATGTTGATCCAAAAAATGGACAACTGTATTTTGAAGCTAGCGTACAGTCCCTTTTCTCCCCTGAAGTACAGAAATATAATACATTATCCATCAGATACTTTCTAGAATAAGGATGATAAATTTAGAGCACCTAGATGCTTGCCCGATATGGCTATTCCATCACCACCAGGCCAAACTTGAGCCTTAGAACGTTTTTCAACAGGATACTCTGAGCAATTCAACCAGTCAATGAGAAATATATGAACTATTTCATTTTACTTATACACCAACCTTTTCTGGAAAAAAAAAATTAAGAAGCTTAATTCTCCATAAAAAGAGTAGATTAAAATAAAATCAGAGAAAAAAAAAATAATAACACATCCTGAAGTTTATTTTTCCCCAGAATCATCTTAATTTTTTTTGTTTAAAAAAAAAGGAGGGAGAGGATTTCAACCTTAACTTTTTTAAATGAAAACTTTTCGGTTCTGCCGTTATCACTTGCAAAAGCTATTGAACTGCAGACTTTGTACTGATGTTACTCCTTCTCCATTCACTACCTGTGACCCATAGCCCTCCTGTTTCCTGGCTGCTCACATGCTTTCATTGGTCTCTGTTGGGCCACTTAGCTCAAGCTAAATGGAAAGCGTAGAAGAAAGAGGCTTTTTTATAACCTCTTGTCAGCGTGCAGACATAGAATCCTTCTGGAAACACATAGCCTACAGGTTATTGCACTCCAAATCTCATAAAAAAGATCGAAACAGTGTTGGTCTGAGTACCAGTTCTAAGAGTAAATTTTTTTCTTCTTTTTTTAATTGGGACAATTTATGCTGGAAATGAAAAATGTTAGGAAAATAAATCATGTGTTGTGCCCCTCTGTCTATATGTTGTCCATATTACTCTCATCTTCTTCAGAATGAGGACATCAAGACCAAGCTAATAGCAATAGAGTGCTGACTTAGAAATGTAAAGACAGAAGGAGAAAGGAAGAGTATCTACTGAATCTGGGGGGTCATAAAATGTGATTCTCTTCTCCTCTTGTTACAAGATACAAAATAACCTTGGGTGTTGGAACTTTTATTAGGTGAAAAGAAAGGATAATAAAGGGTAAAAAGAAATTTGGTGGGGTGGGGAGCAGATTTTTTTCCATTCTTCCTTTTAGAAGTGAGTTTTAGATGATGGGAATATGTCTAACATGTTTTCAAGCTTTGAGGAGACTTCACCGGCCTGTGGAGGTGAGCACAGAGGAGGGCAGACAGCTGTGCCTACTTTCACAAAAAACTACAAGACTGTGGTAGGAATGCTAGACTAGTGACAAGAGAGGCACTAGGGTATTCGGATTTTGCTCTTTCTTGTCCAGCACTGTTAAGAGAAAAGCAGATATTCCAAGAGAAGCACTGTCCTAAATAGAGAATCGCATCAGGCAGGATAAGACACATTATGCTGCAGTAACAACATTAAAATCTCATTGGTGTAAAACAACCAGTAACCAGTTGCTGTTGAGTCAATTCCAACAAAAAAGTTTTATTTCTTGCTCAGTCTGTGTATCTATCTTACTCTGCTCATAGTATTCACTCAGAAGCACCCACCATCTCACATTCAACGATGGACCAGTGACCACCTCAAATGTGCCTGAGACAAAAGAGAATTCTGAAAGTTCTCATACTGGCTATTCAATGACTGGCCTGGAAGTAACACGCATTGCTTCTGCCCACATCTTCTTAGTCAGAACCAATCACGTTGTTGTTGTGTGCCATCAAGTCGGTTCTGACTCATAGCAACCCTATAGGACAGAGTAGAACTGCCCCATAGGGTTTCCAAGGAAACTGCCAACCTTTTGGTTAGCAGCCTGAGCTCTTAACCACTTCGCTGCCAGGGATCCATAACCAATCACATAGCCCCACTCAATCACAATGGGAACTGGAAGTATAATTCCAAGTGCCCAGAATAGGGGATAACAGGAAATACGAGGTGAGCAGCATTAATAACTACCTCAGAAGAACATTCCCAGGGATGCTAACCAAAAGATTGGCAGTTTGAATCTACCAGCCACTCCTGGGAAAACCTATTGGGCTGTTGTACTCTGTCCTATAGGGTCACTATGAGTCAGAATCAACCTGATGGCAATGGGTATTTTTTTCTTACTCTCTCTCTCTCAAGAACCTAAGCAAGTCTAATGGATTCCTAATGTGGTCGGAGGAAGAAAATTTATAACATGGTTTCTGCTTGGGTGTGGCATACAACATAAATAACATCTAAATGACCTGATTTCCCAGTCTGTCTGACATATGTTAATAACATTTATAAATATTTGTGGAACCTAGTAAGTGCTCATAAAGACATAACAAAGACATAATAAAGCCTCATTAATATAGACAGGCTTGGGGGAATCCACACTAATTTAGTTAAAGATATATAATTATGAAATATCTTCAAATTAATTCATTATTATTATTTAAAAATACACGTAAGCATCAACCTCCAGTAGGGAAAAATAAAAGAATTTATTAGGGGCTAGATTCATGTATTAAAAAGATGAATAAGCAGTTATTTCCTCTTTCAAAGAGTCACAGAGAAGTTTGTCAACTATATTAGCTGGTCAAATTAAAAACAAGTACTGTTCTTCTGAATGAATGTCAGCACTGTTTTTCAGAGTCCTTAACGAAAGATAACACTGTAATTATTCCAAAAGACTCTTGAGGGAAAATACCAAATAATGGTGTTTAAGTCCTATGCAGGTAGTCCCAATTTATAACATACTTGAGTTACAATGAACTGCACTTACAATCATCCATTGTTTATTTTTTTTGTACTGTACATGTTATGGTTAGTAATATGTACTATGTACAGTGTTCCATTGTGTAATTTGCTGATGTTATCATTCTCAGATGTTCACTCACAGATGTTCAGTTTTATGATTTACTGTTCAAAACACTACCATATAGCAGGCTATGGTCTGGTCTACAATGAAGTCGGTGTCACAGGATTTTGAAGAAGAAAGAAATGCTGAAGAAAGAGGAAGGAGAGAAGTTGTCAAAAATTTTTACAGTGAAAGGATTAGCTGAAGTTTTTTCTAAAGTAAATCAGGGTCTTTGGTTGCTTGAAAACATGGACCCAAACGCTGACCACTTTGCAAAAGTCGATAGGCAGATTCAGGAAACAGTGGATGCTACTGCGAAATATATGAAGAAAAAAAAAAAAGGACCGTATAGGCAACTCTAACTAATTTTCTTACTAGAAATGCCAGCCCCATTTCCAGAGATAATCCAGATGATCCAGAACCTTCCACAAGCGGAGTTATTACTACAATTGACAAAATACCAACACTGTTCAACTCTTCTTCATTGTCGGAGCAAATTTTTATGATTTGCGTATTTTTTTTTTTTTTTTACATATGTATGTAGTGGCACAGTGGTTAAGAGCTCAGACTGCTAACCAAAAGGTTGGCAGTTTGAATCCACCAGCTGCTCCTTCGAGACCCCACTGGGCAGTTCTACTCTGTCCTATCAGGTCACTATGAGTCGGAATCAACTCGACGACAACGGGTTTGGTTTTGGTTTATGTATTATTAAAATATATCTGTAAATTTATACGTAATGTTTCCAACCCCTAAAGACAAATAAAGATTAGATTTATGAAGATACTGATGATAAAAGGCAATAATAATGAAAACTAAAAAACAAAAAAAAGAGATATTCAATTTAAGTCAGAAGCGATTTACAATGGAGTCATCGGAACAGAACCCCGTGTGTAGTAAGTCGGGGGCTACCTGTATACTGATTTAAATCATCAGGAATGCAATGCATACCAAGCATGTGGCATGCCATAGTAGGGGGCTTCTAGACTCGTTGATGTCTACACTATCCAGTTACTGGTTTCATGGCAGCCCAAATTTTCTTTGGACCAGGAAAGGACTCAGCTTGCTGTGAAGTTTTATGATAAATACATAGATGGAATATACTTCAAAGAAATAAAAACTCATTTTAATGTGAAAATAACGGAAGCTTTGTCAATGCATCTGTCATGGATTGAATTGTGTTCCCCAAAAACGTGTGTCAATTTGGCTAGGCCATGATTCCCAGTATTGAGTGGTTGTCCACCATTTTGTGATCTGGAGTGATTATCCTATATGTTGTAAATCCTAGCCTCTATATGTTAATAAGGCAGAACTCAATCTATAGCGGCACTAGATAACTAAAATAGCATCTAAGGTCATAAAAGACACTCTGGCTGTTGTTATTCGTTCTTGCTTTACTCATGTTTAATGGTTGTTTTTCTATTGTGAGAAAAACAAATTAGATAGCCTGAGATACCAATTAGGGCTGTTTGGTTGCTAGTAACAGAAAACAAGTCCAAATAGCATAAATAAGAGGAGATGTATTGAGAGCATCTCAGGTAGCTCTTAGTATCAAAGAGAAGCCTGCTCTAGGCTTAATGAATCACAGGAACTGGGAGTCCCTGGGTGATGCAAGTGGTTAAGCACTTAGCTGCTAACCAAAAGATTGCAGGTCCCAAAGGCACCCCAAAATCAGCCATTAAAAAAACCTGTGGAGCACAGATGTACTCTGAAACACATGTGGTCACCATGGATTGGAATCCCCTTGACACAAGTGGTTTGATTTTTGTTTGGAAAATCAAGAACTAAACCAGGTTGCAGGGGTTAATCGGCCACCACAGAGGAGAAAGTTTCAACCGTGTTTTAGGTTTTGGCGTCGTTCTAGTCAAAAGGCAGCATCCTTTTTAATAGACCTTTGGCTAGGGAAGGGCAAGACGCCTTGATTGACAGCCCCTCTTAAGCTTTCACACAGTGGAGAAGTAACTCCCCCCTCCCCCCAAAACAGTGTTGTACCAAATCAAGGTAAAACAGCATAATGAATGTGCAATAAAAAACAAATGTATACTGTATAAGGGCTATTCTTAAGAGCGTTAAAATTTAATACAATACTTTTTAGAGGTACCTAAAAAGCCCTGGTGGTGTAGTGGTTAATAACTACGGCAGCAAACCAAATGGTCAAAGGTCAGCAGCTCGAATCCACGAGCCACTCCTTGGAAACCTTAAGGGGCAGTTCTGCTCTGTCCTGTAGGGTGGCTGAGTCAGAATCAACTTGATGGCAATGGGTAAAAAAAGGTCTCCAAAATTCCCTTTGAAACCATACAATTTGAGTTCTAATCTCACCAGACTCTCTCTCTCTCTATGCGTGTGTCTGTGTGTATTTATATACATATATGCATACATTTGTGTATGCATACTCCAAGATTTGTAAAACATGAGTCTACCTAGGAAGCAATTAGTCCCATACTATAAATCCTTCTGAGTACAGAGTGGTAGAAAGTAGGATGTGAAGAACTTGAATTTAACTCTCAGATACAAAAGCGTGATAAGAAAACACACATTCCAGAACAACAAATACTTCGATGAGACTGAAAAACAAGTGTATATGGGGGAGAAGTGGGAGGTAAGGCTCGTAGCAGAAGTTGGATGATGAAGGACCTTGTACGCCAGGAGTTTGGAATTTTACCACGTAGACAGTGAGACACCACTAAAGTTGATGTAAGCATGATATGATATAATCACATTTGTGTTTGTGTGTTTATTTGTCTAACTACTCTGGTGGAAATGTGTGGGACCGATTAAAGGAACAAGCCACAGGAAGCAGGAAGCTTGGTTGGGCAGCTGGTAATAATTAAGGCAAAGCAAAATTATAGGGGCCTGACAATGGCAATAGAGCTGGAAAGAAGGGAACCATATTAGTTAGTTTGTGCTATATAATAAACCACCCCACATTTAGAGGTTTAAAGCAATAACCATTTGTTTAGCTCATCAGTTCTCAACCAGGGAGAAAGGGACTGTGATTTTTGCCCCTCAGGGGACATTTAGCAATGTCTGGAGACATATTTGGTTGTCACAACTGGGAGAGGAATTCCTGGCATCTAGCGGGCAGAGGCCAGAGATGCTGCTGAACATGATATTGGGCATCAAGAACAAAAACTATTTGGACCACAATGTTAACAGTGCCAAGGTTGAGAAACTTTGGTTTAGATCATGATTCTGTGGGTCTTCAGTTTGGTCCAGGTTTAGCAGAGGTTCTGCAGGTTGGCCATGGATTGTTCACATGGCAGAGGCAGGACTCCAGGAAATCAAGAAGTGTGCAAGGCCTCTTGAGACCCAGTCTCAGGATGCACACAGCCTGTTGTTCAGCCACATCCTATGGGCCAAAGCAAGTCCCAAAGCTGGTGAAGATTCAATGCTGGTGAAGGGGGAGAGACACTGAGATTAGAATTACATTGACCAGAGATCCACGAATAAGCGAATACTGTTTTGGGCTACCTACCTCTCCCTGTGATTCTCAGAAGAAATATACACGCAGAGAATAAAGCAAGGTAAAGTGACCCACTTTTATTTCTAGTGGAGGTTTTTGAGTCAAATGGCAGTAGACAGCTTTTGTGAATTATTGGTCTCCAAGAGAAGTTCGTTTTCTTAAGCAAGTTCAACATTAAAAAGTTACAATAAAAGCAGAATGAAAGGCCTTCTCCATCTAGTCTACCCAAAAAAGCTTGCTCCAGTCTACAGAAAGGCCACACCTGGGGGGGGGGGGCAGGAAAGGGAGAAGAGGGGGAGTGGGGACGAGAGGGGACAGGTATCTGATGTGGAAAGATGCCGCGGAGCCTTCCCTAGGCTCCTGAGAGAAGAAGGTGTCCTCAAAAGGCCATAGCATGTACACTCTCCCCACGAGGGCAGGCTCCAAAGCATGCTCCCGAAGCTGATCAATCCATGGGGTGATATTTCTCCACAAGGAAGTACAGAGCACTGCTCTTCAGCCTCCTTGGGAGGAGGGAGTGAGGAGAAGGAAGCTATTCAGATTCAGCTTCCTCCCCCTAATCAGTTGCAAACTATTAGACGTAGGAGATGAGAGAGAGAAAAAAGTCAAGAATGACTCCCAGAAGGAGGAAAACCAAAGACACAAGGGAAAGATTCGTCCAAAGGACTAATGGACCACAACTACCACAGGCTGCACCAGACTGAGTCCGGCACAACTAGATGGTGCCCGGCTACCACCACTGACTGCTCTGACGGGGATCATAATAGAGGGTCCCAGACAGAGCTGGAGAAAAATGTAGAACAAAATTCTAACTCACAAAAAAAGACCAGACTTACTGGTCTGACAGAGGCTGGAGAAAGCCCGAGAGTGTGGCCCCTGGACACCCTTTTAATTCAGTACTGAAGTCACTCCCAAGGTTCACCCTTCAGCCAAAGATTACACAGGCCCCAAAAACAAACAATAATATACATAGCTCAACCACATATGGCAGACTAAACAGGCACGCCAGACCAGGGGCAGGAGGGCACAGGAAAGCTGGACAAACAGAAACGGGGAACCCAAGGTTGAGAAGGGGGAAGAGTGTTGACGTGTTGTGGGATTGGCAACCAATGTCACAAAATACAATACATATTAATTATTTAATGAGAAACCTATTTGCTTTGTAAACATTCATCTAAAGCACAATTTAAAAAAAAAAGAATGACTCCCAGTCCAGGTTGAGCACTTGGGAGTGCAGAGTTTTGTCTGGATGGAGACAGATATCCAGGAGTCCTTAGTGTAGTTGGCTGTTGATGTGTGCATGAAGAAATTACCTTGGAGAGTGTGTAGAGTGAGAAGAGAAGCAAGCCAAGAGCAGAACCTTGGAAGGTATCAACACGTAAGCATCAACAGAAAAAGAGAGGCTCAGAGAGTACGGTCAACAGACTGGCTAGGTATGGGAGGTGTTGTGTGTCAGAAACCCAGGAGGAAGAAGGCTTCAAAAAGGAGGCTGTGGTTGACATAGTCAAATGCAACAGAGGCCAAAAATAAGATTAAAGATGAAGCAAACATTGGCTTTCTCATTGGTCACAGATGATGGTGTAGTTTCAGGAGGAAATGGAAGGAGAAATGAAGATCGCAAGATTCCCAGTAGTGATTGTTCTTTTACCGTGTGGATGTGGAGGGAGAACAGAGATGTATATGCAGATGTAGGGAGACTTGTTGGTAAGAAGAGTTGTTGTTGTTTTTTTAATTTATTTAAAGAGGAAAGAGAATTGGATATATTTACATAAGGAGGGGCGGGAGTCACTGAGTGATTGAAGATAATGGAAAAGAAGAGAAAACTGAAGTAACAATATCTCAAAGGATACAGAAGAAATGAGACGTACAGCATCTTGAAGGAGTCCTGTAAAAAGAAGAGGGAAGTAGTACCTGGTAAGTGAAGGCTAGTTGTGGTTTTTCGGGCCAATGGCTACTACTCTCTCTGTCAAGCAGGGGACAGCCATCAGTCCCTTCTGAATGAGATGGGGAAGGGGCACAGGGTGGTGTTCCTCAAACAGCCAGAGGACAGTGATGAATATGATGTTAGATCCCACCCATCAGCTTCCACTGTATAAAGAGAATGTAAGGAACTCAGAGTAAAAAAAAAAAAATTAAGAAAACATTAAAGTCGTTGAAATGGACAATGTTCCCACCATATTTATCTTCGTTATCAGAGAAAAATGAGTCTGGAAACGTCTAGGAGCAGGGCACTGCAACACATTTATTCTACATTTATTGAACAACTCTGCCAGGTCCACCAGAGAAGACTAAAGGACACTTAGTCCCAGCCACTGAAAGGCTCATAATCTGGCGAGGGACAGAATTAAACAAGTATCTATCAGAGGAGTTGGCTGGGACATTCTGGAAGCCGGGGAGAAAGCACTGAACTGTGCAAGAAGGGAGGAAGGGAAGCAAGGGCAGAGAAGAATTCTGGAAACAAGCGGTGTCTGAGTTGAGACTTAAGGAAAGAAGAAGTGGTTTAAGAGGCCAGGGTTGGCAGTCGGGAAGGGCATTCTGAGAAATGAAACGCATGTCCTGAGACGTAGAGAAGAACCAAGTCAGGCAGGCAGGTCAAGAGTCCTCAGCCCTCCTATCAATTACTCAGACAATCCCAGTTTCCCTTTAAAGCTCTCCAACCCCTCACATACATTCTGGATAAGAAGATTAAGACCTTCCCTTCTCTACCGTTCTCATAAACACTTGCCAGTATCATTACCCATTTCCCCCCGGGCCTTGCTAAGTAATCTAATAAATAAATACATTTCCATGGATAAGTCATATATTAATCATTGCTTTGCACTTAACCCCTTATACAGGTATTTTCGAGGGCAGTGGTAGTTCAGTGGCAGAATTCTCACTTCCATGTAGAGACCCAGGTTTGATTAACAGACAATGCACCTCAAAAGCAACCACCACCCATCCATCAGTGGAGGCTTGCATGTTGCTATGATGCTGAACAGGTTTCAGCAAGAGCTCCCAGACTAAGACAGAGTAGGAAGAAAGGCCTGGTGATCTACTTCCGAAAATCAGCCACTGAAAACCCTGTGGGTCACAATGGTCAGATCCAGTTGTGCATGGGGTGGCCACAGGTCAGGGCTGACGCCATGGCAACTAACAACAGCAAGTATTTGCATTCTGTTCTCAGACTTCTAGACACGAGCCTTTGTGATAAAGAAATGCTAAACCCTGAGGAAATGGCAAAGGGCGGGGGAGTAGGAAAGAGTGTCTCTCAGCATCTCTCCTGAAATCTTAAGTCACATAATTTACTCTGCTTGTATTTTAATGCTGGCCCTGAATAACTGAAAAGGTTGCATTGTGTCTTGGATTTCAAAAAGTAATGTAATGTATAATCCACTCACTGCATTAATTCAGGTGCAACCTCAAACAAATTGCTTTGAACAATTTTCAGCCACTCAACAGGGTTACCTGGGAAATGCACTGTCTCCCATGAGGAAAACCTTTGGGGAAACATACTGAATTTGGGATTTTAAAAGTAATTCAAATGTGTGCAGAAAAGATAGAACAAGAAATATGGCTTCTAAAAAAATTGGTTAAAAACATGAGGAGTTGGACTTGAAGTGCTATTATTCTTTCTATTAAAAGATAAAACATGAGAGGAAATATTACACGCTTTTCTAACCTTGGCTTGTGGATACAAATGTGATGTGTTTTTTAAAACACACAAACACGGCTGCAATTGTTGAAAACACCAAGCTTTAAAGTCCTCTTCGTTGAAACTAAAGTTTTTGAGGGGGCTGCCGAGGAATGCGGAGAAGTGGGGATAAACCCAGGTTTGCTGTTGGCAGCGCAGAGCGGTCAGTTCCCACTCATAGTGACCCCATGTACAACAGAACGAAACACTGCCCGGTCCTCAGCTACCCTCACAATCGTTGCTATGTTTGAGCCCATTGTTGCAGCCACTGTATCAATCCGTCTTGTTGAGGGTCTTCCTCTTTTTCACTGACCCTTCACTTTAGCAAGCATGATGTCCTGCTCCAGGGATTGGTCCCTTGTGGTAACATGTCCAAAGTACGTGAGACGAAGTCTCCCATTCTGCCTTCCAAGGAGCACTCTGGCTGTGTTTAGTTAAATTCGTGTTTAACTGGTTATAAGATCTCCTTTCGTAACGCCCTCACTGGTGTCTGTCAGAGCTAACAACAGACAACACCAGCTTTGTTGTTGGTTTCATTTATAAAGGTGAGGACAGACTCAAGGAAGGTTATAAAATCTAGAATTACCTTTTTCTTAGAATATGAGAGCCCTGATGGTGCAGTGTTGAGTGCTTGGCTGCTAACCGAAAGGTTGGTGGTTCGAACCCACCAGCCGCTCCTCAGGAGAAAGATGTGGCAGTCTGTTTCCATAAAGATTTACAGCCTTGGAAGCCCTATGGGGCAGCTCTACTCTGTCCTACAGGGTTGCAATGAGTCGGAATCAACTCAACGGCAATGGATTTTTTTTTTTTTTTAACAAAAGAGAAGTTTGAACATAACAGATGGTTAAAAAAAAATTTGCTGTAGAGTCAACTCCAACTCATGGCGACCCCATGTGTGTCAGAGTAGGACTGTGCTGCATAGGGTTTTTGTGAGGAGCAAAACCAGTGAAGCTTACATGTATGTAGAGAGAGTTATCTCAAGGAAACGGCTAACACAGTTGTGGGACTGACAAGTTCCAAATCCATGAGTCAGGCGTCAGGCTGGCAGCTTCTCCTCACTCACATGGTTGCAGGGCTGCCGAACCCAAAATCTGCAGGTCAGGCAGCAGGCTGCTGGCTCATGTTCCAAGAACTGGAGGTCAGAGAATGACCAGTCAGATGCAGGATTCAGAGCGAGTGAGCCTTGCCAGAACATCCGTATGTACACACCTACTTCTCACTTATAGACTGTCTTGTTACTTGACATTTTGCATTTACAACAACTTTGAAAAAATTCTCAGGCAGCACCTCCGATGGTCTGGGCTACACAGGGGACTGCAGTCAGGCCTGGGGCACCCTTCACGGGCCACCTCAAATGATATACTGAAGGTTCCAGCAACAACCACCAGGCCATGTGAGGGATGGATCAACAGTGGGACACCTTCTCCTGTTCATCTGTGATGTCTCAGTGTGGACACAGAGGGTACAGAGCAATGGCAGGATGACGTGAGGTAGCGGGTTGGTGGGAGAAGCTGGGAGACAGCCCGAAGGTGCCAGAAGGTGGGGCCAGGGCAGACGGAGGACGAGTGGAGTTCCCACCCAGGGCGGGTGGCTGGCAACTCCCGACCATCACCACCACCACCCCCAACCCCCGCAAGTTCCACAGTGGTGGGGAAGGTATGTTGAGGAAGGGGGGCCTCACTGTGCCATGTGCATCCGAAGATGCACCAGGGGCTCCTGACCGGTGGTGAGAGACTGGGGAAGGCCCCAGCACCAAAGATGGGGCATGGTGGCCCAACTCTCACATAACACCAATTTTTCATAATGGCCTGGTCTTTGGGCCCTAACCATGTCCATAAGTGAGAAGTGGGTGCATATTGGATGTAAACCACACCCCAAGGAAACTCCCTTTTCAACTGATTGGCTGCTCACATCAGATCACAAAATGGAGGATAATTATATCATTACCTAACTGCCAAAGTACTGAGAATCATGGCCCAACGAAGTTGACACACAAAGTTAATTATGACCGCGTTCAACAGCTAATTTTTCAGAAGTAGATTGTCAAGCCTCTCTTCCAGGGCACCTCTGGGTGGATTTGAACCTCCAAGCTTTTGGTTACCAGCTCAGCAGTTTTACTGCACAGCCCAGAAACTCCTCAGATGTTTTAGGGTGATACTAAATGACTTCCATTACTTTTTGGTTTTCCCTATAAAGCGTTAGATAGCAACTTGCAGTTGGCTGCTAATCAAAGGTTGGTGGTTCAAACCTACCCAGCAGCACTGCAGAAGAAAGATCTGCAAATCTGCTTCCATAAAGATAACATCCAAGAAAACACTGAGGAATAGATCTACCCTGTAACACCTGGAATCTCCATGAGTGAGAACTGACTTGACAGCAAGGGTTTGTTTGTTTGGGTGCTAAAAGATCCTAGCAGATCTGAAAAAAGAGGAAAGCAAGATCCCGGGGCAATGGTGGTGTTCAAACCCAAGAAATCTGTTGCTGTGAAGTCAATTCCAACTCATAGCTACCCTTTAGGACAGAGTAGAACTGCCCCATGGGGTTTCCAAGGAGCGGCTGGTGGATTCCAACTGCTGACCTTTTGGTTAGCAGCCGAGCTCTTAACCACTGCACCACCAGGGCTCAAGGGCACACTTGAATCATTTGTTGTCTTAAAATATCACAATTCCCTCTCTCTCTGTCTCACACACACACACACACACACACACTTCCATAATCAGACTTCTAGTTTTTAGGCCCATGTTGTATTAAATCTCATTTTCTGTTTAAATGTTAATGTTATTAAATTATTTCAGATAATGTTTCTAAAGTACCCCCAGTCCTTTTCAGGAAGAACTAGTCAAGATGACTGAGTCACACTGTTATGCCTTACCTCTAAACACTATTAAAAAGAATGAAAAAAACACACAACACATCAATTTAAAAAACAAAAAAAGAAAAGACAAGTAAAACAACAGATGGTCTTGATAAGGAAAAAGCTTTTTTGGCACCGATCTTAATTTCCTTGACAAAAGGGCATGACTATATAAAAGTCTCATTAATGCAGACTTTACTAAGTTGAAATTTTTGATCACTCAGAAAAGGATTGAGCAAAGTATATCTTTGGCACTAATAGTGTAAAATCGTTAGGCAGTTCTTTCTCTCAGCAGGCAAATTACCTTCAGACGTTTTCATCTCTGAGGATGCATACAGGCACAAGGAGACCTTGGGCAGCTCCACCCTCCCAGCCCGGCTCCAGTCCTACTCATTTCCCCCAGTGTCCTTAGGCAAGAGTCTTAGAAACACCCTGAAGGAAAGGTCAGAGGCTCCCACTCTTAAAGACTCTTTGCAAAAGCCACCTCCTCTTTGAAACCCCCCCATGTGGTAGCCCCACGCTCCCCTGCCATTTCAGCTAGTTACACATCCCAACGTCTCTCCTTATCTCTTATCACTTAGCTCTTCGCATTGTCACTTTCTGTCATTAGACCCCCCTGCCTTCTTTCTCTGCCTGGAATAGACGGTGTTTCTTCTGGACTTGCGTGGCAGTGGTTGAGTGCTCGGCTGCTAACCGAAAGGTCAGCGGTTCGAACCTACCAGCCACTCTGTGGGAGAAAGATGTGGCTTTCTGCTTCTGTAAAGATGATAGCCTTGGAAACCCTAGGGAGCAGTTCTACTCTGTCCTACAGGGTGGCTATGAGTTGGAATTGACTCGAGGGCAGTGGGGTTTTTGTTTGTTTTCTTCTGGACTTAGGACCTTGGTGCCCATTCCTTCTGCCTGGACTGATGGTTCTCCAAATTGTCGCATGTCTGATCCCTCTCATTATTCAGGTATCACTCCTATGACCACCAGGTCAGAAAGACCTTTTCTGACCCCCTGCTCTGTTCCTCACTTTACTGTTTTCCAGGTTTGTAACTAATGTTGTCTCGTTTGTCTGTTTACTTGTCTTTTGTCTCTCCTCCCCCGAACTACAATGTAAACTCGTCATTGCTTAGAACAGCGGCCGATGTGCAATAGGAATTCAATACATATTTGAGGAGTATGTGAATGACAAAAATAATATCTATCTCCCCCAGTAGACAATGAGGGGGGCCTTGGTGGCGCAGTGGTCAAGTGTTCGGCTGCTAACTGAAAGGTCAGTGGCGGTTCGAACCCACCAGCTGCTCTGTGGGAGAAAGATGTGGCAGTCTGGTCCCATGAAGATCTACAGCCTTGGAAACCCTGTGGGGCAGTTCTATTCTATCCTATAGGGTCACTGTGAGTCGGAATTGATCCATGGCAGTGGGTTTGGCTTTGGTTAGACAGTGAGTTCCTTCAGGCAGGGATCACGCCGCATTCATTTTTGTGTCCCTTGTACCTAACATTGTGAATACAGACTAACACTGCATGGGTTCAACAAATGCTCGCTAAACAAAAGATCCATGAATGAATGGATAATTCTATTTTGATTGTAAGCACAGGAAAATATCATGCTTGAAGACATTAATATCCGTCTAGGTTCGGTTAGATAGTTATGCAAAGGGTAACAAAGGCAGGGGAGCTGAAGGGACTCAGATTTGGGAAGTGGCTATGGGTCTTTTAAGCTTTCATGCTGTTGTTAGTTGTTGTCGAGTCAATTTCGACTCATGGCGACCTCACGTGTTACAGAGTAGAACCGCTCCGTAGGGTTTTCTTGGCTGTAATCTTAATGGAAGTCTTTCCTTCCACGGTATCACTGGGTGGGCTCAACCTGCCAACCTTTAGGTTAGCAGTTGAGCACAGATTGTTTGTGCCACCTAGGGACCATCAAGAGTTCATAGTCTGTTTTAAGTTAAGAGAAGTTAAGTGATTTATTCATGGTGCTTGAAAGCAGTGAAATTGTGTTTCTTCAAAACAAAGTCTGTGCCTCTTTCTTTGTACCACTGCAGGCTAACCTTCCTTCTGGACCCACAAAATGGTGGCCTATATGTGGTGTGAGGTTTGGAGAAGTTGCCACGCGTTTAGTGTGAGGTCTTGAACAAAGTGTAGGTATCAACACAGAGTCCAGGGTCAGGAGAGCTGGGCAGATAATCTACATGGACTGCCTTCGCCAGAGGACTCAGAGAGACTCTCAGGGACAAGAGATGCCACCACCTAACCACCCCCGGAAGATGAGCTCTCTAGTTATGCTGACTATACATTTTCAAAACCCAAAATTATGGCATGTAGTCTGAGAAGGAGATTTGCTTCAGAAAATCTAGGGCTAACAGTTGCAGTATTTATAGGAGAACAACTTAGTGCTCAGATTCTTCCATAGTTGGGTAAAATGTCATACAAGCATTCCCATCTCCCCTAATGCTAATTGATTCCATGCTCATTAAACTCCTCATTCAGTTTCTGAGGTGTCTTAATACTAGTCAGAGGAACTTCATATTTTGAGTGTGAGTATCCTGATGCCTAGCATATGTTATCTTAGAGAGACGGATTTACCCAACTCTGGTGAGTTTGATTAAGGCTGAATCGGAGTCTCAGAGGAGAAAAGACCTTGGATAACCCTAAAGGTTCTTCTCAACTCTGAGACGCTGCGGTCCTGCGAGTCAGTTCTCCAGAACCTAATGACTCCAGTTTGAATTAATACAAATGGCTATGTGAACTGGCAACACGGAGAACTGGATCCTGGAAACTGAGGACTTCCTGAACCAAGTTGAAGTTCCCCATCAAGATTTTGCCTCACGAATCTGAAAGACTTTGACCTTCTTGATCCAAAGGTCTGAGCTAGAGAAGTTAGGTGTATGAGTAATTGCTCCCAGTGGGCCCAAGCTTCTAGATAAGCCACACCCTATCCCTAGAACAGTGCCACCATCACCAGATCTTAGACTGTCTCCTTCCCTCCTTTATGGTCTTTGGAATCTACTCTCACCATATTGCCTCTTCTAAGCATTGGGAGAGGATGTAGCACACTGGCCCTGGGTTTTATGTCTTAGGTAAATTACTTATCCACTCTCAACTTCAGTTTCTGCATCTGTGTGGTTTTGATGACCAAAAGCGTTTGGTGCCCCGTTTCTATTTTCTGGCAAATAGTTTAAAACACACCAAACTAGGCCCCAGCAAAATGGGGAGGTAGAAAGTATGGATCAAATTGATGAACTGATTAAGTTTCATGAGCAAGACAGACAGTCGGCCAAGTTATATTAAAAGGCCTTGGAATCAGCTTCAAAGCATTCATCAACATTTGACAGAGAAACCAAGGGGTGGTGTGGAACTCCATACATTTCTTTAATTACTTTTGCCTGTTGAACAAGAAAACACAAAATTATCAACCAACTAAAATGTGCTATATGCTGCATAGAACTTTGACGTGAAAATTGTTGTCCAAGGACCAGGCCACATCAGCATTACCGGGGCGTTTGTTTGAAATGCAGAATCTTGAGACCCACCCTAGACCGATGAATCCAAATCTGCATTTTAAGAAGACCCTCAGGAGATTAGTATGTGCCTTAAAGTTTTTAAGGGAGTCTTTGGTGCAAATGGTTAACATTCCCTGCTGCTAACCAAAAGGTTGGAGGTTCGAGTCCACCTAGAGGCACCTTGAAAGAAAGTCCCAGAGATCTACTTCAGGAAAATCAACCATAGAAAACCCTATG
The DNA here is from genome assembly GCA_030035585.1 of Dugong dugon. Taxonomy (NCBI): domain Eukaryota; kingdom Metazoa; phylum Chordata; class Mammalia; order Sirenia; family Dugongidae; genus Dugong; species Dugong dugon. The sequence goes on from CM057479.1 coordinate 72,474,335, forward strand.
GAGCCCACGTCTACTCCGACACACATGGGGTCACCATGAGTTGGGATCGGCTCCACGGCAAATGGTACTGGTAAAGTTTGTAAAATACTGGTCACCAACAGGGGTACTAAAAATGTGCTCCCTGCACCACAGGCATCAGCAACACCTGGGACCTTGTTGGAATTGCACACTCTTGGACCTACTTCAGACCTATTCAGTCTAAAATTTGGGGTGTGGGGCCCAGTGATCTGTGTTTTAACAAACCCTCCAGGTGATTCTGACACAAGTGTGAGAATTTCTACCTCTGGCCTTTTTTAATTTATTGTCAAGAAGAGCTAGCTTTTGAAAAAAGCTATTTTAATTCTAAATTTCTTAAGTGACTAACTGAACCGTGTATCTGCCTGGACAATTTTTAAAATTTATGTTCAGTGCCCGCTAGTATTTTCCAAAGATATATCCTTATGATTTTATTTAAGCACTAGTCAGAACTGATGAATGTGTATATGGAGTACCATTTGCTAATTCATCTGGCATCTGGCAAAACCATATCACGTTCTTATGATGGATGATCCTGCTTCTTTGGAATGAGAAAACTTCCACATGGAGGCACAGTGATTACTCCTGAAGGAATGAACATAATGTAAACTGTCATCATGGATAAGTTTTGTGGGCAAACAATGCCATAGGCGAATGCCATCATTTGAAGCCTCCGTTCTCGGCAATGGAGCACTGCGGCTTTGCTCCCACCAGAAAGTTCCAAAGCCATTGTCAGAGATGGCTACACATTCTGCCATTCGTGGCTTTGGGCTTCATTTTTCAGGTGATGGAATATTTCCAACTGCTTCCCTCTAATACATTTGGAATATTTTCTACTTTGAAATGTTTTTCTCCTTCAAAGGCAAGATAGCTGTTACTGTCAAATGACCAGAAAGAGTCCAACCACTACATCAGTGTCTTCCACAAATGTAGCTTTACTTAGACGAATAAAAAAAAAAAAAAAAACGCTATTTTATGAAGAGTGCTAAAACACGTGCAGTTATTTTCTAAATTAGCCACCCCAACAATTTCATTTCTAGAAATGCATTACTACCAATATATCCCCCAGATGAACACATAGACACACGTACAAGAAAATTCATTGCAAAGTAGCTGTTGGAAACAAGCAAAATGTCGATTATTAGGGTGCCAGTTAAATGGGGTAGCTGATCAGAGCAAGCTCCCTAAGGGACGTCCCTGGTGTGCGCCAGGCATTCACTCTTTAGTTTCCAGATTATGAGGAGGACTAAAAAGTTCCAAAGACTGGTTGGGCCTCGCAATGGCTCTTTACCAACTGGTTCAGAAATATTTTAGTATTTTCAAAACTAGTACAACTATACCAGTGAGTAGTAGCTGTTTATTAGCCCTGGGCACGGGCTCTGTAAGGATTTTAAAGCAGGATATGAAAATCCAAAGTTTTGAAGAAACCCTTTCAGAGGCCTCCACGGTCAGCGACTGGGGCTGAGTGTGTGGGATGTGAGACCACTTTTGGAATTTCGTCATTTTACATCTAGTAGGCAGTATAGCAGATGGTATAGCTATGCTCCCGGCGCTTCTTTCTTGGTGGGATGAGGTCCCCATGTCTCACTGCTTGCTTCTCTCTCCCATGTCTCAAAAGGGATTGGCTCAAAACATAATCCAATCTTGTAGATTGAGTCCTGCCTCATTAACATAACTGCCGCTAATCCCATCTCATCAACATCACACGGATAGAATTTACAACACACATAACACACATAACACACATAACACACATAACACACATAACACACATAACACACACAAGGAAATCCCATCAGATGACAAAATGATGGACAACCAAACAATACTGGGAATCGTGGCCCAGCCAAGTTGACAGATACTTTGGGGGGACACAGTTCAATCCATGACAGTTGCCAACCCCACGACATATCAACACTCTCCCCTTCTCGACCTTGGGTTCCCAGTTACCAGCTTTCCTATTCCCTCCTGCCTTCTTGTCCTTGCCCCTGGACTGGTGTGCCCATTCAGTCTCATTTTGTTTTATGGGCCCGTCTAGTCTTTGGCTGAAGGGTGAACCTCAGGAGTGACTTCGATACTGAGTTAAAAGGGTGTCAGGGGGCCATACGCTCAGGGTTTCTCCAGTTTCTGTCAGACCAGTAAGTCTGGTCTTTTTTTCATGAGTTAGAATTTTGTTCTACATTTTTCTCCTGCCTTGTCTGGGACCTTCTACTGTGATCCCTGTCAGAGCAGTCAGTGGTTGTAGCCCAGGACCATCTAGTTGTGCTGGACTCAGGCTGGTGGAGGCCATGGTAGTTGTGGTCCATTACTCCTTTGGACTCATCTTTCCCTTGTATCTTTGGTTTCTTCATTCTCCCTTGCTCCAAGATGGGGTGGGACCAGTGGAATATCTTAGATGGCCACACACAAGCTTTTAAGACCCCAGACACGACACACTAAAACAATGTAAATTCAGATGTTAGATTATTCTTTTCTGCATTTATCATATTATTAAACCTTCTATTTATGTATTACACATTAAATGGAATGCTATGTAAATCATTAAAAGAATGAATTATATACTTTTATGAACCATTATGGAACAATCTTGAAGATCTATCATTTAGTGTCAAAATACAGAGCTATACACATGCAATAATGAAAGAACAACTCACTCAGCTCTCAATGTACTTCCTTGATAAGATGTTTTTCAGAAGAACTGGCCTGATCTGGTCCCTGGAGCATGCGCAGACATCCTCAAGGCGACCAACAGCCCCTTGACAGGAATCGAGCCAGCACCACAGGGGAACTGCGCAGGCGCGGCACCCCATAAGTCTTGCCATCCAGTCCCAGGAGTCTTTGTTACGGGTTCCATCTTGAATTACCTCTTGTGCGTGCACCTGATCTTCATAACCCCGCCTGTTTCGTGAATAAAGATGCTGCCTTTTCCCCGCCTAAAAACCTTTACAAGCCCTACCCAATCCTTTATTCGGGGAGACAAAGGCTAGCGTTGAATTGCCCCCTTTGTCTCCGCTCACAAGCTGCTTTTCTCAATAAAGTTTTGTTCATGCAGAAAATAAAACAACATTTTTTTTGTGTTGTCCAAATTTTTGCCATGTGCGTGCATTACCTTTTGAAAAAAATAATTTAAAAAATGCAACAAAATACATTTCCTTTCAGAGTAATATGTAACAGGGGAGGACAGATGCCCAAGATTTCATTTTCAAACAGAAATTCCAATCAACAGCACCGGTAGCAGTTGCTGTTTATCTTTATTTGATAAGAGGAGAGCAGCAGACAGAAATGAAAAACAAACGCTATGGAAAGGTATCTTCAAAGATCAAATTCCAGGTGACTCTTATCCCAGTTGCCATTGCTCTCCATTCCAGAATAGTTCCTCAGTTCTCAGAAACCCTGCGATTTAATGGAAAGAACAACAGATGTGGTGTCAGACCGAGTTGAGTTCCAAATCTAGTCACCCCACTTTCTAGCCGTGCAAACAGACATGTGGCTTTAGTCTCTGAGCCTCATTCTCATCAGCAGTCAGGAATCAAAATGTTTGCCCTCCCACCACTAAGATGGCCATGAGATTTAAATGGAATCATATGTGTACAAGCACATAGCAACCTTGTAGACGAAGTACGCTCCCTTCCCATCTCCTCAAACCCCTCTTTAGTGGGCCTCAGTAAGGGTACAAGGAGACCTGGTGACACAGAGGTTAAGCTCCTGCTAATGGAAAGGTGGGTGGTTCAAACTCACCCAGTGGCTCCTAGGGAGAAAGTCCTAGTGGTCAGCTCCCATGAAGATTAACCTGTTGCCGTCAGTCGATTCCAACTCATAGTGACCCTATAGGACTGAGTAGAACTGTCCATAGGATATCCAAGGAGTGGCTGGTGGATTTGAACTGCCAACCTTTTTGTTAGCAGCCAAGCTCTTAACCACTGAGCCACCAGGGCTCCAAAAAGATTACAGCCTAGAAAATACTATGAAGAAGTTCTACTCTGTCACATAGAGTCACGGTGAGTCGAAATCAACTTGACAGCCCTAACAAAAAGAAGTAAGGATATAGACATGCATTCATTTATTTATTCAACAATAATAGACTCTGCTAAGCATTGGAGCTAAAACAGAAGGAAGTGATCCAGTCCTTGCACTCTTAAGCTTAGACTCTAACAGGGAGATGGATGATTAAACATCCAATCACAATAAATCATGGAAATTGCTATGATAGGCCTCAGCCAATCAGATAGAGATAGTGCAGGGCACTATGGAAATGCATATCAAGGGCATCTAGTCACAGACAGTGTCAGGGAAACCTTCTGGAGCAAGCTAGGTTCAAGCTGAGGGCTGATGTTAGAGTCAACCAGGAAAAAGCAGTTGTTGTTATTTGATTTTGACTCATGGTAACCCCATGTGTGTCAGACTACAGTTATACTCGGCAGGATTTTCAATGGCTGATTTTTTTTTTAAATTAGATCATCAGGCTTTTTCCCCCAAGTTGCCTCTGGGTGGACTCAAACCTCCAAACTTTTGGTTAGCAGCCAAGCACGTTAACCATTTGCACCCTCCAGAGACTCCAACATCAAAGTAGCAGTTCACCAATTGACTCCTAAAGGTAATGTTCCAGGCTGCTGTGGTGAAATTGAGTTCCTTTATATGGCCTTTCCCTTGGTTCTTTGGCAAAACAGTTTGAGAGATTTTTCCCCTAATCCCTGAGGAGTAACCTTTGTCCTAGTTTTCTACCCCAGAGGCTTGTTACTTTTGTCCAGGTTGATTGACATTTCCTGGATGTCTTAGTCATCTAGTGCTGCTATAACAGAAATACCACAGGTGAATGGCTTTAGCAAACAGAAATGTATTCTCTCACAGTTTAGGAGGCTAGAAGTCCTAATTAAGGACACCAGCTCTAGGGCAAGGCTTTCTCTGTCATCTCTGGGGAAAGGTCCTTGTCTCCTTTCAACGTCTGTGGGCCTGATCTTCCATGGAGATGTCCACATGTCTTGGCATCAGTCTTCCCCTGGGTCTAGGAGGTTCTCAGTGCAAACACCCTGAGTCCAAAGAATGAGCTCCGCTCCCAGCTCTTCTTTCTTAATGCTAATGAGGTCCCCCAACCTCTGCTAGCTTGTTTAATGTCTTGACTCGGGATACAACTTAATCCTGTAGATTGTGTCCTGCTTCATTAACATAATTGCTGCTAATCTTGCCACATTAATATCATAAAGGTTAGGATTTACAACACATAGAATAATTACATCCGATCACAAAATGGAAGATAAATTACACAATACTGAGGATCATGGCCTAGCCAAATTGACACATATTTTTGGGGGACACAATTCAACCCATAACACTGGGCAAGCTACAAACAACTTGACTTTTTGTCCGGCCCTGGGCTGCAGCCTGCCCGGTGTTCGGTATCCACCTTGCAGGAACTGGTCAATATACTACACAAATGAGGTAATTAGGCATGATGCAAATGAGGTGACTATTAGACTCCTAGCAAATGAGGTGTCTGCGGCCCACAGAGAGGGAATTAGTCAGTTTGTGGCCCACTGAGAGAGGCCATACCTTGAAACCGACATGGAGTTGTGTATATATGCAACCAGTCCCACCCTCAGAGGTTTTTGAGACAGAAAGAAGCAGGAAGAGAAGCAGAAAGAAGAAAGAAGAGAGAAGAGAGAACAAGCAGAGAGAGGGAGAAGGCAAGGAACCTCTTAAAAGAGCTGTAACATGGGTCAAGGGCTATAACACTGGAGACAGAGAGAGGCCCAGAAACGACCCAGCCACAGAGTCGGTAGTGACGGATAGCAGAGCCAAGAGGGGCCTGTCCTGAGGGTGTGAGAGGAGCTGAGAGAGCTGTCCTGCACTGCAGAAGGGAGACTTTGCCTACTCGCTTCCTGATCCTGATCCTGGGTTGTACCCTGTCACTTCCTTAATAAACCACTTAACTGTAAGTATGGTCTGTGAGTTCTGTGTGGCCATTGCAACAGATTATCAAACCCAGAAGAGAAGTAGAGCGTGCCATGGCAGGGATGGCCGGTGTCAGAACTGGTACAATGGGTGGAGAGAAGAGGTGTGTCTGACCTCCGCCTCATGGGAATCCTGGTCTTTATCGCCCCTGAAGTTGGGTGAGGTCTGATACACTGTTACCGTGGCTACCATTTTACAGCTGCCCGCCGGTTGGCTGACCCCAGGAAGATAACTCCCTAACAATGGTGCAAATGCAGAACACACATAGCAGTGCCCCCCGCTTTATATTTGCTTTTATTTTTTTTAATAATATTTTGTTGTGTTTTCAGTGAAAGTTTCCACAGCAGATTAGGTTCCCATTCAACAGTTTTTACACAAATTGTTCAACGACATTGGTTACATTCTTTACAATCTTGAACATTCTCATTGTTTCTATTCTAGTTGTTCTCTTCCCAGTAATCTAGTTTCCCTGCCCCCTTACCTTCTCATTTTTTTTTTTTAAAGTAATAGTTGACCATCTGGGCTCAATTTTTTAATTTTTTAAGGGAGTGCAGTATTCATGGGTGATATTCTTTATTTTTATTTGGTGAGCCAATCTGTTGTTTAACTAAAAGCTGACCTCAGGGGATAGTTTCAGTTCAAGGTTTAAAGACTGTCTCAAAGCCAATAGTCCTGGGGAGTCCACTGGTTTCAACCAGCAAAGTAATTCTGGACTTTTTAAGAATTTGAGGTTCTGCTCCACATTTTTCTCCCATTGCAGCCCCCCGCTTTAGTTCATCACATCCAATTTTTACCAGTCCTCTGGGGAAAGTAGATATTGTTAAGCACAATTAAGGAGCATGAAAACTGCAGCTCAGAGAGAAGAGGTCTGTTCAAGGTCATGGGTTACTGAGTGTCTATGCCACATTTGAAAACAAGAGCAGGATTTGCCTCATGAGACTGAAATCCTGGCTCCATACTGGTGCGTCTAGGCTTTCTACCGCACCGCTACACCTAGAACAGTGCTTGGTACATAGCACGGCCCAATAAATATCATTTGAATGAATGAATAAATCCCAAGTTTGAAGGACCTCTAAGAGGCATCCTCTGTCTTTTGAATAATTTAAATAAATTCATGCCCCAGTCCTTGAATTGAAATTTAAGCATCATAAAGGTTTTCAGGGACTTCAGAGCCCTCTCAAACCAGGATGTTCTGACGCTGATCTGGGTCTCCTTTCTCGCTACAAAGAGCTAATGGGGCTTCGTAGCTTCTAGAACCAGCTCCGTCTAGAGGTCCATTTGGGCTCTGTGGTGTGTGAGGAAAGACTTTGCGTAACGGTCCAACTGAAAAATGAGGAAAATATGCCGAAGAATCAGAAAAGGATCAGCTACGTTTTAGAAATTTAGCTTAGAACATGGTTCCATCGTATGAAGTCAATATGACTCATTCCTTCTGAGCTGGGAAAAGAAATTTTAGACGCATCTTGAAAAGATCATCTGGTTTTCTTCTTACAACACGAATTTAATCCTTGCACCAGCCAAACCAAACAATCTAATACATTGAAGAATGTGTCCCAGACTGAAAAACAGAACCGGCATGACTTTTTATTTTTTCTTTTCTTTTTACCTGAAGCCAAGGTGAGAGGTTCTTGAGAAATTAAGCTTCAGTGCATTGAATAAACTCTCGTACTTTCTGGAACACTTTGGTCTTTGAAATTGCACTGTGCATACTTGCTAACTTTAAACATGGTATCTGCACTGCATCTTGATTGCCCTGTTTGAACTCTGAGTAATCTAATCCTGGGAGGTAAACGAGGCCCTTTTAGCGCCTATTAACTTTCTCCTATCCCTAAGGAGAAATTTATTAAATTCTCTTTATGTGTTCCCAGAAAGCAAACACTGAATCTGGCTGGTAAGCTGGTGTGAGTCTAATGGTGTATTCCTACCAGCTTTTAGTGTTATTTTAATTCATTCTAAATGTAGACTTAAGCCATTAGCCAACTCTCTCTCGCCAGCTTGCTCGCTTGTTCTCTCTCTCTCTTTGCGTACACACACATACACAGACACACTCTTTCTCTTTCTCAATGCCTACAGACATCTGGATAACTTCTGCTCATTTTTTGGACCTCCCTTCCTGTCAGAATCCCTCTCCTGACCCCCAAATCTAGGTTAAGGTATTTCTCCAAGGTGCTCTTACTGGAATTGCTACTTTGCCCGTCTCCCCACTGATACAACACCAGGGACTGTGTTTCTCTAATTGCCCACTTTCCTCTGGCCTCTGGCAGAGAGCTTGGCATGTGGTAGGCACGCCACACATTTCTGTTAAATAAATGAAGGAATGAGTGCGTTCATCTAGCCCTTGAATGCTTGCAGCAATAAAGAAAAACGCTAATTCAACCGGTTCGTTGACTATCCTCTATTAAGAAAGAAATCCACTAATTTCCCAGTTTAAAAAAAAAAATTGTTTGTTGGAACACGAACATTTTCTCCCTAAGAACCTCTGGAACGAACAGTTTTAGGCCTCAGACAAAAAATTAAGTCACGCTAACTATTTAATAACGTGTTTTCTATAAATATTGAAAAGCAATTTGCAAGCAATATGATTAGCACTTGTGTGCAAGGGTTAGGTAGAAGATAACATTATCCTTGTTTTTTAGCAATTATAGATTTGCTGTATATACTTATTTCACAAAATAAGAGGAAACGTGCAGATTTTGATTCCAGTTTAATTCTCTGCAGGACCTCATGCGGGTAACAGAAAGGTACTGGAAAGACCCAAAAGAAAAACCAAAACTTAGAATTGGCCTGAAGGGACTATCTTTGCTGTAAGTAAGCAAATAATGAAAGCTGGCTTTTATAGGTATGCACTGAAAAATACAGGGAAAATACCATACATCATGATTTAGCTCCTACCATCAATTTTGAAAATCAAAACTCCATGTTATACCTCTAAATTTCACAAGATCACACACTAAGGAACACATGAGGTCTTCAAACCTTAGGGAACTACATAAACCTGTGGCTTACCTCCCAAGGTCTCTTCCTGGTTTCTGTTATCACTGGCAACAGCACCAGCGTTGGAAGGCCACCGTGAAATCAAGAACTCACACAATCTGAAACTGCTTGTCTCAGACTTTTCTTCAGCGTGAAAATAATATTCAACTTTCAGCATCTGCTTACCACATCTGCACCCATTTTGGGTCAATCAGATAGAAAATAAAAGGAACTGCTGGAAAGAAATAAGCTACCCATTCAAAAGTAAAAACAGGGAAAGCCAGCTGCATAGAAACCCTATGGATTATGCTGGCTAGGCAGAAAAGAGCTGGTTCAGGAAAAGAAAAAAATCTAACTTCTGAGCAGAAGAGGCTCGGAACATCCATGGGGCAAAAGCACTTCGTCTCTGTATTCATTTCCTAGACCTGCCGTAACATAGCGCCATAATGGGGTCGCTTTAGAAATCAGAAAAACTTTTTCACAGTTCTGGAGGCTGGAAGTCCAAACCAATGTGCTTGTCAGGCCAGCTGCCCCTGAAGTCTCTAGGGGAAGATCCTCTCTTGTCTCCCCCAGCTTCTGGTAGCCGTAGTCATTCCTTGGCTTGTGGAAGCATCTTCTCATGGCGTGGTTCCTCTGACAGCATTTCTTCTCATCTCTTATGAGGGTACCACTGGAATAGGATTAGGACTCACCAGACTCCTATATGACCTCGTGTTAACTCAACTGAAAACGTCTTCAAAGACACTGTTTTCAAACAAAGTCACATTCACAGGTATCAGGAGTTAGGACTTCAACCTGTCTTTTGCAGGGACACGATTCAATCCATAACACTCTCTATGAAAAGCAATTACTAGAAATTCAGTGAAAGTGTTTTCATTCTATTCCAAAATAATTCTCACACAGTATGTTTTCCTCACATTTATTGATTGACTGCCCCCACTGTATCATATATATATCTATAATTGAAGAAAATAGAGAGAAGCAGAAAGAGGCAAAGATGAAAACTCACTCAGAATTCCCATCACTCAGTGATAACCACTGTTAAATTTTCACTGATGGTTGAAATCTCACTCATGGCCATCAGTAAGTTATAGGGAAGGATTTTCTGGTAAACTTTCATTCAAAGAGTCTATGTCAATTCTTCCTACAGTCAAACTTTTCTCTCAGTGTGAGAATTGTTAGTCATTGGGATGAGACTCAAGATGGTGCCCAGTGTGTTCCACAGTTGTTCAACTTGTTTGATGGCTTAATTTTGTTCCATTTGCACTAGGTGAGTGGACTGAGGCACAATTATGCCAGAATAGGGATAGATTTGCATGTTTGGAGGGGTCTCAGTGCACCCTAGTTTCTAAGATACCTAAGGAAAACAGATGAGTCCCAAGACTCCCTTCAGGATTCAAATTGTGAACCACCCCAAGTCTGTGACCAATGAGCTATCTTTACTGTTTGTTCATGAGGTCAGAATTCCAGGTTTGATTTTGGCCTGGACCAGTTACTTTTCTCTTTTCCAAAGGCCACAAACAGCATTGTTAACTGATTTCCTCTCAAAGGATGTCATTCCTTAATGAGGAATTTGTGAAAGATTGTCTAGATGCATTGGAACAAAGTAATCCTGATAGGAAATTGACCCTGCTGATGCCTATTGCATCCCAGGTAACTTATCTATATTATTTCATGTAATCCTGAGAGTAAGTCTATAGAAAAAATAATAATTATCATTATTAGATGAGAAAATGAGACTCAGTGAGATTAATAACTAGCCCAAGATCACACAGTTAATATGTGATAGACCAGAATTCAAAACTCCAAATCCATGCTTTTTCCACCCTGCCATCCTGCTTGTTGGAGAACAAGCCTTAAACACCATATTTTTATGAAAATAATGTGCGCCTTCTACATTTGTTTGCTAACCACGCCCTCCCCCCGTGAGGTATTTTCATAAGCAGCACTATGCCAATTTTTTTTACATGTTGCTGTAAAAAAAATAAATCAGCATAGCATGCTTACGAATATACCTCATGGGGGAGGGTACAATTGGAAAACAAATGTAGAAGGCGTGCGTTATTTGCATAAAAATACTGTATACCTTTTTTGATAATAGGTGAGTGTCTTAGTCATCTAGTGTTCCTATAACAGAAATACCACAAGTGGATGGCTTTAACAAACAGAAATTTATTCTCTCACAGTCTAGTAGGCGACAAGTCCAAATTCAGGGCATCAGCTCCAGGGGAAGGCTTTCTCTCTCTGTTGGCTCTGGAGGAAGGTCCTTGTCATCAGTCTTCCCTTGGTCTGGGAGCATCTCAGAGCAGGAACCTCAGGTCCAGAGGACGCACTCAGCTCCCAGTGCTGCTTTCTTCATGACATGAGGTTCCCTGTCTCTCTGCTTGCTTTTCTCTTTCATATCTCAAAAGAGATTGGCTAAAGACACTATCTAATCTTGTAGAGCTCATCAATATAACTGCCACTAATCCATCTTATTACATCATAGTGATAGAATATACAGCACATAGGGAAGTCACATCGATAACAAAAGATAGACAATTATACAATACTGGGAATCATGACCTAGCCAAGGTGACAGATGCTTTGGGAAGACACAATTCAATCCATGACAACGAGTAAGAAATTCTTCACCTTATGTAAGGTCATGTTTGCATGTGTGTGTGTTGTCGAGTCGGTCCCTGATTCATGTTGATCACATGCACAATAGGATTGGACCGTTGTGATCCTTAAGGTTTTCATTGGCTGATTTTCAGAAGTAGAGTGCCAGGCCTTTCTTCCTAGTTCATTGTAGTCTGGAAGCTCCACTGAAGCCTATTCAACATCATAGCAACACACAAGCTTCCACTGACAGTTAGGTGGTAGCTGTGCTTGAGGTGCATTGATGAGAAATCTAACCCAGGTCTCCCACATGAAAGATGAGTATTCTACCACTGAACCACCATTGCCATATATACGTAGATAGATAGATAGACAGACAGACAGATAGACAGATAGATAAGTAAATAGATAGGTGAGTAGGTGGGTGGATGGGGGTGTGGGTGGTTGGGTTGATGGATGGATGCATGCACAGATGGATGCATGGATGCATGGGTGGATGCATGGGTGGATGCATGGATGGATGCAGGGATGGATGGATAAAGACAGAGAGATCTCAAAATGACTCTTTTATACCAAATAGTCAAAAATACCTAGGGGACTTTTAGTAATACACATAAACCTCATATCTGAATGCTCTTTAAGTGAGAATAACACCTCTACTCATATGGTTTCAGTGAAAATTAAAGAAGAAAATAAATAACAATGTGATACTGAGATTATAAAACACTGCGAACTTATATGATGTCATTATGTCCAGAGTCCTCAAGGTTATAGTTGACCAACTACAACAGCAGCAGCAGCAGCAGATAATAAATACTGAGAGTGTAGTGTAAAAACATTTATATTTCTTGTAAACTATCAAATGAACATGCTCAATCACTCAATCCACGACTATTTATTGAGCCCTTTTGTGTGTTGAGCATGAGTCCGTTCAGATGCAAACCCTGCGTCGCTGTTATGAGATTCGCACAAGTCATCTGTCTCTAAACCTGTCTAGCAGCAGAAGAAGAGTGTAACTAGCAGCTCACGTTGCCATCAGGCAGTGCTAAGTGCTGTGGAATCTCCCCGCTCACTAAGCAAGACGTAGTCTTCTGCATTCTCCTCGTTGGACCTCTGGATTTATGGAGGGGGAGAAGATGTAACTGGCCTGGTCAGCAGGACTGTTTACTTAGCTGATAGCATGAAGTAACCAAATGAGCTGAAAATTGGACATGATAGCTGATTTCTATCAATAGCACTGATAAGTTTCCTGGATCAAAAGGTAAACTCCAAAAAGCTGAGCTTTACAAGGGCTAACTGACATTTTCTCAAAAATTGCCCAACATGACACGTACTGACTCTGTGAAACTGCTGGGAAATTACAAGAAACTAAATTTTAGGAAAATTGGTGGTATGGGTTTGGCAAAATAATTTATTATTTAAAAAGAGAAACAAGGAGTTGAAGAAGGAAGAGTGGGAAAACGGAGGGGAAATGGGAGAGGAGACGGAAAGAAGAGACACCAACTTCATTCAACCACCATTCATACACCATATGCATCATATGGAAGGACCTGTGTAAGGTACTTGGGAGACTACAAAGATAAATAAATTATAACCATTCAACGAACTCAACACATGTTTATTAAGGTAGGAACAGAGCAGCTATTTTAATATGCTACACCAACTGGAAATAAATCTAAAATTATCTAAATGAGAAATAAATCAAAAGCGAGTTTCGAAAGTACCTTGCAATTGTTAGATGGTTGCATTTTCTTAAAAGAAGTGATTTTGGTCTTTTCCTTGAAGAGAACTTGTTGATGGCTGTTACCTGTGGCTAATTAGATTGGGCCCAGATCTAACCCACACAGAGCGTTGCTCCCTCACCTGTCACTAGACCAACAGCACATAGACAATTTAGTTGTGATGGCAATTTTCCAGAGATTATCTGACTGTAGCGTGATGTAGCACAGGGACAAGCGAACCGGAGTTTTAGACACCTGCGTTCTAAACTCGGCTACATCACTAATTACTCTTGAGATAATTGGAGAAGATGATCCGGTATGGTTTTTTCCCCCTAACTTTACAAGATTCTGTCTCAATTATATATGCCTCAAATAAATAAAAATATTATTTTCAAAAAACAATCTCCCAAATAATTATGTTTGATAATAATAAGAGCATTCAACACTTACATCTTCCTACTTTGATTATACGAGTATGAATGTATCTCAGTTGAGAGGGTTAACACTTTGGCGGTTCAAACCAATAGTGTGAATGTGAGAAAGTAACAGGCTGACTAAACTTCATTGCCTTGCTTCTGTATTTTCTTGAACATATCCAGAAATCTGCCAGTTAAGGCTCAAAACTTAAGGACCATTGTTTTTTGTTTTTTGTTTTTTTATTGTTGTATTTTAAGTGAAAGTTTACAATTCAAGTTAGTCTCTCATACAACAATTTATACATACATTGTTATGTGACCCTAGTTCCTCTCCCTATACTGTGACAGCACACTCCTCCTTTCCACCCCTGATTTCCTGTGTCCATTCAACCAGCTCCTGACCCTCTCTGCCTTCTCGTCTCACCTCTGGACGGGAGCTGCCCATTTAGTCTCATGTGTCTATTTGAACTAAGAAGCACACTCTTCACGAGTATCGTTTTATGTCCCATAGTCCAGTCGAATCTTTGTCTGAAGAGGTGGCTTTGGGAATAAGAACCACTGTTCTGAAGACTTACCACTGTAAAACCAGTGGAGTAGTATGAAAAGCAACCAGGCTGCTCTTGTTCACTGGTGTCCAAATGCAGCATAAGCTATGTTTTCACTGAACAAAGTTCAAGCATTTGTGCCTTTATTCCTGCCAATATTTATTCAGAACATGTTTCCAGTGCCACTGGGAGTGAAATTGTATCTAGGAAAGACGATAAGTAGCATTATAAATAGTGAACAAATGAGGACAAACTGCCAGGAAACACCTAAAATAATTCTCTTTATTATTATTATTTTTAGTTTGTGCGTGTGTGTGTGGGGGGGGGGGGTTTGAGGGATAGTTTACAGAGCACATTAGTTTCCCATTCAACAATTTATACACATTTTCTTTCGTAACATTAGTTGCAATCCCCTCAATGTGACCGCACTCTATCCACTTCCTCCCTGGGTTTCCTGTTTCCATTTGCCCATCTTTCCTGCCCCTTCCTGCTTTCTGAACTTCGTTTTTGGGCAAATGCTGCCCTTTGGTGTTATATGGTTGATTGTTCTGAGGAGTATTTTCCTTACAGATGTTATTGTCCGCTTTATAGGTCTGTTTATTGTTTGGCTGAAAGGTGGTCTCCGGGAGTGGGTTTTGTTCCAGATTTGCAGGGTGTCTAAGGATCATAGTCTCAGGGGTTCTACCAGACTCTATCAGACCAATAAGTCTGGTCTTTTTTTATAGATTTGAATTTTGTTCTACATTTTTCTCCTACTCTGTCCAGGACCTTCTACTGTGATCCCGATCAGAGTGGTCATTAGTGATAGCGGAACACCATCTACTTCTTCTGGTCTCTGGCTAGTGGAGGCTGTGGTTCATGTGGTCCATTAGTCCTTTAGACTAATTGTTTCCTTGAGATTATGATTTTCTTTACTCTTCTTTGCTCCGGTTGGGAAGAGGCCAATAGCCGTATCTTAGACGGCCACTCGTAAGCTTCTAAGATCCCAGTCGCTGCTCACCAAAGTAGGATGTAGAACATTTCTTTATGGACTACGTTCTGCCAATTGGCCTAGATGTCTCCCAAAACTATGGTGCTAAGCCCTCAAGCCCAGTAACTCAGTCCCTCAAAGAAGTTTTCATAACTTTGCCCCCTGTGTTCTCTATTATATACATGGATATATAAAACAATTTTCTTTAAATCAAAAGGAAATTGATGAAATTCATGGCATGTATATTTTAATTTACTTCATTAAAAAACATAGTTTTCTCAAAAATATTTTATACACTTTTAATGGTAGCTTTAATCAAATGCTACCTGTGTCTAACTTCAGTTACAGAATATCAGTTTATGTATTTCTAAATATCAGAGGTGACAAAGCATTATTTCAAGAGTTAAATCACAGGTAAGGCTTACAAACTACATATATTCATCATTATTCATGAAGAGAGACAGGAGAAGAACTGTTATGGAAATATTTCTGTCCATTAAAGAGCATTATTCTTGAAAACAACAAGAAGTTTTAAGTAAGCAGAAGAATCAATCCATAGAATTGCTGCTGTTGTTGTCAGGTGCCATTGAGTCAGTTCTGACTCGTAGTAACTCTATGTACAACAGAACAAAACACTGCCCAGTCCTGCGCCATCCTCACAATCGTTGTTATGCTTGAGTCCATTGTTGCAGCCACTATGTCAATACATCTTGTCGAAGGTCGTCCTATTTTTCACTGATCCTGTACTTTACCAAGCATGATGTCCTTCCCCAGTGACTGGGCCCTCCTGATAACATGTCCAAAGCACGTGAGACAAAGTCTCACCATCCTCACCTCCAAGGAGCACTCTGGCTGTACTTCTTCCAAGACAGACTTGTTCGTTCTTCTGACAGTCCATGGTATATTCACTGCTCTTCACCAATGCCATAGTGAATCCTTAGAATAGGCCTTTTAATAGCAAGCTTACATGATAGCTCCTAAATATTCTGGAGCAAACAAACTTTAAAGGAAAAAGGAATAAAGGGACTATTTGTACGCTTACTAGGGGCTTCATATACAGTTGACTTCAACCTTATGGAAGGCCCATTTCCTCAACTACCCAACAAACACAATAATCTTGAGGGCAGCTCAAGGACCCTCTGCCAGTGACTCCTCCTCTAGAAATTTGAGCATCTCTTCCAGTCTCTCAGCACGTTTTCTGCAGAGAGAAAACAGAAAACATTAGCATTGTCACCTCAGTTGCAAGGTCATAGTTTTAATCAGTTATTATCACTTTAAAAACAAATAAATGGCCTTGTTTGGTTGATGACGATGATAATCAATATTATTATAGCACAAGGCTTTGTGTGTGTGTATTTCACTATTTTACTCTTGAATGGATTTCTTATGGTTTTATTTTAGTTTAATACAGTCAAAATATACTATGAGGCATCTCCTTTGCTCCATGCACCATGAAAAGACATGGCCAGTGTTAGCTAACTACAAAGCAGTGAATTCAAGCCCCGCACTGCTGGTATGAAGGCCCTGCTACAAGAGGGCCACAGGGAGGACCCAGTACTGTCTGGGTGAACAAGATGATGGGAAAAACAAAGAAGGAGGCATTAAACCTAGGACATTAGGAAGAGAAAAGGGCATAGAAGCAGAGGAACTAAAACAAGCATGAAAATGCAGGCACGTTGACACACTAGTAAGTGGAAACAAATTAGATTAAAAACATAGCCATGTTCAGATTATGAAAACTCTTGTCTTCGGGTGGACAAATGGTTAATGAGCTCAACCGAAAGGTTGGAGGTTCGAGTCCACCCAGAGGTGTCACGGAAGAAAAGACCGGAGATATGCTTCCAAAACATCAGCCACTGAAAGCCCTGTGGAGCACAGTTCTACTCTGACACACATGGGGTCTCCATGAGTTGAAAATGACTGGACGGCAACGGTATGAGAGCCCATAAACCTCTTTTCAAGGAGATAAATGGTTCTTCTGCTCAAGGAACATTTTCTTAGGCAGTGCTGGTCAAGTAGTCAAGAAAATAATTATACTTTACCTCCATTTAAACCACACCCCTGCACCCCATTCTTGGTGCTTTAATGTATATTAACAACACTGAAGTGGTGTTTGAGGCTGAGTTGAAGATAATTACTTCCTTTGTAATTTTACTTCTATCTCTTAGTAATGTTATGCTTAGGTTTGAGCAGATATATAAAAGTCACAGTGAGATTTGGGAGAGAAAAAAATTGTTGGTACAGTGTGTTTGTGGATAGTAGTTTCTCCAAATCTGTAAGCAGCCTTTTATGGTCTGAAGAATTTATAACACTCCTCTCAAACTGTCTTCAATAACCAGCTTCCTCTTTCCCTTGAAAGAAGTATTGTACATGGACTGAAACTCCCCTGAATACTTCCTGTGTGGGTGATCTGGAGACAGGCCATTCTCTCTTAGTTTAATAAGACTGTCAGGTTGTGAAAAACACACCACGGCAAAGTTATTGCAATAAGTCCTCTAACAAAACTTAGACAAGTCACATGTCAACTTAGTAACTTTATATCTTTTTTTTGAGAAAAAAGAATAATTTAATATATTCCAATGAAAAGTTGAGGACCAGCCAGTAAAGACAATTTTTTAAAAAATGGAAATTTAGAAACATTGTCTCCCAGAGTATAATTTCTGCAAAAGACATAGTTTAAATATCAATCTCTTTTGGTAAGTGGGTAAGTTATTTCACTCAGCCTTGGAGTTTTAAAGTAATTGTCTTAGGCTGGTTTCTCTAGAGAAGCAAAACTGGTAAAGCATATAAATATATATATAGAAAGATTTATATCAAGGAAACGGCTTAGGCAACTGTAGAGGCTGGAACGTCCCAAGTCCATGGATCAAGATGGAGGCTTCTCCTGATTCACGTAGCTGCAGGGCCTGGTGAACCCAAGATCCTCAGGTCGGAGAGCAGGGCACTTGCTCACAGGCTGTGAAGATCAAGAAATCCCAAGACCGGCCGGTAAGTTGCTAGCGCAAGTCCCAAGAACCAGAGGTCAGACAAACTGGAGGCAGCTGCAAGATCCAGTGCAGGTAAAAGCCAGAATGTCCTACATTCTAATGTAGGTCACACGCCCAAGGAAACTCCTTTTCAACTGATTGGCTACTCACAGCAGATGCCATCACGGGGGTGATCACATATAAACACTGAGAATCATGGCCCAGCCAAGCTGACACACAATCTTAACCATCACAGTAATGTTCCACATTTCATCTGATAAAACACCTAAACCTAAAAAGGACCCAGCAGGAGATTTCTTGTTGCCAGGTTGATTTATTTTCCTTTGCTTTATGGTCCCAAAACATATCAAATATGTTTTGCTGTAATTAATACTATAATTTTTTAGGATCTGCATCCAAAAGTGAAATATTGACCACTAAATATCACAACCATCCAGATAACATTGAAAATGGTCAGCTTAAGGTCATAGAATGGAGAATAATAAGGAGGTGAAGTGTCA
This sequence comes from Dugong dugon, assembly GCA_030035585.1. Taxonomy (NCBI): domain Eukaryota; kingdom Metazoa; phylum Chordata; class Mammalia; order Sirenia; family Dugongidae; genus Dugong; species Dugong dugon. Next base: position 72,493,012 of record CM057479.1, read on the forward strand.
AATGTTGCCACCTTATTTGAAGAAGCCTTGTACTACCAGTATATTCTTAATTTTGGTATTATTTCTGTGAGAATGCATAGCATAGTAGCTAAGACTTCAGTCAAATAAAATTGTAAGTGCTAGCTCTACCTCTGATTACTGTGCTATTGATATTGGTATTGATATTGATATTCTACACATCTCTAAGCCTTGCCTACAAAATGGAATGCTAATAGTGTCTCATTTATGAGGTTCTTGTGGGGATTTCATGAACGGAATGTGGAAAGTCTTTGGCCCAAGTTCTTGTATATAGCAAGCACTCAATAAATGTCACTATTAAACAGATTGAGTACATAGAAACGCTTTCCCTGAAGGTCGTGTGAGTTGGTTGGATATGACCAAGACTGTAGGTCTGCAGTCACTCAACAAATATTCAGCATGTCTACTACATGTAGTAGACATGTATCTATGCTATCATACTTCTTTTATCTGAGTCGTTATTTGTCAAAAACCAAGCTTTTACTAGCTCTCCTCATCTCATTCTTTTCCTCTTTCTTTCCCTAGCTTGTGCTTTCCTTTTTTCTTCTCCTTCCTGGGATAGCAGTTCTGATAAGTCAACGTCTATCGCTGTTGAAAGAAAATCTACAGAGAAAGGAAGTGTAAAGAAAGTTAGTATGTTAGACTCCACCCATCATTGTTTTTAGGAGTCGAAGATTGTTGCCTTCCTCCCCCATCACACACATACTCCACCACCATTCCAGAAAAATAATCCTAGGTTGTTATTGCCTGTCAATATTAACACCTAGTACCATGGACTTGGAGCCCTGGTGGCACTGTGGTTAAGCACTGACCTGCTAAACCAAAGGTCGGCAGTTCGAATCCACCAGCTGCTGCTTAGAAACCCTATACGGCAGTTCTACTCTGTCCTATAGGGTCACTGTAAGTCGGAATTGACTCCATGACAACGGGTTGGTTTGTTTGTTTGTTGTACCATGGACTGTGCTTTTTCTCATTACGATGAGGACATATAAGCTCCCTTCCTCCCCCGACGTTCAGACACCTTCCTGGGGGGAAAAGCAGGGGAGAACAAGATTCATTCAGTAAAGGAGGAAGGGTGGTGGGTATCTGAAAATGGTACAAATAACGTATTTATTTTTTGCATCTGTTCAAAATGCAAGGTCAGGATATAATTTGGAAATTCAAAGCAGAGCATTCGCTTGTCAACTGCGTTCTTTCTCTCTGATGAACTCTCCTGGCACCTTACTGTCTTTCGTAATACCTGTCACCTCCTCCTTCGTAGTATTTGGCTGTTTGTCTTTCATTTTTCTTTCTAAAAATAGAAGTGTCTTGACAGCGGGCCCTGTGTCCAGTCATTGTACTCCTCACAGCAATTAACACAGAGTTTTCCAGAAAGCAGTCTTTCAGGTACTCAACACGTTCTGGCTCGTTGCCTCCCATATGCTGGACACCTTGCTAGCCACCACCACTTGATTAAAAATGTCCTTATTAATGCGTGAGTGAACTTACAGATAAATTGTTAAATAATGGAGTGATCTGAAAACTGAACATAATAATATTCTGACCCTAACCTTAGATATTTGCAAAGTGCATTTAAAATTTATCGTCCCTTAGTGTTGATGTGTTGTGAGGTTGTTAACCATTGTCACAGGGCAACATGTGTACTAACTGTTAAATGAGAAACTATTTTGTTCTGTAAGCCTTCATCTAAAGTGAGAATAGCAGCGCAGTTGGAAGAACGTAGTCGATGTCACTGAACTGTGCATGTAGAAATTTTTGAAATGGTGTATGTATCTTTGGCTATGTATATTTTCACCAAAAAAAAAAGGTCGAGAAGGGAGCAGGTTGACATGTTGTAGGGTTGTTAACCAATGTCATAAAACAATGTGTGTAATACTGTTTCATGAGAAACTATTTGTTCTGTAAGCCTTCACCTGAAGTACAATAAAAAAAAAATTTTATCAACCTTCTTCCACACATACGAGCAAACATATGGCTCAGAAGTATTTTCCCTTTGGTTCTGTGTTATACAGAAGTTTTGTGCAAGTACAAATCCTCAGTTTTGTTCTTCACAATGAGGCAAGAATTACATTGAAATTGCCCAGCGCTCTGCCTGCACATGTCCACTGCATAGTAAACATTAGTCTGCAGTAATTCTATACACCACTGGATAGCAGATTCCTTGAGGGCAGGAACTGGTTTCTTTTACTTTTAAAAAAATATATAGTTAATCTTCATTGTCCCAGAAAGCTGTCTTGAATTTAGCAGTTGTTCAAGAAATAGTTATAGTTTAATAAAATAGAACAGAAAAGAACTTAATATATCAGAAATGTTTAATGGGGGGGAACTCGGAGTAACTGTCCTCACTTCTTTTTAATAGATACCCTCTGCTATTCGCGTAATCCTGTGCTGTCCCATATAGTAGCCACTAGCTAAACGTGGCTATTTGGTCCTTAAAACTTGGCTAGTCCAAATAGAGAGGTGCCCAAAGCGTAAAATACAAACCAAATTTCAAAGATTAATACACAAAAGAAGAATCTAAAATATCTCATTAATAACCTTTAATAGTGATTACATGTTGAAATGATAATATTTTGGATGTAACAGATTAAATAAAATATTATTAAAATTAATTTCACCTGTTTCTTTTTCCTTTTTTTTAATGTGGCTACTGGAAAATTTAAAATCATGAAAGTGGCTCTCACTATATTTCTACTGTACAGTACAGGTGTGACCTCCTCACAGATGAGGGTTAGGTTATCTTGTCTAGAATTACCCTAGACCAGAACAGTTCGAATTATTCTGACCTGATAAAAAGCTTTAAATTTTGTTATTTTTACAGGACTCCTTAGCCTCATCAAAACTCCTGCCGACAGAAAAGGATGGCGACCGTGATGTCCTTCAAGCAATGGATTAATCTTCTAGTACCTCTAAAAAAGTTGTTAAATATTCTAGAAAGTCACAGTGTGACATAGAGTAGTCTAATTATTGTCATGTGGCTTCTTGACAATTAGTCATTTAAACAGTACCCAGATGTGGGCCAGATAAGTTATAAATGGTTGTGGTTTGATAACTTTTATACAGCCTGACTAAATTAGAAACTGGGTATTTTATAATAAGCAACTCTGAGAAACAAAGAACTTTAGCTTCCTGTGCAGGAGTATTTTGAGGAATTAAAAGGGGGAAAAAAATGCCACAAATAAAGAATTTTTATTTACTAATCTTTTAATTCAGGGTCGTGGTGGTGCAGTGGTTAAGAGCTCAGGTGCTAACCAAAAGGCCGGCAGTTCGAATCCACCAGCTGGGGCAGTTCTACTCTGTCCTATAGGGTCGCTATGAGTCAGAATCGACTTGACGACAATGGTTTTTTTTTTTTTTTAATCCTATAATTATTTTTTAATAAACTGATACCCATATCAGAGGCATTTCAAGGCTGGTGCAAGCACTCGGGTAAGGATAAAATTAAGATCTTATGTATTTGTTCATTAGAGATGGTGATCTTCAAAACTCTCTTTCATCTATACAATAATTCTATTTCCATATATACCGTAGCATCTCTTTTTTCTTCCTGATGTGAACGTTCTGACAACCACTGACATCAGTTAACCTCAATCATCAGATAAATCACCGACATTAAAGAGTTCACAATACATTCTTCTACTGAACGCAGAAGTCATTTTCTTCCCCCCTCAGTGCTAATAGGTCACCAGTTCCAATTAAAGGCGATAGTAGGGACGCATTTCTGAGTGGTAGAATGTCTTATGTGAACAGAGATGTAATAATATCTCTTGTGCCATCTGAAAAAGTTTGGATGAAATGAGAAGCTATTCTGTCACAGTTAAAAATGGAAGTTAGGTTCTGAGAAGAGCGCAGGAGTGGAAATACTTAGGGAGACCAAGAGGAAGGAGCAGGGACCGTTCCAAAGCAGAGTGCTCGTTAGGAGCACACAAGAAATGGAGGCGCACTGCACTGGTCTCTTTAGAAAGAGATAGAGAAAGCGTCAGCTCTCAGAGATGAGTTTTTAACCCCAGACAGCTGTGAGCAATTTGTCAACTGCTCTGAAGTGTGGCAGAGTCAACCCCCGGGAGTCAGTCACGTGGGCTGGGTATCAGTTTCCATGAGCCTGAACACACAAGAGGACATATCTACCTCAAGGTCATCCTAGCTGTCATTACAGCCCAAGGAATACCAAAATGGTAGAAAAGCAACTCTTACAAGTTAAATGAACTATTACAAACAGGCTCCCTGGATGCATGACAAAATTAAATCGGCCAAAACTACCCAACAAAAAGGTCCATGTGACACAGTGGAAAACTCACCGGTTTTGCTTGCCATGGCTCTGATTCACAATTTCGGTTTGTCACCTTAAGCAATTCATTTAACCTCCATGAACCTCAGTTTCTTTTCCTAGAAGATGAAAATAATTAATACTTAGAATTTAAAGAAATCATGCTACTTAAATTTTCTGGACCATAATAGGTCCTTAATAAATGCTAATCTCTCTCTACAAAAGTAAATCGTAGTAATAAATACATTGATAAAACTTAGAAAGGGATTGCTTTATGTTCACTATTACAGTCTTTGTGCTTTAACCTGGGAGCCGTGTAATAATCTAGAAACATGGCACTGGGCTTCGGCTTTGCTCCTATGTTCCTTCGTTGCTAATCAGACAAGCACGTGGGGCTAACCAAGCTCACCGCATCCATGCGACCCTGAGGTGCAATCCTCCTCACTGCCTATCTTGACCAGTCCATAGACCTTGTCTTCTGTTTTGGTTTCTACTCTCGACTTTCTCCCCAAGTGGAGTCCTGGTTTCAACCCCAACTCACCCTCAGGGACATGGAAGCCAATGCCCCTTGTTCCTGCCAGTCCTCCTTCATCTCGGATTCTGGAGCCTCCTTCTGTGCACCCATAGAAGGATTGTCCAAATGACCAGACAACCAAGGATTGACAACAGCCTAGAATCTCCTCTGGCCCTCCAACTCCCAGGTGGAAACCCTGGGGCAGAGTGTGGCTTGAGTCACAGATAAGCCAGCCACTCCTTAGACTGAATGCCAGGCTTCCCTCAACTGTACCTCTGGGACCAGTCCTATTATCTCAGGGCCCATCTTAGTTCCTACTTCCTCCCTGTCCATCCAACGCTACCAAGAATGGGAGTCTCAAAAATGGAGGTCCAGAATATGCAATCACAACATATACTATATTTAGTTCAATTTTTCTTACAATTCTAAAGCTTAAAGTCGGCTGGCTCTTGTAGAGTTGAGGTGAGGGTATAGAAACTTGACGGACGGCAAAGCAAGCAACAATGAGAACAACACAGGAGGGTTTCAGGTTTTAGGGAAGAAGCAGAAAAAGCTTATTTTGAATCCATCGATGAAGTGCAGGCCGGTATCTCATCTTTCCTTACCCTCCTCTGTTCTGAGCTGGGCTCAAACCTCCCTCTGGGTCAATTAGTATCACTCACTCGGACTTGCTCCAGGAGACACAAGGCGAGAAAAAGGGATTTTCATCCCCTTAAATGTGGTGATGAAAAAAGCATTTTTTCTCCCTTCATAACTCTGGAGAATATATCTAATCTATTTGCCAGCAGTGACTTATGAGGGAGTAACGAGCATGTACATCTAACGGAACCTGGTGACGTAGCACAGAAGCATAATTGTCGCTAGTTTATGAATTCCATGTCCCTTCTCTTTTCAGCAAGAGAAATTCACGCCATATTCGGAGCTTCTCCCATCCTGACATGATTCTCCAATATCTCTTTGAAAATAACAGCAAAATGTTGCACACTCTTTGCTATATGCCATTATGTGGAAACTGGATGTGCTGATAAATCTAAGAATTAATGAGTATGTACTATATGTATGGGAGCCCTGGTGGCGCAGTGGTTAAGAGTTCGGCTGCTAACCAAAAGGTGGGTGGTTCAAATCCACCAGCTGCTCCCTGGAAACCTATGGGGCAGTTCTACTCTGCCCTATCGGGTTGCTATGAGTTGGAATTGACTCAAGGCAATGGATTTGGTTTTTGTTTCGTATGTATGGTTCTGGGTAGCCCAAACAGTTAAGTGTTCCACCACTAGCCAAAAGGTTGGTGGTTCGAACACACCTAGCAGTGCCTCGGGAGACAGGCCTGGAAATCTGCTTCTGAAAAATCACAGCCGTGAAAACCCTATGCAGCAGTTCTACTCTGCACACATGGATCGGCATGAGTCAGAATCGACTTGACAACAACTAGCAACAAAAATATGCATATGTGGCAAAATGAGGACAAAACCACTCTGAAGTACCTTGCAATGTCCTTGATTCTAACAGCCTTGCAAAATCTCTCAAAGTTCCACCTTGCATCAAATGTCTCCATTATCATCATGCCATTGGTAGACATACGCATCAGCTGATCAAAGCTCTCATTGCTAGAACGCCGAGAAACATCGGCTATATTGTAGTTAATTTTGTTTGTGCGTTTTTAAAAAGGAAAAAGTCATCCTCTTTACAAGATATACGGTAATTTTTGTCAAGTTATCTGAAGAGATCAAAGTCTGCCTGGAGCTTAAATACCAAAGTTCCTTGTGAGGCTCACGAAAGGTCTGTATATGTGATGTGCATATTGTTTTATAAAAGCAAACTATTTAAAAGAATTTTTGCTTTTTTTCTATCTTGGATTTTTTTGCTTATTAGTTTTCTTTGTTTTTCCCATGGGATAAATTCTTCCCCCCAGTGATTTCTTTCAGAGTTATGCATGAGTAACTGTGGATGGAAGTTGGTTTGGGTCCAAGAAGAAGCCAAAGCTAGCTCCTGGAATTACACCTCACTAACTAGTTCCATTTTTGATTTATGATCTGAAACCTCAAATCAATATTCAATAAAACCAAAATCAAACCAGTTTCCATGGAGTTGATTCCAACTCATGGCAACTCCATGTGTTTCAGAGTAGAACTGCCCTCCGTAGGGTTTTTGATGGCTGTGAGCTTGCAGAAGTACATAGCCAGGACTTTCTTCCAAGATAACTCTGGGTGGATTCAAACCGCCAACCTTTCAGTTAGTAGCCAAGGCCTTAACCGTTTGCGCCACCCAGGGGCACCTGGATGTTTAATTGTTGTGTGCTGTCGAGTTGATTTTGACTCAAAGCGACCCTATAGGACAGAGCAGAGATGCCCCATATGGTCTTCTAGACTGTAATCTTTACAGGAGCAGATCACCAGGTCTCTTCTTCTGCAGAAACACTGGGTGGGTTCGAACAACCAACCTTTCACCCATTGTGCCACCAAGAGTCCTTTGGATATTCAATAGGACCCTGAAATTTCTTCCATGTTTCTCCAAGATGTTGTCACTCCACCACCCAAGAAAAATGTCAAACCTTTTCTGTCTTCAAATTCTCATCATCCCTGCCGTCTCCTCACAGCCGCTGATACCACCTCATTCGTCATCTATAGAAGTCATGGGGGTGAGCACCCTCAATCTCTCCATCAACTCCCCTTCAAACAGTCTGCACTGGCTCCCAGCCCCTCCCCTTGGGCCCAGCCTCTTCCATGAGCCTCTTGTGAGAGGCCAACCCACCTCTTGTGCTCTGGATTCCATTTTCTCTCACCTTCCCAAGGAGGCTGCTCCTTCAGTCATCCACCTTTTTCCTCTCGCCGTAAGCCTCTCCCTTTTGACTAGCTTATTTTCATCATCATAAGAACATGTTCTTATATCTCCCACTGAAAGTCAAAAAACAAAAAAATCCCCTTGATTTCTGTCCTCAAACCCTCTTCATCCCCGTGCAGCCCTCCTAGTCAGCTGCTGAGAAGCCATTGGAAGATGATAAGCACCATGGTCCCACCCCATTTCTCCGCCCTCCTTCAGAGCTGAACTCCTCTCTTCTTTCCCACCTCCTTCAGTCTGGCTCATACACTCATTACCTCACTGAACCCTGTCAGTCATTATAGCCCTGTTTGTTGCCAATACAAAGAATGGTAATAGCAGAGCATATGGTTTGGATCATATTTCCTCTCCCCTAGTTGCAGTCCATGCCAAAACGCGGCCCTGTGCTTTGAACGTGCTAAGACTCTCCTGCCTCTTCCCTCCGCTGGGCCGCTTCTCACCCCAGATATCTGCAGGTTTCATCCCTTGCAACCCTGACGTGCTGATGTTAGGTGCCGTCGAGTCTGTTCTGACTCGTAGCAACCCTATGTACAACAGAACAAAACTGCCTGGTCCTGCGCCATCATCATAATCATTACTGTGTTTGAGCCCATTATTGCAGCCACTGTGTCAGTCCATTTTGCTGAGGGACTTTCTCTTTTTCTCTGACCCTTTACTTTACCCTCTTCAGTGATTGGTCCCTCCTGATGACATGTCCAAAGTAAGAGAGACGAAGTCTTGCCATCCTCACTTATAAGGACTTTTCTGCCTATACTTCCTCCAAGGTAGTCGATACTATTCAAAACGATTCACCCGCCCAGTGCTGTCCTCATCTTTACTGTGCTCTGTCTCCTTGTGCTTATCACCTTCTAATTGCTTATTGTCTGTCTCCCGTCTCTGTCCACAAGGATAGAGACTTTTGTCCAAGTCTGTGTCCCTAGCACCGTGTACTGTGCCTGACATACAGTGGATACTCAATCAATATTTGTTGAATGGAATGTGCCAGGCACACTCCTAAGGGGTTTATGTGCATTAGATTAAGTCACAACATCCTGACAAAACCCCCACAGAGGTAAGAACTATTGTTAATCCACATTTTAAACGAGGAATCTGAGGCACAGGGAGAACTGTTTGTTTAGTTCCCAAGGTCAGAGCCAGAATTCAAACCCAGGCAGTCGGGCTCCAGAATCACAGCTCTTGACCATCGTGTTATAACGCCTCTCAGGCTCAAGGGCCCACTCTGTCTTCATCTTAAGCATCTCTCAGCAGCCATGGACATCATCCGCCAGCCCCTCCTCCTTGAAACGCATGCTTCCAGCCTGGTTTTCTCATTCTGTGGCCTCTCTTCCTCTCTGTCCTTTTCCTTGCCCTTGGAGAGTTTATCGGTTCCCATGAATTTCATTGCCATCTTTATGCTGATGGATCCTGATTTATACCTCCCACCATGTCATTTCCTGTGAACATCATGTTCACGTACCCACCTGCCTGCTTGTCATCACAACGTCTACATACCACAGAGATCTCAATCTTAGCATGTCCAGGACAACCTAAGCACACCCCCCAATCTCTCGCACCTCAATAAATGGCTCGCCCATCTGCCCAGATACTCAATCCTCATCCCCAGGAGTCATCTCTGTCTCTCATCCCCTTGCCAGTTCATCCAGTCATCAAGCTATGATGATTCTCCATCCCAAAGACGTTTGCACACTTCTCTCCAACCCCTTGATACCAGCCAAGTCCACATCTGCTTCATTGTGTGCCCAAATCACTGCACAACTTCCTGACTGAAATCCTGCCTCTGCTCTTTTGCCGCCAAACCATTCTCCCCACAGAAGGGAGCAAAGGACTTCCTTAAAATGCAAATGTTACTGTTCAGTGTAAAACCCTCCCATGGAGAATAAAATCCAGCCCCTACACCCTGGACTGCAAAGCCCCAGATGATCTCAAGCTATCTATCTGATCTCATCTGTGCCATTCGCCCCCTCGCTCCACATTTCCATTCCTCAAATATGCCAGACTATCTTATACCCCAGGAACTTGGAACACACTGTTGTCTCTACCTGAGACTCTCCCCCCACACACATCCCCCCAGCTACATCATCTTCTTTTAGGTCTTAGCTTGTATTTCTTTCCTCAAATCATCCCCCATCCCATCCAAAACAAGTTCTCTCCTAGTGTTCTCTAACTCAGCCCTTGTCTTTGCTTCACCAGGCTCATTAAAAATTTCAATTATTTCATTTCTTTTTTTCCTTCTTGTTTGTTTAGTGCCCCCTAAAATGTAAACTCACGAGGGAAAGAAAGACGCTTTCTTCACCACTGAGTACTGTAAAATAAAATTATAAATTTGCGCCCTGGTTAGGAGCTAGGCTGACAAGCAAAAGGCTGGCAGTTCGAATCCACCAGGCTCTCCTTGGAAACCCTATGGGGCAGCTCTACTCTGTCCTGTAGGGTTGCTATGAGTCAGAACCAACTTCACAGCAACGAGTTACAGGTTTTTTATGAAAACAGAGAGTTTTCTTGCTCAATACACTAAAGGTCATCTTATTAAAAGTTAGAAACCCATGTGCTATATAATCATATATATAAATGCTACTTATATGATACTATATATATATATAATTTTTAAAGCTTATGATTATGCCTTAAGCGGTAACTAACCTTTATAAGCACCTTGTCTTGTTTCACATAATTATATTTAGGTGATCAGACTCACTGACACACTTGGAACTTATTCTTTCAGAAAACAATAGAAGGTTAATGAACATGTCTTGTTTCAAAGACCCAGAAATCTTACAACCGTGGCTCACGGATCTTGTGATTGTCTTACTGAGGTTCCCATTGCTGAGGTTTGAGCACATGTCGCTCCCTTACAAGATTTATGTGTTCTGACATAATCATCAACCAATCCAAAAATTTTTGTTCCACTTTCCCAATAAAATTATATATGACTACCCTGAAAATCTTAATTACTTGGCGCACTGATTTACCGGGTAATGACATGCTGCCCAACTTTAAAGTTGTGTATTAAACCTGCATAGCCATCCGTTAATGGTTCAGACTTGTTTATTTTGGACAGTTATTTGGTGTCAGAAGAGGGGTCTGAAGAAGAAGACCCTTGACGGAGCCCATGGTTGGTGAGTGACCACCTGCCGGCAACAACATGACCCCCGTGTTTGCTGACCCCTCGCCAACCCTGGAGTCCAAGAGGTACGTCTCGTCTCTCCCGGGTCTGAGATCCACTCCCTTTGCATTTTGAGCTCCCGGATTTATTAAAGCAACTCCAGCTAGGCATGACTTGGGCCCACAGCCCAGAAGTGAGCTTGGTGAGTCACCTTTTTGTTCCATTTCAAGTTCCTGCCGTCAGCCGTTTGATGGAGACCTCGATTTAGGTATAGTTGTCTTGGGGATTCTAAGCATGGACTTCCATTCTAAATCTCCTTCTACTATCTCCCCTAATCCCTGCTTCTTACATCTTCTCTTACATCTTCTTACAGAGCCCCATGTTGTGGAGTTTGAGTAAGTTGATTGACTTGAATTCATGGTGTCTGCTTTGGGGAACTGAGTTCCCATTTTTTGTGTTGTTTTCACTCCAGAGTCATATGTTGTAGCTTCTTAAAAGTGGATTAACTATACCAAGCATTGACTCTGTAGTGGTCATTTTAAGGAACTTTTGTTTGATATCTAGGTTTTGTTATTGGTTATTCAAACACTCTCCTTGAGTGGGTCTAAGGGAAATTGGACCGGGTATGATAAAGAGATTTGGGCTACATCCAACAGAGGCCTCGGGTAAATTTTAAAAAATGGATTCAGCTGAGTTCAAAGTGTCTGTGACCCCCTCCATCTGGACTTTGGCAAGTTAGTAAAATTATGGATCTAAAACCCGTTTTTTGTTTGTTTGTTTGTTCTGTAGACATAGTCAACCTTATAAAAACCAACTTGGAGCTGTAGTAGCTAATTTAGGAAACTGGGTTCCTATTTGTTTTGTTTTCTGTTGTACTGTTTCAGAGTGTACTGCTGTCTAAAATTGTCGATGGTCTTCTTATGTCTCAGTTTTGTTTTGAGAGTTTGGCTTTGTTCCACAGAGAGCTCTGTCTGCTTTTCTTGCCTGATGTCAGGTTTGGGGCCTGATTGTCAGTTTTCACGGGGTCATTTTAAGTCTCAATCTTCTTCTCTTTCAGAAAAATCTGCTTCCTACGTGTTCTCTCATCCCTAATTCTTGTGTCAATCTTTCTAAATGGTATTATTTCACTAAAAATGATTTAGTCCTTCAGTGGCCACTTAGAAAACTTTTTAATATAAATTGGTTCATTTAAAAAGTGCACTCAAATAAAAAAGAAAGAACGAACTGATTATTTGATTATTTTCATTGGTAAAAGGAGGCCTCAAAAAGACAAAAAAAAAAAAAAAATTCTAAATTGCTTCTTTAAAAGATTCCTTAAAGCGTGCAAAAAAGAAACCAAAAAAACCAAACTCATTGCTATCAATTCCAACTCACCAGATGGTATTATCATATTAGATTATAATATTTCTTCAAGAACTTTATTCTAATTGGTTTAGAGATAAATAAGTGATTACATGAATTAGATATTTCTAAAAGTCCCTAAAATTAAAAAAACTAAACCTCAAATATTTTCAGTGTTAAAAAAGAAATACTGTACAAACTAAACCAGAAACTTTTATAAAATTCAAGTTCACATAATTTAAATAAATCTCTGACAAACTAGACTAGTCTAATAATTTTTGTTTAATAAAAACAGTTATATTTTCTCTGAGTTATCATTATTAAATATAATATAAGTGTACGTTTTTTTCTTCTTGGATTTATTTTCCCTAACTTATACAAGTTTACTGATAAAACAAACTGCTGAATATCTAAAATTTGAAAAATATAAGATTGTGTTTAACTAAATTGTGTTATAATTCTAACAAACTTAATGTCAACAGTAAGTATGTTTTGTGGTATGTAGGCTTAAAATGGAGTCCTGGCTAAGAGCTCAGCTGCCAACCAAAAGGTCAGCAGTTCAAATCCACCAGTCGCTCCTTGGAAATCCTATGGGGCAGCTCTACTCTGTCCTATAGGGTCACTTCAAGTCAAAATCAACTTGATGGCAAAGAGTTTGGTTTTCCGGTTTTTAGGCTTAAAGTAATTTTTAAAATCTCTAGATAACTTGAACCCTCGTGGCACAGTAGTTAAGAGCTCAACTGCCATCCAGAAGGTCAGCAGTTCAAATCCACCAGCCGCTCCTTGGAAACCTTATAGGGCCGTTCTACTCTGTCCTATAGGGTCGCTATGAGTTGGAATTGACTTGAAGGCAACAGGTTTGGTTTTTAATCTTTACAGAAGCAGACTGCCACATTTTTCTCCCACAGAGTGGCTGGTGGGTTCAAACTGCCAACCTTTCAGTTAGCAGCCAAGCACTTTAACCACTGAGCCACCAGGTCTTCTTTCTATGAGAGAGTATAGTAGACATTATTTTCATGGTACAGTCCACAGTAGATTCTAGTCCTTAGATTTTATTTGCTCACAAGTTACTTCTACTGACAAAGGTTATATTTAGCTGAACTATGTGATTCGATTTGCAAATCCTCCACCCCCTACCCCACACATATTTAAGTAATTGTTTCAAAGGTTCACAATCACTGCTTTGTAAGTAAGGAAGGTGGTGGTACAGTACAGTGGGGCTAGCTGTGTTTGCTTCTGCAACAAGTAAAAAAAGCCCTTTAATATGAATAATCAGGCAAGTTTCTGAGGGTGAACATTGGTCCTATCATCTGGCCTATGTGGCAAGCTTCCTTACAGTGTTAACAGACAAAACCCTTCAGAAAACCACCCACACGGAGTAAAACTGCTTTGATAACGTTGCTGCTGGTTTGTTGTTGTTTCAGTGAAAATGATTCCAGATGATGGGTGTAAAATAAATACACCTGCTCTGTAAGTGGGAGTGCACCGTCATGCTAATGGAAACAGACCCGCAGGACAACTCCAGGGAGCAGGAAGCAGATGAGTGAAGCAGCACTGAACCTCAGGCCAGGGCTGGAGGAGATCCGGGTTAGTTCTGCCATTTGCTCCCTGAGAGAAGCTGGGCAAGTGGCTTCACTTCTCTGAGTCTCCTTGATGAAACTGGAGGATTGAACGTAGTGATCTTTATTCTTCCATGTAGCTATTTTAAAAATACAGATCAAGCCACTGTTTTAATTCTATTGTCATCTAACATACCGATATTTTCTTGGGCACTGCGTTTCAATACATGTGTGCTTTTTACTAACACAATAAACATATATATCTGAGAGGTTTTTTTTCTTTAATCTTATTCAGTTTGTTACCCTCGATGCTCCCAAAGTCCCCTGAATTTTCTATCATCCAAAAGCAAAAGTGGCTGTTTTTCCTTAATATATATTGTAAGCTTCCCTTATATTAACATATTAGTAGCACCTAAAAGTTTAGTAGTATCTTGTACTTTGAGTGTAATAATGTTCAACACCCAACTTCCTCTAAGTAGACTTTTAATAAAAACCAAAACCAAAAGTGTTGGCATTGAGTCAATTCCGGCTCATAGCAACCCTATAGGACAGAGTAGAACTGCCCCACAGGGTTTCCAAGGAGTGCCTGGTGGATTTGAACCGCCGACCCTTTGGTTAGCAGCAGAGCTGTTAACCACTGTGTCACCAGGGCTTCATACCCCATAAAGAACTTTATTAATAGCTAATCGCCAGGGGCAGATTAACCAGTAAGCAAGGTACACATGGACTTCCAGTAAGCAAGGTGTGCATGGGTTGAATTGTGCTCACTTACTGATCTATAGTGCACAATTTCACCTGTTTTCACCACAAGGTGAACTTGTGGACTGCAGATTAGTATGTAAGCACAAGTAAGCCTATGCGTACATTGCTTATTGGGTTATCCGCCCCTGCTAACCTTAAGCTAGCATCACAAAATCCCTAGTTATCCCTAGTACTATACAGTCACATGCACCCAACGGGTCCTTCATAAATACTTGTTAGGTTAATGAATCAGCTTGTCTGGACTTGTAGGAACCTAAAGACGAGGAGAAACAGAGATAAGAGTCTAGGAATCAAACTGCTGTTTGCCGAGTAACACACAGTAACAATTCTTAAAAATCTGTAGTAATGGATGCTGACAATGGGTGGTGAAGATTTATTCTCTCTGGGCCATGTTCCTCTCCTTGGTGAATGCACAGTTAAAGACCTCTCTTTCTTATCTCCCACATGCACACACCATGTTCCCACCAGGGCAAATTGTGCCTATGAGGACGGAACTGCAGAAGCAATTCTTAGGATCTCTGTGGGATCTGTGACCAGGTTTAACGCCCTCTTTCAGGGGTTTCCCTGGCCTTTCAGCAATTTTGAGAGCCTGACCGGAACAGCCTAAGCCACCTCTACAGGCATCAGTTCAATCCCCTCACTTGAACAGCCCCACTCCCTGGGGTTGGAATCAAACGGAGAAGCCTACTGGAGTGTGCATATAAGAGACCATTTAAGAAAGCCTATGCCTGGACGCACGAGGCTTTGGTGGCTCAGTGGTAGAATTCTCACCTTCCATGCAGGAGACCTGAGTTCTATTCCCAACCGATGAACCTCAAGCACAGCCCCTATCGGTCTGCAAGGGAGCCTTGCATGTTGCTATGATGCTGAACAGTCTTCAGCAGAGTTTCCAAACTAAAACAAACTAGAAAAGAAGACCTGAAGATCTCCTGAAAATCAGCCCATGAAAACCCTATGGATCACAATGGTCGGAGCCAAGACCGATCATGGGGATCACGCAACCCATCGAAAGGACAGTGTTTTGTTCCATTGTGCGTGGGGTTGCCATGTGTTGGGGGGGCCACTTGACGGCAGCTAACAACAACATGCTTGGACATAGAATTCTCAAGAAGTGGGAAAGTATTGCCTGCAGAGCCTAGGTGGTATCTGGCAAAGAATACCAGAGGACCTGGGTGGAGTGCTTTTACAAAGCACAGGCTCACACTGATGCCTCTTTCCATAGCACAGCTTCCTGAGGGAAGGAGAGCCAGCATTTCCCGTGTCCATTTGACTGAAGATGAGGCGAAGGCTCAGAGTGGCTAAGGATTATGCATGATATGTTCAAAGTCACCAGATGGATCATTGGTGAGACCGCAAATGGGGTCTGACTCCGTATCTTGCAATGGTTCTACCACGCCACACCTCCTTCTGTGGGTGTGTCACGGCAGGAGGTTGGTAAGTGTTGCTAATTAGTGAATCACTACCTTGCAACCATGCCTTGGGCAACTGAATTCTTTCTTTTATTCTGGGCTGGTTTTTTAATCTAAACTGCTGGAGCAGATAATCTTTTGCAATCCCACGTTAGATATAAGATTCTAGGAAATAAGTTTGTCTAAAATAGTGCCTGGGAAATAGTAAGAGGCCTGTAGTGTACTCACCGAGATAAACCAAAGAGCTGTGGGCTTTCTAGAGTAATAGCTGCTTAACTGGCGTCCCAGCTTCCACTCTTGCCCTGCTACGGCTTCTTCCCACCCAGCAGCCAGACAATCCTTGACTGTGCACGATTTAAACAGAGACCGCCCCTCACAGACCCTCTAGTCACCCTCCCTGGATTTCTTCTCCCCGTAACACTTATGACATTCTAGTAAATAATTTACTTATTTATTGTCCTTACTGTTGGCCTTTCCCCACTAGACTGAGAGCTCCAGGAGGGCAGGGATTCGTATCTGTTCTCTTCCAGCGTCT
Source organism: Dugong dugon (assembly GCA_030035585.1). Classification (NCBI taxonomy): domain Eukaryota; kingdom Metazoa; phylum Chordata; class Mammalia; order Sirenia; family Dugongidae; genus Dugong; species Dugong dugon. The sequence continues at coordinate 72,509,352 of CM057479.1, forward strand.
GGAACACAGTACGTATTCAATCAACACTTGCAGAAAAAAAAATTAAAAGTACAGGGAAATAGTCTGAAATCCAGTAACAGCAGGGCATTCTGTAAAATGCCAAAGGAACAGTTGAGGGATCAGTTAACAAAAGAGAAAGAGATCCTCCTCCCCAAAAAAGTTTTCAGAATAAGCTGGAGAATTTAGGACTTTAAATTAAAAGTGCAGCTATGTGGATGGGGAAAAAAAGCAAAGAAGGAAGGAAGGGAGGGGGAAGGGGGGGAAGAAGGAAAGAAATGAGTCTTTATGTAGGCTTAGCAGGGTGTTTATTAAGATGTTGTTCTTCAAACTGTGTGATGGTACAGTTAGCTCACGGCTGCTAACCCAAAGTTCCGCGGTTCGAACCCACCAGCCACTCCTCGGGAAAAAGATGTGGCAGTCTGCTTCCATAAAGATTACAGCCTTGGAAATCCTATGGGACAGTTCTGCTCTGTCCTACAGGGTCATTATGAGTCGGAATTGACTTGACAGCAACAGGTTTGGGTTTTGGTTCGAACTCACTGGCTGCTCTGCGAGAGAAAGATGTGGCAGTCAGCTTCCATAAAAATTACAGCCTTGGAAACCCTATGGGGCAGTTCTGCTCTGTCCTACGGGGTCGCTCTGAGTCGGAATTGACTCGACGACAACAAGTTTTTTTGGTTTTCTATGGAGCACTATGGGTCAGGGGAGGGGCCGATACAAACTTCAGCCCCCAACATCCCAACCTGCCCCCCGCCCCCGCTTTTTATATCTTTACATTTTGAATTGCTGGGTAAACTTCTGTTATTTTAAAAATGCTTCAGCCTGAAGAGTTACTACCGTAAAGTGTATTACGCCTGGCAACTCCTGAGGTGAATTCACTGAAGCCTACTCAGAGAGAAGGGCAGCATCAGACAAAGCAGACTGTTCTCCCTGTGCTCAGCAGCCAGCTGCGGGATCTGAAGAAGCTGCGGAAAAGAGAGGAGTGAAGGCAAAGGCCAGAACGCGTTGATCTTCAGAGAAATGTGTGCCTGAACTTAGGGTTGAGGTGGTGTGGACGATGAAAAGCAGGAATCCCGGTGTGCCTAGAAAGTCAAACTCGATTTCGAAGACTGTTAAACTGTTTATGTGGGGGAGTGTTAGGGATTGTACTGTGTCGCCCAAAAATGTGTGTCAACTTGGCTAGGCCGGGATTCCTGATATTGTGTGATTGTCCACCATTTTGTCATCTGATGTGATTTTCCTGTGTGTTGTAAATCTACCTCTATGATGTTAATGAGGTGGGATTAGAGGTAGTCATGTTAATGAGGCAGGACTCCAGCTACAAGATTAGGTTGTGTCTTAAATCAAACTCTTTTGAAATATAAAAGAAAGAAGCCAGCAGAGAGACAGGGGGACCTCCTAGCACAAAGAAGCAAGAGCCTGGAAGATAGCAGGACCTTTGGATCCAAGGTCCCTGTGCTGAGAAGCTCCTCAGACAGGGGAAGATTGATGACAAGCACCTTCCTCCAGAGCCAATGGAGAGAGAAAGCCTTCCCCTGGAGCTGGTGCCCTGAATTTGGACTTCTGACCTCCTAGACTGTGAGAGAATAAATTTCTCTTTGTTAGAGCCATCCACTTGTGGGATTTTTGTTATAGCCGCACTAGACGACTAGGACAGGGTGTGAGTGGGCTCGCCATGAATTTACAGCTTCAGAGGACGCTGAGAGGACACAAAGGCATTCTTTGGAAATGAGTCAGAAAGCTGGAGTTGGGGCTGTGTGGAATGTGGTGGGAATGAAAAAGTGTTGTGGTTTGTAGTGTTGGGAGCAATTGCGTGGCCCTGACCGGCCATGGCTATGGTTGCTGACCGTCATCATGAACAGTGGGAATCCTTGTTCCACAGGCTGTGTCTCTGCTGTGGCCCCAGATCCACTGTGATTGGATTGGGGGCTTGCTCCTCTGAAACACAGCTGAAGGAGGCAGGGTGAAAGCGGGGGTCAGGGGAGAGAGGCTTTCCACGACAGACTCTGGGCTGGGAGTAGTTCAGTTTCATGTTTTTAAAATTATTAGTAACAGTCTACGTTTATGTGGAGCCTGAGAACCTTACCTACACTGATATATCCTACTCTGTTAGCATTTCACTTCGGGCGGTTCTTAATCACCCCCACCTTGGTGCTTAATTTGATATATATAATGACTCATAATTTGATATATACAATGACTCATGTATGCACAAAAAAATTATAAATAAGCCTGGCAGTTTGAGGAGAAGACACCGAAGTCATACAGAAGGGAGGATATTGAAGTCATTCAGCCTGATTCGTACTTGTTGGTATTAGTTAACCTTTTAATGTTAATATTATAACTGGTATTATTAACATTTTTGTTGATACTCTTTGCAGTGATGCTGCCCTGATTTGGTGCTTTGGGTGATTTGAAATTTGGAGATTTGAAAGTAACATGGAAACAGGGAAATTTGTCAAAAGGATGAATTTCCTAAAAAGATGCACATTGATATGTGCATAAACCATGAACACAGGAATTTCTGTACGGTAATAAACAACAGTAGCCCTACCCATGGCAGACCTGGCACTGCACGAAGCAGAGGGGCAGGGCAGCAGCGACCTTTGTAAGTGCAGGGAGAACTGTAAAGTGACTCAAAACCACACCACACAGGACATCGCTGAAGAAGTGGGATTGTTAAGCTTGGAGAAAATACTCACTGAACATAACACTTGTTGCCTTCGGGTTGACTCTGACTCATACAGACCCTACAGGACAGAGTAGAACAGCCCCACAGGGTTTCCAAGGAGCAGCTGGTAGATTCGAACTGCTGTAAGCTCTTAACCACGGTGCCACCAGGGCCCCTAACCCAACATAATACCTATCTCCACATATTTGAAGGCTGTTTTGCAGGAAGAAGCTGGGGCTTGCCAGGTCCAGCCTCCGGGGGTAGACGTTGAGAGATGCATCTTGTTGGAGAGTGGAGCATGACATCAGCCACACTCACATCTCTGCTGCTGGCTCTGAGAGGAAACCACCACCTTGAGCTGCCACCTAGCCATGGCCTCCACACGCCCGCCAACAGTGAGGTCAGAAAAAGCGGGAAGGTTTTGGCATAAAACATCGACTCAGCCGACTGTGCTGCACTACGGCTAGAGATAAACTGTGGCAGATTTGTGATTTGTTCCTTTGGAATCTGGCCTCATGGTAAATGAACTTTGGGGAATGGGAGAGATTTGTAGACAAAAGGAGAAACAAAGTAGACATTAAGTATATCAGATTTTTATAGAAATGAACAGACACCAGGTATCAGATTTTGCAAATCCATAGGCGGAACTCTTGAGCCAGGTGACTGGGGCAACTGACTTACCCTCCGTATGTTTGTTTCCTCATCTGTAACATGGAGATAATAATAAAGTATCTACCTCATACGATGAAGGTTAAATGAGTTGGTGCCTGGCCATCACAAACAATTAATAAATGATTATTATTTGCATATCAAATTATTATTGTCATCACTTGTCCTCAAGGTCTAAGGCAGAATCAGACACCTACTACCCTATAAGAAAAATGTGGCTGTTAAGCAACAGCCTGATCTAGCTCTCTTGGTATCTGGGTGCGAATCTCGGTAAATAAAGTCATAGAAAAACGTATGTGCACGGGCACGTTGATGATGTTTCCTCGCTATTTCTTCCTTTCTGTCTCCCTACAGAAATGACCACTTTACGACATATTCACTACTCTGTTCTGTGCCATCAGACCACTTAGATAGCAACTGTAACTTTAGCAAATGCTGATTCCGATATTAACCACCCAATAGATATATCAGCCTGAATGTCTTGCAGGCATCCCAATTTCAACACGCCGGAACTTGAACTCATTATCTATATTTCAAGTCTTCTCTTTGCATTTCTTATATTTGTCAATTTACTCAGTGATTTCCAGAGTCAGCTTTGGTTTGGCAAGGCTACCCCCATGATTTTCCCTCAAACTTATCTCTCTTGAATCTTACAACAAAACCGCCCTGGTTCAGGGCTTCTTGATTTATTGCCTGGACTGCTGAGGGGACTCTTCCTCTAAGCTCTCAAAGGTTCTCTTGCTCCTGTCTTATCCTCAGATGCAGGACCATCGAGATAACTTTTCTAAAATGCAGATTTGATCAAGGTTACACTCCCCCGTGACTACAGTATAAAATCTACAGCCCTGTGTGCCTGGTGTTTATGGCTCTTTATGGTTCCAGCTTACCCATCCAGTCCCACCTCTGGGCACTTCCTTCTGTGTTCCTTTAGCTTTGAAGGCTGATCCCTCCCCACACCTCCCTTGCCTCCAACACACAGAGAACCCAGGCCCGTCTGGATCTTTGCTAGTGCTAGTTGCACTCCCTGAATGCCCCTTCTCCTTTCTCTTCCCTGGGAGCCTCGAGCAGCTCAGACATCACTGCTTTAAAGGTATCTTTGCATTAGGCTTCCTTCTGCAGAATTCTTTACCAGTACCAGTACAGTTGCCTTTGAGTTGATTCCAACTCATGACTACCTCACATGTGTCAGAGTAGAATTGTGCTTCATGGGGTTTTCAAGGGCTGGTTTTTTGGAAGTAGATTGCCAGGCCTTTCTTTTGAGGCACCTCTGGTTGCACTCGAACTTCCAACTTTTCAGTTAGAGGATAAGCATGTTAACTGTTTGCACCACTCAAGGACTTCACAGGATCCCTCACTATTGGGTTTATATAGCATTTTAGCTTTTTAATAACATTAAAGGTGTAGATGGTTTAAAACAATAGATTAAAGGCATGGAGGGCTTACTCTGTCCATTAGGTGCTTTTTAAAGTATGAACTCTGTCTTACGAGTCTTAACCTCAGCAACTATCACAATCCTTAGCACAGAATAATAATAATACTAATAAAAACCATCACCATCAAGTCCATTTTGACTCATGAAAATTCAACTGTTCCAGAGTAGAATTTCTCCACAGGTTTTCTTGGCTGTAATCTCTACAGAAGCAGATCACCAGGCCTTTCTTCTGTGGCATCACTGGGTGATTCAAACTGTCAATCTTTAGGTTAATAGTTGAGTGCCAACTGATTGTGCCGCCCAGGAACCTTTGGCACACAAACTCAAAAATGTTCATTGTGTGAATGAATAAAATAAATATTTTACCTCAGGTATATTTCTACTTTTCATCAGCATAATCAAATAAATAGATGCCCTTGGGTACCTTGATTTTAAGTTATCTATTCAGTAATCTTTAGGAATCTATTCATTGGTAACCACAAAAAACCAAACCAGTTGATGATGAGTCAACCCCAACTCATGCAGACGCCATGTGTGTCCAAGTAGAACTGAGCTCCATAGAGTTTTCAATGGCTGATTTTTCAGAAATAGATAGCTAGGCCTTTCTTCCGCAGCACCTCTGGGTGGAATCGAACCTCCAATCTTTAGGTTATCAGTTGAGCAGCTTCAACTCCTTGCACTACCCAGGGCTCCCTATTTACTGGAAAATACCACCCTATATAGATTATTCTGGCTTTCTTTTGGATACCAAAGGACTCAGCTAAAAGAAAGGAGTGGTGGTCACCATGTATTCATTCATTTCACTGCCTATAATATATCAGGATTTGTTCTAGGCTCTGGGGGTTCAGGGATGAACAAAACAGACAAAGTCCCTACTCTCCAGGAGCTTCAATTCTTTAATTAACAGGAGACAGAAAATAAACAGGAAACCAGCAAGGGAATTGTGTCTAGTTCTAAAGACTAAGAGCACCGTAAAATGGTTGGGACCAATTAGAGGTGGGGGTCACTTCAGACTGGGTGGTTACCTCTCTGATGAGGTGACATTCGAGCTGAGACCTGAGTGTTGAAAAGGAGCCACCTGTGGGAGTAGAGAGAACAGCCAGGGCAATGTCCGAAGACAGGAATGCGGAAGAGAAAGGAGGAAAGAGCGACTGGCATGTTGCATTATCAGCTTTCTGTGCTTCTACGTATATATGATTACATCCTTGAAAGAAGGTTATCCACGTTTCGCAGATGGGGAGACGGATCATCAGAGCAGTACGATAACCTTCTCAAAGTCTCAAATGTTGGAAGTAGAAGGAGCGTTATTCCAACTAAATTCTGACTCACTCAAAATTCAGGATCAAAAGCCCAGACTAAAGTAAAATGATGTTAGATATCACTGCCTTTTTACTGTCTACTAAAGAACCACCATAAACCTGAGAAACAAATACAGTGAAATCCCTTTCTATATTGCTGGAATTAGAAGAGACAATATTACCTATCTTCAAGGCTAACTCTATGATATTAAGTTTTCACTTATTTGCAAGTTATGTGTTTCAAAAGTTTCTTCTATCCATTCAAATCTGTGGTAAAAACTGTGTACCAACAAGCTTCTTTATATTGTAATTCTAACAGATCAAATCAAAATGCCTATTGACATAAACAAGGAGCCCTGACGGCACAATGGTTAAGTGCTCTGCTGCTAACTGAAAGTTTGGCAGTTTGAACCTGCCAGCTGCTCCTTGGGAGAAAGAAGTGGCAGTCTGCTCCCGTAAAGATTACAGCCTAGGAAACCCTATGAGGCAATTCTGTCACATTGGGTCTCTATGAGTCGGAATTGACTCGATGGCACACAACAACATTGATATCAACACCAATAAAATTAAAACGCATATGAGAATATAGACTGAGCATTTTTTAAAGTTTAATGATAAAATAAAAGACAATTCAATGTTAAAAGACAATATTTGTCTGCTAAGCATTGTTTCCTGTTGGTATTAAAACATTCTATCAATTCTTCAACCCTACAGTAGCAGATTAAACACATAAAAAATGTAACTACAAAGCAATTGAGGGCATTTCACAAAGGGCATTCAGTTGGTAGTAAATACAGTGAACAGATATACATTTTTTCTTTAAAAAAAAAAAAAAGATTAATCTATCAGGGGTCAGAAACCACCAGAAGGCTAATTAAAATGTTGATGAAAATCCCAGGTAACTGTCTTCCCTTGGGCCAGAATAAATTTGAGGGTTTATGGAATTTAATCACATCTACTCTGGGACACATCCCTTAATCCCAAAATACATAAACACCAACAGATTCAAAATGAAAGTAACTCAGTGTATTTGGAAAACTTGGTCAAATGCCTTAAAGGATCAGGCTACAGATTTGTACTACGTACGGGGGTAAAAAGACTCCTTTCAAAGTCCTTCCTAAGAAACATGTATGTCTTCCTCCTCAACAGTAAGATTCAGGTTTTGAAGAACTGGTCTTTGGAGACGAGTTAAAATAGAAACCCTTTACCTGTGTAGCAGGAGCCCTGGCAGCACACTGATTAAGCGCTGGGCTGCTAACCGAAAGTTGGCGGTTCTAACCCACCAGTAGCTCCTCAGGAGAAAGATGTGGCAGTCCGCTTCTGTAAAGATTACAGCCTTGGAAACCCTATGCGGCAGTTGTACTCTGTCCTGTAGGGTCGCTATGAGTCAGATCAACTCCACAGCAGTGGGTTTTGGTTACCTGTCAAGCAAGCACCAGAGCAGTGTGACCAGAGATCATAAAGAGAACTTGGGCTGGTGGTCCCTGGACCATCAGAGAAGCTGATCACCAGTAAAACAGTCTCAACCACTTGGCAGGGTGTGCAGGGGCTGTTTTCTGAGGTTTATTTTTCCCTTCAGGTAGGGTTTCCCTGTCCCAGTGGAGATCCCCCAGCAATAGTAAATATTTTATATCCAGAAACCTCATCAGAACTACGGACCCTAGTTACCAGTTTGGTTTTAGGGACAAGCGGTTGGAAGCTGTCTCGCTGTACGTGTGCCGTCTGTTCAACTTCAGAAAAGGATCAGAGCTGCATTTGCAAGGGGCTGTCATTATTACCAAAGAAGCAAACGATTTGTAAGGTTTGAGATGCCTCTGAGATTTGTGATTGATTAGACTTCAGGGGGCTACGGAGGAATATGAAACAATTAAGTTGAGATTTTATAAAGCACAGATGAAGAAGGACAGGAAGTTTTATTTTTAAACCAATCCCCTGGGGTCTTAATGAAATATGCAGCGGTCATTTACTTGGCACGCTCTCTGCCTCTTCTCCACCTTCCCAACAGAGCTGAAAGAACGTTACAGAGCATGTAATTTCCATGTGACCCGCTGGGCCCGTGTTTGCTGGTCAGTTTTGAAGTCAAGACTAAAACAATAACCAAAGAGAGGTGAATTTACATCCAGGATAACAAACAGGTTTCATATTTCCTGCTAAATCCGGTTAATTAGTCGTGGTTGCTTGGATTTCTGTGTCGAGCAGGATTGCACAGTGCGCTGGCTCAGTGGGAAGGAAGCAGTGATGGAAGGTCTGTGGAAGCACTCATACCACACAAGTGCTAACTCTGGCGAAGTCGTGCAATGAAGCAATGGAGACAGAGTGACTGTTTTAGAGAACCAGGTCAGAGTAAAAATAAAACTTCATGCCAAAAAGTTCAGACAGAAGAAAACAAAGTGTGAGTGTGTGTCTGTACATATCATGCCTTCAGATTAAATCCATTGTTTATTCAATAAATATTTATTGAGTGCTTATTACATGGAAGGTCCATTTCAGGGCTTACAGATATAAGAGGAAACAAACTCTCTCATATTACATCAGCTCTGATGGCTCAGTGGTTAAGAGCTCGGCTGCTAACTGAAAGGTCCGTGGTTCAAACCCATGAGTAGCTCTGAGGGAGGAAGATGGGACCGTTGGCTTCTGTAATTCTTACAGCCTTGGAAACCCTCTGGGGCAGTTCTACTCTGTCTTATAAAGTTGCTATGAATCAGAATCAGCTTGGAGCAGCAGGTTTGGTTTTGATTTGGGTTTTATATTCCATGTGAGGAAAAGACAAAAAAGTGATCATGCAGATAAATATGTGTCTGACAGTTGTAAGGGCTGAGAATAAAAACAAAGCGTGGAAAGGGAGCACAGATTACTGGGGGCGCTATTTCACAGGAAGTGGTCAGGGAAGGCTTCTCTGAAGCAGTGGCATTTGAAGAGACTGGAAGAAGGGAGCGAGAGGACGGACCCTTCAGACACCCTGGACGGGCTCTCCTAGTTCCGGAAGGAACAGGTGCAAAGACTTTCAGGGAGGAGCATCCTGGGTGCTTCTGAAGAACTGCAAGGAGGCCTGTGTGGCTGGCTTGTAGGGAGCATTGGGGAGAAGATGAGGTGAGAGAGGTAGTAGGAGGCTGATTATGAGGGGTCTTGCCTAACTGGCCGTTGTAAGAACGTAGACTCTTTTTCTGAGTGAGACAAGTTGCTAGTGGAGAGTTTTGAGCAGAACAGTGCCATCAGTGAGTTGGCTGCTGTTGAGAAAATCTGTGGCAGGGAAGGGAAGAGGCAAACATAAAAGAAAACAAACTACAGGTGTGCATCACTTAAAGTCTATTCAGGCCATGGTGGACCCCATATACGTCCGTGGTCCCATAAGGTTATAATAGAGTTCAGAAATCCCAGCTGGAGAATGGGACATAGTGGACGTACTTTTCCAAGTGCAGAGACCCAATATGTCCCTCACTCGCTCTCCAGTCCCGTGTCAGCATCAGCCCTGGGGTGGCAGGGGAGAGGTCCTGGCACCCATTTGGGCTGCCCACTCTATCATGCTCACTTCAGGCAGGGACCACACAGACACTGCCAGAGCCACTGAGGGGGCTGCCCCTGCCAAGGCCACTGCCCTACTCAGTCTGGGTGCCCTGCATGTGATGCCCAGCCAGCCTGAGGCCACAGCTCCTCCACGGTGGCAACCACCAAGTGGTCCAGGCTGTGGTGGTGGCAGAAGGAGGCGCAGGAAAGGCGGTGGGTGGAAGGGGTGGAGGAGGGGCGAGTGGAGCTGGAAGCATTTAAAGCCCATTAGGTGGAGTGGGGAAGGCAGGCAGGGAGGAGGGAAGGGAAGGAGCTGGCAGCAGACAGGCCAGGAGGCCACCGGCTGCATGGTGAGTGTGCCATGGGGTTGGGGTGCTGTGGCTCTCAGGACTGGGTGGGACCACACAACAACAGCAGATGTGGAGCCAAAGTTTTCACACAGTTGCCTGGAGCAGCATCAGCTGCCTGGGTCCCAAGCCTGCCCAGTGATCATCCTGCAAGCCTCTCTCCTGTATATAATATGGTGTTCCCACAACGTCCAAATCACATAACATAGAACATATCATGGATGTTAAGCAACGCATACCTGTACTTAAGAAGCTACTGCAATAATCCAGGCAAAAATGATGGTAGCTTGAACCACTTTCGCTGTGGCAGAGGTGACAAGAGGTGATCAGTTTCAGGATATATTTTTCAGGCAAAGCTGAAAGTATCTGCTAATAGTTCTGAGATGATATGTGAGAGAAAGAGTCCAGGAAGACCTCCAGATTTATGACCTGAAAAATAGGTAGAATACATTTGCCACTGTCTTAGGCTGGTTTTCCAGAGAAGCAAAGCCAGTGAAGCATCTATATATATATATATATAGAGAGAGAGAGAGAGAGAGAAAGGTATATATCAAGGAAATGGGTCATGCAGCTTTAGAGGCTGGAAAGTCCCAAATCCATGGATCAGGCTGGTGGCTTCTCCTGACTCACGTAGCTACAGGGGCTGGTGAACCCAAGATCCAGATGGAGGAGGCTGACATATCCCAAGATCGGCAGGGAAGCTGCTAGCTCAAATCCCATGAACTGGAGGTCAGATGAATAGGAGCCAGCTGCAGAATCCAGAGTAAGCAAAAGCCTGTAAGCCTTGCCAGAAAGTCCACCTATATTGGATGCAGGCCACACCCCCAAGGAAAATCCCTTTCAACTGATTGGCTACTCACAGCAAATACCATCATGGAGGTGATCACATCATCATACAACTGCCAAACTACATCATAATTCCCAAACCACTGAGAATCATGGCCCAGACAAGTTGACACCCAACCTTAACCATCACAGTCACATAATGAGATGGGAAAGATTGTGAGAGCAGCAGATTTTCAGGGAAAATCAGTAATTTATTTTTGGACATGCTAAATTTCTTTTAATTTTTTAAATCAATTTCACTGAGGTATAATTCTCTAAAAATAAAATGCACCTATTTAATGTGTTCCATTTAATGAGTTTTGGCAAATGTATACATTTGTGTAACCACCACTGCAATCAACATACAAAACATTTCCATCACCCCAAAAACTTTTGTGCCTTTTCCAAGTCACCACAGGCTGCAGGCAACAGCTGATCTGATTACCGTCGCTATAGCTTAGATTCATCTTTTCTAGCATTTGATATAAATGTTGTCGTGTAGTAAATCTTTTGAACTGATTTCTTTCACTCAGAGTAATGTTTTTGTGATTTTATCCACATTATGTGTATCAATAGTTCCTTCCTTTTTGTTGCTGAGTATTGTTTGCCTTCTTATTATTGAGTTATAAGAATTCTTTCTATATTCTGGATATTAGCCATTTGTCAGCAAATATTTTCTCCGAATCTGTGGCTTTCCTAGTCTTTTGAAAAGCGGTGTGTTTTGAGGAAAAAAAACAGACCAAATCCATCACTGTCAAGTCGATTCCGACTCATAGTGACCCTGTAGGACAGAGTGGAACTGCCCCATAGGGTTTCCAAGGAGCAGTTGGTGGATTCAAACTGCCGACTTTTGGTTAGCAGCCGAAGGTCTGTTAGCAGACCTTTTAACTATGTTGAAGCCTGTGATGGTTAATTTTGTGTGTCAACTTGTCTAGGCTATGATTCTCAGTAGTTTGACCAGGTACTGGACTGGTTGCTGTTCTGTAATGTAACTTAATGTAAACAACTTCTATGGTGTGATCTCATGTGATCAACCAATCAGTTGAAAAGGGAGTTTCCTGGGGGGTGTGGTCTGCCTCCATTATATAAGTGGATGTTCTGGAACAGCTCACTCTCTCTCGACCCTGCACTCTTCTTGCTGCCTAACCTATGATCATGGGGAGTAAGCTTGCAGAAGTCTCTGGCCTGCTACCTGACCTACGGGTTTTGACCTGCCAGCCCCACAATTGTGTGAGCCAATTCCTTGAAATAAATCTATCTCCTTCTCTCTCTCTGAGCCCTGGTGGCACAGTGGTTAAGAGCTACGGGTGCTAACCAAGAGGTTAGCAGTTCAAATCCACCAGCCAATTCTTGGAAACCCTATGGGGCAGTTCTATCTGTCCTATAGGGTGGCTGTGAGTCTCTCTCCCCACACACAAGTATATACACGTCTTCTAAAGATCCCAGAGGAAGAAAAAGTCCAATTCATCAAATTTCTTCTATGGTTTGGTTTTATGTCCAAGAAATATTTACCTAGACTAAGGCTGCAAAAAATTTTCTCCTATGTTTTCTTCTAGAAGTGTTATAGTTTTAGCTTTAAAGTTTACCTCTATAATTGAGTTTAAGCTAATTTTTAAGTATGGTCTGAGGTTTATTTTTTTCCAAGTAGACATCCAATTTTTTCAGTGCCATATTTGAAAATAATTCACTTTCCCTACTGAATTATCTTGGCACCATTTCGAAATTCAATTGACCGTATATGTGGGGGTCTGTTTCAGGACTCTCTATTGCATTGATATAAGTATATATCCTTATGCCAATACCACTGTGTCTTGAATATACAGTAAGCCTTGATTTATCCCTCCAGGTAATGGTAGCAGTTTAATGCTGTTACTAATATCTGGGTGTCCACATCAACCCATGGTTGGTTTCTCAGCTCTTTGAATCACTTGTATAACTACCAAATGCACCAAGTTCCTTTTGTTGCAAATACTTGAAGTGGTTTATGTTTTCCTGGTTAAATCTGACCAGTATAAATTCTCACAGTACTTGATAGGGAGATACTGTAATTATCCCCATTTTACAGATGATGAAGTTGAGTCTTAGAGAACTTAAGTAATTTTCCTGTTTTAAGAGTTACTAAGTGGCAGAGGCAACATTCAAAGCCAGGGAGTCTGGCTCCAGAGCTTGTGCCTTTAACACTCTTCTGCTGGCAGGTTATCATTACACATTGTTGTTAGTTGCTGTGTAGTTGGCTTTGACTCGTGGTGACCTTAAGTATAACAGAACAAAACATGGTCTAGTCCTGCACCATCCTCATGATCATTGTTGTGTTTGAATTCATTGTGATGTTATTGCATAGTGCCTTCCAATCTAGGGGCTCATCTTCCAGCACTATATCAGGCAATATTCTGTTGTGATCCATGGGTTTTCACTGGCTAATTTTTGTAGATCGTCAGACCTTTCTTCCTAATATGTCTTGATCTGAAAGTTCTGCTGAAATCTATCCACCATGGATGACCGTGCTGATATTTGAAATACCAATGGCATAGCTTCCAGCATCACAGCAACACACAAGCCACCACAGTACAACAAATTGATACGTAGGTGGTGGTATCATCTATAAAATAACATATCATTATATAGATGATATTAAAACCATGAGACTACATGAAATCATGGAAAATGGAGATGGGAAGAGAACAGGTTAGAGCACTGTGCCCTGGAGAACGCCACTGTTTAGAGATCGGAAGGATGAGGAAGACCCCTCAAAGGAGACAGAAAAGATGCAATGAGTGAGGGAGGAAAACCACGAGAAAGGAATATCCTAGAATCCAAGAGAAAAAAGCATTTCAAGAAGGCGGGAATGATCTATGTCAAATGCTGCTGGTAGATCAAATGAGGTGACTATTGAGAAATGACCATTAGATTTGGCAACACAGGGGTCCTTGATCATCTTGGTAAAGAATGGTTTTGGTGAAATAGGGCGGAGAAGTGGCCTAATTAGAGTGGGTTCAGGAGAGACTAGGAGGAGAGGAAATTGAGATAGCCAGTAGCGAAGACAACACTTAGGCTGTGAGGGATAGGGGAAGAATGGAGTGGTAGCTGGAGGGGAGAGTAAGCAGGTTTGTCTGATGAAGCAGATGATCTAGTGAAGAAAAAAAAAAATCAATGATAAAAGAATGGGAGGAAACAACACCATAACCCGTGCTCTGGAGGAGGCAAATGAAGATGGGGGCCAGATCCAGTGCCAAGAGTAAGGGTCGTCCATAAACAGCAGCAAAAATAAACTATTCATAGTAACAGGAGAATAAGGCAGAGGACATAGGTACAAGGTGGTTTGATAAACTTTATTGTGAATCAGAAATTTTGAGGAACTATTTATTCCAAATTTATATTTTATAAAAAAGTCAAGGCAAGACTGGTGCTAGCTTGTTTTTAATCTATAGCTCAAAGCATGAGGGGAAATGGGCCATCGAAGTATAAATTTCTGTTATGAAGGAAGAACATGGTCATACTGGCTGCTACATAGACTCTATATTTGCACTTTCCACAAGACTCTGCAACGTAACAAAGAACATCTTACCTGCCACTGTCAAGTCAATTCTGAGTCACAGCGACCCTACAGGACAGAGAAAAACCACCCCATGGGGTTTCCAAAGAGCAGCGGGTGGATTAGAACTGCCAACCTTTTGGTTAGTAGTCGTAACTCTTAACCACTGCATCACCGTGGCTCCAAGAACATCTTACTCAAGACAAAATCCAGGGAACCATTATTGATTCCTCTTGCTCACTCTCCACATCTAGTCCACCAGAAAATGCTGCTGATGTGTCTACCCCGTATCCATCCTAACCCCTCACTTCTCTCCATCTCTAAGACCACCATTCTTTTCTATGTCACCACTGTCACTCTCCTGGAGACTTACTTTCAAAAGGACACCCAAAGTCCTGTGTGGGTTGCCCCACCCTCCATGAAAAGCAGAATTGTGGATTCCAGGAGAATTACATACAACTCTCTCATCATTCTTTCCTTTGGATCATGATCTTGCTACGGAATCTTTTATCAAAAATGCTCAATAAATGGTAACTGGGCTTCATCTGATTTTTAAGATCCCAAGGACCATACAGCAAACTAGGAAGTAAAACAGAAACACTAACAATGATATTAGGTCAATTGTCTGAAATAACCAATGAAACCATGACCCTAAGGTTTTTGAACCAAGGAAACAAATCTAATGAGGTGTTTGTTTATACATAAGCTGCATCAGTAACTGCTTTTCATGTACCTCAACAGCAACTGTATTCTGCAAAACCTCAGACTGAGTATTAATATAAATACAGCAACATTTATCTATTAAGGCATAAAACTGTTCCTTGAGAGAACTAATAGGAAATCTAATGCTGTTCTATTTTGTAAAATCATAGCTCAAATTTCAGACACTTCTCTCGTTGTGATATTTACAACTTTGCTAAGTTTACCAACAGGAACTTCTAATTCAAGAGTTAAAATATCTAAACCCATTAGTTAGATAATTTAGGAGAGAGGAAAATTATTTCTTATATCCAAAAAGTAGGACCTTAAAGCATTTCTTATTTCCAGAAAGAAAGACCTTAAAACATCAGCAATATTCCTACATAAAACCCATAGTATCCTTTCGTTTACTCAGTCTTGTGCAGTTAATTTCTGTTCCACGTGATTCTGGATCAGCCACAGTCTGTGAATTCATCAGCTTCTGTATAAGAGTTCTGGAAATCTTGATTGATTCTAGTCACAGTCTTTTTTGCAAGTCCAATATAGTTCATCTTTTTGTTGAGATATTTTGGTCAAGCATTTTCAGCAAATCAGCAAAGTAAAAACTTATCTGCAGATGACAAAACTTAATATGGCCATGATTAATTTATAAAAATAATACTCTTAATAGTGAAAGACCTGATATAAAATAAAAAACTTCAGATAAAAAAAATTCTCTAAATGTACCTATTAATCACACTTTTAAAGAACTTCAGATGTAATACATAATAATCTTGAGACAAAATACCATTTAGTCAGGATATACTAAGAATATACCAAGATTATCAAATCTCTGAATACTTGAATAGTAATAAAATAATTTCATAGGTAAATGATTGTAATTCCCCAATCAAACCATTGGCTTTGATGATGCTAGATTAAAAAAAAATAAAGTCGCAACCAAGTTAGAATAAAGAAATAATAAAATTATGACATATTATGTATTTGTTGTCTAATACCAGGCAAAAACATGAGGAACCACTAACATAAATTTTAACTCAAAGAGAATCAGAGACTTCTCGATTTTGACAACATCTCTATGTAATTTATAACATAAAACCTTTTAGCACTTTTTCTTGAAAAAAATTTTTGTGGCTTTCCGTGAAGTCTCAGAGTTGTCAGGAATTTATTATAGGTCACTGTGAAACAATACTTAAGTTATTTAACCAAAGATCTTAAAGTACAAATCTTAGCTCTTTTTATTTTTCTCTCCAAAGCCATATGGCTTGGTTTTCAACTCAGCAATCTTATCCTAATGAGAGACTGAACCTCTGTCTTCGAGGCAGATTACAAAGAATAAATTAACCCTTTAACTCAGAAATAAAAGAAAATTTTGTTATTTTAACAGCAAGAAACCTAATTCTTTGTTTTATATGCTACTTAACATTACAGCTCTTAAAAATCTCATAAATTAAACCATTAATCTTTAGTCAGACTGAGGTCAAAAACATACCCACCATCTTGAATAAGCAAGGGGTGGTGCCTGCCATCCTATGTGATATGAGAACTAACCCCTTGCACGTAAGCTATCTCCTTATTAGGTAATGTAGGAACTAACCTTCTGTCTTTAAGGTTATCTCCTTAGTTAGGTATACTTCTGGTTCCAGCTCAGTTAAGAAAAACAAGAGACTGGAGTCTCAAAACCAGCCGAAACTGATCTGGAACGAGCTTTGGCTAGCCCGACATGTGCAGTACTGACAACCTCGTCCCTTGGATGACCTACTGACGGTCAGAGGCAGAAAAACACACCCTCATCTACGCCCCAGGCGTGGACAAAACGCCTTCTTTGTGACCCCCACCCCCACAGCCTCAGACTGAGCATGCACAGAAGATCAGACCACCCCAGGAACGCGTTTATGGGCCAAACCAATCAGCAGGCTGACTCCACCTTGCCGGGGGGAGGGGGGGGGGTCCCTGAAGACCCAGACCCAATTTACTTTACCCATATAAACCCCTCGGGCCATTGTTCAGGGAACCAGCTTGGCAGTACAAGTGCCGGCGGGCTCCTTTACTTGGCCAACTACATAAGTCTTCTTCCTCTTTCACTGCTTCATGTCTTCCCAGCCGCACCGAGCAGACCTGGAAGCGTCCGGTTACAAAACAGATAAAACTTCATCATTATCAAATCAACTTCTTTTCAATAAACCTCTTAAATGTTATCTGTGTTGCATATCTCTTATAGTGCATCCCTTTAAATGGCAAAAATGAACATAGTCATTAGCAGACTTAAATATATACATCTGTCTGTCCTTTCTCTTGTGGCATAAAAAGCAAAAGTATACAAGCTTAAATTATAACAAATATCTGTTAACTCCGTTAAATATCAATAAGTTACCTAAAATGTTGGGAATTATTTTAAGCCTGTGTATCATAAACAGACTGTAGTTGAAATAAAGTTTGTTTAAACATTCTAATTTTCATTTAATTTAAATATTTCTCATATTTTTCCCAATCTAATTTTAGCCCTTATAGAGTTTATCAACTGGCTTTGGAAATCACAGTCTCTGCTCAACTGACCGATTCACTGATGTGGAGGTAACCTTAAGCGTCTGGCTAGGAGTGGAAACATCTTTCCCGGCCACTTCAGGTGTGTCTCATTGTGGTTTCTGTTGTTTGACTTTTTAGAGTTCTGTAATAGAGAGAACTTGTTTACAGTTCTGCGATTGGAATCCACCCAATTTCTGATAACTACAGCAAAGCAGCAATTTTTCTTATCTTTTGTCTTATAAGGGTCTCCACCTCGTTGGAAAGGCTCATTCAAAAGCTTCTCTGGAGCTATAGGGCCTTGGAGACTGGGAGCTGGGAAGGCCTGATCCTGCCCTGCCCTCCCTATTTTTGACTTGTGGTAGAAGACAAGATTCTGTCTTTCTGATTCATTTACATATGTTTAAACTGATGGAAGCATTTTGAAAGGCTATCTACCGATAAATACTCTTTAGCAATTTTGTAAATGAATCCATCAATTCTTGGCTAGCAAGATTGGGGCTGGGGGTGTCATCCTAATTCATTTACATATTTTTAAGTTGACCTAGGCATTTTGAAGGACAAAAGATAACTTATTTCTTTCTCTTTACTATTCTAGAACTGCTACTTTTACTTTAAGACAAATCTTTGCTTTCTTGACCGTTTCTATTGCAGCAAATTTTTAAAAGAGATTACAAGAAAGGGTAAAGAACATCTGTGTTGCATTGATTATAATACAAAGCTGCTTTGTAGCTAAATAAACCTATTAAAATAAGTTTAAAAGAAGGATTTTGTCACAAGATGTTTTTCTTATTTATCTTAAAACTAATAAGAAACTGACAACCAAAATAAATGTATTAAAATAAGTTTTAAAAGAAAAGAAGGATTTTGCCATAAGATGTTTATCTCATTTATCTTAAAACTAATAAGAAATAAGTAGCTAAGACAGAGACAATTATCACTTTTATGTTTCAGATGTTGGTTCAGATCATCTTGCAAGGTATTTAAGGCATATCAATATATCTAAAGTCCTTTTGGAAATTGTGTTCAAATTCCAAGTTCTCTATTTAAATAGAAGTGCACAATACAGTATCTCAGAAAACGAATAAAAAGGAATGAAGAGGGAATTCAATTTTAATAGGAGACAAAGAGCTAGAGATGAAGGGAAAAAAACATAGGAAGTTTTCAATTCTTAAATGCCATGCCCTAAATACCAAAGACCCAAAACCTGTGTATTAAATTACTGAAATGTATGGTCATCTAGGAGCCCTGGTGGCACAGTGGTTAAGGGCTCGGCTGCTACCCAGAAGGTCGGCAGTTCAAATCCACCAGCCCCTCGTTGGAAACCCTATGTGGCAGTTCTACTCTGTCCTATAGGGTCGCTCTGAGTCGGCATGGACTTCGGCCCCAGGTTTGGTTTTTTATTTTCTTACGGTCACTTAGCACCTGAGAGAAAGCCAGACTGTCTGCAGCATTGTAGTGTCTCATAGCCGGTATGAGGAAGGGGACGAAAACTTTCTCAATGTCTCTAAACTGTTACTGAGGTTCCATTGTTAACATTTTTCTTGAAATTGGACTTTGTCATTTTACAAAAATTCTACTTAAAAGGTTATTTTAACAAAAGAGTGTTTACATTCAGGGGTTTAGAGAAATTGGTGAAATGGAGTTTCCTGTCTTAATAATCAGGCTGGCGACATCGTGTACAGACGTTCAGGAACTCGGACCTCCACCCACCCTTCTTTTGCTGCGGTAAGTTCAGGACAATTGAGGCAAATTAGTTTCTAAGAATTTCTGTGATGGTATTCCTTCCATCAGCCTGGTCAGATTTTTTTGGTCTAATTTATTATTTTTTATTTTAAGTGATATACACCAAAAAAACAAAAACAAACAAACCAGTTGCTGTGGAGTGGATTCCGATTCATAGCGACCCTATACAACAGAATAGAACTGCCCCGTAAGGTTTCCAAGGAGCGGCTAGTGAATTTGAAATGCTAACGTTTTGGTTAGCAGCCGAGCTCTTAACCACTGTGCCACCAGAACTCAGACCAGTAAAAAAACAAAAAAAGTTGCAGTCCAGTTGACTCTGACTCATGGCGACGCCGTGTGTGTCAGAGTAGAGCTGTGCCCCAGTGACAGATTTCTGTGATAGATTTTTCAGAAGTAGACCACCAGGGCTTTCTTCTGAGGAGCCTCTGGGTGGACTTGAACCACCAAGCTTTTGGTGAGTGGCCGAGCATGTTAACTGTTTGCATTCCCCAGGGGCGGAGTAACAGAAACTATTTTCCGAGGTTTTGCATTTGTTCAAGGATACCCTGTGCCTTTATGTTTAAATGACAGCACAGCTTGTATAATTTTTTTTTAATTAACTCTTTCCATCAGAGCTCTACAGACATTGCTTCACCGTGGAATCAGAAAAGTCTGAGATTTCCTGCGTATAGTCTTTCTCCCTACATCCTTGCAGAATTCTTTGTCCTTGAAGTTCAGTAAATTCTTCGCAATATTCCTTGGTGATGAACATCTTTATCAGTTTTTCCCAGAACACGGAGGGCCTTTTAATCTGTAATTTCTGTCCTTCCTTCTTTCCATAAAGGTGCCCGTTATTCTTTTCTCGAACGCTTTTTTCTATTCCAGTGTTTAGTTGCTGTTTTTCATCTATACTGATAATCTTGGTATGGAATGGTGTTGCGTGTTCTCCAATCTATTCCATGCCCTCTAATTGCTTTAATCTATCAGGGGCCTATCTATGGAAAATAGTGCCTATGGCAATTAGTCTTCAATTGCTGACTGATCTCTCACAGCTGACATGGAAACTGGAATGGCCAATAGACACTGCTCACTAGTGTCTCTCCTCCAGGGGCGCCCGGGGCACATGCCCCACCTCACATGCCTTGGTTACACCTCTGCTCGCTGTCTCTTTTGTTATCAGATCACTCTGGTTCTTCCAAACCTTTCCTCCATGTCAGAATTCTGTTTTCAACGTGTTTATTCTAACCCCTCACTAATTTCTACTTTACTCGTGAGTTCTGTACTGAGCACCCCCCGTTTGTGTCCTTAGCCCCAAATCTCCCACTTCATCTCTTTACGTTGTCTTCTCATGTTTTTTAAATCTTTTTTACTGAACTCACCTTCTTCTTAATTCTTCCTCAATCAAATTTCTCATGGTGTGGAATTTACCTTCATCTCTTTGGCTCAGTCTTCTTATGTGACGCATTTTATCTGTGGGTTTTTTGGTTTTTATACTGTGTTCCCTCCTTTAATCATACTTATTGTAATGCTTGTATAACTTTTACACCATTTCTTGTAGTCTTAATTATTTTTCATTTGAGTTGTTCTGTCTACAGTATCTATTTGCTCCTGTATAATTTTAATACATTCTTCTGATCGTCCTTTCATGTTACTGAGACCCACTTTTTAAAAATTTTTTTTTATTGTACTTTAGATGAAGATTTAGAGCAAATTAGTTTCTGATTAAACAATTAATATGCATATTGTTTTGTGACATTGGTTGCCATCCCCATGACGTGTCAACACTCTCCCCTTCTCGACCTTGGGTTCCCTGTTACCAGCTTTCTGTCCCCTCCTGCCTTCTTGTCCTTGCCCCTGGGCTGGTGTGACCATTTAGTCTCGTTTTGTTTTATGGGCCTGTCTAATCTTTGGCTGAAGGGTGACCCTCAGGAGTGACTTCAGTACTGAGCTAAAACGGTGTCTGGGGGCCATCCTCTTGGGGTTTCTCCAGTCTCTGTCAGACTAGTAAGTCTGGTCTTTTTTTGTGAGTTAAAATTTTTTTCTACATTTTTCTGCAGCTCTGTCTGGGACCTTCTGTTGTGATCCCTGTCAGAGCAGTTGTTGATGGTAGCGGGGCACCATCTGGTTGTGTTGGACTCAGACTGCTGGAGGCTGTGGTACTTTTTCTCATACCTTTTTTTTTTTAATTCAGTATACCCAAAAATGGACTCAAGTTTTCAGTGAGTACTTCACACAAGAAGATATCCAAATGGCTAATAAACACGTGGCTAAAATAAAAAAAAAGACTAGCTTGGCAAGGATCTGGAACAATCAGAAAGCTCATAGATTGCTGCCACTGATTAGTTCAACCGTTTTGCAAAACTGTTTGGCAGCCTCTGTCTACTAAAGCGGATCATATGTATGCTCTACGAGCCAGCCATTCAGCTCCTAGTGTACATCCAACACGTGTTCACCACCAGACATGTAAAATATGTTCATCGCATTTCCAAACCAGAAACTGCTTAAATACCTCAAGAATAACATTGAAAATAAATGTGGTATGTTCACACATGGCATACATACAGTAATGAGAATGAAAAACACACTACACCCCACAGTCACAAGATGTTGAGCGAAACAGAGAGAGAGAATCTACTATACAGTACACTGTTTATATAAAGTTCAAAAGCAGGCAAAAACTGACCTGTGAAATTAGAGTTTAGGATAATGTTTAACCCCGAGAGAGGTAGACAACGCTTCTGAGGCATTAGCAATGCTCTGCCTCTTTATCTGATCGCTAGTCACATGGGTGTGTTCACTTTGAAAATTAATCGAGATGTACGCTTATGATTCATGTACTTTTTTTTTTAAGTTTATTGCCTTAGTTCACTCTTCCTCATCAGGCCAATTTGTCTTTCTTTTGTTTGTTTTTATTAACACAAAGCTACTCTTAGGCAGTGGAGTCCCTGGGTGATACAAACAATTAATGCTCAGCTGAAAGGTTGGCGATTCATGTTCACCCAGAGGCACCTCAGAAGAAAGGCTTGGCAATCTTCTTCCAAAAAAAATCAACCACTGGAAACCCTATAGAGCACAGTTCTACCCTGACACGCATGGGGTGTCCATGAGTTGGAATCGACTTGACCGCAACTGGAATGAAAAACCTCTTAGGCTGCAGTTCCTTGTCCTGTTTAGCGTCTTCTAACAGAGAAGCTCAGATCTTCGGGTCTCTCATTTACTATCTTCCACCAGTGGCCCCTCTCATTCCCCTTCCACTCAAGTTTTTCTTGTTTAAAAAACTATAAATCGTTGCTTTAGAGAAAGGCAAATGAGCTTTCACCTACAGTTCGCCAAGTTTATTTTCCCTCAGATGATTTGCACCTTTTGTATTAAATCCCTAGGAGTTTCTGGATGGCGAAAATGGTTAAGCGCTTGACTACCAGCCGAAAGGCTGACGGTTCGAACCTACCCAGCGGTGCCTGGTGACCTGCTTCTGCAAGGTCACAGCCTTGAGAACCCTATGGAGCAGTTCTACTCTGCACACAGGGGGTCGCCTTAAGTCAGAACTGATGTGAACGCAACCAACAACAACAACGTAGTCATCCCTACACAGTTTTGGAAATCAATTAATTTGGATGATCGTTAGAATTTGTCAGACTCTGCTGTCTCACTTACTTCCCAGCAGGTGAGCCCTGCTGGACTTGTCCACCTCTGGTGTGTTGGTAGCAAGTGATTTCTGTTTTACATTCTCAGAAGGTGGGCGGTTTTCCCCGCACAGAACACACAGTCCCTCGTTCATTTTTCTGTAAACTGTGGTGAGCGTGTGTGGGAGAGAAGAGGCCTGAAAGACGTAGTGGTGTTGCTAGGTGCCTTCGTGTGGGTTCCTACTCATAGCGACCCTACGTACAACAGAACAACAAGGGTGGAGATCTGTGATCTTCCTCAAGATTTAATTCATCCTCTTTCCCCGTCCTGCTTATGGGATGGATGGTGTATTCATTTTCTAAGGCTGCCAGTAACACAGCACAAGAAATTGGGTGACTTGTAACAACAGAAATTTATTGTCTCGCAGTTCTGGAGGCCAGATTCCAGGGTTCCGCAGGGCCACACTGTCTCTCAGAAGGCCCTAGGGGAAGATTATTTCCTGTCTCTTTCAACTCCTAGCAGCTCCAGGAATTCCTTGACTTGCAGCTGTAGCATATCTGTCTCTGTGTCTCCTCTTTCATAGGACACACTCGGATTGGGAGAGGACCCACCCTATTCTAGTATGAAGCCTCGTGGCACAGTGACCAAAAGGTCAGCAGTTTGACTCCACCAGCTGCTCCTTGGAAACCCTATGGGGCAGTTCTACTCTGAGTCAGAATTGACTCCATGGCAACAAATGGCAACAGGTTTGATTTTTTTGGTTTACTCTGGTATGATCTCATATTGATTGATACATTTTCAAAGACCCAAACAAGCTCATACTCACAGGTTCCAGAAGTTAGAACTTCAACATAAATTTTGGGGGGACACAATTCAATGCATAACGGATGGGGTAAAGAATCTTTACAGTGCCTGTCATATTCCACCTCTCTTCCCTCACTTGCTTATATCAGCCATTCATTTGACTCCTTCGGCCATACTGAACTATTCTTTTGTGTGTGTCAGTAGTTGTTGCCATCTTGAACTTATTTTTTATTTTATTTTTTAATATTAGGAGAAGGAAGCTTCTGTGACGTAACTTTTCCACCATCCTACCCTAGAAAGCCCAGGTCAAGTTCACTTAACAGCTACTATATATTCTAGGATGCATCTGTTGGTAGGTAGTCAATAAAAAACTTATATAAAGCCCTACAAATGATTGTAATAATAGTACATGTACACAGAAAGTTTAAATTGTCAAAATTTGTACTAAAAACTCCTGATAATAATTGATACAATGTATTATGCGGTAGAATTCTATCAGTTCAGACCCCAAGGAAGAGGAAGAACATCTCCTTGTCCACAAAGGGCATTTAACTACCACGTATTTTTCTCCTTGAAGGCAGTGACGGTGTTTTGATCACTGCCCCATCCCCACAGCCAGCAGCCAGGATAATGTTTTCTTCTAAATAAATATTTGTGAATGAACAGATAAATGAATGAATGGGGATATAATCATAACAAATGAAGTATATATGTAACATGCTAATCATTGCTTAGCCAGTCCTTCACATGTCTAAGGCAATTTGCTGGCATTGCCCCAAAGAGTAAACTCAGCATTTGACGTAATAAACTAGAAAATGAACAACCTAAGGGATGGGGGGGCGGGGGGGGGGGGGTTACAAAATACCAGAGTGAATTGAAGAAAATAAAGAACAGTTTGGTAATAAAACCATAACCAGACTCTGAAAAATGCCATAAAATGAACAAGACCAAAAAAACAAGAGTTGAAAGCAAAAACTCCATGTTGATACATTTGAAAAATCTTAACATGTGCAATTTTCTAGAAAAAACGTAAATATCCAAAGGAATTCACAAAGACGTAGAAGACGTGAACTCGTAAAAGCACTCTTCCTCACAAAACCAGCAGGTTCCAGATGATTTCATAACTGAGTTATTTCAAATCCTTAAGGAATAAATAATTTTTCTGCCTTGTAAATGTTTCCAGATTGTAAAAAAAGAAGGATTACGTCCAAGTGTATTTTATGAGGCTAGCATATCGATACCATAACCTGGCCGAAATAACATAAAAATATCTAAACTTATAAAGGTCTTTCTGTGTACCAAGGACTAATGTATTGTTCAAGGAAAAGAAATTCATTTAATTCCCACAAAATGCTTACAAGATACATATCATTATTATTCTCTTTTCACAGATGATAAAACTTACAAAACTAAGTAAATACTCCAATATTCCACAGTTAGTAAATGATGGAGCTGGCTGGAACCCAGGGGTCTTGGATTTAGAAGACACCCTATTAACCATTACACCAACTGCGTCCTGTAGAAAACAGACACTACAGGCTTATCTCATTTATGAATAAAGATGTCACCATCTGAGATAAATTACTAGAGGGTTTAATTCATATTTATTATATGATAAAAGAAAAAAATGAATATACACCATGGCCAAGGTAGAGATTAGTCAAGAAAATCAAGGGTAGGACAATACTATAAAAAAATGTTTTATAATTCTTAAATTCTAGGTCAAGAAAAAATTTAATTTAGTCAATTTAATCTGAAAAACAAAATAAATACTATTGAAGAAGAAGAAATTATCATTATTCACATAAACAAACAAACCCGTTGCCGTCAGGTGGATTCTGACTCATGGTCATAGGCGATCCTGTAGGACAGAGTAGAACTGGCCCATAGGGTTTCCAAGGAGTGGCTGGTGGATTCAAACTGCCGACCTTTTGGTTAGCAGCCATAGCTCTTAACCACCGCACTACCAGGGCTCCAACTTTTTGGTTAAAAAAAAAAAAGGAAAAAACCTGTTGCCGTCGAGTCGATTTCTACTCATAGCGACCCTACAGAACATAATAGAACTGCTCCATAGACTTTCCAAGGAGCACCTGGTAGATTCGAACTGCTGACCTTTTGGTTAGCAGCTGTCTTAGTCATCTAGTACTACTCTAACAGAAATACCACAAGTGGATGGCCTCAACAAAGACTAGTTCATTCTCTCAAAGTCCAGTAGGCTACAAGTCCAAATTCAGGGCGTCAGCTCCAGGGGAACACTTTCTCCGTTGGCTCTGGAGGAAGGTCCATGTTATCAATCTTCCTTTGGTCTGGGAACTTCTCTGAGCAGGAACCTCAGGTCCAAAGGACGGGCTCTCTCCCAGCACTGCTTTCTTGATGGTACGAGGTTCCCCTGTGTCTCTGCTCACTTCTCTCTTTTGTATCTCAAAAGAGATTGGATTAAGACACTATCCAGTCTTATAAACCTTGTCAGTATAACCTCATCGTAGTGATAGCGTTTACAACACATAAGGAAATCACCTCAGATTACACAATCATACAATACTGGGAATCATGACCCAGTCAAGCTGACAGACATTTTGGGGGGACACGATTCAATCCATGACAGCAGCCATAGCTTTTAACCACTATGCCACTTTGGTTAGTCACTTAAAATTACTTTGGGCCACTAGGTCATAGGTTAGTGACTCCTGGAATAGATCTTGGTATCTTCACTTTGGGAGAGTGTGGACAAGAAAGACATTCTGAGTGGCTGCAGAAAAATTACATACTTTCTTAGCTGTAAGACAGCCTCTTTGACCTGCAAATGTCCTCCCTTTGGGCATGCGGAAATTTGAAACACCATTATGGAAGATTTTTCTCTTTATCTAGAGGCTTTTTTTTAGTGTGTTAAGTGAAATACTAATGGCTAAAATGACTCACTAATTTTCAACAGGTTTTCTACCTTAAACCAAAAATTAAACCCATTGCCATCGAGTCGATTCCAACTTACAGTGACCCTATAGGACAGAGTAGAACTGCCCCACGGGGTTTTCAAGGTTGTTCATCTTTACGGAAGCAGACTGCCACATCTTTCTCCCACGGAGCGGCTGGTGGGTTCTAACTGCCAACCTTTCAATTTTCAGGTAAGCGCTTAACCATCACGCCACCAGGGCTGTTCCATTTTCTACATTAGTGAGGATAATTTTGTGTTGTAAGATGCTGCCACCAAGTCAGCTCCCAACTCACCATGACGCCATGTAGATAATTTCGGACAAGTAAATTGGCCTCTGTGGTCTTCAGTTTACTCATAAAATGAGAAAGATTGAACAAAATAATCTAAGATTTCTTCCAGGTCTAACATTTCATGATTCTACAGCCATCAGACCCTTCCCAGTGAGTGGGTGCTCTGGGTGTAATAGAGGAAAGTCCTGAGGCCCTAGTGAGAATAAGAAGGAACAAGATTCAGATGGGAGGGTTGGAGACATGGTTTGAGGAAGGCTA
The DNA here is from genome assembly GCA_030035585.1 of Dugong dugon. NCBI lineage: Eukaryota > Metazoa > Chordata > Mammalia > Sirenia > Dugongidae > Dugong > Dugong dugon. The sequence goes on from CM057479.1 coordinate 72,536,485, forward strand.
AAGACAAACTTGCAGCAGTGCATGGACAGGGAACTGCCAGAAATTCAAGCCAGATTCAGAAGAGGATGTGGAACCAGGCATATCACTATGATGTCAGATGGATCCTGGCTGAAAGGAGAGAATACCAGAAAGATGTTTACTTTTGTTTTATTGACTCTGCAAAGGCATTCGACTGTGTGGATCATAACAAATTATGTATAACATTGTGAAGAATGGGAATTCCATAACACTTAACTGTGCTCATGAGGAAACTGTACATAGATCAAGATGCAGTCACTCCAACAGAACAAGGAGATACTACCAGTGTTGGATTCTTTCACCATACTTATTCAATCTATATGCTGAGCAAATAATCCAAGAAGCTGGACCATATTAAGAAGAACACAGCATCAGGACTGAAAGAAGACTGGTTAACAACCTGCGATATGCAGATTACACAACCTTGCTTGCTGAAAGTGAACAGGACTTGAAGCACTTACTGATGAAGATCAAAGAATACAACCCTCAATATGGATTACACCTCAACTTAAAGAAAACAAAAATCCTTACAACTGGACCAATAAGCAACATCATGATAAACAGAAAATACTGAAGTTGTCAAGGATTTCATTTTACTTGGATCCATAATCAATGTCCATGGAAGCAGCAGTCAAGAAATCAAATGACACATTGCATTGGGCAAATCTCCTGCAAAAGACCTTTTTAAAGTGTTAAAAAGCAAAGATGTCACTTTAAAGACTAAGGTGTGCCTGACCCACGCCATGGTGTTTTTAATCATCTCACATGCATGCAAAAACTGGACAATGAATAGGAAAGATCAAAGAAAAATTGATGCCGTTGGATTATGGTGTTGGCAAAGAATGTTGAATATACCAGGGACTACCAGAAGAACGAACAAATCTGTCTTGGAAGAAGTACAGCCAGAATGCTCCTTGGAAGTGAGAATGGCAAGACTTCATCTTACATATTTTGGACATGTTATCAGGAGGGACCAGTCCCTGGAGAAGGATGTCATGCTTGGTAAAGTAGAGGATCAGTGAAGGAGGAAGACCCTCAACCAGAGGGACTGACACAGTGGCTGCCCTGATGGGCTCACACATAACGATGATCATGAGGTTGGTGCAGGACCGGGCAGTGTTTCATTCTGTTGTACGTAGGGTCACTATGAGTCGGAACTGACTCAGTGGCGCCTAACAACAACAACAACAGCAGCAGCTGGCTTATATAACAGAATCAAGGGCTGTTAGAGCAGGAAGTTATTCTAGATGTCATCTAGTCCAACTTGCATTTTATGGAAGTAACAACTGAGGCTAATGGCTTAAATAAATTTTCTGAGGTCCAAAAATCAACTTACAAAGGGTAGTTAATGAAAGAAAATAATCATTTTATAATATTATTTTTTTAAAAAGCAGGACGTGAAACTCTGTGGCATCATCTCTTTTAAAAAATAACATGTATGCTAATGTAATTGATGTCACTGAGTTACAGAGCTGAGAAATGTTGACTTGACAATGATGTGTTATATATACTTTACAACAATAAAAAAATCATCTCTATGTGCTTAGAAATACATTGGAAGGTGTCAGAGATTGAATTATGTCCCCCAAAAAATGTGTATATCAGTTTGGCTGGGCCATGATTCCTGGTACTGTGTGATTTTCCTGTATGTTGTAAATCCCGCCTCTATGATGTTAATGAGGGAGGATGGGTGGCAGTTGTGTTAGTAAGACTGGATTGTGTCCTTAGGCAATCTCTTGAGATATAAAAGACAGAAGTGAGCAGTGAGACAGGGGGACCTCATACCACCAAGAAAGCAGTGCCAGGAGCAGAGTGCGTCCTTTGGACTGGGGTCCCTGAGCCGAGAAGCTCCTAGTCAGGGAACATTGATGAGAAGGCCGACAAAGAGAAAAAGCCTTCCCCTGGAGCTGACACCCTGAATTTGGACTTTTAGCCTACTTTGATTGTGAGGGAATAAACTTCTCTTCGTTAAAACTATCCACTTGTGGTATTTCTGTTATAGCAGCACTAAATGACTAAGACAGAAGCTATAGAGCATATGGATGATTATCATCTTCCTTAAATTTTCTGAATTTTCTTATAAATTAATAATATGAGCTGCTTTGGTTAATTCTGGGGCTGGGTTCCCTAAATTTGTTTGCCCATTCTCTTCTTGCCTACTATCTTAGTTATCTAGTGCTGCTATAACAGAAATACCATAAGTGGGTGGCTTTAACAAACAGGTTTATTCTCTCACAGTCTCGGAGGCTAAACTCTAAACTCAAGGTGCCAGTTCCAGGGGTATGCTTTCTGTATCTCTCTGTTCTGAGGTAAGGTCCTTGCCACCAATCTTCCCCTGGTCTAGGAACTTCTCAGCACAGGGACCCCAGGTCCAAAGGATGTGATCCCTTCCTGGTTCTTCATTCTTGGTGATAGGAGGTCCCTCTGTCTCTCTGCTCGCTTCTCTCTTTTATATCTCAAAAGAGATTGACTCAAGATACTACCTAACCTTGTAGATTGAGTCCTGCCTCATTAACATAACTGCCTCTAATCCTGCCTAATTAACATCATAGAAGTAGGATTTACAACATATAGGAAAATCACATCAGAGGACAGAATGGTGCACAATCACACAACACTGGGAATCATGGCCTAGCCAAGTTGATGCACATTTTGGGTGGACATAATTCAATCCATAACACCTATCCACTGTCCCCTCCCCAACCCAATAGTGGAGGCTCCTCCTTGTAAACTTTAAAGTAATTGGATTAAACATTAAGGCAGTTTTTCCAATATTTCAGTCATTTCAGTATTATGCAAGTCAGTTGAGTATTATGGGAATGGCTTTTTTTTTATGTGAAACATTTTATATTATTATGTAGAGCAATACTTTCAGCTGTTTTAAGCTCCTGCTTACAATATAGCCTTAGATGCTATGTAAATCAGCCCAGGGAGACTAAGATCACCCACCTCTGATGACAAATTGTGTGGTGGATAACAAACCCCACCTGTACAGTTCAGACCTCAGCTGGCCAAGCAGCAACCCAGCCACCCGGAGCTGGGTCATTGGGTATGAGCTGCAAGCTCAGGAGTCCACATGCCTCCCTGCACTTCAGACCAGCCAGCTTCCCCTGCTCCTTTGCATCCCATAATTCACTGGAACAACTCACAGAGCTCATGGGAGACATCATATTTGCAATAACAGCTTTAATAGAACAAAAAAGGATACAAATGAAGAGACCCATAGGGTGAGGTGTGGGAGGGATCACAGTGCAGAGCTTCCATGTCCCAAATAGGGACACACTATGCTCTCCCATGCGTGGTCACCAACCAGGAAGCTCCTTGAGCCTCCCTCTTCCAAAGGCTCAACCAAGCGGCCTTGGTAAATTACATCATGCCTCCTGCAGCTTAGTCAGTATTCAAAACCCATTGCCATTGAGTCAATTCCAACTCACAGTGACCCCATAAGACAAAGTAGAATTGCCCCACGGGATTTTCAAGGAGCAGCTGGGGGATTCGAAATGGTGACCTTTTGGTTAGCAGCCAAATTAGCTTCAGGTATAGTCCGGCTGTCAGGAACCCACAACAGAAGGCCAAATTGCCTTCTGGTCCTCACAGAGGACTTAGCCTCAGTTTTCCTAATGCCAGATTCTTTGGCCAATAGCAAGTTTCCAATTAACTTTTGATTCAACAAAAGAGGTTTTATTTTTTCATTTCCAATGGTAATGTGGTAAATATATATATAACACATCATATGACATTTTAACCATTTTTAAGTGTACAATTTAGTGGCATTAATTTACATTCACAAATTTATGTAACCTTTACCATTATCTTCTTCCAAAACTTCTTCATCACCCCAAACAGAAACTCTGTACCCATTAAGCAATACATCCTCACTTTACTCTACCCCCGTTAATGAATTTTGATATATGTGAATACCACTTGTATATTGTTTATTTAACATTCTATCTGTAGATCAACTCATTTGCTTTTACTTGAAGATACATATTGCGTATGTGTGTGTGGTAAAATATATATAACATTTGGCATTTTACTCATCATTACATGCAGGATTCAGAGACATTAATTATGTTCCCCATGTTGTGCAGCCAACACCAGTATCTGTTTTAAAATATATTTTAATGGAAACTTTAACCATTACCATTGATTTAAAATCTGTATCACTTACCATAAGTAGAATGTAACCATAAAAGTAAATACTATGAAGTCTGTTAAGTGGGGAAAAGACAGTCTCTTTAACAAATGATGCTGGCATAATTGGATGTTCATCTGTAAAAAAATGAAACAGGATCCATATCTCATACCATACACAAAAACTAACTCAAAACGAATCAAAGACCTAAATATAAAACCTAAAATGATAAAGATCCTGGAAGAAAAAATAGGGACTACACTAGGGGCACTAACACATGTCATAAATAGAATACAAATCAAAACTGACAATGCACAGACACCAGAAAAGAAACCAGATAACTGGGAGCTCCTAAAAATTAAACACTTATGCTCATCAAAAGAGTTCACCAAAAGAATAAAAAAAGAACCTACGGACTGGGGAAAAAAAATTTGGCTATGACATATCTGACAAGGGTCTAATTTCTAAAATATACAAAATACTTAGACACCTCAACAACAAAAAGGCAAATAATCCAATTAAAAAAATGGGCAAAAGATATGAACAGAAAGTTCACCAAAGAAGACATTCAGGCAGCTGACAGAGACAAGAAGAAATGCTCGTGATCATTTGCCATTAGAGAAATGCAAATCAAAACTACATTGAGATACCACCTCACTCCGACAATACTGGTACTCATCAAAAGAAAAAGAACAGAAAATAATAAAGGTTGGAGAGGTTGTGGGGAGAATGGAACTCTTATGCACTGGTGGTGGGAATGTAAAATGGTAAAACCACTACAGAGAAAAATATGGTGCCTCCTTAAAAAGCTAGACATAGAAATACCAAATGATACAGCAATCACATTCCTAGGAATATACTTAGAGAAATAAGAGCTGTCATAGGAATAAACATCAGCACACCCAAGTTCATTGCAGCATTACTCACAATAGCAAAAAGATGGAAACAACCTAAGTACCCAACAACAGATGAATGAATAAACAAATTTATGGTACATACATACAATGGAATACTTCTCAATGATAAAGAACAACGTTGAATCTGCAAAACATCTTACAACATGGATGAATCTGGAGGGCAGTATGCTGAGTGAAATAAGTCAATCACAAAAGGAAATATTGTGTGAGACCACTATTATAAAAACTCAAGAAAAGGTTTACACACAGAAAAAAAAAAACATTCTTTGGTGGTTACAAGGGTGGGGAGGGAGGAGAGGAAGAAATCACTAACTAGATAGTAGACCAGTGTCAACTTTGGTAAAGAGAAAGACAACACACAATATAGGGGAAGTCAGCACAACTTGACCAAGACGAAGTCATATAAGTTTCCTAGACACATCCAAACACCTTGAGGGGCTAACTGAGTTGCTGGAGCTGAGGGCTGGGGACCATACTCTTGAGGGACATCTAGGTCAATTGGATAACATAGTTCATAAAGAAAATGTTCTACATCCTACTTTTGTGAGTAGTATCTGGGGTCCTAACTCTTGCAAGCAGCCATCGAAGATACATGTATTGGTCCCATCCCATGTGGAGCAAAGGAGAATGAAAAAAACCAAAGACACAGGAAAATATCAACCCAAAGGACTAAAGGACCACATGAATCACAGCCTCCACCAGCCTAAGCCCAGGACAACTACATGGTGCCCAGCAATCATCACCTACCAGTCTGACAGGGATCAAGATAGAGAATACTAGAAAGAGTAGGAGAAAAATGTAGAACAAAATTCAAATTCACAAAATAGACCAGACTTACTGATCTGACAGAGACTGGAGTAACCTTGAGACTATGGCCTCAGACACTCTGCTGACTCAGAACTGAAGCCACTCCCAAAGCTCACTTTTCAGACAAAGATTAGACAGGCCTATAAAAGAAACAATAACACATGTGATGAATGTGCTTCTTAGCTCAGTCAAATATACGAGACCAAATGGGCAACTCTTGCCCAAAAGCAAGACAAAAAGGCAAGAAGGGAGAGGGAAGCTGGGCGAATGGACACAGGGAACCCCGGGTGGAAAGGGGGAGAGTGCTGTCACATTGCAGGGATTGCAACCAATGTCACAAAATAATGTGTGTATGAATTTTTGAATGAGAAACTCGCTTGAGCTGTAAACTTTCACCTAAAGCACAATAGAATTTTTTTAAAAAGTATACTATGAAAAAGTGTAAATAAAAAATCCTAGCTGGACACTCTTGTCTGCTGAACTCTGAGTCAGAGGTCTGCTTTTTCTTTGTGGAGAAAAATGATGAGCAATTGTTAGATGCTAAACATACATGACTTCCAAATTGAGACTTTTTCCTTGACATAATTAGGTGAATCTAAAGAGAAGTCAAAATAGATTACCATTCTCACAGTTGGATTTATCATTATTTAATACCTTTGCATACCCCCTAAAATTTGTCGTCAATCACAGGCAGAGCCTATAACATGCTTTAGAATTCACTGGCTTACATATTACATAGAGGGCATGAGCAAGATGGAAACCCTGGTGGCATAGTGGTTAAGACCTACAGCTGTTAACCAAAAGGTCAGCAGTTCGAATCTACCAGGCACTCCTTGGGAACTGTAGGGGACAGTTCTTCCCTGTCCTGTAGGGTTGCTATGAATCAGAATTGACTCAACTGCAATGGGTATGATCAAGATAAGACAGAACATTTGAGTTGGACGCATATAATGTATGTTCTGGGCACAGGCAATGCTGAAGAAAGCCAAGCTTTTTCTTGTGCCTGCAATAACTCTCCTAGAGACTATTCTTGGCTAATATCCTAACATTGTTGCAAAGAAAACAAACAAAGCAAATTTTCTCTTATTCAAAGACAAAGCAATGGGGTTTTTGTAATTTTTAAAGACATAAAAAATATTTAAAAAGTAAATTTTACAATTTGTTTGCTTCTTAAAATTCTTTTTGAACAGACACTTCACCAAGCAAGATATATAAATATAAGTAAGCACTTGAGGTGCATGACATCACTAGTCATTAGAGAAATACAAATTAAAACCATAACGAGTCATCACTACACTCTTATTACAATGGCTAAAATGAAAAAAAAAAAAAAAAATGACTATACCAAGTGTTAACAAGGATGTGGAGTAAGTGTAAGTCTCAATACTATTGGTAAGAATGTAAAATGATACAACCACTTTGTAAAGCATTTGGCAGTTTTTAAAAAGTTAAACTTACCCTGCCATATGATCCAGGCATTCTACTCCTGAATATTTACCCAGATGTCTTAGTTACCTAGTGCTGCTATAACAGAAATACCACAAGTGGATGGCTTTAACAAACACAAATTTATTCTCTCACAGTCTAGGAGGTTAGAAGTCCAAATTCAGGGTGTCAGCTCCTGGGGAAGCCTTTCTCTCTCTGTTGGTTCTGGGGTAAGGTCCTTGTCATCAGTCTTCCCCTGGTCTAGGAGATTCTCCGCACAAGGACTACAGGTCCAAAGGACACACTCCACTCCCAGCACTTTTTTCTTGGTGGTAGGGGGTCCCTCTTTTATATCTCACAAGAGGTTGACCCAAGATACAACCTAATCTTCCAAAAGGTGCCTTGGAAGAAAGTCCTGATGATCTACTTCTGAAAAATCAGTCATTGAAAATCCCATGGAGCACAGTTCTACTCTGACACGCATAGGATCGCCATGGGTTAGAATCTACTCAATGGCAACTGATTAGGGAGATACTGAAAGTGTTTGAACACGTGAGTAACAGAAATAATCTGAGTTTCTATTGAAGACAATCACCAAAGAAATAATGTGAAAAATAAATTGGGATAAGGAAGAGGTGAAATTATGATTGGTAAGGAGAATGAATTAAAATGTTAGTATACTAAGCCAGGGTATATAAGAGAGTGCATGCTGGTTTTGGAAATAGAAGGTAGGGGAAGTTTACAAGACACCCTGTGCAGATAAAGATTTTAGGGATTGGAAACATATTGCACAGGTAAGTAAGAAAGAAGTTGTCAAAGGCCACTTGGGTGTATCAAGCCTGGATGAACGGGGCAATGCTGATTCTATAAACAGTGTGGGTTCCCAGGAGTACAGGCATGGGAAGAGTCCTGCAGATGGAAGAAATGGCGGTTCTGCAACTCAACAAAGACATTGGATTAAGTGACGTAGGTTTGGGTTGTCTGCCAAGATACCATAGCTGAAATAACGAGGATGGATAAAAGCAATCCAAGAAGAAAGACAAGAAAGACAGATGAAAAGAGACTAAAAGACACTTCATTTTGTAGGCAAATGGAGGAAAAAAGAAGGAAGAGTCCTTGATAATACAGTGTTGTGGAAGCTAAGAGAAATGGGAGTTCAAGAAAGAGATAGATTAAAGTTTAAGAAAGATCATGGGGTTAGAAATAGTAGAGAAAGTTATAGAATGTTTTCAGTGAAAGGGGCGAAAGGACTGGTCAGAAAGGGAGGGGCAACTCAGAGTGAAGAGAAGTTCCTTTAAGGTCTAGGATAAGGCTGAGCCCTCAGGCAACTGATGTGGAGGGAAGACAAGCAGCTATAATCAAAGACGTACTAACCTGACCCTCTCTCTTTGAGACGCCTTAGGATCATGTTAAACATTTTCTGCTAGAATGTGAAAGTATGCTTTCGTAATTTATTGGTGATATAGAGGAGGAGAGAAATGGTACTTTATGAGGAAACCTTTTTTTACTTGTATTAACATCCACTTCAAAGAGTTACTGGAGAAATTGATATGACCCTGGATTCCTTAGCAGAAATAAACTCAGTGGATAAAAGAGCAGTACTATCAGACTTATGAACCGGCTGCCTCACCTTCAGCCATTTTAACGCCCTGGGACTGGCTCAGTTTAACAAGAACGAGACTACACTTTTCCCTCTGTGATGTCAGTCAATCCCCGCAGACACACACCCTACCTCGCTCCAAAAGCAGCAGGAAATGAGTGTGACCACAGGGAACAGAAGAGGCTGTTTTCCCTTGGGAAGGTAACTGCCATCTCTACAACCAACCATCAAACATCATAGCTCCGCTAGGGAAACAGACTATACTTCTGTCGTAATACTATTGGTTTGATAGGGGCAAAAAAACCATGTTATTTGATGTTTTTCAAGCTGTCTTTCAAGCATATACAATTTACTAGTTAGCACTAGTTACCAGCCGCCGTCAAGGTGATTCCGATCCATGGCAATGCCATGTGTGTCAGAGAGACCTGTGCTCCAGAGGGTTTTCAGTGGCTGATTTTTCAGAAGTAGATCACCAGACCTTTCTTCTGAGGCTCCTCTGGGTGAACTCGAACCTCCAACCTTTCAGTTAGCAGCCCAACTCATTAACTGCCAGCACCATCCAGGGACTCCTTTGCACTAGTCAATGAGTTCTATTAATACTTTCGTTTCTTTGTACTGGCCTAGTTTTAAAAGTTACAATGTATTAACGTGGATTGAACAAACTTTTGTAAAGTGGTATTCCCAGATCAGCATACTTAAAAATACTTTTTACATTAAAAAGCATCTGGTAACAATGAGCAATTGGTTTTCTTTAATATTTGGCATTCAGGTATTTTATACATTATAATAAAAATAAACATTTAAAGCCACTATATTCAGTGGTACAGTGGTTAAAGACCTCTGCTGCTAACCGTAAAGGTCAGTGGTTCGAACCCACCAGCCGCTCATCCGGAGAAAGATGTAGCCGTCTGTTCCATAAAGATTATGTCTTTGGAAACCCTGTGGGGCAGTCCTACTCTGTCCTATGGGTCACTGTAAGTCAGAATCAACTTGTCCACCATGAGTTTGGTTTTTTGGTTTTGGTTACATACATACATCTGTATGTATAGATCAGGACTGTTCTTTTCCCTCGGATTTAAAGACTGTAGGTAAGTGCAGTAATCTGACTTGGTGAGAATGCTTGATGAGGGAATGACTGTCATTGGAAAGATGGTGTTGCATGTGAGCTTTATCTTTGCAAACGGATGGTATGCTATAACGCATAAGGTATAAAAGTCTAAAATCAAGCTATTTCTGTTCCACTTGGTGCTTTTCCTGGAAATGTTATGGATCTATGAGAAGGTGGGAATTGATTGCATTTAGAATATAATTGTTTCAAGGTAGGATGCAAACCGTCCCACTCAGGGTTGCTTAGAAGTCACATTTCTCCTCTTTACCTTGCTGGTCCTAGTTTTGACTATCTGTAATCAGCACCTTAGCCCAAGGTCAGAGTCAGCGAGACCCAGAGATTTAAAGATAGGCTGTGCCAAAGTGAGCAATTGTCCTCTTCAGAAAAACCCAGGGTGTGTGGGCTCTTCCTGCAGCTGGTAGTCAACTCTCTGCTCCTACCCCAGTGTCTGGACTGCAGTTGTCCACAGGAAATGCATCGGAGAGGTCTCGTGAGCAGATCACACGCATATATTCCTTGATATGTGGCAATGGACATCCTCAAAGCGGCTACCACAGGCTGGCCCACCTCTAGGGAGGAATTGTTTCCAGGCTTGTGAATGCCAACTCCCCCCACCGATTATGCCGTAAAGCCGTTGTTTGTTTCCTCTTTCACCATATGTTGCCAAGAGTGGAATTTCAGAGTGTTGCTGGGAGAAACCCATGATCATCATGGGAATGTAGAGGGGTAAGCACATCTCTGTAACTGAGCTTAGTCACGTCCACGTGAGGGGAAAGTGCAGCCTGTCCCCATGGGGACTTTTCTGCCCTGTGTTATTGGAGCATATGGAACAGTTTAGGCAGAGAAGAGGCTCCACTCTGTGTTTTGAAGTTTAATTTTCAATTAGCCAGCTAATCAGTTATAGTCGGTCAAAGAAGAGCTTAGTAAGTAACGACTGTCAGATAAATCTTTTGGTGATTGTTGGATGTTGTTTCTTAACTGAGACTCGAGACTTAACATTGCAGTATTTGAGTCTTACTCGTCCCATTATCACAGCTAATCATTGCATTTGGCATTTAACAAATATTTAGATGTTGGCTGGATTGTCAGAAGCAACAGCTATCCCATTGTTGTTTTATAATGTTATAGAAATGCTACAGATTCCTTGATTATAGAATCATCATACCTTTTTTTAAAACTCAAGAGTCTTTTTCTAAGATTCATCCATATTGATGTGTTTAGCTGCAGTTGTTCATTTCGCGTTCTGTGTAGTACGTTAATCTTCCATTCTGTGAAAGAGTTACAATATTTTATCCGTTCTCCCATCAATGAACTTTCGTGTTAGTTGTTGTTTTTTTGTTATAGAAAATGCTGCTATGAAGTCTTGCATGTATCTCCAGGTGCACGTGCCCAGGTGTTTTTGTAGAGTATGTACCTAAAGAAAGAATTGCTGGAGTGTAAGTTACGTGCCTTTCTTCCATGGTGCTGCTGGGTGGGTTTGAACCGCCAACTTTTAGCTTAGTGGTTATGGGGAAACTGTTTGAACCCTCCAGGGACTTTTCAACTTTTTTAGATAATGCAAATGTTTTCCAAAATGGTTTGCTAAAGTATAGTTTTTTGTTTTTGCTTTTTTTAAGATCGTGACTAATACAAATATAAAGTGAACACTTGTCAAATATCTTATTCAGCTTATTAATTAATGAGGAAATTAGTAACATGATAAGACTGGTTCAAACAGATTTTGAAGAACAGAGAGATACATAGGCAGCTGGGAAGGCTGAAATGAATTTGATAAATGCAGAACAGGTTAATAGCCTCTTGGCCAATAAAATACAATGTGTGGGGTTAACTTTTCAATGGAAACCAATAGTATCTCCAGAAAAAGTTCGTTTTCCTTTCTTTACACAAGAAACGTTGCATCCTATCAGTTTCTGCAAGAGCTACCTTTTCAGAGTTGTAAAGTAACCTGGTCAATAGACATTCAATCACAGGGGCACACCCCAGTAGAATCAGACAATCTCTGGAGAACCTGGTAGCCAGAGATCAGCAAACTACAGCCTGCCAGCCAAATCCAGTAGTGTCCAGTGGCCTGCCTTTGTGTAGTTCATAAACTAAGAATGTGTTTTACAGCTTTATTAAAGGGTTGTAAAAAAGAAAAAAAAATGCAAAAAGGCTATACGTGGCCCCTAAAGCTTAAAATCTTTACTATCCTGTCTTTTACAGAACAAGTTTCCCTACGTGTGTACTAGCCAAAGTCCAGAAATCCACTGAAAAGACGACCTGTCATCTCGTTTGCCCTTTGTAAGTTTTGGACAATTTTTGGTCTCCTGACAGATTGTACAAATTAATGCTCTTTCCAGGGGTGTATAAAAAATCAGGCGAGTAAAGCTTGGTTTCCTGTTAGAGTTTTAATTGGCACTTACCTATTAATTAATGAGATTGTACATTTTATGTGTTGTGGTCATTTCTATTTATTCTTTTTTATTTTTAATGACTGTTCTTGTTTTCTTTTTTTTAATCCATTTTGGGAGGTTGTTTGTTTTTTATTGATTTATAGTTCTTTATATATTTTGAGGAGTCCCTGGGTGATGCAAATGGTTAAGCACATGGCTACTAACCAAAAGGTTGGCAGTTTGAACCTACCCAGAGGCACCTCAGAAGAAAGGCCTGGGGATCTGCTCCTGAAAGCTCACAGCCATGAAAACCCTTTGGAGTCCAGTCCTACTCTGCAGCATAGGGTTGCCATGAGTCAGAATCGACTCAATAGCAACTGGTATATATTGTGGATACCAATAATTTTTCACTTTCATACGTTGAAGCTACCTTCACCTAGTATGTGGCTTGTCTTTTTTACTTTCTTAATATTGCTTTTTGAAAAGCAGAAATTCTTATTTTAATGAACAATTTAATGTGTAGTTAAATGTATCAATTAAGAATTTAATTCATAATTAAATTTATCAATATTTTTTATGATTTGTAGTCTTTGGTCTTTGAAATTATTCTTCACCTCAAAGTCATAAAGATACTCTCTCATGTGCTACCACTTTTACTGCTTTTTAAAAGTTTTGCTTGTCACATCAAGACCCTAATTCATCTAGAATTAAAGTTTGTTTTATGACATGGTATAGGAATTCTGTGTTTTTTCCATCTGCAAATTTCAGCTCTATCTAAATCTTTTCCCTATATCCATCTATGAAGCTGACTCTGACTTTTTCAAGTTTTCTTGTATGCATGGATCTACTTTTTAGCTCTCTATCATGTTCCATTGGTCTATTTTGTCTGAACTAATTATTATATTACTAAACTATTATTAATATTACAAGTCTTGCTATCTGGAGGGGTATAGCCCCTCTATCTTGCTCCCTTTTTTTCAGATTATCTTAGTTTTAATTTTCCCTTTGCTCTTACATATTTTATAATCATCTTACCGTATTTCTAAAAATATTTTTGATGGGCATTTAATTGGTATTTAATTCAATATATAGATCAATTTGAGGAGAACTGGTATTTTTATTATGCTGAATATTCAACTCCAGGCACCTGGTTTGTTCCACGGTTTACCTAGTCTTTTCCAGCATCTTTCAGTGAAGATTTACAATTTACACATCTCTTTGGGGATTTATTTCTAGAAAATATCTATCTATATCTATATTTATATATATCTTTATCTATTTATACATATATCTGTTCTTGTAGACAGATCTTTTCAAGATTACATTTTCTAACTTTTTATTTCTGTTGTATAAAAATGCAATTAAACTTTAGTATTGACCTTGTATCCAGTAATCATATTACTGTCTTATAAATCATAATTTATTTTCTGTAGATTCCTTTGGTTTTTCAATATCAGGATCATACTATTTTCACACAATAATAATTTTGTCATTATCTGTTTAGTTCTTTTTCTTTTTTCTTTCTCCCTGTCCCCCCAACCCCACCCCCGGTGTCTTTCTGTCTGTTTCTTGTCTAACTGCACTGATTGGGCCCTTTAATACTAACCAAACTTGTATTTCTAGTTTTTGTCATTTTATACACTGCTGCATTCAGTTTGCTAATAATTTACATTTTGCTTCTAAGATAATAAGTTAATTTGACGTTGATTTTCCATTCAGGCATTGTTCTGTTTTAGCATCAAGTTATATTAATGTCATAAAATGAATTAGGAAATATTCCTCCTCATTATATTTTTTAGAAAAGTTTATGTGAGAAGGGAATCGCCCATTCCTTTAACTTCAGGTAGAATTTGCCTATAAAAAATGTCGAGGTCTATTTTTCCCCCTTTATGAGAAGATTCTTAGCTGTTAATTGTATTTATTTAAGGGTTATAGGATTATTTGGGTTCTCTATTTCTTCATGAACCACTTTTTATAATTTGTATTTCTCTAGCTGTCTGTACATTTCATCTCATGTCTTCAGTTTATCGGCTTACAGCTGCCCATAACGTTCTCGTTCTCTTTTTTCATTTCGGCTTTATCTGTGGCAGTCTGCTTCTTTAAAGATTACAGCCTTGGAAACCCTGTGGGGCAGTTCTACTCTGTCCTATAGTGTGGCTATGGCTCGGAATTGACTCAATGGCAATGGGTTTTGTTTTTTCTGGCATCTTATTTTGTACTTTCTGTAGGTCCTTTTCTATTATTTCATTTTTTTCTCTTTCCTTATCTTCTTTCAGATTGACTTTTATTTCATTCCATTTTTGTCCTCATCATGATTTGCTCTTATATACTTTTTTCTATTCTGTTAGTGATTACACAAGTAATTTTTACATGTATATTTAATGTAATAATGTCTGCAATTAATTGATATCATTATCTTCCTTTCCAAGAATATAAAGACTTTAGAGTGTTTTGACTCTAATCAACATGCCTCCAACTTACACACCATCATTGCACCGTATTGGAATTGATCCTCTTAAGTTACTGTTATTATTTTTAGTCAATGTTTGCTTAGATTTACCTATGTAGTTTTTATATTCTGCATTCACCATTTCTTCTTGCCTATCAGATCTATCTAGTACCAGTTAAAAGAGAGGAACAGGAATTGACAGATTCCTCTGAGTGTGTAGAAACATTCACAAAGGTCACTGACCAATATGAAACGCCTCCAAGAACAGATAAAAATAAATAATTTGGAGACAGGTAATCATAAAGTCACAACCCCACTCTGGGATAAGATAACCGTGATAACCGTGAGGCCATTTAAAGTTTATCTTGTGCAAAGTATTTAACATCAGGCAATTTCACATAAATGGAGATGAGATCCCCTAACGTCAGGGCATCTCATAAAGGGGCATGATTTTCATCAATCATGCTGAGACTAGCCAAGTTTTGCTCTTGTTTTTTCCTCTGCTCCTTAAAAGCTTCATTGTAACTAGTCTGCATTAAGCCATTTGTTTTTTTTTTCAGAAATAAAGCTGTCCCCCGTTAGCATACAGAATAGCTGTTGAAAGAAACCCTACATACTTTATTTGTGCTTTGATTGTTTTTTTTTTAATATAACCATTTGACTCCATATGCCTCCTCAAGAAGTGCCTTTAGTTAGCGTCCGGTGGTTGTAATTCTCTCAATTATTGGCATAGTGTAGCTGGAACACTTTAGTATGAATTTTTAATTTGGGAATTTTCAGGTCACACAATTAACATAAATTCTAACCCTACATCCATCTGAAGTCTGACCTGATCATGAATTCTCAGGGAACAGTTTTTGCTTTAAATTTACACCGAGTCCAGGCTGCAAAAGCAAATATATGTATGTTTCCACGTGGGGGAGCGGTGGGAGCAGGGTTTCTGTTTCGATGTTTGGTTTTTCTAGTTTACTTTTTCACTGATGATGTCCTTTTCAGTGATGTCAGCTTCATGGAGGAATCTTTGACCTGACTTTTTATCTTGTTCTGGACCAGGCTTTGTCTTAAGTCCTGGCACTTACCAAAATAAAACGAAACAAACAAACAAAAAAACCAAACCAGTTGCCTGGAGTTGATTCTGACTCAGAGCGAAATTGAAGCTCTAAGCCACAGAGGGTGGTGAGATCTCCAGAGATGGGTAGATGCCCCCAGGACGCCGCCATCTTCAGCACTTACATCCCCTTCTGAACTCCTGACTGCTTGTTTTTGGCTTCTGAGGGTCCCCTCTTTTTCTTCCTGGTTCAAAGGGCATTTAATGGGCCTTAAAAAATGCCTTATTAAGCTTTCGTGTTACGTACCAGGACAGTTTTTCAAGGTCTGCTCTGCAAATCGCCAGAACCAATGCACCCCACTTTTTTCCCCTAGGGAGGAGTTATTTATTTTTGAGGGAGGATCTTGAGACTTCGTATTTATCCTTACTTTATTTGGTCTGCATGAAAATGCGTGGAAGTCTGATTTGTTGTAGCCAAACAGAATTTCCTCTTCCCTTTCTTCCCTTCGCCCCCAGCCCTAGCTTGGATGCTCTGTAAGCACAGGAGAAAGGTTGCTGCTGGAGGAGACGGTGTGTGTACTGGTTCAGCAAGCACCGCTGGGGACCGCAGTGATCACACGCATCATGCTTGCGGCTTGCAGCATCCCCAGCACCAACGCCAAGACCACGGCTGTCTCGTCCACTGTGGTACCCTAGCACCTGGCACACTATCTCTCCCAGAACGGGCAGCAAACAAAAACCTCGCTGAATGAATGAAAATGACATATGATGTATGACTTTAAATATATTCCCAGACTAGGCCAGAAATTGGTATTTAACGCTGTCACTTATTTACATCTCCTGCTCAAATGCACATCTCTATACTGTCAAGAGCCACTGGGAAAGTCACTACTGCTCTGAGTCTCCCCTGATGGCGTCTCTGTCATTTTGTAAAGTATATTTACATGTTTGCAAGTATTTCGCTGAATGAGCAGTGGTGGTGCAAATGATTAAGTGCTCAGCTGCTAACCAAAAGGTTGGTGATTTGAACCCACCCAGCAGCTCTGTGGGAGAGAGACCTGGTGATCTGCTCCCTTAAAGATTACAGCCAAGAAAACCCTATGGGGCAGTTCCACTCTGTCACATGGGGTCACTATGAGTTGGAATCAACTCGATGGCACCTAACAACAACAAGAACAAAGAAATAGGTAAAATTATAAGCAGTGCAATCTGTCAGGGAATTTCGGCAATACTGCAGCATTTGTGACTGGACCACTTCTGTTATACTTATGAGGATCTTTCTGTGGTCCCTGATCAACCATTAATCAAAATGTCTTTTGCACTGAACTTGTCAAGAAAAGACCCAGATTGGCACTGTGGGAAGCGTGCACTATGTTGTTGGGCAGCTTGCTTCATGGTTTCCTCCTCAGTTTCCCTGCAGTGTCCACCACCGAAGAGATGGTCTCCTTTTTCTTCCTTAGCGCGTGGTGAGCCTTCATCTTGCCACACTTCCTCCTGGGGACGCAATGAAGCACATCCACCTGCCCTGGGTTGTGTAGACGCGATCTTAGATAAGGGAGCCCACGTGCTGATGTCTGCAGGGTTGTCCTCTCTCATTTTGGGGAAGCCTCGCGGGCCCCCTTTGCACCTTGCACCATGAGAGATTTTTCTTCTTTTTTTCCCTTGCTGTACTTGAACTTTACCCCGAACCAGTCCAGTCAGTAGTGTTTCGCTTCAGGATTCTTTCCTTCCTCCCTAGGGAATAATTAGAAACCCTCGTGGTGCAGTGGTTAGGAGCTTGGCACCAGGCACTCCTTGGAAACTCTATGGGGCAGTTCTACTCTCTCCTATAGGGTCACTATGAGTTGGAATCAACTTGACCACTGGTTTGGTTTTTTTTGGTTAGGGAATAATTGCTTAGAAAGTGCCCTTCTATCAAAACCATAAAGTCTTCGGCATCATAAACTGGTAGTGGAAACTCCTCCATCATTTCGCTTGATATTTTAACCCTTGCTAATGGCTAAACAAGGAGCCCTGATGGTGCAGTGGTTAAATGCTGCACTGCTAACAGAAAGGTTGGGGGCACCAGCGGCTCGAGGGAGAAAAATGTGGCAGTCTGCTTCCGTAAAGACTGCAGCCTTGGAAACCCTGTGGGGAAGTTGTACTCTGTCCTTAGAGTCGTTGTGAGTCGGAATTGACTGGATGGCAAAGGGTTTGGTTTGGTTTTAATGGCTAAATGTTTGCAGCGTGCCAGCAGGGTCCTTTGGAAGCCAATTGGGTTGACTTACATGTCTGCTGTCTACCTTTGTCAATGTGTGTACGCTCATTTGGGGACCAGCACACTTACCACAGGCACGTCAATCTTTTAATGCTTTAACGCTTTGGAGAATTATGGGAGTCACGGGCTGCTTCCCAGGTAACTGAGACTTGCTAAAAATAGAGCTTCTGTGGCCCCACCATTTGGACCAGTTCATACCACTCTTAGTAACTCAAGCATGGGAGCTAGAAGGGCTACCTTCCCCCCACCCAACCCTGTAACTCACCAAACTATGTGACCTTGGACAACCTCTTAAGCCTTGATTTTCTAAGTTTAGATGTACCTGGGGCTCTTAAATAGATTCTGTCAGAGACAAACTATCTCAAACTTGCATAAGGTCATTCTGGGAGAAGATCTCGCACTCTTGATAACATTCCCAAGATTCTGCTGAACTTTAACGGGCCTAAGACTTGTTGTGGGAAACCCACTCGCATTGTTGACTGTCAGCTGAAAGTCAGAGTCTAAAAATAACTTCAACTGGGTATTTTTTTTTTTCTTTTGCTGTATAATCTATAGCCATTCATTTTTTCCTGTAAAATATCCCCACCAAGAGTGAATCTTTTTTTGTGTGTGTGTGTATTGTTGTAGTTTAAATGAAAGTTTACATTCCAAGTTAGTCTCATATAAAAATCTATGCATAGTTATGTGACCCTAATTACTCTCCCTATACTGTGACAGCACACTCCTCCTCTCCACCCTGATTTCCCATGTCCATTCAACCACCTCCTGACCCTCTCTGCCTTCTCATCTCACCTCCGAACAGGAAGGAGCCGCCCGTATAGTCTCATGTATCTACTTGAGCAAAGAAGCACACTCTTCACGACTATCATTTTATGTCTCACAGTCCAGTCCAATCTTTGTCTGAAGAGTTGGCCTCGGAAACTGTTTTCGTTCTGGGCTATAGAGAGCCTGGGGGCCATGCTTTCTGGGGTTCCTCCAGTCTCCAGTCTCCGTCAGACCATTAAGTCTGGTCTTTTTACTAGAATTTGAGTTCTGCACCCCACCTTTCTTCTGCTCCATCAGGGACTCTCTGTTGTGTTCCCTGTCAGGGTGGTCATTGGTGGTAGCCGGGCACCGTCTAGTTCTTCTGGTCAAGAGTGAATCTTTGAGTTGGCTTCCTGCAGGTTTATTTTTTCTCTTGCAGCAAGATTGAAATGAAACTATGATATACATTCATTCATAACTGAATAGTCTGAAAAGTTTTTAACAAATCTTTAATTAAAAAATGTAAATGAGTTATCTCATTTTCAATTTTCAGGGCCAAGTTTAAAAGCACAACAAGCAAATCAGCTCACCTTATTTTCTACTGGCATTAAGATAAACCACAGCCCCAGTGGCTCCATGGTTAAGAGCTCGGCTGTTAATCAAAAGGTCCGCAGTTTGAATCTACCAACTGCTCCTTGGAAACCCTACCGGGCAGTTCTGCTGTGTCCTATAGGATCACTATGAGTCAGAATCAACTCGATGGCAACTGGTTTTTGGTTTGGAACGGTAAGGATATACTATTACCTTCCAAAGGGATTTATCTGTTTAAATTTTTTGTGTAAATTGAAAACAAAGCCTGGCTTGAAAAGTTGAAATAGAAATGTCATAACCAGGCAAGCGAGCTTAATTGCATTTCCTGTTGCTATTCCAACTGAGGAATATTCTGTCCAGGACACCCCCCCCCCAAATTTTCATTATCATGTTAATCAGAAGAAATATGTTAAGCCTTTTATGCACATGGCGCCATAGCAAGTAACTGAGACCTGGCTAAGTGAAAAAAAGAGAAAAGATTATTCTGACTCATTTTAATTCATTGTCAATTACTGTAAGGCTGAAATAACATTTTGGTAATGTAGCTGAAAAGCAATAAAAATTAAGCTCTGGAGTGTTGGAAGATCTGGCTTTCTCACAGAATGAATTTGAGTAAATCGCCATTTTATACTTCAATCTTTTCCCTAAAATAAGGCTCATAGTAACTCAGGCATTTGAGTAAAAATGAACTGTATTCAGATTCCAGTTGAGATGCTTCTCAGCTGTATTAACTGAGCCAAGCTCTTTAGGCTCCTTTGTGGGATAATTACGCACACATTGTAGGGTTGCTGTGAGGATTAAGTACTGTCTGCAACATGCAAGCAAAGAGAAAGAGAGTCAAAGCACAAAGATAAGGAGATAATACTGGAAACCCTGGTGGCGTAGCGGTTAAGAGTTCAGCTGCCAACTAAAAGGTCAACAGTTCAAATTCACTAGGTGTTCCTTGAAAACCTATGGGGCAGTTCCACTCTCTCTTATAGGGTCACTATGAGTCAGAATTGACAAGGAGATAATACTTTTGAAGTCTATACATTAGATTTCTCTATATTAATCTGATTATTTAAGGATTGTTTAACTTTTTTTATTGTGTCTTCATTTTATTTCACTTTCTATTCATTTGCATGTATCATTTTTTTGCCTTGCTTTTCAGCTTCTTCTAGTATGAAAAGGATGTAAAATTCATCAGTGCCAAGGCACTCCTCTCTCAAACAGTGTGTCATATTAGTGTTAAAAACAGATATCTGCAAGTTCAGGAAAACACACCTGTATTTCAGCATGAATACCTCAGGGTGTGTGTGTATTGTGTGTGATTCTTTCAAACAGGAAAGGGGTAAATATTACAGCTGCTTCTATACTTGCCATTGAAAAACTGAATTAAAGACCTTAGAAGCAAAAAAAAAAAAAAAATTAGAGATTCAGTTTCTGTAAGCTTCTTGACAGTTACAGCTGTTAAAGACAGCTTTTATAAAGGAACTGCCTTTATGCAAAAAGTATTTTCTTGTTTTCTTACCCCCTTGAGAAGGAATCGTAGTGTTTTGCGTGAAAATGGTGCGCCGCTTGGCTGTAAGGGCCGGACATATTACAGCGAACTTTAATAGGTAGAGCAGACCCACTTCTGCTCATTTTCTGTTTGGCCTCCTCCCCGCCCGCACCCCCATGTACACGACAGTGTAAGATTCCCCACAGTCAGGAGGTGGGAGCGGAGCGTTTCAGTGCAGCTGGTCGCTCCTGACATCCCGTTGCTGTGACCAAGAAAAAGAAAGGAAGGGAAGAAAGAGCAGAGTGGGAAACACAGGGGTGGGAGGAAGAAAAGGAAGTAAAAAAGAGGGAAGGAAGAGAAAAGAAAAAACGGGGAGGGGGAAAAGGAAAGAGGGAGAGAGGGATGGACAGGAAAAAACGAGAAAGGAAAGAAGGAAGCTTGGATGAAGGGAGGGAAAGAAGGAGCGAGAAAAAGAATGAAAGCAGAGTGAGAGAAAAGGGCATCATCATTGTTTCGGGTCCACTAGGAACAGAGACAGAACCTTCTTCAGCACTGCAGAATCCCGAAGAGGCAATGTATTGTTTTCTTAAAAGCCCCGAAGCGAAGCAATTCCAGGAATGTTTGGCAAAGCCCTTTGGGGAATGGTGAGGTGGGGGGCGGGGGCAGTGGGAGTAGACTTTCTCGCCCACCACCCCGGCCCCTCGCAACGTGACAGGCTTCGGGAGACCTAGCGGAAACCTTCACGTCACCCGGGGAATTGCCTCTCTGGCTGGTCCTGCAGTGGCGAGGCGGCGGGGGGGGGGGGGGGCGTGCGCTGAGACGCGCGGGGCGCGGGGATGTGCAAGTGGCGAAGCTCGGCCAAGCGCAGGCGGGAGCAGCCGCCCAACTCCCGGCGCAGGATCTGCTGAGAGGCCACGGTGAGTCTCTCCGGGTGCGGGTCCGAGGGATGCCCGGGTTCCCCGTCGCCCCCGGGCCCCAGCCGAGGCGGGCGCAGAGCCCTTCCCGGAGTCCGGCCTCGGCTCGGCGCCGCCGCCCGGAGCCCGCACCGCCCCGGGCGCGCTGGGCGGACGCACGAACTGAGCGGCGCTCGGCGGCTGCCGGGCCGCCCGGCCCGCGCGCTCATTGGTCGGGATGTGTGCTCAGCAGCCTCCAACTTCTCCCGAATCCCACTGGTGAGTCCCGGGAGAGCGAGCTGGCACCTGGGTGCTGGCGGAGAAGGGTCCGATGGGCGCGAGAGTGCGGGGCGGTGGGAGCCCGGGGACCGGCACGGAGGGCAGCGCCGGCCGAGGGAGCGGCTGCCTAAAGGCGCACCGAGCGGGCTCGGCGGCTAAGTCCGGCGCCGTCCGAGGGCCCGCGACCTTTTGGCCTTGCGCGAGGGAGGCGTGCCTGGGGAAGCAGCCGCCAGTGGGACCTGAGGAACCGGGGCGAGGGGCCGAGAGGGGCCTGGGGAAGGGCTCTGCGGGCGCTGTCAGGTGGCCGCTCGGCTCGTTTGCACAGCTCCGGCAGCCTCTGCCTCGCGGAGTTGTGTTTGGTTACGGAGAACGGCGCCACCAAATCGCAGCGGGGCTGATTGGGGCGCTGGGAATTTCTTATACGGTAGAGACGCTGATATTTCTTTCTTTCTTTTTTTTTTTTTGGAAAGCACGGTTTGTTTTTATTTTGGTTTCTGTCAGATTTTCCCCCTCATCTATAACTCACTTTTCTATTTTTTACTTTTCTTAACCTGAAGATCTTTCATTTTCCTACCTCTGCATCTTGCTTTGAACCTTAATTTCCTATTATATGATTTATGCTGCTAGCGTGCTCGAATCACCCAAGGGCTGAGGGGCAGGAGGTGGGGGGGAGTTCTTTTGCAGGTTAAAGTTTTAAGACTCTCTCTTTACTTATTGGTCGCAATCTACTTAGAGTATTTGAAAATAAGGGTAATTTTTGCAACTGAACATTCCTCTTGAGTCTCTATCAAGACTATTCCATCCCCATATATGACTCAAATGGGAAGTTTATTAAACTGAAAACTAGTCCCTGACTTGCCGTATCAGCATTTGGAAGCTTCTGATCGGCAAGCCCGCTATGAAGGCTTGTAGCTTCACCCCCTTATATTACTGCTGGGTTCCAACAGTTTTAAAAAAAAAAAGAAAAAGAAAAACAAATTGCCTCGTAGTTTCTTGACCTCGATGCTGGGTCTTTGGTCGTATAGCGACCTTAAACCAGGGAGTAATATGGTCGGACCTTGCGCCAGAACCCCGTATTCCAGGCCCGGGAATTCTTACTAATTAATATCCAGGGAAACAAGGAGATGACTTTTGCTGTCTACCTGCTTCCTCAGCTTCTGTGACTATACTGTCGATACCCTGTTTCCCCTCTTCCCGTACCTCGGTTTCCATGATACAAACTGTAATTGCACAGCACAGCCGCGAGGACTTGGAGACCTATGGTAACGTAGTAATGTGCTGTAAAGATGAAAATGGTTTAGGCTTAGAGTCACCCTTTAACAAACCGATTATCCTCCGGGTTCTTTAAGCTGACTGTCTGATAAGTGATACGTTTATACTCAACTGGTGTCCGGATTGCTGCTTTACCTGGCTTTGAAATTCAGCTTATACTTAAGGAAAATAATCATTTATTCTTTCAGCGGTGTTGGCAAGCTGAAGTTTGCAGGGGGACTTTTGTTGGGTCAGACCTCCTAATTCTCCTTTATCTCTCTCTGTGGAAGTGCCTGCTTTCTGGGTTTCAACTTTCCAACACCTCTCCAATCGGAGTGGAGTGTTTTGAGGATGTGAGTATATTTTTGCATATCCTGCTTTAGATGGGACGGAAGTACGAACTTTACAATTTTTTGTATCCTCTTATTTAATTGCACCCCTCCCCCGCTCCTTCCCCACCCCCCGCCCCCAAAAAATGGGGTTGGGTTGATTGTGGTTGAGTTCAGTATTCCAGTGTCTGTGGTTTAATGGTCTGTTCTGTGTTGAGCTTCAAGACTCCGACCCCTGTTGTCTTAAAGAAAATAGTGAGTCAGTCAAAATTAACTGGAAGTGAACAGCAGAGTTAATTAGGAGCTTAAACTTGCCTAATCTCTGCCTTTGCTCAGTGCTGCTGAAAAGTGCTCCTTAGGAGCAGAAGACTTGTTTGAAGAATTTATAGAGCATTACAAGAGGGACAGGTGGAGAATGTTTGCAGGTTAATTTAGAGATGGTATTCTTTTGATGCAGATAAGAGGACTAAGGCTACAGTCACTGCCTTAATTCCCTCCTAACTATGTTTGCAGCCTTGGAAGCCCTGGTGGCGTGGTGGTTAAGAGCTCGGCTGCTAACCAAAAGGTCGGCAGTTCGAATCCACCAGGCGCTCCTTGGAAACCCTACGGGGCAGTTCTGTTCTGTCCTACAGGGTCGATATGAGTCGGAATCGACTCGACGGCAACAGGTTATATACCTGCAGCCTTAGGTGCAGCAATATTAAGAACTCCAGTCTCAAGGGCAGGAAGGAGATACCAGCAGAAGGTTAACCAAAAGGGAGAAAGAAACGCCTGCCACCTAGCTTTGCCGTGGTACGGAAGAGCACCTTTGGTTTAACCCCTTGGCTGGCCGGGTTCCCTGGCCTCCAGTCTCACTTAGAGAAACTGATGGCTGTTTGTCTGTGAGAGAACGAAAAAGAGAAATGGGTCGTCTCATACCAGGAAAGCGTTCCTCCAGATTGTATTCTGAAATATCGTTAGAGCAGGGGGGAGAAGTAGTCAAGGAAGGGAAATGCTTGAGCAAATGTATATATTCAGATGTTTTTCAAGTCAGTCTTGAAATCTGGTGGAAACTGGTCTTTTTTTTTTTTTTTTTTTTTTATCGTTTACCTCTCTGTATCCTGTCCAGGTATTAAGTTTGTTCCCATCTGATCTCTCCCCAGCCCCACCCATGTGGTGGGCATCTCTATTGAATTAGTAGTATGATCAATGTAATTCCATATCGTAGCACTCAGGCTGTAAGCACAAGCCAGCCAACATGAGTTACGTAACCATTAAGTAAGACATTTTAACATTCAGGTACATTACGTTCCTCTTTTATTGAGCAGACACAGTTTTCATTGTCTAATAAAATATTTTTGTTTGATAGTCTGTCCTTGGTTATAGCCTCATGTAATTAAGTGGACAACATGTTTAAGACTTTGTGTCCAGAGCCTTAAAGTCCAGTTGTGGCTTATTTATTAATAACTCGCTGGGGAGATTAAATTCCTAGTTAGTCGCTGGATCTCCCAGACCACACTTCAAATGGGGAATTGGTTTTTCATTTACTCCCTTGCCTCAGTTGCCACAAAAGTCACCCTCAGGGAATTGTATGTATTCAACAGAGTTGTATTGTATGCAACAGAGATCTTGAAATACAAGAGCGTTTCTGAGCGGTCATTTCATCTAGAAACTAAATTATACTGATTAATTTGTATCCAGATATTAACAGCTGATGTATTAGTTTAAGATGTTCTCTTTTCTCTACTCATCCAGAGTGAATGGTGAATGGCTGATAAAGAATCATTAGACCTCTAAAAGAAATATAGTGAAATTTAATATTTAGACATGCATCCACTTAATTTTCCCTCAAAACTTACGCAGTGAGATGCACAAGTTTTTCTGTATGATGATACTGTTGTATTTCAAATAGTAACCGAACGTGATCTTTGTAAAGAACATTTACTAGTTGTGTAACAGCCTTGGTTGGTTACCTGACTGTTGTGTTGCCTAGTTTCCTAAGGCATATATTTGGAGTATTAATATCCATCTCGTGAAGTTTAAATGAGTTGAAACAAACAAACAAACAAAACCTGTTGCCGTCAAGTTCATTCAGATTCATAGCAACCCTATAAGACAGAGTAGAACTGCCCCGTAGGGTTTCTGAGGAGCAGCTGGTAGATTTGAACTGCCCACCTTCTGGTTAGCAGCCAAGCTCTTAGCCACTGTGCCACCAGGGCTTCTTAAATGAGTTAGTCCATGTAAAGCACTAAGAAGCTTGACCATAGAACATAGAAGCACATAGATATACTCATTAATGTCAGCTGTTAGTAGAATGGAATCCTGGGTGGTGCAAACGAGTGAAGCACTCCACACCCAGAGGCATCTCAAATGAAAGATCTGGTCATCTGCTTCCTAAAGGTCACAGCCTTGAAAACCCTATGGAATGCAGTTCTACTCTGACACACATGGGGTCGCCATGAGTTGGAATTGACTCAATGGCAACTTTTTTGGGGGGGAGAGGGCTGGTTATTAGTAGAAGTATTAATTTAAATACAAGTAAAATATATGTCTTAACAGTTGAAACCCTGACCTAAAAGATACATTTTTTTGGCCCTTGTTTTTGTTTTAAGTCATATTTTGTTTTTTCTTCAGTTGCACAAGAAAACATTGATTATGGTTAAAACCTTTCGTCCCCAAGTGCAAACTGCTGACTTTTGGTCCTAGGAGTGACCATTTTCAGAGTGCTGTGTAACCAATTACCCGTATCAGCAGCAATGGTAATTTAGAACTGTAAAAACAGAAGTTGTTTTTAAGACTTAAAAATAACCTACTGCTGGTGTTTTGTCCCCTCTCCCCTTTTTAAATCTGTATGCAGATTTCAAATTGCTGCTGAGTCAAAACCTCAAGGTATTAGTCATTGATTTCGGAGCCATGGAGCAAGATATAAAATGAACCTTTGACACTAATGCAAAGTTCAGAAGGGTTTGTGTAAAACTTTCCAGAATGATAGTGTAGCAATTATTTGCTTGTGAACTGCTGAAGTAACCCTACCTGAGTATTTAACCCAGTCTCTTTGTCTAATTTTGCTTGGCTCCTCTGTGATGTACGTATAAAAGCTTGTGACCGGAACCTATCAAATTCATCGGGTTCTATACCCTTCCCTTTCAGAATCAAAACTTTGGACTCTTCAACTAAAACTTTCATTTCTTTCTACTTTAAAACAAGTTAACTGTTTACTTTTATTCAGCCTCCTTAAGCATCAGACACATTGTGTATACATCTTATTTATTTGCTTGTTATTAGGAGTATTTTTATTTATGTATTTGCAGATTTTGGGTGATGGGCAGATCAGAAAGTCATATGGATATAACTGATCTCAACACTCCAAAGCCAAAAAGGGAACAGCGATGGACCCCGCTGGAGATGAGCCTCTCGGTCCTCGTCCTGCTCCTCACCATCATAGCCGTGACAATGATAGCACTCTACGCAACCTATGACGGTGAGCCACTGCCCACCTGGACACACCAACAAACGCGAAAGAGAATAACGTCCTCATCTTGTGCTTTTGCCCTCTAACAAACGTGTTCAGGGGAGAAACACTTAGGGATGATAGAAAGATTTAGTTATAAAATGCAACGTGAATATGTCCAAACAGTTAACTTTGGCTAAAGTACCATGTCTTTTTTGTTTGTGCTGAGTTATTAATTACCAAGTATATTTAGTACACTTGTGCTTATTTTATGACGATTCTGATGTAAAATTTTGTTTGATTAAAGTATACACGATTTCATGGCTGAGTTCAGCGATCGTCATTAGTCAACTTTTATTGTGTCGTTGAAATTCTAAAGGGCTTCCCAGGAATTTAAAAGGTCTAATTTGTGTCTTAGAAGTTTTTCTCAATAAGGATTAGCGAAGATTGGTTCCTTAATGGGAAACAAACAAAACAGATGACCGGACTAAGTCAACTGATTATTTCAATTTAATAGGCCTGTGGCCTGGTGGGTAGAGATGATCCATGTTAAATATAGGATTTTTCGTATTTATGTTGTTGTTTTTTTTTCCCCTAACCACTGACAGTGACATAATATTAAAGTTTTAGTTCTTGTTTAAGGAATAGTTTGTTTAATTGGCGGTTTAAAAGAACAAAACAGGGAGAAATCAGAAAATATATATTACAAATATTTATGCATGTACCCTCCTTTTTCTAGATGGCATTTGCAAGTCATCAGGCTGCATAAAATCAGGTAAGAAGATGATTTCTAAAATTAACAGCTTATGACATTTAAAACTCAAATACTAGTAGATATGTATCTGTATTTGCTTTATTTATACTCTTATTCATTCTGGCTGGCTTATTTATGTGTTTGGGCCTATATTCAAGGGAAATTAAAATGTATGTAAGTAGCCTGATTAATTAACTTGTTTATTGTAAAAAACAGTTTACTGTTTTTAGCCCTGAGATTTCTGGTAGGGCTGTATCGCTTTATAGAGCTTCCCTTCTAGTTTCATAAAGAAAATCAACACATATTTTCATCTTATCACTAAGTGCTGAATTTCTTGATGCAAACTCTTAGAGGAGTAGAAACTGAGAGGAAATAACGTGGAGTTATGCAAGCCTTCATGGAGAGCTTGAGATTGCAGAGGGACCTTCAAGCAGCGGTAGGGTCTGGAAATAGAGGCAATGGAGGAGGGAATTCCAAACAAGAACAACAGGAATAAATCATGTTGAGAAGCAGTGAAAATGTAGGTTTAATGCACAGGGGCCCATTTAGGAGAGGCTTGAAAACCCATGTGTCACCTTGGTGTTGTAATAAAGAAGTCGTGGATGTTTTCACCAGCAGAGGAGTGATAAGGCAAAAATTGAAAGATGACTCTGGAAGTGTTAGGCTGGATGGATTGAGTGAGAAGAGATGAACCAGGGAGGATAGGCAGGCGGGGGCTGCCGCTGAAATCAGGCGTGAGCTAGGAGGTCAGCCCGTGGTGGGCTGAGAGCTGAGAGACAACAAGAAGGGGAGCGTGGGGTGACTCAGCAGAGCTGGCTGGCTAAATGAAATGAAAGGCGTGGATGAGGTGAAAATCACACCAAGTTGTAAAGCCCGAGGGATTCAGGAGAATGGTGGCAGCCCACGTAGAAATAGAAAAGTTAGGAAATAAGTTTCTTTTCAGGGAGAAACATGATTAATATAGATCTGGAGGTGACTGGTCTAAGCCAGGGTAGACGGACAGGAAGTTAGAGATGGGAGAAAAAAGCGGGAGCTCTGGATTTGGGCTCCTCAGCTTAAGGGTGATAGCTGAAATCTAGAGATTTTTGAGTTCCTACAAGAAGAAAAGAAGAGGACCAAAGCCTGAACTTAAGAGGACATCAAGAATTAGTATAGAAGGAAAAGAGAAGTCAGGGAGGAAAAGGAGAACTGGATAGACTATGTACGTCACATTAATACACTGTGATTAAAAAAAAAAGAACATTCTGACAAGGAGAAAGAAGATGGTAGCCGGGTTCAATTTGCCAGAGATGTCGAGTGTATTAAGGACTGAGAAACTAGGAGACAACTAGAGGTCAATATGTAAGTGTAAGTTTCTGAAAACTGGGTAGGCATAGACATGCAATAGGACAACCGGTAGAAAGAAGGGAGGGAGAGGACTTGGGGAGCAAATGGTAATTCTGACAACTTAGGCACATAGCATGTAGCACACAGGTCTTAGTCATCTAGTGCTGCTATAACAGAAATACTGCAAGTGGATGGCTTTGACAGAGAAATTTATTCTCCCAGAGTTTAGAAGGCTAGAAGTCTGAATTCAGGGCACCAGCTCCAGGAGAAGTCTTTCCCTCTGTGTTGGTTCTGGGGGAAGGTCCTTGTCATCAAACTTGCCCTGGCCTAGGAGCTTCTCAGCACAGGGACCCCAGGTCCAAAGGACACACTCTCTCCTAGCTCTTATTTTTTGGTGGTATGAGATCCCTCTTTTCACTGCTCATTTCTCTCTTTTATGTTTTAAAAGAGATTGATTCAAGATACAACCTAATCTTACAGACTGAGTCCTGCCTCATTTACATAACTACCTCTAAGCCTGCCTCATTAACAGCACAGAGGTAGGATTTATAACACGTAGGGTAATTGCATCAGATGACAAAATGGTGGACAATCACACAATACTGGGAATCATGGCCTAGCCAAGGTGACACACATTTTGGGGGGACACAGTTCAATCCATAACACCAACTTTGGCACAGTGGCCCCGGACATCTCCAAAGCAAGGTTCCGATCCTCACAGCCTGCTAGACTTATGTCCTGTGCAGCCATTTCCCTGGGGAAGAAAATGAATGGATGGTTGGATGGATGGATGGATGGATGGATGGGTGAGTGAAAGAGTGAATGAATAAACAAACAAAAAAACTTCTTTTGTCTCTGGCAAAGCCCTGAGATGGAAAAGTGCATGTTATTATGTTGGGCAGCAGATGACTGAGATCAAATCAGGTCCACCTCAGGCCCCACAATATCATGTCTTAGGGTGAACAGTCTTAGCACATAAGATGCAGAGCAAAAAGCCCATCAAAAAACAATACAGAAAAGCAAAGGGCACATATTCAGGACATTAGACCATAACCTAGAATTCTGAGAGATTTTTCTGTCATTATTTTGCCAAGGTTAGTGAATATTCAAATCAATGTAAGCGCATTCACCAGAAAACAGCTAAAAATAAATTAGGGACAGGTTGTTTCTTGGAAGAAATGTAAACATTTGGAAAGGAGGTTTAGAATCTCTTGGTAAAGGACGCAAGTATTATGCTTACACCCCAGTCTACTTGGTGTGCATTTATTATGGAAAATTTCAAGCATTTCATTTCATATCCCTATCCCTAGAGTATTTTGAAGCAAATCCCTCACTTCCCATTATTTCACCTGTAAATAATTTATTGTGTGTCTTTAAAAGGTAAGGATGCCTTTTTTAAAACCCAAACCCAATGCCATTACCACACCTAAATAAGTAAGTTATTATCATAAAGTATCTCATCAGTGTTCAAATTTTTCCAATTGCCTTCTGAATTTTTTAAATATTTTGTTCATCTTAAGATTCAGTAATGTTTATTACAATTAGTTGATGTGTCTCTTAAGTCTCCTAATCTGTAGGTTCTCTCCCCTCTCTCTGTTTCTCTCTCTTGCATTTCATTTTTGAAGAAACTAGATCCTTTGACTAGGTAGGGAGACATTTGTAAAATCCTGCAGGTGATTTTACGCCAGAGATGTAGACTAATACCTCCAGTAATGCCAACCCCAAGGGACAATGTGACATTCAGCATCTGGAATTGTAGATGTGGCTTAACATTTGGGGATATGGCCTTTTTATTGTCTTTTTGGCAATATCTCGATTCATTAAAATGTGTTTAATGAGCACCCTTTGATTGTAGCCTAGAAATCAAACACCTTGCAGAACTGTGTCTTGGCAGAGAAATGTATACAATACAATCAGCTTCAATGGCAAACAAGGTCACTGTGTGTTTTTCTTCATTCTGCTCTATTGGTTCACAAGCTGTTAGAATAAGTTTATATTCATAGTTACTGTTCTTCCTGGGGAAAGATGGAGAGGATACATACCCTTATGCCCGTGTACACACGTACACACACACACACACACACACACACACACACACACACACACACACACACACACACACACACACACACACACACACACACACACACACACACACACAGAGTCCTCTGCTGCCTGGGGTAGCTTTTCTGCCACAGAGAATCCAAGTGCTGCTTTTCGAAGGCACTGCATACTGAGAAAATTCTAGGGAAACCCTGGAAAGAAGAAAGTAACAACAACAAAAAAGAGTAGAGTGGGTGAAACAGAAAAGAAATGAAAGAAAGATGTAGAAGAAAATTAAAAAACAACCTGCCATCGAATGTAGAAATCATTCTAAAAGACTGAGAGTTAAACCTGAGCCCAGAAGTTCTCAGAACTGGAAAAGTAGGTCTTGATGTCCAATGTGCTTCATTTAGTGCAAGTTGGTTCCAGCTGGAATCTTCGTCCCAATGGAAGGGAACGTCGTCACAAATATGTTTCTCTCTTTGATCCTTCGAAGTGAAGGAATTGATGTAAAGCCGTGCCAGGCAAAAATGAAACATTATAGAAGGCTGTGGATCATCTTGAAATCTGTTTGGGGTTAGGTAATTTAAATATGAGCATTTCTAATTTAAATATTTGTAATATACATGAAACAATATTCATAATTAAAAAAACCAAATCCGTTGCCATTGAGTCAATTCCGACTCATGGCAGCCCCGTGTGTTACAGTGTAGAACTTCTCCCTAAGGTTTTCTTGACTGTAATCTTAATGGAAGCAAATCACCACGCCTTTCTTCCATGGTATGACTGGGTGGGTTTAAACTGTCAACCTTTTGGTTAGTAGTTGAGTGCGAACCTTTTACACCACTCAGGGACCTAATAAACAAAACTTGTTGCCATAGAGTTGATTTTGACTCAAGGAATACACACTTTAAAAATTACTTAAATGTCTGAGAATATAACTTGCCTATACGTGAAATGGAGCCCTGGTGGCGCAGTAGTTAAGAATTCGGCTGCTAACCAAAAGGGCGGCAGTTTGAATCCACCAGCCACTCCTCGGAAACCCTATGGGGCAGTTCTAATGTGTCCTGTAGGGTCACTGTGAGTTGGAATCGACTCGACGGCAGTGGGTTTGGTTTTGGTATTTTATATATGAAATGCATCAATATGAAAAATTATACCAAAACAAAATATAAAAAGCACTACTTAACAAATAACAATTTTTAAAGCAGTGTTCAAAGCATTACTATTAAAAGTATGAGTAATATACTGGACTACTATGCTGGACTACTGACCGAAGGATTGACGGTTCAGGCCCTGCCCAGAGATGCCTCGGAAGCAAGGCCTGGTGATCTGCTTCTGAAAAGTCACAGCCTTGGAAACCCTATGGAGCGTAGTTCTACTCTGCCTACTGGGATCACCAGGAGTCAGATCAGCTCCACGACAGCTGGCTAACAACAACAACAAAGATTGTGAGAGAAAGGAATGCAGCACAGACTAATGGAACAGCAACAGAAGAGGAACAGATTAGAATACAGGAGGAGTGGGAGAGAGGGAAGGCAAGCTAGCCCTCACTGAACGGTGTTGTGCCTGGCGCCACTGTAAGCAGTTCATGTGTATCAACTCATTTGATCCTCATAATGACCCTATGAGGTCATAGCCCTACTGCCTTCTTTTCACGGATGAACAAACTTGGGCTGGGATTTAAACCCAGGAACCCTGGCTCCAGAGCCTGTATTCATAACCACTTTTCTATGCTGCCTCAAAGGAGACCAGAAGTCTTTTGTACTTTAATACCCAATGCCTGTATGTACAGTATATGAAAGTGGATTGCCTCTTTTCCTGATATAACCTGGAAATCAAAGACTTGAAATAATTAAATCCACACTTAAGAGGAAGAGAATAAATATCTCTTAGGCCCATAAACCAGCTACTTTCCTAAGAATGGTGAACAGGAATTGGCAGATTTGTAGGTGCAAATAGGAGCAGCATTGTTCAAAACTCTCCAGAAGCTAAAGAAGTTAAGGTATGTGAGTCATGCAGTCCCAGCAGAGAGAGCAGGAGCACTTGCACAGTTATTCAGGTTGTACACTGCCCAATGGTATGTGGCAGCCCGAAGAGATGGGCTCGTGGAGCATCAAGACCGGCATGAAACACTCAGCAGGACCATGTACTTCTTTTACTGGAATTCTGTACTCACCAAGCAAACTTTGGATGCGTATTTGGTTTTTAATACGGGAAGGGATGCAGTCTGTTCACTAGAAAGATGTATTCAGCCTGGTGAGATGTGTTTTTATTCTGATATAATTGTCAGTTTGGTGTGGCTTGGGCTGTGAACTTTGAAAGGAACATTCCAGATAGCTGGTTCTGTCTGCAAGGACCAGATCCTGGTAATGCCTTAGGTGAAGTATCTTGGCATCAGCATCTGGCCTTTCCCTTGCAGCAGTGAGCATCTCTGTATCTCTATGGACCATGGTCCCTTCCTTCTTCCCTGTTAGCACCCCAGCAGCCCCCTTGAAGAAAAAATGGCACAAGTAGGTAAATACAGGAAGGACTGCAGGCTGACTCCTGAGAGCTGCCAGCCCTGTAGCAACCATTCAGAGTAGGAGATGGGGCTATTTCATTATGTAATTAAGTTTGAAAAAAAAAAAAATCCTTCAGGCAATAAGAATGAAGCGGGTATCCTGGTGGAAAGACCACCGAAGCACACCTTTGTTAATTTAAATGTGCGCTATGTGGCTGTTTGCTTTGGGCAGCTTCCCCGGGACAGTTCTTACGATAGTTGTGCAGCAATAACACAAAACCAAACCCCTTGCCATCAAGTCGGTTCCAACTCATGGTGACCCTATAGGACAGAGTAGAACTTCCCTGTAGGGTTTCCAAGGCTGTAATCTTTTTGGAAGCAGACTGCCACATCTTTCTCCCATGGAGCAGCTGATGAGTTCAAACTACCGACCTTTTGCTTAGCAGCCATGCCCTTTAACCACTGAGCCATCTTAAAATGTCTCCAGTCAGAATTAGTATCTGTCAATCAAATCATGTTTTCCCATAAAGGAGTCAATTATGTGATAAATACCCATTGCCACTGAGCCGATATTCCAACTCATAGTGACCCCATAGGACAGAGTAGAACTGCCCCGTAGGGTTTCCAAGGAGCGGCTGGTGGATTCCAACTGCCGACCTTTTGGTTAGCAGCCATAGCTCACCATAGCTCTTAACCACTTTGCCACCAGGGCTCCATGTGATAAACATACACCCATGTGGCATGTTTTCCTTCTGGGTAAATTTTAAGCAGAAAGGCACCATAATTGTTTTATGCATGGTCAAAGGACAGAAAACATAGATAAGTTGAATTAAGAAGTTAAAAACAAAGGAAAGGAAAAAAATAACAGTGCTCTGGTAAACTTATTTGAAAATCCAAGTTTACAGCTACAAAAATTAGCTGTATGTAAACGGGGGGAATATAAACTGTACCTTTGGCTGGGGTGAGGACCCAGGTTTTACACTCAGCATTTTAGAGTGAGGGAGATGGGAAAGCCCCTCTGTAGCTGTAGAATCCTGCTTTGTCCTGCTCGTGACCAAATTCTTAAGGTAGCAAGGTGCTTCCTACTGAGTCTTTGATATAATATGAACTTCAAATTGAGTATTAAAGGAAAACTGAAACATAGGGAATTAAGAGCTATAAAACCATAATAGAAAAGTTGCACAAGCCCTTTAAATGTAAAAAATTTTCATTCTCTAAAACCATTCAGAAGAGGAGACTGGCAAGATAGTTTTGATCCTGGACTGACTAAGAATTGGAATAAATTCTCTGATCAAAACACCCTCACCTTACACCCACTAAAACTTAAAAAAGAACCAGATCCATTTCCATCAAGTAAATTCCAACTCATAGTGACCCTACGGGACAGAGGATAACTGCCCCATACGGTTTCCAAGGAATGGCTGATGGATTTGAACTGCTGACCTTTTGGTTAGCAGCTGAGGTCTTAACCACTGTGCTACCAGGGCTCCTCCACCCCTGCTAGGATAGGATGGTCAAATCAAAAATATATTGTTGTCACTGAGTCAATTTTCAACTCATAGCGACCTTATGTGACAGCACAGAACTGCCTGATACGGTTTTCTAGTTTGTAATTTTTATAGAAGCAGATCTCTAGGTCTTTCTCCTGCAGAGCCACCGGGTAGGTTCGAACTGCCAACCTTTTGGTTAGCAGACGAGCGCTTAACTGTTTTGCCACCAGGGCTCCTTAATCAAAAAGATAGACAATACCAAAAGTGAATGGAGACGTGGAGAAACTGGAACTGTCATACACTGCTGTTGGAAATGCAAGACATTTCAACACAACACAACTCAAATTGTAAAAGCTATTTTGGAAAACAAGTTTGGCAATTTAAAAAAAAGTTAAACATATACTTACTACCCAACCCACCAGTTCCACCCTTCGGAATTTATCAAAGAGAAATAAGAACACACATCCTCACAAGAACTTGTATGTAATTGTTCATTACAGTATTATACCCATTCCTCACTTATCGACATGCTTAGGTTCCAAAGATCAGGTCATTATGTGAAAATGGAGGATGACCACATCAGATCACAGAATGGAGGAGGATTACATCATTATATAACTGCCAAACCACTGAGAATCATGGCCCAGCCAAGCTGACACATAGCCATAACCATCACTGCCAGCGTTAACTCTTGCCTCGTGCCTTGCACCTCGGTATTTATTACTGCCAGATGTATGTCGTTAATGTGCAAAATAGTCATATAGTAGATTTTTTACTATTGTTGTAAATGCAAAATGTCGGATAACAAGATAGTCGTTAAGTGAGGAGTAGGCATATACGTAATAGCCAAAAAGTGGAAACAGTCCAAGTGTCTGTCAACATGTGAATAAACGAAACCTGGTATATCCATAAAATGGAATACTGCACAGCACTGAAAAGGAGCAGACTACTGCTACGTGCAACCGTGTGGATGAAGCTCAAAAACGTTACGCTAATGAAAGAAGCCAGTCACAAAAGTCCATAGATTGTATAATTCCGATTATATAAAATTTCCAGAAAAAGCAAAACTACAGAGAAAGCAAAACAGTGGTTTTGGGTGGAAAACGAATTGGCTGCAGATGGGCACGAGACAGCTTTCCGGAGTGAAGGAAGTGATCTAAACTGGCTGTAGTGATGGTTGAAGTTTATTACAAATCATTGACTGAATTTTGTGGTATTTAAATTATAACTCAATAAACATGTTTTTTAAAAAACCCTCTTCCCTCTTTTCCATTTTCCAATGTCCATTTACAATTAATTGTCTTCTATTTTGATGGTGTGCATGTTATTTTATTAAATGTTGAATCCATCGATTCCCGTTTTTACAGTTCAAAATGATTACGTCTGGTTTTCCGTGCCTACCAAATCTTAGCTAAATAAGTTAACTCAGGCTTCTTGGTTTGAGGGAGCCTATGTTATTTAATTGTACAGGGTTATATTGATGAAAACTCTATGGAAACAGTAAATTTGCTAGGAAGTTAAAATTGCCTCAGGATTAGACATTGGCAGCATTGTTCACCTGCCCTGGGATTTCACTAACAGAGGAAATCAGCGATGTATGTGGTAAAGTAGGGCCAAGTATACCAGCCAGCTGAATCAAAGTCAGGCCCACTGGTCTACCAGACAGCAGGTGCCAGGGATAGTCCTGTTTCTGGAAAAATATGTTGGTTTCACACGGATGCTGTGAAATGTGTAACTGATCATGTTTCCCTTTTCACCTTGACTGTTAGAACATCAAGAGCCAAATTCGTTTCCAACTCATACTATAGGTTGGCTGTCGGACTGTAACCCAACTATAGGACCTCTTTGTATCTTTGTGTACAATTCTTTTATTAGCGTTATTCCTGCCTCTCCTTTTCTTTCTCATCTAATGTCTATGGTTTTGGTTTATTTTATGTACTCCTGTAAGATGACTTTGAAATCTTTTAGGAACAATGTAGGTTAATAAATATATCCATGAGAATATAAATAAATTTCAGTAAGAGATGAGTGCAGGAGAAGGGCTGTCAAATGGTAAACTTGGTTTCTAAGAGATGCAAGTGTTACATATAATTAAGGCACAGTCTTTTGAAAGATGACTGGGTTTTTTCCTCACGAAACCAGCTTAACATGGGAGAGCTAAGATGGCAAGCTTCAGCCACATCCTGTGTTGTTGGTCTGTGATCTTAAAAGTCAGTTGAGCTTTCTGCATTTCATTTTCCTTATCTACAAAATTGGAATTAAAAGTGTCTCATCTTGCAGAGAAGCTGCAAAAGCTAATGACAGCCTGGTTCATGCTCCGTGCCCTTCAGGGAGATGAGCCATAGGTACAAGGCACAGATTTATTTCACTTAGCCTGTTATTTCGTGAAAATTACAAATACACTTTTTAAAGCTTTTCGTTGAGGGTCAGAAAGCAGACGGTATGTTTTTTTAAAGAGGAAGGTGTGACAACAAAAGTATGTAGGGTATTTTAGATATTCTCGAATAAAAATGTGCCATCCCACATTGACATTTTATTTGTCCACTGTGCTCTGTCATAGCGTAGGGGTGACAGTTTAGCGTGTGGATCAGTTGAAATGAGCAGAACCGGAAGCGTGCACTGCATTTACGTTCTCTGTAAAGCAGAACCTACCATCAGGCATACCTGGATTTGAAAACCTTAGCTGCGCTTTGAGACCCTCACTGCTAGCTCTCCCCTCTCCACTGATTAACCCCTAAGAGGAAATAAGCCAGGGGCCTGCAATAAGAGGAAATGGCTGGATCCTTGATACTCCAGGTTTGGTCTGTGGACCAGCGGCATCAACATCCCACGGGAGCTTATAGAAATACAGATTCTCAGGCCCCACCCCAGACCTACTGAATCTGCAGCTGCATTTTTAGCCAAGTCCCCAGGGATTAGCGTACACTTTAAAGGTTGGAGCCCTGGTAGTGCAGTGGTTAAGAACTCGGCTGTTAACCAGAAGGTCTGTAGTTCGAATTCACCAGCCACTTCCTGGAAGCCCTACTCTGTCCTACCGGGTCATTGTGAGTCAGAATCGACTCAACGGCAATGGGTGTATAAGGGTTAAAGTTTGAGGAGCTCTGAGGAGCAGTGGTTCTCAACTATGGCTGCGGATTAAAGTAATCTGGGAAACTTTTAAAATATACTCATGCCAGACTCTCTCCATTCCTGCAACACAAAACTGTGCCTTCAGTGCCGTGGTCCCTGTTGTGTGTTAAGAGGGGAAGCAATTTAAATAAATACGCTGGCGTTAAGTTGATTCCTCCTCTTTCAGTGGAAAGATCTCTGTTAGGTGTTCGAAGGGAAAGCAATTTAAGTGAATAAACTGGCATTAAGGTCTGTAGGAATTGCCTGGACATTTGCATTTCTTTCTTTTTCTTTTGCATTCGCATTTTTGAAAGAAGGTATTAGCCAACAGATTGCTTGAACGGGTGCCATTTCAGACTGGGATCCTCAGTGGAGAACTTACGTCAGTGGGAGAGACACTGGACCTGTGCTTCTGATAACCGTGGAGAAGCTGAGCCTGGAATGTCCTCCTTAACTTCCCCAGCATAGAAGGGCCGTGAATGTGTCCACTGAGACTTCACAACAGGCTTTCCCCCCTTGTCTGTCTGTTTTTTCACTCTTCATCCATTCAGTATTCATTTATTTATTCCAAAAACATGAGGTGAGCACTTTCTTTATGTTAGGCACTTTTCTAGACACTGGAAGGATGAAACAAAGATATCCCCTGCCTTCAGGAAAGCGAGTCTGGTTGGGATGATGGGCCAGTAAACAAATTTCCATATCGTTTGAGACGTGCAGTGGCAGAGATCAGCAGAGTAGCTGCATGGCACATGACGGAGGAGCACCTAAACTAGACCAGGCAGAGGAGTGAGCAGCTAGAGCGACAGTAACAAGGCCAGGAAGGTGTTCCCAAGGGGAGGCGACACCCACTAAGTCCTAAAGGCAAGTCAGGAATTGCCAGACCAGTGGGGACCAAGAAGACTGCATGGCCGTGGGCCTGGATGCAAGATGCAAGTGAGAGCTGGGTGAGTTCAGGAGCTTCGGGAGGGCCATGGAGGTTAGTAATGTGGGAGGCGCCAGGCAGCAAGAGATGTCGCTGAAGAAGTAAATGAGGGGTCAGGTCATGAAGGGCCTTATGTGGCATGCTGAGTGGGTGTGTGTCTCCCAAAGTCTATAGAAATGGGTATGTTATAGGGATCCTCTAAGGAATTTTAAGCAGGGTTGTGGCACTCTTCATCTTGCCTTCTATCTAGCCTAGGCCTGGTGAAGTGAAAGGTGAAGAAGTACCTAGGCAAAGGAATAACCTTTTTAGTATCCTGGATGTGAGGGAGTTTGGCAAGATTGAGGAACTGAAAGAATTCTGGTTTTGCTAAGTCATAGAGAGTGTGTAGGGAGGTTGTAAAGGTGGAGGTGAGAAGGGGAAGTGTTGAGAGTTTGTGGTTTGTGAGAGAGATTAGCAGAAGTTGAATCATAAAGGACCTTGTAGTCCACGTGGAAGCATTTGGACCTTATACTAATAGCAATGGGAAGTCACAGAAGGAAGGGTTTTAAATGAGGTAGGACTTGGTCAGAATTGTTTGAGAAGGACCACTGACTATAACCAAAGCATGGCTGCAGGTAGGAGATCAATTGGCCTAGTGCACTTATGTGGATGAGGAATAGTGTTGGCCTGGAGTGAATGGTAGAAAGGGAGGTGGAGAGAAATGGATGGACCAGCATGTTAAATTCATAAAACACAGTATTTGCGTAAATGTGAACAGTGGTGAAAAAAATAAATGAATAAAGGTTAACTTACTTTCTGGCTTGGGCAACTGAGTGTTGAGTATTGCCATTCCCCGAGCTAGAGAACACAGAGGAAAAACAGTTTGGGCAATAGGCTGGGGCCAATGCAATGAAGAGTTGGATTTGAGGCAAGTTGGATTTGAGGTCCTGGTGAGTCTTCCATATGGCAGAGTTCAGAGAGATCAGGCTGGAGATGTGGATTCAGGAATCTTCAGCATATGGATGATGTAGAGATAGCCCAGGGAGGAAATGGAGAGTGAGCAGAGAATAGCATCCTCTGAAGAAACAACATTTAAAATGAGAAGAGGAAGAAGTTCCTCCAAAAGAGACTGAGAAGGAGCAGTCAGGGAGGTTGAAGGAAAATCAGAAAAGTGTAAAACGCACCAAAGCAAATGGAAGAGAGCATGTCAGAAATTGGAGTGTGATCCCTGAGGTTAAATGCAGTTTAGAGGGTGAGAGGTTATATAAGAACTGAAAGCAGGGAGGAAGAGGTTGAAGATTCAGGTGGAAGATGGGAAATCAATGGGTCTTGTTTCTGGAGAAGTAAGAGAGAATAAATCCAAGAAAAGATAGCAGGATCACTCTTAGACAGAGATAAGGTTCTCCTCTTTGTCTGTTACCAGGAGGAGAGAGGCAATGACGGTTTGCATGCAAATAAGTTTGGGGTCTGGGAAGGGTAGGAGGCTGAGTGATCATTATCCAGCTGCTTCAGCTTCTCTGTGAGAGTCAGGTGGTAGAGAAGGTAAGGAAGGAGGACAAAGGGCCAGTGTGAGGAGTGGAAGGGAACTCTAACTAGGGCCATGTAGAAAGACCATCCACAGAATTGATGACCCCATGGAAGTTGAAGACCATATGTTTGAAATGGCATAACATCAGCAGTTATGGGATTTTCCTGGCATCACTGATAATATAATTAACAGATATTCACTGGTGCCAGGCACAGTTCTAGGTGCTAGGGATACAGAAGTGAACAACACAAAGTCACTGCCCACAAGGAGCTTACAATAAAAAAGAAGGTGGACAATGAACAAATAAATGTATAAAAGACATGAATAAATCCCTTAATGTAGAGTTGGAAGGGAAAAGGGAGATGGATGGACAGATTCAGGGTAGGCTCATTTGCATGGGGCAAGGGAATGAAATAGTTGGGTGAGTTGATGGTTTAAGTAATGAGACCACAGGATGTAGGCTGGATAGAAGAGAAAAACAAAGTGAACATAGAGTGGTCACAGGGTGAGAGTTCTCAGTGAAGTGGAAAAGCAGGTGTAGAGGAAGTAAAGGAACAATGAAAACATACAGATGGGAAAGTCGGAGAGTAGTTTACCCCAGCTGAAAATTTCAAAGGTAGAACTGTTCTGGGTGATGACGACATCAGGATGTCATCATGAAAACTGGATGCATGGAAGTGTCATGGAGGTGAAGGTCACAGGAATTCAGGTCAAGAGATTCTTAAGCTAGATTGTAGCAGAGGTTGTCCACATAGTCCCTGATGTTACCTGGGAAGATGGTGGAACTTGGGTAGAAAGGAAGACTGAGCGAGGTGTCAGAGTCTTTAATGAAGAAAAATGACTGCGTAGGCATTCAGAAGGTGACAGAGTTGAGGCTGGGCTGGTTGACTGGCACAGGCTGAGATAAGCATAATGGAAATTAATGATTTGGATGCTTCATTAGGGTGATAATAGAAAGCTAGTCTTGCCTTCCAATACTGTGGTGTGGTGGAGGGAGAGCACAGGAAACAGCTTGGGGGGAAGTGGCTTCAGCTTAACCAGAGAGCTGAAGGGAGCATTCATGTAAGTAGGTTTAGGACTTAATATTGTCATGCCTTCTTGCCCAATCTGGCGCTTCTAATCCTGCTTCCTCACCCAACCCAAATCCTTTTCCTTTCTTCTCTCAAGAGGTGGGTATGTAGGAGATGCTCTTCTGAAAGGAGGTAAATATTTGCTGACAAGAGTCACAGAATCGTAGGATGTACCACCTTATCTGGAGATTATTACACACTGATTAGGGTTTTCAGCCCATGTGTTGTCATATGTAACTTTATCACTTAAGTGGGATAAACGGTAACTGGTAAGAGGAGATGCTGTAGGGCCACCTGTCTGGCACATCACTGTGGGACTCCATTATATGGAATTAGAATTACTAATGGATTTATTTCTGTTTATCTTTTCACTACGACTACTACCCTACCCATTGCCATCCAGTCAATTCCAACTCATGGTGACCCTATAGGACAGAGTAGAACTGCCCCTTGGAACTTCCAAGGAGTGGCTGGTGGATTCGAACTGCTGACCTTTTGGTTAGTAGCCATAGGTAAAAACTAGAGAAACAATGATTTCTTAAAACGGAAAGTGTGTTGTCTAAACATTTCTCAGAGGCATAATCTTCTTTCAAAATTAAAACAAAAAACCCAGAATTGGCACATTTTACAGGTCAGATGTTTTCTTTTTGAAAACTCTTAAATCCACTGGAGTCTGACAGCGGCACCTTAGCTGTGAAGCTGATGAAGCCAATGGAGCCACTGCCTAGACTAGACGATAGGAAAATCAAATTAAAGTCACTTAACAGGTAACCAGCACCCAGCAATGGATTTGCTGCCTTGAGTCCTAAGACAAAAACAAGCAAGCCAACTGTAGGATGGTGGACACAGCCCACCTTGTGTCTTTCAAGTAGTTCCCTTTTTGTTAATCAAAGCTTTCTTGAACTTCAAAGAAATTCTTATTTTCAAAACTCCCCAAATCATTTGCTGGTGTTAGCTGCTGTCTGGTTTGCCCCTGACTCATTGCGACCCCATGCACAATGGAATGAAGCTCTGCCCAGTCCTGCGTCATACCCGTGAGCCGTCGTGGATCTGACCATTGTGCTGCACAGGGTTTTCACTGGCTGATTTTCAAAAGTAGATCGCTAGGCCTTTCTTCCTAGTCTGTCTTCGTCTGGAAGCCCACTGAAAAGCTGTTCAGCATCGTAACAACATGAAAGCCTCCCACTGATAGGTGCATTGGCCCGTGACTGAACCCAGGTCTCCTACATGGAAGGCGAGATATCTACCAGTGAAACTATTGGCCCCTTTGCCTACCTCCAGATTATTAAGGACTTCTAATAAGATGGGCTTGAGGATCCAGTAGTTACTTTAAAATGCTTTTCAGAAAAGGCCCTGAGATAACTACATAAACCTTGAACCGAAATTATCCCGAGGGCACCTTTTAGCTAAATAACAGATTGGCTCATAAAATAAAGAATATTAACAGTGAGTACTGCACACCTTTAAAAAATCATCTATATGAGACCAAATGGTCAATAGTTGCTCTAAAGCAAAGACGAAAGGGTAACAGGACAGGGAAGCCAGATCACTGGAAGAGAAACAGGAGGGAATTAATGAGAATGTTAACACATTGTGAAAAATGTAACCAGTGTCTGAATAATATGTGTAGTGATTGTTAAATAGGAACCTAGCTTACCATGTAAACTTTCACCAAAAACACAATAAAATGTTATTTAAAAAAAATTTTTTTTTCAGAAAAGAAAACTTTTGTCAAATCCTTTGGCCTAATTTTCTGGTATAATGAAATCAGGATGTTTTAGATACCTCTGTCAGTCTGAAGCCAAAATGAATTCATTATCCCCAAACACATGGTATAGCAATTAATGATTTCACTAACTTAGACGCCAACAGGCAAAATGGTAATAATTTTATTTGCCACAGAGAAAATAATTTAATCACATTTGAGAGAATCAAATAAAGGAAGCAATATGCAAAAAGTCATCAGCTGAACGGTTGATTTCTCAAAGCACTGTAATGTAGCAAGGGTCTGATAATATGCTGAGAAGAAATGGCCCAAGTGAAACCTTGAAAATTCCCCTTAAGCTCATATCCATGCAGATGCGAATCTTTTAAAACAGAAGGAGATAGTAACAGTGTTGATGTTGTTACGACTCATAGCGACCCTGTGTATCTCCACGGTCTATCAATTTGTCGTACTGTGGAGGCTTGTGTGTTGCTGTGATGCTGGAGTCTGTGCCACCGGTATTCAAATACCAGCAGGGTCACCCATGGCAGAGAGGTTTCAGCTGAGATTCCAGGCTAAGACAGACTAGGAAGGACCTGGGGGTCTGCTTCTGAAAAGACTTAGCCAGTGAAAACCTTATGAATAATAACAGTAGACGCTGTGAAACTCTGCATGATGTACGTCAACTGTGATAATAAAGACAGACAAACAGACAAAAAGACATGGGAAGGTTTGAACAAAAGTTGGCCAGCTATGATTGACTTCCATAGAGGGTCCCAATTTCAGGCTCAGCCCCATACCAGGCCTGACACTCACTGAGGCTAAAGTCAGTCACCCAGTGGCTCCACATCAAGCCAGCCTCGCTGATCCTCCTCTGACCCCAGCTCCAGCCAGCGTGTTCCTGCCTGATCCCTGGGGCTTTCACACCTGGCTCACTGCCCAGGTGTTAAATCTGAGTTTCTGCCTTTCTTCCTTGTCTTCTGGGGCTG
Source organism: Dugong dugon (assembly GCA_030035585.1). Classification (NCBI taxonomy): domain Eukaryota; kingdom Metazoa; phylum Chordata; class Mammalia; order Sirenia; family Dugongidae; genus Dugong; species Dugong dugon. Next base: position 72,581,035 of record CM057479.1, read on the forward strand.
AAATCTAGCTTAGCTCTTAACCTCATAACCTTTTACCAGACTGCCTGCTGGTTATAGCTCCTCGGCCACAGCTGCCTGCCTGGTCCCCTCCCCATATAGCTTCTTTCCACTGCTTTGAGTTGGGGACTTCCTCTGTTGCAAATCTCCTGTGGTTTATCTAAAATCTGATTCAGTGTCACTGGACTGGCTCAAACCACCCCTACCTCAGCCCTGTTTAGGAAAATGGCAAACATTGTGTATGAAAGGAAAAAATGTTTCTTTGTTTACAGAGGAAGGTCCAGCTTCCCTGATTTTTGTATGCCAACACAGAAAGCCAGGGATCCTGCTTTTCCCTCCCTGTCGGCTACCACACCTAGTCATTTAAAAATAAAAAAAAAACTTAGAGGGAAGAAGTAGTTATCTGTCTCGTCTTATTTTAAAAAGGGAAATTTAATTACATGTGAAAAGTCCAAAAATTTTCAGATAAGGCCTATCTGACATTAAATGAGCAATAAAACTCATTTTTTATTCAAGTGTAGTAATAGAAAATTGAAACCAGCATCAAAATATTTATGATTCTGTTAGTCCTTGTGTGGTTTTTAAAGTTTATAAATAACAGATGGGGATAATGTACTATGTGAAGAATTTATTAATTGAGAATGAAGGGTCTTTTTGGAGTGGCCATTGTAGGCCAGTCAGTGTGCTAGGTGTTGGGATTAGAATCCTTGGCATGGGCGGGAGTGTGCCTAGAATTATTGTCTTTCTGCTCTATCAGTTACTCGGGAATACACTTTGAATTATTTCTTAGAAATGGCACTGCCCGCGCTAATAACTTATTGCACAGTTGATGGTCTAAGGCTCCATTCTCCAGAATGATGCTTTATGAATCTTCCGGAAGAGGTTGGCCAGTAGCTTAACATCTGCAGTCCGCAAGAACTCTGTCTGAGTTCGTGGAGAGAACTTGGCCCAGCTAGGACTAGTGAAAGCGTGAGTTGACTTGGCAGGGCATGTGTGGAAGAGATTGTTTAGAACTTTGTAACCAGGTGTAAAGACAGCTTGAGAATAAAGGGAAATCTGTTCTCATGAGTTGCCCTTGACAATGACTTCCAAGACAGGGGAGGCTATTTTCTGCAACCTCAGCAAGAGTAAGCTATTTTTCCCACCAGCAGATCCCTCCTTTTCACTGGACAAGGTGACCAAGTCCAGGTTCCTCTTACTAGTTCTACGAATCAAAGACATGCAGGGCTCCTCTCAAGGGCTGAAGCCTGGTTGTCTTAGTTATCTAGTGCTGCTATAACAGAAATATCACATGTGGGTGATGTCACGGTTTGAATTATGTCCACCCAAAAATGTGTACATCAGTTTGGCTGGGCCGTGATTCCCAGTACTGTGTGGTTGGCCTCCATTTAGTGATTGTAATTTTGTGTTAAAGAGGATTAGGGTGGGATTGTATAACAGCTTACTAAAGTCACATCCCTGATCCAATGTAAATGGAGTTTCCCTGGGGTGTGGCCTGCACCACCTTTTATCTTACAAGAGCTAAAAAGGAAAAGGAAGCAGGCAGAGAGTTGGGGACCTCATACCACCAAGAAAGCAGCTCCGAGAGCAGAGCGCATCCTTTGGACCTGAGGTTCCTGCGCTGAGATGCTCCTAGACCAAGGGAAGATTGATGAGAAGGACCTTCCTCCAGAGCCGACAGAGACAGCCTTCGCCTGGAGCCGACGCCCTGAATTTGGGCTTGTAGCCTACTGGACCGTGAGAGAATAAACTTTTCTTTGTTGAAACCATCCACTTGTGTTAAACCATCCATTTCTGTTAATAGCAGGACTATACAACTAAGACAGATGGCTTTAACAAAGAGAAATTGATTCTCCCACAGTCTATGAGGCTAGGAGTCTGAATTCTGCGCGCCAGCTCCAGGAGAAGGCCTTCTCTCCCTGTCAGTTCTGGCGGGAAGGCCCTTGTCATCAATCTTCTCCTGGTCTAAGAGTGTCCCAGTGCGGGGACCCTGGGTCCAAAGGACAGGCTCTGCTCCCGGCTCTGCATTCTTGGTGGTAGGAGGTCCCACTGTCTCTCTGCTCGCTTGTCTCTTTTATATCTCAAAAGAGATTGACTCAAGATATGACCTAATTCTGTAGATTGAGTCCTGCCTGATTAACATGCCACTAATCCTGCCTCATTAACATCTTAGAGGTAGGATTTACAACACATAGAAAATCATATCAGATGACAAATGAGTGGAAAATCACACAATACTGGGAATCATGGCCTAGCCAAGTTGACACACATTTTGGGGGGATACAATTCAGTTCATAACACTGGGGAACCTTGCTCTTATCCTGCATTCATCCCAACCAATCCTTTAAAAACCGCTGACCTCTCCACTCTCCCAGAGAACCACTCTGCTGCACTTCTCCTTCTAGGCTTTCACCTGCCTTCTTTCCTTGCAGCATAGCCCAATACCTGGCACTCACACGTCTGCTCAGTTGCTGAGTGAATGAATGAAATGTTCTTTGCTCTTCCACCTTTGACTAACTCCTCTTTGTTTCTTCAGGGAGAACTTTCTTAACTCCATTCAGACTAGGCTTGCTATCCTTGTTCGATCTCTCAGAACACCCTATGATGTCCCTCTTATAATTCACATCATACTTGTTAATCACTTGTCCAATAGCCTTTGCCCACTATCCTGTACATTTTGACTGTTTCTATGTTGTTGATCATTCTATTCCCAGCAACTAGCAAAGTGCATGACTCTGAGTAAGTTGTCAATAAATATTGAATAAATGAATGTATTCACAGCTCCCTTATCTTAAGTTCACAAAACCACGGTTGTCTAGGCAAGGGTACCTGAAACACAAATATGGCAGCAAAGACATGTTTTTAGTCTGACTCTGTCTTATATAAGTCAGATTCCTCCCGTCTGCATTTCTCTGTCAAGGCTCTTAAGTTTAGCCCTTTTCTGGCTGATCCATCTTGGTTGCCAGCAGTAAAGTCAATTACTCCCTTCTCAGTTGTCTACTTCACCTCGCTAATTCTACCCTTAGCTAGATCTAGGTCAACGCGGAAACAGTTTCTGCCTGTGTTTCTTTTTTCCCACTGATTTCCTGCTTCAGGGAGCTTTTTCAACGAATGTCCTATGCAGATGAATATGTAAATATTTCCAGTTCTCTGTGACCAAAGTCACTACTGGTCTGGCTTTTTTTTTTTAACTCCAGTTCTCTCTGAGCTTCTCCCTTCTCAGTAGCTTCTCTCTGGTCTCCTTCAGTTACGTTGTCTGTGCTGTCCTTCCCTCGGACACCACTGTCTAGCCAAGTGTAGCTGTTCAACCATCATCATCTCAGGCTTCTCTGTCCCTGGTTGCCGCGTTTGTAACATGCTAATTCCTAGTCCGCTCACACATGCAAGAATAAGCTCATTTATGGAATCACACAGCAGGTGACTCCTTATCACTAACTAGTTACCAGTTACCGTCCATTAGACTCCAACTCATGGCAGCCCCATGTGTGTCAGGGTAGAACTCTGCTCTCTAGGGTTTTCAGTGGTTGATTTTTTAGAAGTAGATCACCAGGCCTTTCCTCCAAGGTGCCTCTGAGTGGACTCGAATGTCCAACTTTTTAGTTAGCGGCCAAACATGTTAACGTTTGCACTACCTAAGGACTCCTCCTTATCTCTAGATTCTATATAAAATAGGAGCCTTAGTTGTTAATTGAACACTGGGTAAGTTTAGGGATCGAAAATAACCACTGAGTTTAACAAAACAACCCTTCATATCTAGATATAATTTATATCATAGGAGTTCACATGATTATAAAAGAGACAGTCTTCTTTAAGATGAAAGTCTGCAAACTTCACGAGGGCAGGGATTGTGTCTGTCTATTCACCATGGTATATTCAGTTACTAATAGTGTTGGACATACAGAGGCACTCAAAAGTATGTACTGAAACGGAAAGTTTCAGAGCCTTTTCGTGCTCCATAGGGAGAAAATCTTTTTGGAGAAAGGCAAAATGATTTAGCACCATCCTCTGGGTCTTCAATAACTGAAAAGAGTTATTTATTCGTTAAAAAATATTGACCCATGGACGACAAATACTGTCTTAGGTCAGCTGAATGTTTATTGTTGTCTTTGTTAGCTGCTGTCAGGTCGATTCCAACTCATGGAGCAATTCTATGTTCCATAGGGTTTTCTTGCCTGTAATCTTAATGGAAGCAGATGGCCAGGGCTTTCTTTTGTAGTACTGCTGGGTGGGTTCAGACACCCAACCTTTAGGTTAATACTTGAGTTCAAACCATTGGCATCACCCAGGGACCTTTGCTTCTTTGTTAGCGGATGCGTAAGGTCGCCATGAGTCGAAATCAACTCAACAGCATCCAACAACCACAGCAAATTTAATAGTACTCCGTAGAGAAAACCTTGTTATAATTTTAACTGCAGTTCAAGGAGCACCTAAAATCACCATTGACCCTGCTTTTACCCTCCCCGGCTGTGGTCCCCCTCCCACCACTCCCTGACCAGAATTGATGCAAATATGGAATGTCTTGAATTACTGTTGGTAATTACATATCATTGAAATCTGCCTTGTCCTTCTTGGCCAGCAACGTGATCCAAAATGACAGAGTGTTTAAACGGGAGGAACATGAATATGTAATCTCATTGCTTCCTCTCGAGGGACGTCTACCCGTGTGCAGGGAGCTTCGGATCTAGCTGTTAGAGAGTTGCTAAGGGAACAGCGTAGCCATTTGATAACCTTCTACACCTTTCCTTAAAAGAGGAACACTGTCATTTCATTAACATTATAGTCAACATGCAGCCCTAATAACTTAAGTGATATATAATATTTAAATTACAGTATAATCGCTAATGGAGCCCTGGTTAAGTGTTTGGCTGCTAACTAAAAGGTCGGCAGTTCGAATCCACCGGCTACTCCTTGGAAACCCTATGGGACAGTTCTGCTCTGTCCCATAGGGTCAGTATGATTCAAACTTGAGTCCACAGCAGTGGGTTTGCTTTGGGTTTTATAATCCCTAATAGCTTTTTGCTATCAAAATTCTTTTAGGATTCAAAATGCAAATGGGACCTGAAAAAGAAAAAAATTATTTTCAGATTTATGGCAGTGTAACTGTGACACTGTTACAGGGCGTTCATTTATTAGCAGAATATGTTTCTAGTTGGGGATTTTGGAGGAATCCCGACTAGAAAATTATTGTTTGTCTTCTCTTGGCTGTGAGCCATTCTTTGAAATGGGCACTGAGATAAGGCTGAAGAATTTCACTGATCTGGGGAGGAGCCACTAAAGGTTATTATTGTGAGTCCGTTAGACTTGAGATCGCTGTGATGAGCTCACTGAGTTCTAAAATCCAGGACCAAACAAGGTGAAGACATTCACATAGCTATGCTTGTGCTTGGGAGCAATTAAAACCTTAACTGAGCGTCAGAAAAAACAGTGGCTGCTCTGTAACTGGGTTTGCATTCTCCCCCTTTCTGTACGGAGCATCTGAAGTTTCTTTTATGTTATTTGGAGTTATGGCAGGATAATATTGTAGACAAAAACACCTGCTTAAAATCATACCTAGGCTCAATCTAAGTTAGGAGCCCTGGTTGCACAGTGGTTAAAGTGCTCAGCTGCTAACGGAAAGGTTGGTGGTTCGAACCCACCAGCTGCTTTATGGGATGGGAGAAAGATGTGGCTGTCTGCTTCCGTAAAGATTTATAGCCTTGAAAACCCTATGGGGCAGTTCTGCTGTGTCCTCTGGGGTCACTATGAGTCAGAATTGACTCAACGGCAATGGATTATAGAATGTTCTAGGAGCCCTGGTGGTGCAGTGGGTAAGTGCTCAGGTGCTAACTGAAATGTCATTTGGTAAAGACAGCTTTGGAAACCCTATGGGGCAGTTCTACTCTGTGCTGTAGGAAGTCAGAATCCATTGGAAGGCAGTGGGTTTCTTTTTTTGGTTCAATCTAAATTCATATTGGTGGCTCTGGGCATGTTACTTAACCACTCTGAGCCTACATTTCCTTATGATAGGGGTAACATATCCTACTTTATAGGAAAGTTATAAGGAAGACAAATAATTAAAGCCAGATAAGCAGTTTGCAGAGTAGTTAAGATCCCAGACTCTGGGCTCTGGGGTGACTGAGTTCAAACCCTAGCTTTGCTACTTACCAACTGTATGACGTCGGGCAAATTACTTATGCTTAGTTTCTGCATCTCTAAAATAGGGACAAAAATATAGTTACTATAGCGGGTTAAATGAGAATAAACATTGAAGCATTTAGAAAGCACCTGGCCCACAGTAAGTACGTGGTGCCTGAGTTAGTCCCCAAGGATCACCAGTACACTACCACCAACTGAGCAGCTTCAAGCAGAGGTTCAGCCTTTCAAAAGTCCGGAGGCTGAAGGTCCAAAATCCAGGTGGAGTTTCACATTCTGCTTACATTTCTATTCTGTGTGTAAATCTGATCGCCAATGGATTTCAGGTTAGCTATTTGTTGGTAAAGTAGAGGGTCCGCAAAAAAAGAGGAAGACCCTCCACAAGATGGACTGACACAGCGGCTGCCACAATAGACTCAAACATCGCAATGATCGTGGGGATGGCGCAGGACGGGCAGTGTCACTATGAGTCAGAGCTGGCTCAGCGGCACCTGACAACATTTATAGGTGTGCGCCTCCATGTGTATATGTGTGTTGTATGTATAAGGGCTACACGTTTAAGATTAATTAGCCACATGCACATATGAAGTATGTGAAGGCGGTGGTTGTTAAGAGGTAGAATTCTCGCCTTCCATGACAGAAACCATGGTTCAATTTCTGGCCAGTGTACCTAAGCGCAGCCACCTTTACTCTATCAGTGGAGGTTTGAGTGTTTCTACGATGCTGCGTAGATTTCAGCGGAGCTTCCAGACCTAAAACATACTTAGGAAGAGAGGCCTGGCTATCTACTTCCAAAAATCAGCAAATGAAAACCCTATGGGTCACAACGGTTCGAGCCCAGCATGCATAGGCCACTGTGCACGGAGTCACCACGAGTCTGGAGCAGCCTGACAGCAGCTAACAACAGCAACAAATACGAAGTATAGTGGTAAGTAAACAAATCTGTCTTGGAAGAAGTACAACCAGAGTGCTCCTTAGAAGCAAGGATGGTGAGACTACATCTCACATACTTGGACATGGTATCAGGAGGGACCAGTCCCTGGAGAAGGACATCATGCTTGGTAAAGTAGAAGGTCAATGAAGAAGAGGAAGACCCTCAACGAGATGGATTGACACAGTGGCTGCAACAGTGGGCTCAAGCATAACAATGATTGTGAGGATGGCGCAGGACCGGGCAGTGTTTCATCCTGTTATACATGGGGTTGCCATGAGTTGGAACCGCCTCAACGGCATCTAACAACAATGGTAAGCTAATTACTTCTGAAGCTACACGCAAAAGTAGGTCTCCTCACTTCAGGGCGGCAGCTATACAGAGTAAATTTATTGTGATTGGAGGCTTCCCCCAGATCTACTTGTGTAAGTCCTCACAGTTTCTGAAAAGTTGTGTTGTGTTTGCTCTTTCTAGTGCTGACCAGTTAGGCCAGTATGAGACAGGACCTTGGTTTACCGAGCGCTTACCAGTGGTCGACTCGGAATGTTAGTTAAGTGATAAACTAGCAGTCCTCCCTTCCTCCACTCCTCTTCAACCAAGGCATCACAAAAGCAGTTTCGGGGCAGGGATTTTCATGTAAGAGTAGCAGATTGTGGAAGAATCCAGAATGTTGTGATAAAAGCCATTGGGTTTATTAGCATGAGCGCCCACGTGCTTGCTAATTTTCAGTCATTTTCTCTTCAGGAAGACCCCCCCAGATTCTCGTTTCCACACTGCTGCCTTTTGAATGGAGTCCTTTGTGACCCGTTGTGATTACATTGCATTTGCCTTGTGTTCTTGCAAAACGTCCTCTCTTTGCCTTAATTTTAGTTGGGGATGGTGAGGGGGGAGGGCAGCAGGGCTTTCAGAATGTTGTCAAAGGAGATTTTTAAGTTGTCAAAAATTGCCTAATATGGAGATATCAAGCTTAGTATCTGTTAATGAAGCTAGCATTTATGGCAGAAGATGGGGGCAGAGACAGGTCCCAGTGTCTTCACAAAAGAGCATTTGCTCCTGAAGGCTCCAACATTTTCCTGACACTTCCAGACACTTCCAGAACAGTCATAAGCCAGGTTGATTATAGTGATTTTAAGATCCTGAAATGAGAGTGTTGTGTGGCTGGGGCCAGGAAGCCAGGGCTTAGGCAAATCGAAGGGAATAAGCAAAAACAACTTTGCTCACATACCGTTCCCTAAACCTATGTTCATGCAGGACAAGAAGTCAATGAAGAAATCTTTGTCATGGAGTTGGGGGTCAGGGAGAGGTGTATCTGTGGTGCATGTATTGTAAATTAATGCCTAACCTATTTAAAATGTAGTAATGTATAACCAAGACAAAAACTAAAACAAAAACTAGTTGCTGCCAAGTTGACTCTGCTTCATGGTGACCCCATGCATGTCAGAGTTGAACTGTGTTCCACAAAGTTTTCGGTGGCTGATTTTTCAGACATAGATTGCCAGGTCTTTCTTCTGAGGCACCTCTGTGGAGTCAAACCGCCAACCTTTTGATTAGCAGCCGAGCGGGTTTACCATTTACACAACTCAGGGAACTTACCGGTCGGGATTTTCAAAAATAGAGTAGTAATTGAGAAAGAAAAGAAAAAAAATTGAATCCCAGTCACACTTAAATTTTTTGCCTGTTTTGTACATTTTCCTACGTGTTTCAAAAAACCCCAAAGACATAGTATTTGTTTTTGTAATTCCCATGAATTGATTCACACAAGGAAACATTAATGACCTACTAACGTGGGACCAACATTAAATAAAATCAAAGCCATAAAACCCATTCCTAGAGTACATAACCATATGCTATCCAGTTTCTTCATTTGCTACTTATGACAGTCATACTCATTTATTTCAGGTGTCCCCTATTTTACTGACAGTTGCCCCAGAAACCCTTGATGAATGCAAAAATTTCTTTAGAAACTCGCACACAAACAAACCAGACCAGAAAATAAGCCTTTATGAAATAAATAACCAAAAAACCACTCCAAACCTGTTGCTGTCAAGTCAATTCCAATTCATAGCAACCATATAGAACAGAGTAGAACTGTCCCATAGGGTTTCCAAGGAGCAGCTGGTGGAGTCCCACTGCCGACCTTTTGGTGAGCAGCCGAGCTCTTAACCACTGCGCCACCAGGGCTCCAGTGAAATAAATGCACGTGCAGAAACAGTGAAGTTCTCTGCAACTTTTGCCAGGGATTCGCAGGAGACTGCAGTGCCTGAGAATGGGTGGTTATGATGTAAGCCCATTTGCACTTGCAGACTGTCAAGGCAAGAGTAAATATGGCGGTTACATACACAGATGAGACCTTCTTTCCATGCTGATACAGGGTCCTTTTGTCCTCACATCCCGTGTTTCTCTACTGTCTCATCTGGTAGCTTTCCCACTGTGGCTGTACATAGAAGTATTTATGAAACCTTTTAAAAGTTACCTGAACCCACCCTAAAGATTCTGATTTAATTGGTCAGGGGTGGATTCCAGGCATCTGTATGTTTAAAAGGTCTCACTGGTGACTCATGTGTTTAGCCAGGGTTGAAAATACGGGTCTAGAACATACCACGGAGATTTTTCTCTTCATCATCCAGGATGTTCCAAACACAGCACAATCAGGAGCCCTGCTCTGGTCCACCTCAAGAAGGTTGACTTGTGGATGGGCCTTTGAACACAAACGGCCTCCCTGCCCCTTTCCCGTCTGCTTACCCAGCTGTGGGCAATCCACGTCTTTTCCCATTCCTTCTTCTGGCCACTGCAGACCCTCCAAGTCCTGGCACATTCTCCTGTCTTTGCCCCAGCACTAGATGGTGGAGATAAGACTGGCATGAGGAAGGTTGGAGGTTGGAGGAAAGGGAAATTGTAGCTGCAGAGAGACAGGGAGAGAGGAAGTGAGGAGGAGGGCAGGGCAAGGGCAAAGTAGAAGGTAATTGGGAAGAAGTGGGGAAGAGGAAGGGGAAGAGGTAATCACTGTTTCCTGCTGATGGCTTCTCCACGTGCCCCCAGCCTACTGCGTGCAGTGCCTGCAGGGAAGAGCATGAGCCTGGAGCCACACACACTCAGAGCGCCACCATGTCCTCACTGCTTGATTTTGGGAAAACTGCTTAATCTTTTACGTCTAAAGAGTGGTGGAGCTCTGGGATCCAAAACCAGTCTGTCTGACTTAACCCATTGCCATCTAGTCGATTTCAACTCATGGCGACCCCCTGTGTTACAGAGTAGAACTGCTCCATAGGGTGTTCTTGGCTGTAATCCTTATGGAAGCAGATTGCCAAAGTGGGTTTGAACCACCAACCTTAAGTTAGTCTAGCACAGACCATTTGTGCTACCCAGGGACCTTAAGAGCACAAGCATTTTCCCAGCATACACAGCATCTCCCAGTCCATACTCACACAATAACCGGTTGCCATCGAATCCATTCCGACTCATAGTGACCCTATAGGACAGACTAGAACTGTCCTATAGTGTTTCAAAGGAGCCGCTGGTGAATTTGAACTGTCGACCTTTTGGTTAGCAGCCGAGCCCTTAACCGCTGTGCCACCAGGACTCTGGGACTCACACAATAGACCCTCGGTAACGAATCCAGTAATTAATAACCTCCCAGAAGGTAGTTCAGCTTGCTTTTAAATTCCGCAGTCAAATAAGTTGGGAGAATGTTACAAGAAGATTAGTTGGGAAAAAAATGGTGTGCCATATTTTATCAGCTCGGAACATTCAGGATTGCCATTCATAAGAAATAAGCTCATTATTAATAGAAGATTATTGTTTCTTGTCTTTATGTGACTGTTTTCTAAAATTAAAAGTAAACTTTTTTTCTTATTGCAGAAGCAGTGCCTGTGCGCCTAATACAAATTGGAAAATAAAGATAAGCAAATAATACAAAATCAGACACACCCACAACCCCTCACCCAGATAGAACGGCTGTAAACACCATAGTATACATCCTTGTGAACTTTCTGTGCTTTTTATTCAGATTTTTAAAAATCATAGTGTATCATTTCTTTCACTTTACACTATCTGGCCAACAACATTCTATATTAGTACATTTGTCTTTGCTACATCATCATGAATGTTTACTCTTTAAGGTAAATAATTTTTGTTTGGTTTGAAACCACGTTTGTTCACTCAGAAGTCAGAGACCCTCCGATAAGGAAGCATCTTGAAGAGCCCAGGTGTGGCTAGGTGGAGTGGCTGAGTAATTTAAAACAAAGTACAAAACAGAAAAACAGTTACAACCAGTTTGACAGTCATTGGCCCTTCTGTCCACTGGTCTACCGCTGACTTCAAAGACAAGTCAGCCAGCAGTAGAGGAGGCCGAGAGGCTAAGGTGTGAAACTAGAAACAAACCCGTGAGAAGAGATGACGGGAAGGTTGACTAAAGACCCTGCAGAAAAGTGCTAGGCCAGGGGTTGCCTTGGCCCATGGACCCAAAATATTCATCAGGACACAGGGCGCTCTTTGAAGTGACTCAAAGTCCCCCTTTCCCTTCAGATGAGCACCCTGGTCAAAGGGAATTTTAAAAAGTGGCCACAGGAAGGAGTTAGCAAAATCGCCGCTTCCCGACTCTTGTCTGTGTGTCTGTCCCTTACAAAGCGTCTGAATGCTGCTGCTTTAGTTAGCTGTTCAGCTGCAAGGGTGGTTTACCTGGACTAGGTGTCAGGCAAGTAAATTCATCCTCAGAGGGGAACAGTAATGATTCTGCCTTGGGATGTAGAAAGTATGGTTGCACTCATGTGGGCAGTGGATTTGCACTCAGGAGCACAGAAGTGGAACCACCATTCATCTTTTTTTTTAGGGTGTTTAAAAGGGCATGTAGTATTTCCAAACAGGCAATAAGAATTGTTCATCAGTCTACGCCCGAGTAGGAGTTTATTGCTTTTTGCCTTGTTACAACATACACCATCCATTTCCCCAGAGACGGGAAGAACATCGAAGTTGCACCCAAAATGGCAATGGCTTTTACAACATTCAGTTTAAAGTTTTAAAAGTATTTTAAAAGAGAAGAGTTACATAAAATTGCATAAAGTGTGCTCTTAGACCATCTTTAGTTAGCACATCCTTCAGTCTCCAATTTTCTGGTTATTTACTTTACATGATAATCCTCAATGTATTTAGGGTCTGTGTTTTCACCTCCTCTGTCATCATATCTATTTCCTTCAAAGCTCAAGGGAATTACTTTTTCTCTCTAGCCTTTTTAGGTTGATTTCCTGATCTTTACCTCAGGTTTCGGTGAGACTCTTCATTGACGAGTCTTTGTTGAGCACAGTGTTAAGGTCTCTGGGAGAAAGAAAAAAGGCATTCCTAGTTTAAAAGAGTCACAGTCCACGGGAGGAGAAACTGAATTTGTCTGCAGAAAATGACATAATGCAAGCTGATAAGGGCTCTGTAAGAACAGTCTTTCATGAAGAATGGGGTTTGAAACCGGGCTTAGAAAATGCCCGTGATTTCAAAACATGTAAGAATAAAACCAGGATATTTCAGTAGGGTTTCAGAGCTGGGGCAACATGTCAAAGTTAAAGAAGCAGGAAAGTATAAAGTGTTTCACAGCAGAAATGGAAGGCACTTGCTTAACTGGGGCAAATGGAGTTCCTGGGTGGTGCAAGTGATTAAGTGCCAGGCTGCTAACTGAAAGGTTGGCAGTTGAACTCACCTGGAGGCACCTCTGAAGAAAGACTTGGCACCTGCATCTGAAAAATCAGCCACTGAAAACCCTGTGGAGCACAGTTCTGCTCCGACACATGTGGAGTCGTCCCGAGTCGGAATCGACTTGATGGCAACTGGCAAATGGGGGTCATGTGAGAACTTAATGAGAGAGAAGCTTCACTAGATATACTAGGGTTAGAATGTGCTGTGGAATTTGGATTTTATTCTGAGTGCAGTAGGGCTGTATTGAAAACCTGTGAGTGAAGAAATGATATGCTGACATGTTATGAGAATGTTAATCTGACTGTTGAGGACAGGATGGCCTGGGGTGGAGAGCAGTCTGGGGTACCAGTAGAACTTGAGAGAATGAGGGCCTGGAATAGAATGGGAACAGTGGGAATGGGAAGGAAGGAATGGGCTCTGGAGGTGGTCACATGAGCACCGAGGGATGTATATGGAGAGAAAGTAAGAGTATTCATAGATGGTTCGGTAACGTAAAAAAAAACCCAAAACTGTTGCCGTTGATTCCGACTCATAGTGACCCTATAGGACAGAGTAGAACTGCCCCATCGAGTTTTCAAGGAGTGCCTGGTGGATTCAAATTGCTGACCTTTTGGTTAGCAGCCATAGCACTTAACCACTGCGCCATCAGGGTTTCTGATTTGATAACACACCCCAACATAACTGCACCTCGACCACCTAGGTCCATGCTAGCTTGATGATGGGAATACAGAGGTTCATAACATCAGCTGGCTTGTTGGGAAGACGGTCGGTACCCAGGGTGAAAAATAACAACCCAAAGTAGCCTCATCTGTGCATTAAAGATTGAATGAGACCAAAAACACTCAGGCATTCAGAGGAAGAAATTCCCCCAAGCTTGGAGTTCTGGCAGCTTCAGAGAATGGGTAGGATTTGGAAAGAATGGGAGGGGGAGTTAGAGTCATAGGATGAGGAGGGTTCTGGTTAGAGAAAGGGCCAGGAGCAAAGGCACAGGGGTGGGAAAACACATGGAGTGTTTGTGGCACATCACGCAAGCCCATCTGGTTGGAGCAGAGAGTTTGTCTAAAAAAGTAGAGAGTTAAAAATGAGATAGTAGAGAAGTGTGTTAAGTCTAGTAAGGTTTAGAAGCCAAGTTAAAGAGTTTGTAGTTTAATCTGGGCAAAGTCCAGCTACTGACATTTCTCAGTAAGGGAGTAGCCAGTGCAAAATGGTGTTTTAGGAAGTTTAATCTGTAAAAGATGTGCACAGTGTATAAGAATAGGGAGAGAATACTAGCAAGATGAGTGGTTGGGTGGCTTCTAGTCAAAAGGGAATGAAGATATAGATTAGGTTGACACTGAACATGGAGAGAAAGGCATGGAAAAGAGAAGTTTTATGGATTTAATTGTGTCTCCGAAAATGTGTGTCAACTTGGCTAGGCCATGATTCCCAGTATTGTGTGGTTGTCAACCATTTTGTGATTTGATATGCTTTTCCTATGTGTTGTAAATCCTAACCTCAATGATGTTAATGAGGCAGGATTAGAGGCAGTTATGTTAATGAGGCAGGGCTCAATCTAGAGGATTAAGTTGTATCTTGAGTCAGTCTCTTTTGAGATATAAAAGAGGGAATCTAGCAGAGAGGAGAGAGACGTCATGCCACTAAGAAAGAAACGTTAGGAGTAGAGCACGTCCTTTCGACCTGGGGTCACTGTACTGAGAGGCTCCTAGACCAGGGAAGTTGATGACAAGGACCTTTGCCCAGAACCGACAGAGAGAAAGCCTTTTCTTAGAGCTGGCGCCCTGAATTCCGACTTCTAGGCTCCTAGACTGTGAGAGAATAAATTTCTCTTTGTTAAAGCCATCCACTTGGGTATTTCTGTTATAGCAGCACTAGATAACTAAGACAAGAAGGAATTATTCTGATAAGCCCAACAGAGAGGGAGAAACACAGAACTGGGAAGCTGTGATAACGATTGTGCTATGTACCAAAGTACAGAAGTCAAGAGAGGAACTGGCTTGGAGGCAACCCAGAGAATCCAGAAGGTGGTTGGAAATGAGGGCTCGAGGCTCAGCTGGAAAACAGATTTACCATACCAAGGTGAAAAACTCCACACGGCCCAGCAACTGTTGGAAGTTTATAATTAATTAATCTATTTATTCAGAAACTAAAGCATTTTCCAAAGCTTATTTGGGAACTAATATCGTCTTGATATGGCTGAATTCTCGAATGCTCTTTTGTGTTTACAGCAAAACAGTTCAACGTGTGTGAAAAAAACCGGGGAGCGCAGTGGAGGGTTTTCTCTAATTATTCCACATGTAGAACTTATGGGCATTGGGCCCCCCCACACGTACTTTTTTCTTCTCTTCAGTGGTAATAATTCATGTTTTGGACATCTTTTTATCAACTGCAGCACCTTGCGCAGTTCATTGTAAATACCCAGCGTTGGTGGATTTGCATTTTCATTGTAATTCTCAAAGATAAAAGAGTGGATGTAAGAAAAGCCAACAAGCTGATACAGGCAATTGTCTAATGACAGACAGTACATAAACAAATGCAAATCAGATGTCAGATCTGAATTGCAAAAAATTTGTAAGCAAGGTCCTAGAAGTAATAACTATAGCTTCGGATCCTTATTAAAATGCTAAAATCCATTAAGTCCTTCATCCCTTGAAGTCCCAGAGACATTTAAAAGTCACAGCACCTTGAAGAGCAGAGTCCGCAACTGAAGTTACCTGAGTGAAGAGTGCCATTGTGTTAACCCCAGCTCCAGACTTCTGAGAGCTAGCAAGAACCTCAGTTGTTTGGGAGAGAAGTAAGGATAGAGTGGGGTGGGGGGTGGAGTGGGAATCAAGTCCTCTCAAGAATAAACCAATCACCAAGAGTAAAGGAGAGGAGGACTATGCACAGATAATATTCATCATTCCACATGAATCAGTTACACAAGTTAGAAAAAGGAGCATCAATCCAGCTGACTTGATAATAAAGATGAAACCAAAACCAAAATCAAACCCGTTGCCATCGAGTCAATTCAGATTCATAACAACCCTATGGGACAAAGGAGAACTGCCCCATAGGGTTTTCAAGGAGTGGCTGGTGGATTTGAACCGCCGACCACTGCACCACTAGGGCTTCATTTCCCCTTTGAAAGAAGTTAAGAAACAGCCTTTGTTTTCACCTGGTCCTTTCTCTGGTCTTCCAGCTGCTCGTCTGATCGAGAACATGGATACCACGGTGGAACCCTGTACAGACTTTTTCAAATATGCCTGTGGAGGCTGGTTGAAGCACAACATCATTCCTGAGACCAGCTCCCGTTACAGTAACTTTGACATTTTAAGAGATGAACTAGAAGTCATTTTGAAAGGTTAGTGAGTTCGTTTCTGTGCGTTAAAGGTTTCTCTCTTAATATACCCCCCGCCCCCATTTTTAAGAGACACCTGTTAGTCATCACAAAGAAAGTTGTACAACATCAAAGTCAGTAAGGATCCAGGTTTTGTGGCGCAGCAGAGTCACTCCGAGGTGGGTAGACACTGAAATGGATATGTTGACAACGCTTAGCACTCCTGCCCTCATTTGTCAGTACACATACAATAAAGCTCTGTATCATCCCTAGAGATGTCATCTTTATGCCATTTTACAGAAGGAAGCATGCAAATGCCACTTAACACCACCATGGTGGTTTCCCTACCCCAGCCCGGCTTGTGGTCGCTAGAAGACTTTACTATGAGATTACTCCTCAGAGTACTAGCTGTCGTCGAGGCGGTTCCAACTCATAGTGACTCTGTAGGACAGAGTAGAGCTGCCCCATAGGGGTCCCAAGGAGCAGCTGGTGGATTCGAACTGCTGACTTTTTGGTTGGCAGCCAAGTTCTTAACCATTCACCACCGGGGCTCCATTCTTCAGAGCAGGTATACTTATTCTAACCCAGCTAAGGCACTCTTCCTTGGAAGCTGAGAAAGTCCGTGAGCAACCCTTTCTATCCTCCATCATCTGTTCTCTTCTAGAAGTTACTTTGTAGAAAAGCGATCTTTTCTAGTTGCTAACAACTGAACGAGGCGAACAGTTCATTCTATTTATTTGGAGCACAAAGCGTACAATCACACAAAGATAACTAGTTTCCAGCCATCGGAGGACTATCCATATTAAATTCCAAATTTCTTTGTATGATGATTTGTTTTCTTTTTAATCTCAATTTCAAGAAAAGTGACTGTTATCCATGGCAGATCAGTACGCATCACTGTTCACAATTAAAAAAAAAAAAAAAAAGTCTAGTCAAAGAGACTTCTTTCTACTTGGCCAATAAAACAACTCCCCATTCTGCACTAGGAAGAGTGTTCTGGTAAGGGGTTTTGTCTGTCCTCTAGATGATTGGAGGGGAGAGGGAGTGAGCATACATCCAGAAAAACAAATTTTTTACTGAACCTACATTGAAAATGTTATTTACAGCTGCAAATGAGCTATTATGTTGATGCATTTTATTAAATGTCTCATTTTCAGATGTCCTTCAGGAACCCAAACCTGAAGATATTGTAGCAGTGCAGAAGGCAAAAACACTGTACAGGTCTTGTATAAATGAATGTGAGTGTGCTTCACTTGATTTCATTAGGAGTGCGAGTATATTGGGGCAAAAATATGAATAAACTTCATATTGACTTTATTTTTTGTGGTTTTCAAAAGCTGCTATTGATAGCAGAGGTGGAGATCCTTTACTCAAACTGTTACAAGAGATATATGACTGGCCGGTAGCAACAAGCAACTGGGAACAAAAACATGGTAAAGCAATTTTCCTTCTTGGGAAAAAAAAAAAAAATCTACGTTATTGTTATATTATCGTGTTAATGTACTAAAGCTTCTAAAGATGTATTTCACCTTTCACTGCTTTAGGTCCTTCCTGGACAGCTGAGAAATCTATTGCACGACTGAATTCTAAATATGGGAAAAAAGTCCTTATTAATTTTTTTGTTGGCACAGATGATAAGAACTCGATGAACCATATAATTCATGTAAGTTTGTGAGGCAGAAAGCCAAAGTTATCTTTAAATTGTGATAAAGCTTCCACACGCATTGTTATTACTGATATTTAGAAATAACGCACTGCCTCGTTTGAGTGGCCTGCGAAAGGTAGCCATAAATTCACACTCTGTCCCTGAGATTTGGATTCCCAACTTTGAAAGTGTTTTCTTAATGCTGTTTTAGACACTCATCTGTCCTCCTGCCACCTCTGTGTTAGATGCTTCTTCCATCGGAAAACAAATTCTAAGAAATGAAAGGCTCTGGGCCCCTCCTACTTGGAGGACACACCTGATTTCTGTTTATAGTCATAAAAGGAACTTGCTCTGATTTGGATAAACTGTGCAGGTCTGGAAACCAGGAATTCCTAATTGCTTCAAAAAAAAACCTTAGAAAAGGGATTTTGAACATAATTTTGGTTCTCTAAAGAATACCTATATTGTTTTCTCAATAAGGTAAATAAAATGCCATTCTTTCTAAATGGCCTTATTAGAGTTTGTTTGTTTGTTTGTTTGTTTTTAATGTCAGCTATTTAGGTGCCACCCAAGAAGAGGTTAATAATTAATGGATGTATTGGAATGGGCAAAAAAAAATTCATAGAGCTTTCAATTGATCATCTGTAGAAGAAATGAAGTCAAAAGTTGCAGGTCACAGGACCAGGTCACTGTTGCAGAGACCCTTTTGGTCATTTTTATTAAAATCAGGAAAGAGATTGAACCCAGCCCTCTCCTAAGATGGACTTCTCTTCCTTCCAATTTTTTTTCCTTGGCTCTCAAATGCCAGTGACCTGCATGGTCCCTGTGTAAATTTGAGTGAAGAGGGCTGGGAGGCTGAGAAGGACCAGGGCCCTTCCCTGTGGGGACGCTTTTGGGCTGTTTCCCCACCTCTGGGATGTGTTCGCAGCTGGAAGCGTCCTCGCTTTAGACCAGGAATGGCCTGGCTTGCCATGCCGTCAGTAAGATGCTGTGAGTGTCCAAGTAGCTGTCACTTGGGGATCAAAGGTGGACCGGACACACTAGAGCTGAGCTAAGCTTTCTCTTCCCACTTGAGCGAGTGTCTGGAGTCCTTCAGAGCAGGCCAGCTTTGGGGAGAGCAAAGGAGGTGTCTCCTCCATCCCCCTACGATGGTGGATCACAAAAAACTTCTTGCCAGAATGCCCACTTTTTTCCCACCCAAATGAATTTGAAAGTTATGACCTACTCCCACCATAGGAGGGACCCCAGCTGACAGTGGGAGTAGAAAATAATCCCCCCACCACCCTTCGAGGGCAGATATTGAAATCTTAGGAAACAGGGAGGTATTATATAAATGTGTACTTGAGAAACTTCCCAGTTCTAGATTCTGACATATTTTTATTTACCTCCACCTCTATTCTGCATTAAATATCACTGGTTGAGACAATCTTTCCCGGAAGATTTTTTGGTTAAATTCTCTTTTATTTTCTTCAAATATCTGAAGCACAATCTTACAAATAACCTAATCACCCATCAGTACAACACGAGTAGTGTGGAAATCATTTCCTGATCATTCAGTGTCTGATTATTACCCATGGAAACAGCAAGAAGACGGTGATCTTGCTTATAGATAGGCATGGTTGTATTTTGTCCAACTGTTCTATCTCATTTGAATGGTTTATTCTTTTTTTTTTTTTTTTTAATAGTTTGATCAACCTCGACTTGGCCTCCCTTCCAGAGACTACTATGAATGCACTGGTATATATAAAGAGGTAAAACAAACAACAAATAACCTATAGAATATCTGATATAAACTTATAAATAATGAAAAAGACTAAGGCCAAATTTATGCTCAACCCTCTTATGTTCTCCACTCAGGACAGATACTCCAAATCACAGACCACAGTGGAGCTGCCTCTGATAACTGGGATCAATAAAGTGAAAGAAGGGGCTTTAAGAAACAAAAGGAAACTTGACATCCCTTATTTGTGGACTGGTTCTTGGTATTTAAATTATATGGCTCATTTTAAAAAGGCAGTTTTAAATGATTTAATTAACCTGTAAATTGGATCATTTAAAAAAATGAACCGAGTTATCATAGTCTAGAGTGGAGCCAAGCAGGACCAGGGATGGTCCAGTGAGAGGTGTTGTTCTCTGCAGCATCCTTACAGAACCTTCTGACTTGACTTTCGAAGGACTTTTTAGGTAAGTGTGTCAGGCTCGGGGAGCCCTGGTGGCACACTGGTTAAGTGCCATGGCTGCTAACCAAAAGGTCGGCAGTTCAAATCCACCAGTTGCTCCTTGGAAATCCTAAAATCCTATGGGGCAGTTCTACTCTGTTCTGTAGGGTTGCTATGAGTCAGAAGCAACTCCATGGCAGTGGGTTTTGGTTTTGGATCAGGCTCATGGAAACCTTTGCAGCCACCTCTGACTTAGCATTGGCCTGCTAGTCAACGGGTGTCACACTTCCCAGAACTACTGGAGGTCTTGAGTGCTTTCTCAGGTCCCACGGCCATACCTTCCTCAGGCTGATGTTTATGTGCTCTTACTTGTTGATATAAAGAACAATGGAAGACAAAACATGTAATGCTATTCATTACTAGATTTGAGGAGAAGGTGGTGGTCCTATAAGTTTTGTTCCTCATAGTTATTCTTTTAGTCAGAAGTAAGTTAAATTTACCTTTGATGATCTTAATGGGTCACAGTGTGGCTGAAATTAATTTTTTCTTAAAATTGCTAGCTAAAAAATGTGTATGCCCATCGTTGATTTTGCTTAATTATTAAGCTTCAATAACATGAACAAAATTTACACTAAGATATCCTTTTGAGCAGCTTCAGAACATTCAAATGAATAAAAAATATGTTACAAAAGGCCATGATTAGTAGCACCAATGATCAAATGGCTGGGGGATGTTTAAGGTAAATACAATCTAGTTGTTGTGTGGGTTGCAGCTACTGTCTTCAAGAGCTGTTCAGCTGCTGCACTGTGGATTTGATGAGGGGGACTGAGAAATTTCAGCTTATCAATGCTACATTTTCATCATTGTCAATTGGGATGCTTTTCATATTTACCATTGTGTCCTGACAACATGAGATTTAATCCAGTCCTGAGATAAACAACTTTTTTTCACATTTTAACATTTCTGACATTAAGGTATACCTGACAGTCAATATATATGTTAAATGTGATGTTCTTTTTTCCCCGAGAGGCTGTTGTTAAAATGAAGGTGTAATTGTACATTGTTTGTTTGTTTTGAATTTTGAATTAGTCGTTAACATTTAAAAAATTGGAAGCTTTTGCTTAAGAATTCAGATTTGGAAAAAAAAAATGAGTAGAGGTGGAAACCCTGTGCCAGCTTTCTCATGTGGCAGCAGTTGGCCAGAGCTGCACTGGGGTTTCTCCCTTTATATAGGGCATTCATTCTCCTTATTTAGCTCATTCATTTATTTATCTTGACTTCCTGGTTTTTGTAGGCACTTCAATTTGTATATTACTTAGGGTGCTTGCTAAGCTGCTGTGTCAAAGAGACCCCAAAATATAGTAGGTCAAACTGTATCTCATGTTAGAGTCCAGAGGTAGGAAGGCAGTCCAGCTAAGGTTGGAAGTTCTGCCCCATAGCAGTGTCTGGGACCTCAGCTTTTATCTTGTTGCTCTAACGCCAGCATCCTCATTGATCTGTCTGGTCAGCGTTGGTTCATGAGTGCCCTGTCCACATTTCAGGCTACAGGGGAAAGAAAAGAGGGGAGATGGTGAACAGGCAATTTACATTTATGTAAGTGATGGAGAAGGTACCTGCATCTCTGTTTGTATTCCACTGGTTAGCACATAGTCACATGGCCACACTGAAATGCGGTGGAGACTGGGAAATGTAGTCCCAAGCTAGGTGGTCATAAAAATCAGTTGCCTTCAAGTTGATTTCAACTCCTGGCACTCCCATGTGTTTCAAAGTAAAACTGTGCATAGGGTTTTCAAGGCTGTGAAATTTTCAAAATACATTACCAAGCCTTTCTTCTGAGGCACCTCTGGGTGGGTTCAAACCAACAACCTTTCGGTTAGTAGCTGAGTGCTTGACAATTTGTGCAACCTAGGGACTCCGTGCCTTGATAAAACTCGGTGGTGAGGAAGGTTCTGTTACTAAAAAGAAGAATGAGAGCATAGATGTCAAAGGATACTTAGCGGTGTCTGTCATAGTTTGTATCCACTGACCTAGGAGACACTGCGTTTGAAGTCAAGTAACATAGTGGTGTTGGACTCTAGAATCAGTAGTACATTTCTTTATGGAAATACATCTTAGGTAAGGGGCATATGGAGTTATAGGTGAGAAATCTGAGGCTGAGAGGTCTTCCCTAGGACACTTAACAAAACAGTAGTAGAACTGGAGGTAGAGCTGTTGTCTGTGTCTCTTGGCCTTTTCATATATCATCCCAACCTCTTAAGAGTAGTAATTTATACTAACTTAGTTCTTTAAATGAGCAAAATGACAGAAAAAAACTCAGCAACTCAGGCCCCTCTAGCCTGGGAGTTGTTATCTGCTCAAAATAGGTGCCCTCTAATGATCGGGATTGGTCTAGGGAGCACACAGCAAGCTCCCTGCCTTGCTCCCTCCCCTTCCACAACCGTGGCCATTTGATCTCAGGATTCTTTCCTGCTCACCTTAGAATCCTTCTCAACTCAATGCTCTGAGCTTCAAGCAACCTCCTTCCAGTCGAAGGGAGGTGGCGTATGCAATAAAATCTACTTGTCA
Source organism: Dugong dugon (assembly GCA_030035585.1). Classification (NCBI taxonomy): domain Eukaryota; kingdom Metazoa; phylum Chordata; class Mammalia; order Sirenia; family Dugongidae; genus Dugong; species Dugong dugon. Next base: position 72,603,459 of record CM057479.1, read on the forward strand.
TCCCGGACCTGGGTAACTACCAGAATATTTCTGTACCCTCCCTCTCCTTGTTAAATTCATTTTTTCTTATGGTGAGGGTAAACAGCTATTGAAAAACATGTCAATTTTCTCCTTATTTCCCCGATGATATTGGCTGCTCTCCCAGTCACCACCACCTACAGCACCTCCCTTAGTTTCCTCTGCATCCCCAGCCAGTTATCAAGTAAAGGTTAATTCCAGTTTCTCCACTAGCGCAGTGGTTATGAACTTGCCTGCTTAACCAAAAGGTTGGCAGTTTGAATCCACCAGCTGCTTCTTCATAGGGTCACTATGAGTTAGACAGCAACGAGATTTTTGGAGCCCTGGTGACGCAGTGGTTAAGAGCTTGGCTGCTAACCAAAAGGTTGGCAGTTCGAATCCACCAGCCGCTCCTTGGAAACCATATGGGGCAGTTCTGCTCTGTCCTGTAGGGTCGCTATGAGTTGGAATTGACTTGATGGCAATGGGTTTGGTTTTGATTGCCAAAAAATACTTGGTAGACCACAGCTGTAAGCTGGCATCTGAGCTTGTTTCTTGGCTCTTCAAAGGTAAGGGACCAGCAGCGTTGCACCCCACCTTCACTGTATTGGCTCCCTCCAGCTGTCATCAGCAGACTACCCCTTCTTCCAGTCCTAAACATTTACTCCCTCTTGGCCTTTCCACTAAGTTCCAGTCCTCAGTGCATTTGCTAAGTGGAAATAACTGCAGTAACCCAATGAAACGCTCATAACTCTCCTTGGTCAAATCATTAATGGAGTCCCATTCCCCCAGGTCCTCTGATCCTTCCTTCAGGGGAATATCCTGATCATCCAGTAGAATTATCTTCCATAATCTAAAACTAAATGCAAGCACATGGTGACAGTAGCACCTACAATTCCTAAGGAAGGCCATTTTTACTTGCAGAAACACTTTTTGTGGCTTTTAATACCTTATGAATGGAATTTTTGTGTTGTGACATTTGCGTGGCGTTCACAGTAGTAAAATGCCTTGTGTTGTTACACCACTGCATAGTGAAAATAGATAACTCATTTTGTTTTCGAGAACAATTTCTCACTTCCTGACTTAAACACAAAATGTAATTTTTCTCCTGTTAAAGGCCCTTCTGCCTTTAAAGTCATTTGTTTTCTTCTGGTACTTTCAAATGTTACACTCTGAGAAATGCAATGTTGTATGCCTCCGATTGTCATTCTGAACTTAAATACCTCAGTCCCTTTTCAATTTATGTACTTCTCCCCTCAGTTAAAAAGGGAATGTGCCTAAGGCAATCAAAACTCAAAGATATATGTTCTTGTATTTTTTCCATGATGGTATCATATGTTTTCTTTTATAATTAAAGTTACTCATGTACAGACTTTAAGAGCTAAATGAGACACTGGGGAATTTAGCCCAACTACTCATTTTACAAATGCGGAAACTGAGTCCCAAAGAGGCTAAGTGACTTGCTTAAGGTCAGGAATTAGAAGATACCTGTGTCAGGGAAAATTAATTGCAGCGATAGAAACCTACTCTGAGTTGATTTTTTTTTTAAGAGGTTTTTTTTCCTGTGATTTTTTTTTTTTTTTCTTTTTTGGTGGGGGAGCTCACCTAACTAGTAAGTTCTATGGATGAACCAGGCACAGCTGTTTCCAGGGTTTCAACTGAGTTATCTGTCTCTTTCCTCTTCTCAAGGGTCTACCGTTGGCTTCCTTCTCTAGCAGGCTGTCTCCACTGTGGCATCGAAGACGACCATTAGCACCTTCACAATCCAGAAAAAAGAAATTCCATCTCTCCCAGTGTCTATGAGTCTCTAAGGAAAGGGCCCTCATGGCCCTGCTTGAGTCCCATGTCCTCTCCAGGGGACTGGGTTCTCTGATGGGCTACCTGGCAGTGGCTGCCTATCTCTATGGTTCAGGAAGATAGGCTCCTTGATTGACAGGCCCACCAAGAGGGAACAGGACAGAGGGTTCTGTTAGGAGAGGACACAGAGCATTATCCACTATAACCCACCACCATCCAGTCTCCTGATTGCCTATCTAGCTTTCTTTTTAGATGGACCGATTTCTACAAAAAAAACCTAAAGGAAATTTTTACATAACAGTCTTAATTAATCCAGCTCATGTGCATGACGCGAGGTGCCACACAAGAATAGGCAAACACTATCCTCTTCCAGGGGTTTGTAATCTAAAACTGTTAATTCATTTTTGTGTAGGCCCAGTGTAAGGCTGAAGGCCATATAGACATCTGTGTAATTCTAACAATACATACATTTAACAACTGCCATGGCTTTCTAGTTTGGATTTAGCAGTGTAGCTTCTTGTTGTATAAAGCTCTCCCAGGAAATAAATGGAACTTCTCAAATGTTATGGCAGAAGAATACACCCCTTTCTCATCTCAATGACATATAAGGCTCAATTACAATGAGATTTACTGAGAATTTTCTTGAGTGTCTTTGAATTCTAATTTTGGTTCCCAAAGCAGGGAAGTAAACCATTCTGACATCCGAGAGGATCCATATACCTTGGAGTCCCTGGGTGATGCCAACAGTTGAAGTGCTCAGCTGTTAACTGAAAGGTTGGAGGTTCGAGTCCACCCAGAGGTGTCTGGGAAGAAAGCCTGATGCTCTACTTCCAAAAAAACAGCCACTGAAAACCCTATAGAGCACAGTTCTACTCTGACACACATGAGGTCCCCATGGATCAGAATAGACTCAATGGTAGCTGGTTATATATACCTTAGATATGCTCTTATCCCTTTTGACAGGAGATAAAGATTAAGACTATTGCTTGTTTCAGGCAGTGCAGTGCCAATTACTCTTTCACTGCAATCTTCTAAATTATATTATACCTCCCCCTTTTTTTAATACATCATAAAGCATTTTGTATGCTGTCATCTCTATGGAGACCTCACCACATCCCTGTGCTGAAGACAGTAAGCTGAGTATTCTAGCCTCAGGGTACCAGTGCCCTGGAGATTCCTGACTAAGGGATCTGCACTGAGTGGGTAATGAAGCCAAGAAGAAATCTGTGCCCCTGACTTTCAGTGAAATTTCCCATTTCCAAAGGGAAATTTCTAATAAATAGGAGAGAATTCTCATATTATTTGGCTTGACCACAGATGAAGAAACTGGAGATTAGAAAAGATATTTTTCAGGAAGGTCAATGCAAAACCAAAAAACAAAACAAAACCCTTTGCTGTCAGGTCAATTCCTACTCACAGTGACCCTACAGGACAGAATAGAACTGCCCCATAGGGTTTCCAAGGAGTGGCTGGTGGATTCAGACTGCCGACCTTTTGGTTAGCAGCTATGCTCACCGTACCTCTTAACCACTGGGCCACCAGGGCTAGGTCAATACAAAGGAGTAGGAAAAGAATGGATTTAAAAAATATTGTAAAGACAAACACCAACTAGCAAACCTAAAATAAGGATTATTTTACATAAAAACTGAGAAGTACGTGCCTAAAATTTAATAAGGGTCCTGGAATATTCTTAAATACAAGAAGTCGATCCGTCCAGTGGAGACCAAGAGACTTTGCCATAGATGTGTTTACACGCAGTGGAATCACATTTCTCATCTCATCCCAGATAGAAAAGGTCTTTGATATTATGGAACTCGTATTCTAATAGAGGCAGATAATAAAGAAATAAGGAAAAAAGATTAGTTGAGATAAAGTATTATAAAGGAGATTCTTAAAGGTGATATGACTGGGGATAGGGATGAGTGGGTAATTCAGGTGTGATTACATTAGGTTTTGTAGAAGATCACTCTGGCTGCTGTTTGGAGAATGGGTAGTAATGGGAGCAGAGAGATCAGAGAGCAGCCCACGTGGTAATGTGGGGGAAAGATGGTGGTGCACTAGGGTGATAGCAAGGGAAATGGAGAAACGTGAGCAGACGTAGGGTATCTTCTGCAAGTGAATGTCTTATAGGGAAATTGTTTTTGTTCTTTAGACTACTCAGCTGATGTATTGAGCGTGCTGTATGGTGAGCTATCGACATTGCATAGCACACAGCCTGGACCTGATAAGATGGAGCCTGCAGGGGGAACTGCTGACCTCATTTTATTACCTGGGCACCAGGTGACTCCTAGTCAGGAGGGTTCACCCAGTCCAAGCACCTGTATTTAACAAAACATAAAGGAGGTTTTTAACTTGGGACTTAGCAAATATGATGAGAAATTGTTTTGAGACTGACTGAACCCAGTTGGTTAAAAAAAACTACATGTGATTTCCCAAAAATATGCAATAAACCGTAGCCATTCTACAGTAAGTTCTCACATGAATCTCCAGGTTCTCCTTAATGACCTGATGAAAGTCCAACACAATTCCCATGTTGGCCCATGGTAAATCCTCTTGTGTCCTGTGTTTCTCCTGCTTCGGAATCTTGCTGGAGCTGGGGGCTATTTTTCGTAGCTTGATTATATTTTAAGTTTTTTATAAGCCCCAGGAACGGCTGTGTGATTCCCTATATCCACAGTCCCTCTGCGGGAGCAAGTCTTTCCATGCTGCTTAACCTGGAAAAAATTTCCAAGCCTTTTTGATAGGAAACATCTTTTCTGCATTGTACTTCATTCAAAATGGGTCCCCCCTGTGTTCCCCAGGAAACTTCCTGTGTAACACTGTTAAATATCCCCCCGCATCAGTGGCTAAGAATACCACAGTTCTATGACTCATCACTTCATGCTCCACTTTATGCCTTTCTTCAGAGGAAGATAGAATATTAGTAAGACCTGGGTGTCCCAGAACAGAATGTTTGGAAGTGAAACTCTAAATTCATAGGTAATTGGGACCTAAGGTACCCAAATACCAACCTATGTGGCTGGGGAGCTTTCTGTTCCTCCCTGAATCTTTCTTCTTCTCGTTAGTAACGAGTAGTTTGTAGCGCAGTAGTCAAATGGCAGTCCTCTCTTTCTCTTTAGTGAGTCTAACAAGCATCAGCTTTTTTCCAAGAAAGAGGAGTCCAATTTCTAAACACCATTGTCTGGCTGCATAGTGGTTACAAGCTCAGCTACTCACCAAAAGGTCCTTGGAAACCCTGTGGAGCAACTCTGCTTTGTCCTACAGGGTCGCTATGAGTTGGAATTGACTCGATGGCAGCGGGTTTGTTTTGGTTTTTGGTATTGCTTGGTCCTCCCAAATGAAGGTAGCTCTAATTAGAATAACAGTTTACGATTTTGAGTGTTGGTGAGTATCATCTCATTGATAGTGTGTGATTAAAAAACCCACAAAACTACTTTTATATGGATTTTACCCAATCATTTAAAAATGAATTGTCACCTTTAAATCCACTATTATAAGTACTGGAATTTACAAAATTTAAAAAAATAAAATAAAAGGAAGAAGCTACATAGATGTTTATGTGGGATCTTCGTCACATAAAGGATCACTGAATGATGATCTCAAGTCTTCCAAAAAGCTTCCTTTTGACTATCAAGAGATAGCTGACTCTGGTTTCTGTCCTAGTAACTAATTGCTCTCTCCATGACCAAAAAAGAAAAATTCCATTTCAATTTATAAAAATATCCTATCCCATGTATTTTTAAATGTTAAAATATTTGTTGATAGTTTTCTCCCCAAGTCATGACCATTATAATCTTTTGGTATTTTACATATCTAGAAGTATCTCAAGGAAGAAAATTATAACCTTGAGGAAGAATCATATATTGTTAAAAAGCATTTAACAGTGGCAGTAAGCCTGGGCCTTGACAGCTACTAGATAAATTTGGAAGCCAGGAAATTATCAACATATTAGGACACACATTGTTTTAACCCACCGCATTAGTAATAGGACTCATTAAAGGGGTAGAGTATTCCATATGAGTCGGAATCAACTCAAAGGCATGGGTTTGATTTTTTATTCCTTGTAGCTGTACTGAATATTCAAGCATCCCAGAAGCCAGTGATATCATATGCTTTCAGTTTTCTGGGAAATTTTAACCTCTCAGCAGGCTAGAAGCACAATCAATTGTCCTTACCCCGATTTCTACCGTCTTTAAATGCACCTTTTAAGGATACAGATACTGGAGTAGAGCCAGTCTGCAGAGTCAACAAAGTGCCTAAGAGGATTCTGGTTATTGTTTTCTCACCTCATTAACAAAAAAATGCACCACATATAGTACAGAAGAAACTCTGCAGATTGGTAAATGGAAAATTCAAGTTACTGCCTCCTTCATCGAAAAAAAAACCCAAATCCACTGCCATCAATTGGTTCCCACTCATAGTGACCCTATAGGACAGAGTACAGCTGCCCAGTAGGGTTTCCAAGGCTGACATCTTTGTGGAAGCAGGCTGCCACATCTTTCTCCCGAGGAGTAGCTGGTGGGTTTGAACCACCGATCTTTAGGTTAGAAACCAAGCTCTTAACCACTGTGCCACCAGGGCTTCATAGTCAGTAGTAATTCCCTGCTGAAGGCAGACGATGTATATGCTATGAAACACTGTTAATTCAGAACACAGCATGCTGGTCCCTTGCAGTATGAACTCAAACATACTTGTTTGCTTCGGAGTGAAGCAAGAATTCTGATTACCTTTCAGGAGGTGAGAATATACAAAAAACCTTCCTTTCATTCCTGCGACCTTAGATATTAGCGTTTTAATGCAGACCCACAGCTGTTCTATTGAGTCTGTGGGTAGAGACGCTAGTTAGCCCAGCATTGCAGGGAACCCATGACAAGAGAACTCCTCTTCCCAGGGAACTGTTGACTTGGAATTTAGAAAAGGTCACAGAATGCCAGTATTAAATCTTACTTACGGTTGTTCTCTTGACTTTCAAATTCAGAAGTACTTTGCACATTCTGTTTAGGATGTTGCTTGATAAAATACTGTTTTCATTTCCCTACTGGTTTTAGGTTTGATTCTCTTAATCACTAAATTCCTCTGTGCCTTTACACGCACAGTTAATACAAGCATGCTCCTTTCGTTGGTAATCGTTAGGAATGTAAAAACCTCTTGAAAATGAAAGATTAAACACTATACCCTTCCTTTGTCTTTACCTTGGGGACAAGTCTTAGAAGCATGGATGAGCTCATTTGTTCCTACCTCGCGTGGTGTATCTTTCCCAGTCACATTCGCTTGCTTCTAGTCAGGCTGGAGCTGGGAACCTGAATACTGAGTAAATTTTATTGATGTGAAATCATAATTTTTTAAAATTCTTGATAGGTAAAAATGGCTAGTCAATAGCAATGGGTTGAGACTTACAAAAGCGGAATTCTATTTCCTGGTGAAGTGGAATTCCAGTCTTGAATTTGAATAAAGCCTTTATATGTTCTTTAAGAGGTCAGCAGTACAACTACTTTATAGGTTACTTTCGCAATGTTAAAATGTATTTGAAGATAAAATAGAAAGAATTTTGAGTTCTTAGAAAGCTAATACCTAAATCCATGATATGGTAAAATTTCACAGTAACGGCAGCCAGTTAGAGAATGAACTAAAAGCCACAGGTCTGTTTTAGAGGAGCTCATGAGAACACAGTCCCATAAATAACAAAACTGCCTGGCCTGAGGAGACAGATATAAATGTATCTTGATCATATTATATGAGTTTGAGGCCATCTCTTAAGGAATAATTTGAAAAGTAACTGCAATATATACTATCAGAGAAAACCTGAGAAAAGAAGATGTGGACAAGGAATTTATTATCATTTAAGAAAAACTAGTATATATTATTGCTTACCAAGTGTATCAAACGCCTGTATTCTTATTAAGACAGTTTAAATAACTTGACTGAAAATTGAAAATGATAAAATCTCCACAACCAGATGGTTGTAAATTACTTAGTTCTTTCAAAGTGATGCTTTATTGCTGTGCTCTGAATCAAAGACGCGTTGACCTTCTAAGACATCTGTACGAATCGTTTCTTTTAGAATAGGAAAGTGTGGCTAATTTACTGTGCTTTATCTGTTACCAAAATTTCATTGAATAAAAAAAAATTTTTTCAAGTTAGAGCACCATTAAGAGTATTTAGAAGGTTCTCCAGTAATTTACTGCTATGTTTTATCTCACAGGCTTGCACAGCATACGTGGATTTTATGATTGCAGTGGCTAAACTGATCCATCAGGAAAGAGGACTGCCCATCAATGAAAACCAGATTTCTTTGGAAATGAATAAAGTTATGGAACTGGAAAAAGAAATTGCCAATGTAAAACACATTTTCTCTGATACACTGAATAATCTTTAACTACTTTTTCCCTCTTTCTATCATATTTTAAGGGTTCCAGGGGAATTGTGTGCAGCCCCTTACCTAAATGATACAAACGCATAGCTCTTAGTGGATCACTGTCTTCAAGAGGACCTGTGAACTGCAGAATTGCCTGGTAACTGGCATACAAAGTTTGACAAATTAAGCTAGATACACTTAATTACTTATTGTAAGTGGACTGCATCAAAATTCTGCCATTTATAGCCAGACTGTTGTTGAGATACCCTTGCGACTTGGCACACTTGACTGGTTACTATTCATAAAAGCTGTTTTTGTTTTTATTTGTACAATTTTCCTGTATTTCAAAGTTGAAGATGGTCACAGAGATTGTCCCTATCCCTATGAGGCATCACGGTGCTAAGACATTAGCCCTGAACATGGTCACATGACAGTGCAATGCCATTAAGTTCAGACTGTCAGGCTGCTGGGTTCAGGGAGATTTGCAGCAAAGCCTAGTGGGTGTATGCCTGAATTTCCTCTATTCCCAGATGAAATGTTGGAGTCGGGTAGGCACTTCCTTCTCTGACATTCCCCTGACGGGTCCTGCCATCTCGGTGACTTAACTCAGAGCCTTAGTGGCATCAGGTTATTGACGGAGCCCATAGTCATTCTGTCTGGGATCCACAGTGCTCCCTCTGACCCTGCCAACATAAACCTAGACCCCTACGTCCCCCATCCACTTGCCACTGCCATTCTGGTCTATCCAAGTCTTGAGAACTGAAGACCTTTCAGGGCAGTTTTAGACTCGCTAGAGCTACATGTCCAATAAGCAACATCATGATCGACAGAGAAAATATTGAAGTTGTCCAGGATTTCATTTTACCTGGGTCTACAGTCAACGCCCATGAAAGCAGCAGTCAAGAAATCAAACAACGTATTGCATTGGGAAAATATGCCACAAAAGACCTCTTTAAAGTGTTGAAAATCAGAGATGTCATTTTGAGGACTCAAGTCCGCCTGACTCAAGCCATGGTATTTTCACTGGCCTCATAGCATGCGAAAGCTGGACAATAAATAAGGAAGACCAAAGAAGAATCAATGTCTTTGAATTATGGTGTTGGTGAAGAATATTGACTATACCATGGACTGCCAGAAGAAGGAACAAATCTGTCTTGGAAGAAGTACAGCCAGACTGCTCCTTGGAATCAAGGATGGCGAGACTTCATCTCACGTACTTTGGACATGTTACCAGGAGGGACCAGTCCCTGGAGAAGGACATCATGCTTGGTAAAGTAGAGGGTCAGTGAAAAAGAGGAAGACCCTTGACGAGATGGGTTGACACAGTGGCTGCAACAATGGGCTCACACATAGCAATGATGATGAGGATGGCGCAGGACCAGGCAGTGTTTTTTCTGTTGTACATAGGGTTGCTGTGAGTCGGAACCAACTCAACGGCCCCTGACAACAACAGAGCTACGTGAAACCAGAAATCTCCAGTCAGAACCAGATTGTGGTTGGAGATGTAGCTGGGTGGATGGCACTTTGATGGGTTATGCATGGGTCTGGGATCCAGAGTGCTCCCTCTGACCCTGCCAACAGCAATGTAGACCCCTAAGACCCCATCCACTTGCCACTGCCATTCTGGTTAGGAATTGTTAGGACAGTTTACTGCAGGCATTTTCCCACTTGACCTCCCTAAGCCATGTTCTCCCTAGACCAGCCTCAGCTCTGTAGTAGGTCTGTCTCATCTGTGTCTGTATTTTCTCTCCTCTCTTAGACTCCAGGATTGGGATGGGGTGTGAGACATCTTTGTATCACCTACGTATGTCTAACAGCATCAGCATAGTATTGCATGCAGTGGATGTTCAATGAATAATTTTTTTAAACAAATGAGTAAATAAGTGACCCAAAGGGGAAATTGGAGCCATTGTCATGAAGAAATAATGACCATTCTTAAAACTTCATCTTTTGTCTCTTCTCACGTTTTCTTGTTTCATCTACTAACTGGGGAATTACTGCAATTTTCTTTTCTCTCTTTTTTTCTTCACACATTCAGTAAAGAAAACAAAATTGGATGCTGTTGAATGTAGGGTACTAAACTGTTTGGCCAGGATGAGAGGACAGTCACAAAAGTAGAAGTTGTTGTTACTCTCCTCAGATACCTTGTAACCTAACTGTACCACTTACTAGGTATTCTCTGTCTTTTATTTGCCTAAGTTTATTTGCAGAGACTATTAACTTTTGAGAGGCGGGGACTGAATTTTAACTGGGACAGAATGGTGGTGGAGGTTGGGGAAAGCTAGTATTTGAGAGATAAATTGGCGATGACTGTACCCAAGAAACTTATTAAAATAAGAAATGTCTGCAGACAAAAGAGAGTCTTAAACTGTGAAGGAAAAGAAGACCGCACAGAGTACGTCTGTGTTTGGGCAAGTACTAAAACGTGACCAGATTTCCAAAGAACTTTGAACTTGACCCTGCACCTCAAACCTTACATTTCACTGGGCTTTTTGATATGCCAAAATAAATTACAAAACCAATATAGCACTTATATCAAATTATGGGATCTCTGAAGTTTTTCCCCTTTTATAGGATTATAGTTTTCTGAAGAATTTTTAGTTCTAAAATAACAATCAAAATTTAAATCCATAGGCTACAGCTAAACCCGAAGATCGAAATGATCCAATGCTTCTTTATAATAAAATGACATTGGCCCAGATGCAAAGTAACTTTTCATTAGAGGTTGATGGAAAGGTAAGTAGCGAGTCTGGTGTACTCTTATTGTGCCATTTCCTGAAATTATAACATCGAAATGCTGTTTCCTAAAGTACATTTATTTCTTATTTATTAAAATTTGTTGAGCTTCAAAATGAATTTAGATGACACCAACCACTCGACTTCCTGTCATTTGAAATCATTATGATAAGCTAGAGTTGAATTTCAAGGGTAAAATTCCTTTCAAGGCAACCGTGCAATAATATTGGCAACTATCATAGAAGAGGGCGGGAAGTCTTTCTGAGAGGCCAGTATAGAGTTACCTGACTGCAACAGCCAACAATAAAGGCATAGATTTCTTTTTAACTCCTGAAAAGAATAATTTATTCATGGAATTTACGGTGTTCCCACTAAGACTGTTTATGGAGATTTTCAGAGCAGAAGAATGGAGAATGAGACCCCAAGCGCTAAAAAGTAACTTTCTGTCTTAGATTGCATTTATAATCAGCAATTGTCATCTTTTTGCTTATTTGTAACTCATTAGCTAGTATCTAATAATCTGTTTTGGGGGCTATGCATTTATTCTTGTGTATTTTTGATACAAGTGATAAGGAAATGAAACAACATTCATGGGAAAAGGTACAAACTACCTAGTGCAGTGATGGGATTCTCTTTGGTGCTAATTGTAAACAAGGACGTTAAGGGCGTAACCTCTTGAGTTAAGCATTTCTCACATGCAACATTTTTATATAATAAGTGCTTAACAAATATGTTTTGAAAGAATGGTCTGAGTCACCAAAGGAAATCAAGAAAAGTACATCATAACACCTCCTACTTAGTGATCAGTATATTTATATGTTTCTGGAAAAATAGAACCTAAGGTATTGATAGGAGGCCTGGTGGCACAGTGGTTAAGAGCTCAGGCTGCTAACTGAAAGGTCTGCAACTGGAATCCACCTGCCGCTCCTTGAAGCCCTGTGGAGCAGTTCTGATCTGTTCTATAGGGTCACTAGGAGTTGTGAGTTGGAACTAACTCAGCGGCTCACAACAGGATATTGATAATCTTTTTAAGTAGTCTCCAAGACTGATATATGGGATTAAACTAATCAAGATTTGCATAATCTCCACTTATGCCTTCTTATATTTCCCTTGGTGATTGAGTAACTACACTTCCCATTTAAAAAATAAAAAGAAGTCAAGATTTCTTCTTTTGGCAACTCCAAACCTACCTTCTAACCTTAAAAATTGCATGAGAAACCACGGTAGACCAAATACTGATGGTTTAAAATGTGTATTTCGTTTGGCCTTGTATTGAATGTATAATTTCACTACCTTTGCTGTAACGAGAGCGTTTTCCTTTATAGCAGCATCTCCACTGACGTGTATTATTTTCTCTTGATGGTTTATTTTTTAATATCTACTTTTAAAAGATAAACACTATATTTTGTTTGTATTGAAATATGTATGTAATTTTGCAAAAAGCAAGGAAGCTTTACAGTTTCTGTGGTAAAAATATATAGCAAAACATTTGCCATTTCAACAATTTTTACATGTACAATTCAGTGATATTAACTCCATTCATCATGTAGGAAGCTGTATTCTTAAAGCTGTCTCTTTTTTTTTTTTCTTTTATTTTGTTAGTCCCAAGATGATGACGTTAGTCTAATTTCTACTTGTGTATTCTCTAAATTTGAGATTTTGTGTTACGAATTCTACTCTCTGAATTATCATGCTGCAGAACTAATTTTTATTCAAAAACTGATTGAAACAATTAAGGAGAAAAAATCCCAAACAAATAACAGGCTGGCCATGTTGTAATTACATAGTGATTTAACTGATACCTTTGAATGTCTAACCATCTAACCATAATTGAATCTTGGAACCAAGAAGAAAAATCTGTAATTACTGAATTTTTTTATGCCTGTTTTTTTCCAGCCATTCAGCTGGTCAAATTTCACAAATGAAATCATGTCAACAGTGAATATTAGTATTCCAAATGAAGAAGATGTGATTGTTTATGCTCCAGAATATTTAACGAAACTTAAACCCATTCTTACCAAATATTCTGCCAGGTAGGTATGTCAGAGAGCCCACATCCTCAAAGTTTACATTTCATATCACTCTTTAGAAGCTTTGCAGCCTCATCTTTTCTGTTGCTGGGTGGTGGGTTTTTTTATACAGAGATCTTCAAAATTTAATGTCCTGGCGGTTCATAATGGATCTTGTAAGCAGCCTCAGCCGAAACTACAAGGAGTCCAGAAATGCTTTCCGCAAGGTGAAGAAAATATCTCTCTTTTCTTAAGACTTAAAGCATAAAGAGATAACATGGTTACCCCATGTACACCACTAGAACGTAGTGAAAGAAAGGACTTTGCCAAGAGACTAAATGACAACTCTTGGCTCTTTGGGCCATATTAGGATATTTTTCCTGGGAAAGGGATTCATTTTCCTGGGCTTTTGCTGTCTTATGATTGTCTACTGTGGCACCAAGATTGCATTGCAGTGTCAGGGGTTACATTTGGTTATTTGAGCCATTCATGAAAGAGTACTGGCTTGGTTTTGGTTGTGTTAAAAGTAATTGCAGTGGTATCTTCCTCAGTGAACGTAATTTTCAAGTGCTTCTGGCATACCATACATATACAAATGGACTACATTCACATGGACAAATCAATGAAAGTACACCTGCCTGGAGATACTTCAAGTCTTTTCTTAGTCTGTACCTACATTATTTAAACAATCATCATTTTAGCCCTATTGTGAGCGGAGAGGTTAGGAGAGACTGAGGAAGAAGGGATTCCCCCTAACATATTGGTTGGTATCTTGAAAAGAAAATCGCTCTGTGATAGAAATTTTTCAGGTTTTACCCTTTAAAAGAAAATGTAAACAACGTTTTTAAAATTAAAGAATGCAACAGTGGTGTTCTGCCGGATTTCCCTGACCTAAATTAATCCCCTACTGGTCCTTAAATTTACACATATACCGTTCTTCTAAATACCTGAAGTTCAGCTAACACATTAAGGAGCAGGAATGTATTTTCTTGTAAACCAGATGTCCCCTCTGGTACATTTCTTGAATATCACTTCCCATTTATGTTTATGCACTGGTGACGATAGTGTGGTTTTTCTTTTCTTTTTCTAAAGCTATCTAGGAGAATACTAACTTGTAATGACCAAAAGTTCTACTGGGATATGCTACTGAAAACATATGCTTCGAAATCACCTGTAAATAAACAATCCAGTCAGATAGCATTGTATCGAAGGGTAGAGACACGTGCCTTGTGAGGAGAAGTGATCAATACTACAAGAACTTGAAGGAGACACAGAGAATAGACCCTCCTGAAATGTGTGTTCTGACTATGTTCCAACCCTCTGCCCTTGGTCAAGCCCCATTTCCCTTTTCCCTCCCCCAGGCAATTTATGGCACAACATCTGAAACTGCAGCCTGGAGACGGTGTGCAAACTACGTCAATGGGAACATGGAGAATGCCGTGGGAAGGCTTTATGTGGAAGCAGCCTTTGCTGGGGAGAGTAAACACCTGGTAATGTTTTCAGCACAACAAACTATCAGTTATTTATTGGCACTGACGGACAATTCAATAGCCCATAACTTGGCTAATATTTTACTGATTGGGCAGAAAACCTCTGAATCGTAATTTGCCATTGTTTCTCAACAAATCTCACTCTCCTCCCAAGGATCTGCTCCTAATATTGTTTAGTCCAAAACCAACTGTCCGTTTTCCAGAAGCAGTGTATTCAAAGAACTCAGTCCTTTGTTCTATTGACATAAACTCTTCTGTTAGCAAAATTACCAGGAATGGGTGTTTTCTTAAAAACGTAGACGGTAAACTAGGGTTTATTTGAAGCGTAACAAATGCACTCCATTTTTTATTTTACTGAGGTACAGACAATGGAACTAAAGATATGGCAAAAGAATCTATTCAAACGCTACTTCATGCTTAACTAAACTACTAATGGTAATGACAGCTAATATTTTCTGTTAGTGCTTCTTATATGAGAGTGGAAGCTATTACATTCTGAGAGTGTTTTTTTTTTTTCTAAATTGTACTTCAGGTGAAGGTTTACAGAACAAATAGTTTCTCATTAAACAGTCAGTACACACATTGTTTTATGACATTGGTTAACAACCCCACGACATGTCAACCTCTCCCTCCTCGACATTTTTTTTTTTTGGTGAAAATAGACATAGCTAAAGATATACCATTTCAAAAATTTCTACGTGCACAGTTCAGTGACGTCAATTACGTTCTTCCAGTTGTGCTGCTATTCTCACTTTAGATGAAGGTTTACAGAACAAAATAGTTTCTCATTAAACAGTTAGTACACATGTTGCCCTATAACAATAGTTAACAACCCCACTACATGTTAACACTGTCCTTACTCAATGTTGGGTTCCCTATCCCCAGCTTTCTTGTCCCTTCTGCCTTCTAGTCCTTGTCCCTGGACTGCTGTGCCTCATTAGTCCCATTGTGTTTTATGGGGCTGTCCAATCCCCAGCTGAACGGTAAACCTCAGAAGTGACTTCACCCCTGAGCTAAAAGGGTGTCTGGGGGCCATACTCTCGGGGTTTCTGCAGTCTCTTTCAGGCCAGTAAATCTGGTCTTTTTTGTGTGTGAGAGAATTTTGTTCTACATCCTTCTCCAGCTCTGTCCAGGTCTCAGGGTGGTTTTTTAATTGATGTATATATTTAAAAAAAAAAAAATCTGTTGCCATAGAGTCGATTCTGACTCACAGCCGCCCTGTAGGACGGAGTGGAACTGCCGTATTAAGACCTATTGAATCAGCAGTGTTAATAGTGGCAATATTGCTTTAAAAATGTGAAGTTCCACCCATGTCCATTGGTTTAGATCATGGTTTGTCTATAAACTTAAGTGTATTAACATGTTATCAAGTCACCTAAAGACAGTTTGTAGCTCTGTTTTTAGAAATTTATGTTACAAATAATAAATTCCTGGCCTAAATTTGTCTTGTGTTCTTTTGATTTGAGGTTGAGGACTTGATTACACAGGTCCGGGAAGTTTTTATTCAGACTTTAGATGACCTCACTTGGATGGATGACAAAACAAAAAAGAAAGCTGAAGAAAAGGTAAAAAGCAAGGCAAAGCCAACCATCAAAGAGGCATTTCTTTGTAGTGAAAGATTAACTTTAAAAGAGGTTAGGAAAAATGTCATCAAGGATTGCGCTAAAAAAATGCGATCTCCTTCAAGATGTTAAAGTTTCTGAGAACATTTTTCATTGATAGATACATTTTCCCATGATTTTCATCTTTTATTATCTCTTTGCAACCAGCACCCACTCCCTATGTTCAGTTTAAAACTTTGAAAGTACTCCCATTTTCCTTTTGTTTAAAGATGTGGAACCAGGGATATCATTGCTGATGTCAGATGGATCCCGGATGAAAGCAAAGAATACGAGGAAGATGTTTATGTGTGTTTTATCGACTCCGCAAAGGCATTCGACTGTGTGGATCATAACAAATTATGGATAACATTGCGGAGAATGAGAATTCCAGAGCACTTAATTGTGCCCGTGAGGAAGCTGTACATGGTTCAAGGGCAGTTGTTCAAACAGAACAAGGGGATACTGCGTAGTTAAAGTCAGGAAAGGTGTGCGTCAGGGCTGTATCCTTTCACCATACTTATTCAGTCTGTATGCTGAGCAAATAATCCGAGAAGCTGGACTATATGAAGAAGAATGGGGCATCAGGATGGGAGGAAGACTGACTAACAACCTGCTTTATGCAGATGACACAACCTTGCTTGCTGAAAGTGAAGAGGACTTGAAGCATTTACTGATGAAGATCAAAGACCATACCTTCAGTATGGATTACACCTCAACATAAAGAAAACTAAAATCCTCACAAGTGGACCAATAAGCAACGTCATGATAAACGGAGAAAATACTGAGGTTGTCAAGGATTTCATTTTACTTGGATCCACCGTCAACGTCCATGGAAGCAGCAGTCAAGAAATCAAAAGATGCATTGCGTTGGGCAAATCTGCTGCAAAAGACCTCTTTAAGGTGTTGAAAAGCAAAGATGTCACCTTGAGGACTGAGGTGTGCCTGACCCAAGCCATGGTGTTTTCAGTCGCCTCATGTGCAAGCGAAAGCTGGACAGTGAATAAGGAAGACCGAAGAAGAACCGACGCCTTTGAATTGTGGTGTTGGCGAAGAATCTTGAATATGCCATGGACTGCCAAAAGAACGAACAAATCTGTCTTGGAGGAAGTACAACTAGAATGCTCCTTAGAAGCAAGGATGGCGAGACTATGTCTCACATACTTTGTACATGTTATCGGGAGGGATCAGTCACTGGAGAAAGACATCATGCTTGGTAAAGTAGAGGGTCAGTGGAAAAGAGGAAGACCCTCAATGAGATGAATTGATGCAGTGGCTGCAACAGTGGGCTCAAGCATAGAGAAAATTATGAGGATGATGCAGGACTGGATAGTGTTTTATTCCATTGTGCATGAGGTTGCTATGAGTCAGAACTGACTTGACAGCACCTAACAATAATCTACGTTTCTGGAGCCCTGGTGGCACAGTGTTAAGAGCTCAGCTGCTAACCAAAAGATCAGAAGTTTGAATCCACCAGTCGCTCCTTGGAAACCTTATGGGGCAGTTCTACTGTGTCCTATAGGATTGCTATAAGTCAGGATCAACGCGATGGCAATGGGTTTCCTGCGTTTGTTTGCCAGCCATGACCTCCCCCATCAAGGCATCCTCACAGATGCCGCCATGTTCCACATGTTGCTGCGAAAAAAAAAATTAGCAGAGGATGCTTACAAAAAGACCTCATGGGGATGGGGGTGCAAACAAACGCAGAAGGTGCACGTTACTTGTGTAAAATACGACACTCTCTGGGGAAGTGTATTCTAGGAACTAAAGTACCAGTGAGAGGGGGCTGACTTTATACCTTGAAGTTGCTTTGTAAGCAGGATATGGTATGGAAAGCTGCAAGAAAATGGGCTTGAGCTGACTGACTTCAGTGACACATGCTGCTTATTGCATCAGGTAAATTGTAGGCTTATGTAACAGATGTGTAAACAAAAACCACGTCCGTCTAATGGCAAACCAAATAACTCAGAGACACAAGCTTAATTCCCATGAAAATTTTAAATTAATTAAATGATTTCAGAGCAAGATAATGTTATGTAATCAAAGGTCAAACAACTAAAAAAGTAAGAGAGGAGTAAAAATAGAAGTAGCAAGTAGTAAGTGGCAATAATAATAAAAATGAATCATTTTAAAAATAAAATTAGAAATAATAAGCCGTAAAAAAAGTAAATATGTGCTGGTATAAGGAGAAGCTTATCTTTCACTCAATTAATGGATTTCTTTCATTCATTTAACTTTGAGAAGATAAGACCACCCCCCCCCAAAAAAAAAACACCCATTGCCGTCAGGTCAATTCCAACTCATAGCAACCCTATAGCACGGAGTAGAACTGCCCCACAGGGTTTCCAAGGAGCAGCTGGTGGATTCAAACTGCCGACCTTTTAGTTAGTAGCCATAGCTCTTAACCACTGTGCCACCAGGGCTCCAGAGACCAAAGGAGAACAGAAAAACTCCCAGGAACCAATATTCAGAAAGAACATTAGCACTAAATCTGTAAGCCCATGCCTGTTTTCTCCGCCAAATCAACGAAGTGGAAAGATAATTATAAGCTGCTAGATTGGAGGCTCTAAATATTACCCCTTCTGTAAAACTGAGGGAAAAAAAGTCTTTCAGAGAAAAAGTTCATAAAAGTACAATATATGTGGAACAATGGATTGTCAGTTTTTGTTTTCTTGGGAAAGCTATAGTCTAAGAGAATTGGGCGTTAGAAGTTAAATTTCAGACCTGTTTAGTTTATGTTGAACTCCAGAAAGAACCGAGTGTGAAGGCTCTGTTGCAGTGTTTCCAGATACTTTTTTTTCTTTTGTAAACGGTGTGGATCAAGTTATTCAGTTGCTAGTGATGGGTAAATTATAGTGTTTGTGCTTGAAAGTTACATAATCATCCTCACATTCACAATTATAATTTTCACAGGCCTTAGCAATTAAAGAAAGGCTCGGCTATCCTGATGACCTTATTTCAGATGACAGCAAGCTGAATAAGGAATATGTCGAGGTAAGTCTCCAAGCTTGTAAATATTCTGGGGTAATTTTTCCTGGGGCCAAGGGTAATGTTATTTCCAGCTATAGGGTTTCAGAAATGTGAAGTGGCTTAAAACTGTAGATCTCAAAGCATAAAGCCTTTTACGTTGAAGTCAGAACATTGCTTATTTTAACCTTTTGTTTCATTGGCCTGTACTGTATTTGACGGACACAGTTAATATTATTTTATTTTCCAGGGGTGAGCATCATGTGGCCCAGATATAAAACTGGGCCAGGCAACAGGTAGCCGTCAAGCTCCTTATCACACCTCATACGCGCCTGACAAGGCAAATCTTCTAGTTTCCTTCCATTTTCTAATTATTCCTCTACTGGATAAACTAGGTCATGTATTTTGGATTTAAAAACCAAAAAAATTATATGATTTTAGAATTGGAAACAATATTATTCTCCCCTGGCTATATAACAATTGAAAGAGAAGAAAGAGGTTAAAGTCTCTGCGAAAGTGATTTCAGACTCAGCCCTGTTGCTGACATGGTGGCCGCCATCACTGCTTGAAACCCTGGTGACGAGGAGGCACACCTTGCCCAGGTCCAGGGATGACAGTCATTCCCAACCCAGTGATTTCTTGCCGAAGGGGAGATTTGCAAGCCGTTCTGGCCTCTTCCCTTTCCATTTGCAGAATAGCTTGGCTATGTCTTTTAAGAGCTTGCTCCAGAGTGCAAGTGTTGGGGGCCCCGATGGCAGAAGAATAGTGACTAAGAGCCTAGATGCAAAGCCAGACTCCCTGGGTTCAAATCCCAGCTCCACCACTCACTAATGTGGGCAAGTGACTTAATTACTCTGTGCTCAGTTTTCTCAAGTTTAAAATCGATCAAACAGCCCTTACTTCATAGGACTGTTATAAGAATTAAATGAGTTTAATAGATATTTAAGGAGCCCTGGTGGCACAGTGGTTAAGAGTTCAGCTGCTAACCAAAAAACCAGAAGTTCAAATCCACCAGCTGCTCCTTAGAAACCCTATGGGGCAGTTCTGCTCTCTCCTATAGGGTTGCTATGAGTCAAAATCGACTCAGCAGCAGTGGGTCAATATATATTTGAAGTGCCTAAAACAGTGCCTGATGCATTGTTGTTGATGTTGTTGTGTGCTGCCGAGTCGATTCCGACTCATAGCGACCCTATAGGACAAAGTAGAACTGCCCCATAGGGTTTCCTAGGCTGTAATCTTTATAGAAACAGATCTCCAGGTCTTTTCTCCCATGGAACCGCTGGTGAGTTTGAACCACCAACCTTTTGGTTAGCAGCTAAGCACTTAACCACTGCGCTGCCAGGGCTCCACCTGACACGTAGTAAGTACTAAATAGGAATGTGCTATTAATTATCATATATTATGCAAGAATTAATACTGGTATAGTGAGGCTTGTCTGATACTAGAATTTAAGAAAATATCCCCTATGATTTTTAGCAAAACTTTTGAAGACACTGGTTTTAATACTTCTCCCAAAATCTTTTATATAATATAGTTGAACTACAAGGAAGAGGAATACTTTGAGAACATAATTCAAAATTTGAAGTTCGGCCAAAGTAAACAACTAAAGAAGCTCCGAGAAAAGGTGGACAAGGAAGAGTATGTATATTCCAGTTTCTAATGTGTTCATGGAGCCCTGGTAGTGCAGTGGTTAAGAGCTATGGCTGCTAACCAAAAGGCTGGGAGTTTGAATCCACCAGCTGCTCCTTGGAAACCCTATGGGGCACTTCTACTCTGTCATATACGATTGCTATGAATTGGAATTGACTCGACCGCAACGGGTTTGGTTTGTTTTGGTTTAATGTGTTCATTCAGAAGTGGCCCTCCCCACCTCCCTTCTTTGTTGGATCGGGAGAAAGAATCTGACTTAGAAAAATGCTTAAAAGTGTAATGCCCTCCTTCCACTGAGTATCTTTAAGAGCATTTAAGAATATTATGCTGAAAATCTAGGTCAAAAATTCAGCCAAGTTTGAATTTTTTCCACTAAGACGTCTTCAGACTACCTCAGTTTTTGGTTTCTTCCTACTTTATTGCATGTCCACCTTACTTTGTTTGTGAACAAGATTCTCAATAAGACCTTAGCCTAAGTAACTTATAGTTCCTTCAGTCCTTCTCTCAGGCCTTGCTCTGTACCCAGAATTTTGCCTTCTGCCTACATCCTTTCCTTTTTTCTATCA
Organism: Dugong dugon; assembly: GCA_030035585.1. Classification (NCBI taxonomy): domain Eukaryota; kingdom Metazoa; phylum Chordata; class Mammalia; order Sirenia; family Dugongidae; genus Dugong; species Dugong dugon. The sequence goes on from CM057479.1 coordinate 72,624,624, forward strand.
GTCAAGCATCCCACAACTCCATCCCCTTCATAAAGTCATCATATAGCACGTCTCTCAAACCTGTTGTAGACAAATAAAAGATACCAGGAATCACTCATTCATATCCTTCAAATGTTCTTCATCCCTGCTTGGTACTGACATCAGTCCTTCTATTAATGGTTGGTTTGTTTATTTTTCAGTTAAATGGATGTGTGTGACATATTCAGCAGCATATGTGTTTGTGCACTTAAATCCCTAGAACTGCTTGCATTGCCTTTTTCTCACCAGGCTCTTAGCTCCTAGAGAACAGAGGCGATTCTTTTTGACCACTGTCTCAGTCATCTAGTGCTGCTGTCACAGAAATACCACAGATGGATGGCTTTAACAATCAGTTTATTCTCTCACAGTTTGGTAGGCTAGAAGCCCATGTTCAGGGTGTCAGCTCCGGGGAAGTCTTTCTCTCTCTGTCGGCTCGGAGGAAGGTCCTTGTCATCAGTCTTCCCCTGGACTAGGAGCTTCTCAGCACAGGGATCCCAGGTCCAAAGGACGTGCTATTCTCCTGGCTCTTGCTTCTTGATAGTATGAGGTCACCATGTCTCTCTGCTCACTTCTCTCTTTTATCTCTTGTAAAATAAAAGGTGATGCAGGCCACACCCCAGGGAAACTCCCTTTACATTGGATCAGGGATGTGATCGGAGTAACACTGTTGCATCCCACCCTAATCCTCTTTAATATAACCCAATCTTGCCTCATTAACCACAGGCAGAGATTAGGATTTACAACACGTAGGAAGATTACATCAGTCACAAAATGGAGGACAACCACACAGTACTGGGAATCATGGCCTAACCGAGTTGAAACATATTTCTGGGGGACACGATTCAATCCACGACAACCACTAACACTTCAGCACCCAGTACAGTGCCAAGCACATCAAAGATTATCAGTTAAAGGGGAATTAATGAATGAGTGAGCAAGTGAAAAGAAACAGACTACTTGATTCTGTGCCAACTAACACAATAAGATGCCAGTGAAGTGCTGGATTCATTTGTGTATTCATTTGTTCTTTCATTCGTTCATCCAACTACTATTTGGACCACTGACTGAGTCAGGTGTCCTTGGACACTGGGAGAACCAAAGGGGAAGCCCACTGACGTTGCATTTTGTAGCAACAGCAGAAGGTAGACAAGACAGATTATGATGAGGGAAGTGATGTGCCAAGAGAGGCATAGAGTACAGTTTGGGACTGTGTGATGGACGGCCTGTTCTGTCCTCATGACACCAGAAGCGTTGGATAAAATTCCCAGATGTATATGTCAATACATTTCCATTTTTGCACAACATTTTGAAGCCTTGCAACACCCAGGTGCCCTGAAAGAGAGACTGACTGTTGGGCTGATGTCTGGGTTCATACTAGAGCAAATGTGTTGTGAGGTGCTAAAACCAGAGCTGCAAATATCAGAGAATGCTTACTGTCCCAGCTAGGGAAAAAAGGGAAGAGGGTGGGTACATACGGCTGGTGTTATAATCAGTTATCAAATCCTGTCTTTGTAAACTCATAAAAAATCATCAAAAAGAATACCCTCCAGGGAAATGTGTAATCTAAGACTGTTTCTTACTCATTGGAATCATTTCAATTCTTTAAAAATACCTATACTTAGATTTAATAATTGTTAGCACTGTGAGAATATCTTCTAACAAATACTGCCAAATATTCTTCCTGAATACGGTTAACCTACACCCGTGTGACACCAGAAGATTAGTTCATAATTTTATAGGTAGTTACTGAATTATTGCTTGTTGTTTTCTTTTGAAGTCAAGGTAGTCCCGGTTTCATAATTGTTTCATAATCTAGTTGGCACTGTCTGTTCTCTGTCATCATATGCGTTGGCTTTTTCTGAATCCTCTCTTTTAAATCGTCAGAAACCAAAAATTGTCTGCGATACATAACTCAGTAATACTTTCTGGATTCTCTGAATGAACTTCTGATATTTAGTCATTAGTGCAATATGATTCCTGAGGTTTTCTCTGCCATATACCTGCTTAACTTTTCTTCCTTCTCCATCTTCTGCCTGTTTACTGAGTTCAGGGGTTCAAAACTCTGCTACACATTAGAATCACCCAGGGCATTAAAATAAATACTGACTCCCAGGTCAGCCACTCTAGATTGTGATGTGATTGCTCTGTGGGTGGAACCAGATGCTGACATTCTCTTTAAGTGCCCCTTCCAAGTGAGAACCCCCAAGTTGGTGATGGTTCCTTTTTGTATCGAGTCGTATTTGTTCCCATTTTGTAGAACGTTTTGCAAGATGTTGTGTTTAATTTGGCAAGTTAGGTTCAAAAGCATTGCCGATAGCAAGTGCCGTTGTAGGACACAGCATACTAAAAGTTCCTCGTATTTTATTGAGGTTGCTTGCAGTGAAACGTTCTGAATAATTTTGCACCCACTTAATAAGGTCGCTACACTATTTTCTTTTTTTTAATATAGTATCAAGTTCAAATTCTCACTATATATGGTCAGGCAAATAACATCTATTGCTTCACTATCTATTGCTGTTGCTTTGTTCAAATCTGCTGCAAAAGACCTCTTCAGAGTATCTAAAAGCAAAGATGTCACTTTTAAGGACTAAGGTGCACGTGACCCAAATCATGGTGTTTTCAGTTGCCTCATATGCATGTGAAAGCTGGACAGTGAATAAGGAAGACCAAAGAAGAATTGACACCTTTGAATTATAGTGTTGGCAAAGAATGTTGAATATACCATGATTGCCAGAAGAATGAACCAATCTGTCTTGGAAGAAATACAGCCAGAATGCTCCTTAGAAGCGAATATGGCGAGACCTTGTCTCATGTATTTTGGACATGTTATCAGGAGGAACCAGTCCCTAGAGAAGGACATCATGCTTGGTAAAGTAGAGGGTCATCGAAAAAGAAGAAGGCCCTCAACAAGATGGATTGACACAGTGGCTGCAACAATGGGCTCAAGCATAACAACGATTGTGAGGATGGCACAGGACCGGGCAGTGTTTTGTTCTGTTGTACATAGGGTCGCTATGAGTCGGAACTGACTCAATGACACCTAACAACAACATGTGTAGAGCACTGTGGTGAACAGTATCAAGGATAAAAAGATGAATAAATGTGACGCTAAACTTGGAAGCTCACAACCTAGTGACAGAGGCAAAGGAGTAAAAATTAAATGTGACGAAAGGCAGAATTTGATTGGTGCTATAAAAAGCAAATGAAGTGCTAGCATCACACTTCAAAAGTAAAACAAAACACCACAATCAAACCTTTATTTATAAAGAACCTTCTGGAGACAACATGGCAGCCTTTAAGTCATTACTGAGGTGAAAAGAAGATTCACTAAAAATGAAAACCAAGAAGCGGTTCATTTCTGTCTTCCCTTTTGTTGCTTTTGGCCCGCTGTTTGCTCTAATCTGGGCTAATTGGACCGTGGTGAGCCCCTGGAATAAGTGGTACCCCTGAGACTGACAGCCCAAGAGCTGCAGTTCTCTATGGGTCTTCCTGAAAGGCCGACACCACCAAAAATGGCAGGGAAGCTGGTACCCTGTGAAGTAACACCATAGTTTTGCCACTGCTATGAGTCACTAATACTTTCTTAGTGTCCCAGCTCTGTGAGTTATTACCTGGATGACCTTTCAAAAGCCAAGCAATCTCCTTATTTATAAAATGATCTAGACTATGTGCAGTCTGTAAGGTTCTTCCCAGCATTACAATTTTATAGCCTTCCTTGTGAAGGTTTTACACAAGCCAGGATGTTTTCGTCTTTGGCTTCTCCACATCAAATGGCTCTACCAAAAAAAAAAAGTATGTGTGTGTGTGTGTGTGTGTGTGTGTGTATGTATATGTGTGTGCGTGTATATATATATGTGTGTGTGTGTGTGTGTGTATACATATATATATATAGGAGCCCTGGTGGCAAAGTGGTTAAGAGCTCACTCAGGCTGCTAACCAAAAAGTTGGCAGTTCGAATCTACCAGCTGCTCCTCGGAAACCCTATGGGGCAGTTCTGCTGTGTCCTACAGGGTCACTATGAGTTGGAATCAACTTGGTGGCACATAACAACAACAAATATCTATCTGTCTGTCTATCCCTCTATTCACATGCATCCTTCAGATGTAGCGAAGTACCTCGTTTCTTTCTAAAATACCCCTTCTGACTTTTCCTTTCCACTGATATTTCTAGAACCAGTCTTCTTTCCGATTAATTCCTGTATCCATCCATTGATTGTCAAAACAGAAAATAGTTATGCAGGATTTATAAGGGCGAAAGGGAGCGTTGATATTGCCTTTCCAAGACGGGATGCAGAATGCTAGAAACTTGGGAGACAAATGAATCTCCTTAAGTGTAGATGTCTGGGGAAGGCTTATAAAAAGTATTCTTTGAGTCAGCAAGTATTACTCAACCTGTGAGACTGAGCAACAAGTATTTAGCCTAAACTTGGACAAGTCTCTCTCATTCTTCATGGCAGGGTCTGCCAGGGGGTATGCCCACGTTCTGCACATATTGTAATAGATGAAAGTCTTAGATTTCCATCTTTCATATGCCCATAAAGTCAACAAAGTCTTTTTTGCGTTTATCCAATGTGTTTTGGGGTTGTGAACAAAACGTTTTATCAGCAAAAATATTTCTGCTTTAAAGTTAGCACCCAAGGAGGGCTTTTATTTTGTTTTCAGTGGCAGTGGGGGGCGGGGAGTAGGAAAGAAAGCTGAATAATTTAAAGGTTGACGTTTTAGGTAGATCTTTATACATCTTTCATCTTTAAACAACATAATCAAAATGCCTTACAATTCCCTTTAAACTGGGAGAAGTTTAGAAAAAAACTCGGAGGTTTATATACAAGTGTATCCTTTTGAGAGGACAGTGTCCAGACAACGCATGGCTTCTGATTGCCACGGCTCCCTGCAGCCTGCACATCAGCTATACCTCCCCTAGGCCTTGTGCCCACCACACTTCCTGGCTCACAGAATGAGATGGGATGGCACTTGGGGGATTGGAGGACAAAATTGATACACCACGGCCTGTTCCCAAAACTTAGTCATTTGTTCAACAAATATTTTGTGAGTGCTGACACACTTCTAAGCTCTAGGGATACAATTGAGAACAAAACATGGAACTGCCCTGCCTTTGTGGAGTTACCTTCTAATGGGCTAGGCAGACAATGGACTTGTGAGGCCAAGTTATATAAGGGTTAAGAGTTATATGGGATGGAATGAAAGAGATTTCAGTTGTTTCCTGAAAGATACAAGGGTTATTATGAACTGGGAAGAGTCACCAACATAAAATTTTGACAGAAATTATCCAGTCACCCACATGTTGTGGCTCCCAAATTTGGGAATTTGTCTGAATTTGGCAAGTCCCACATGACCGTGTCACTTTAAGGACTAAGGTGCGCCTGACCGAAGCCATGAAGTTTTCAATCGCCTCATATGCGTGTGAAAGTTGGACAATGAATAAGGAAGACCAAAGAAGAATTGATGCCTTTGAATTATGGTGTTGGTAAAGAATATTAACTATACTATGGCTGCCAGAAGAATGAACAAATCTGTCTCGGAAGAAGTACAGCCAGAATGCGCCTTAGAAGCAAGGACACCCACACTTCATCTCATGTACTTTGGACGCATTATCAGGAGGGATCAGTCGCTGGAGAAGGACATCATGCTTGGTAAAGTAGAGGAGATGGATTGGCACAGTGGCTGCAACAACGGGCTCAAACATAACAACAATTGTGAAGATGGTGCAGGACGCAGCAGTGTTTTGTTCTGTTGTACATAGGGTCACTATGAGTCGGAACCAACTCAATGGCACCTAACAACAACAACGTGACTGTGTACACATATACAAGCAGAATACATATATAAAGAGTAATAGAAGACTAAAAAGATTTTACCCTGTTGCCACAGTTAGAACCCCAACTGATGACTTCTAGGAAGACAAACAGAGCGGTTGTTGTTATTATGTTTTGTTGAAAGAGAAATGGATTCTCCCCAAAGTAAAGGTCAGAATAGGAGTCCTGGCTCTTATCCCACAGACAGAGCTGGATAAGTCACTCAGAGTACTTCAGTTATCTTATTAACTGTTTTGCCACAACAGTGAACAGTTTAATGAGGCCCTTTGTTCCTGCTATACTTGGCGTTTGGATAAAAAATGGCACTTTATGGAACAAGTGGAAAGAGCATGTGCTATGGATGTTGGGGTGAAGGGCGGTGGGGTCGGCAGACCTGTCTTACGATTCCTGCCCTGCTGCTTATTGTGTGAATTTAAGTAACTTGCATAATACCTTTGAGCCTCAGTTTTTCACTTGTAAACTGGGGATAATAACCTACTTTTGCAATGCAGGGTTGTTGTGCAGATTACAGTTACGTTGTGTAAAGTGCCCGGCACATAACCAGAAAAAAAAAAAAAAAAGCTAAACCTGTTGCTGTCAAGTCAATTCCAACTCATAGCGGCCCTGTAGGACAGAGTAGAACTGCCCCATAAGGTTTCCAAGGAGCATCTGGTGGATTCGAACTGCCGAACTTTTGGTTAGCAGTGGAGCTCTTGACCACCCCACCACCAAGGCTATGCACGTAAGTCATAAAAGGTAGCCGTTGTTGTTATAGCCTGGTCATGGTGGGTCTTCTAGAATGACTTCAGGGTGGTGTAGAGGCCAGCACCCTAAAGTTTGTTAGTGGTAGGAAGGAACCCAGAGTATGAAGCAGTAGTAAAAAATGAGCGCCTTAGTTTTGAAAGAGATTGGCAAGGAAATGGCATTGGAGGGAGGGTTAGTCATGAATATTCATGGAAAGTTTCACCTGATCATTGTAATGAACTTTTCTGTTAAATGCAGATCTGACAGCTTAGACATAGAGAATTTAGTTGGAAGATGAGATAAGAGGGTCTTCTTTCTCCCTAGTTTGCATATTCTTTTCCCAGCAGGCTCAGTTAGTTTATATGCATATTAGGAGGAAGAGTTTAATAATCGTGAAGTGCCTCACTTTCTACACCCATAGATTGGAGGCACCATCTATTTCATATGGGTGGTCTGAAAGATATAGAAAACACTGAAGTCTTGATGGGACAGTATTAATAAATGTAAAGGATTACAGTGATCCTAATTATGAGATGACCCTTCTTCTCTCCACGCAGAGATACATGAGGAAGGCATAAAAAAATCATGATGTCACACCACGGATTTCAGAGGAGTTGCTTTGAGACCACAAGATGCTGAGGAAGTTTACACTTACAGGGAAAGGGGCATTAATAGTTTTAAGTTGTGAAGTTACACATGAGTGGGTGAAAGAGAAATTTATTTCAAGTGCTTTTGTAGTCTGGAGCCCTGGTGGCTCAGTGGTTAAGAGCTCGGCTGCTAACCAAAAATCCACCAGCTGCTCCTTGAAAACCCTAAGGGCAACTTCTACTGTGTCCTATAGGGTCAGTATGAGTCGGCATCGACTCAGTGGCAGTGGGTTTGGTTTTTGGGTTTTTGCAGTCTAGTGGGTTTATTCTAACCAAATGGCCAAAGGATCAGGCTGTTGACTTCCTCTTTCCTTCCCTACCATGAAAATGATGTCAGTGTGCTTGCATTTCATCACCGCTCAGGTTCCTCAGGGCAGTAGGAGTTAGAAGAGAAACACCGGGTCCTTCTCTCAAGGGTACTTCTGTTGTATCTCCCACCCTGATTGTCCACTCAGCTTTGAGGGTTTGAGGGACACGCTGCTTACAGTAACCCTTTTTTGTTCCACTGTCGAATGTCTCCAAACAAGGATCAGCTTACCTGACAAAGTGAAGTCTGAGAAATTTTCTTATTTCTCACACTCCCAGTCTTTGCTTTCCACCACACACACCCACACTCACACACTCACAGTAACACTGGAGGCAGGAAGAGAAATCCAAGAGCAGAATGATTTGTGCTTCTTCCCTCGGGTCTGAGACTCTCTAGAGAGGCTGTTAGTGCCTGGCATCCATGCTTTCAAGGTACCTTCAGGTAACCCACGGTTCCCACTGTTTGAGGGCAAGAAATACCACCATTTGAGTTTCTCTTCTATTTGGGCACTTTCTCTTCTCTCTGCTGCTGTTCAGGGCCAAATCTGCCTGTGTTCCGTAAATGGAAGCTTCTCCTGAAACTTTCAAACTGCATCCAAGTCAAAAGAACTTAGAATTTTTATTACGTCATCATTAATTTGGAAAGTATTTTCTGTGCCCTGTTAGTTTCGTTTTTATAGTAACATAGTGAACTGTTTCATGACTGACCCCAACTATTAGACATTGAGCCTGTAGCTGTTACCATTACCTTGTTTAAGAGGTAATGATCTAATCACAGTACTTCAAGTTCTGGTCATTCCCAGGAACAAAATGCTCAGTGCTTTCAACCTGGATAATCACACAAGGGTGGTAGGAGGATGTACCGTGAAGGATCTCCAGGAAGAAAAGACAAACAGTGCTCTATAAATCGAACCACCGTAATTCTGATTGTATTCAAGTGTTATGTAGTCATAAATAGCTACCTATTTTCTTGGAGGCATAATTCGCAGTGGACATTTCCCCTGCTGGAAAGTTACAAGCATTGATCAGAATGCAATCTTCAGCCCCTCAGAGTACTGTAAGAGAGCAGCAGCAAGGCACTGAAACAAGGTGGACATTTGTTTTTATAAAAGCCATAAACTCAAGGTGGGTAATAGGGTGGACGCCTCGTCTGCGTCCTGCTTCTGAGATCTGCTGCTGTCTGAAACGGTTTCATGCATCTTGTTCCTCTTCTCTGTAATATACTTAGTTAAAAAGACAAAAAAGCAAAACATTTTAGATTGGCACCTTCTTTTCTATTTCATTATTAGCATTTTTTACTGTTTCCAGAACCAAATGATTTGCATATTCTATTTGCGATTACCCAGAAAGTTCCCTGCAGCGTTTACTGTCACTAAGTCAGACGTCTGTAATCACGAGACTGAGCCTTAAAACCACCGAGACCTGGGACACGGTAAATGAACTTCTATTGCCATTAAAATTTAAATAATCATAAGCTGTTTGCATACAAAATTTGCCTCTACACTTGCTATCAAGATGTTGAGAACACATCAGGAAGCTTCTCAGAATCACTGCAAGGAAGGGCGTCCCTCCCGCCGCTGGAGAGCAATATGAGAACATTTCCATCCTGCCCTTTCTGTTAGGCAACTTGGAAGCATATCTGAACCTGAATCATAGTAACTGTGTGAATATACATAAACCTACTGTTACTATATTACTCTTCCTGATCATCGTTTTTGTTTCTTATAAGTAGGTATTTTTGAATTTGTTGATACAGTTACTCTGTATAGTTTCTGGTCTCTCGGTTTTATTCCAACACCCCTGGGGTTACAAACACATACTTTTGTTGTGAGTCACTGTAAATCGTGTGGGAAGCAAGTGGAGTTTAATTAAAATAAATAAAGTTATCTGCTTGTCATCCTCAACCTGCAAGAAACAGTGAAGTACTGATGACTCAGCTGTGTTTAGAGAGGACTGATACATCAGTCTGGTCCATGTTTAAAAATGTTTTCCCCTTTAAAAACAACAACAAAATACATCGATCAACCATTCTTCCTCCCATCTTCAAGCTTATTTTCTTCCTAAAGAAAAATTCACAGAAATGTTGCCTGCATTAAAAATAAAAAAGTCCCAAATCTTTGAAAGTCTGGATCATGTTACTGGAGAGAAAGCCCATCCGCATTTAGAATTTATCAGACCTGTGTGATACATGGCCCTCCCCTCGTTGTTTTTCAGAGATCCTAGCTGACATTTCTAATAACTGAAAGTAGAGGTAAAATGCTGATTTGTGCAGTTGACTTTGTACTGCTTACTTTGCAAAGCAGGGTCTAGAAACAGTTCTGATGTAACCCCATTGTACTAATTACTGTAAACTTCTGTGGCTAGGAAGACAGTTGCCACGGTAAATGCCACCATGAAAGTGGAGTGGCTACAATGAAGCCGTTAGACAATCGTATGTGATTGTCTTAAATGTGTGCAGTGTGCTGACGTTTAAGAGGTTATCCGAAGTCAAGTGGTGTCCATTTTCCTTGAGTGTCTGGTCGTGTATATGATAGTCTGTTGAGATGGAAATAGTACTTCTGTTGGACGAAAGTGCTTAACACATGATTATTGATATGCAGTCTTCAGAGCATCTTAGCACAAAGACATGAGAATATTGGCACCTCTCCTTTAGCTCATCGCTGCCCTTTATCATCATTCAGGGGAAATGCTTTTTGGTTTTTTGGTTTCATTTTCTCATTCAGTCTTGTATTATAGTTATTTATGTGTCTTTCTCATTTATTCCACTCGAGTCTCCTGAAGTCAGGGACTGTTTTTAAATACATCTTCAGACTCTGTATATAAGGAGCCCTGGTGATGCAATGGTTAAAAGCCCTTGGCTGCTAACGGAAAGGTCTGCGGTTCAAACCCACCAGCCTCTCATGGGGGCTGGGGCTGGGGGAAGACCTGGTGATCTGCTCCCGTAAAGATTACAGCCAAGGAAACCTTATCGGGCAGTACTACTCTGTCCTATAGGGTCGCTCTGAGTCAGAATGGACTGGATGGCGCACAACAACAACAACAGATTCTATACAGAGACCGAATTATAGTGTAGATGGACCAATATACTTAAGAGCCACCTGGACTTTGTTTTACAGGTGCCATACAAAAATACACCTTCGTTCAATTAGCTGAATGTTGCATTTTAAAAAACAGTTTTAAAAGGCAGTAATTGGAGGCATGTGACTCCAAGCTACACTCTCTGCCAAGGAGATCATTTATTTCCAAAAAGGTTCTTTGTAAACTATGAATTAAAATATTGTTAAATGTACTCGAATCTGAAGTTTTAATACCTGTATTTTAATATTCTGTCAACTATTCTAAAATTGTAGGCATAGTTACCTAGAATCAGGAACATAAAGGCAAACGCATTTCAATATAATCTTAACCCATTGCAATTTTTGAAGGATATATTTTAATGAGTTTTGCACCGTCAGAGATGCCTCCATAAAAATTCATGCAAGTGAAGTAGATTGCAGACCTGGATTTATGCTGATTTTTAAAGAAATGAAATGCTTTTAAATGAGCTCTCTCACCCAGTGAGCTAGTTTTAATTTGTTGATCATATCTCAGACACAGAAAGATAAGATTCAAGTAGGAACAGTAATAACGTTTTTATTGTGATGAGTGGATTGAAGTAGATAATGCAGTATCATTTGTAACACGTTCTTATGTTTTCCATAGGTGGATAAGCGGAGCAGCTGTAGTCAATGCATTTTATTCTTCAGGCAGAAATCAGATAGGTAAGGTGTATTTCTAAATAATTCTTTAACATTTCTCTATTTTTTCCCAACCTGTAGTGCATTGCATGACTGACTTACAATACCTCAGAAAAACAGCTGAGACTGAGTTATTGCTTTATTAAATATGCTTCTTGAAACTAAATGCTCCAAATAACTTTTAACTATAATGGCACAACTGAAGTTAGTACAAATCACATTAAGCAGTTTTGTTTCTTTTGCAATATTTCCATTTGTAACTGAAATGATTTATCTTATTTCTAAGTACTTGTGGTAATTTAAAGTCCCTTAAATATGTCTCCATAAAATTATCTTGACTTGAAGACTTTCTAAGCATCAGCATCTTAGACTAGTTTAAAGTTTCAAGAGCCACCTTTTCAGAGATCCAGTTTTCCTGGCAATTCTGTATGCTGGCTCCAGTGGAGATAGTGGAGATAGTCCTAGTCTGTATTATCTTCATTCCAGAAAGCTTCAAGGGGCTCAGAACATTGAAAGGTCAAATATATTAGGATAGATCATATGAAATTGCATTGAGTTAACCACCTTTTGATTTCATTTTAATCAAAAGAGAGAAAAAAATTATGTGTTCACTAGTGGTAATACAACAGCAGTGCACATGGAGGTTGAATACATGAGTGAATGGTGCAATGAAGAAATGAATGACCTACAACAAAAAAATTTTTATCTTCTGGAAAGACCTGCTCATCTTTAAACTCTGTCTCTCTTAAATATGACAAAAATTGGGCCCTTTTTTTCAAGAGGTTTTAGTATGTAGAAAGCACCCACTGATTCAGTGCTACCAGAGGTATTCTAAAAAAAACAGTAGAGGAAGCTTCTCCAGTTGTATTCAGTCCAGCTATTCATTTCTAAGTGTGGTCCAAAATCAAGAGGGAAGATAATCTCAGCATTGTTCTAAACTATTCTTTTTATATCTCAGAGTCTTCCCTAAGCCTCGTTTTTCTTTAATTTTGCTACCAATTAGGTTGGAAATGATGGAAAATCCTGTAAGATTTTTATCATTGATTAAAAAACAAACCTTTAAAGGAGCCGTGGTGGCGCAGTGGTTAGGAGCTTGGCTGCTAACCAAAAGGTTGGCAGTGCAAATCCACTGGCAGCTCCTTGGAAACCCTATGGGGCAGTTCTACTCTGTCCTGTAGGATCGGTATGAGTGGGAATTGACTCGACAGCAGCGGGTATGGGTTAAAGAAATTATATCCTTCTTTTGTTTGATAATACCTTTCCCCCATTGCTTTTAAGCCTAGGAAGAGTTAAATGAAGAATTTATCTATGTTTTCTTCTAGTATTTTTGCGGTGTTTATTTTTGGAGTAAAACTTTAATCCATCTGGAATTTTACTTTGCTACATGACATGAAAATGAATTATACAAAGTAACCAGGAAACCAAACTCACTGCTGTTGAGTCAGTTCTGACCCACAGCGACCCCACAGAATGTCCAAGGCTATAAATCTGTATAGAAGCAGACTGCCATGTCTTTCTCCTACCAAGTGGAGAACCAGTGATCTAGAATTGCTGACCTTTCGGTTAGCAGTTGATCGCTTTAACCACTGCACCACCAGGGCGCCTTTATATAACATATAGATAATAATAAAGGCATGTGTACCTGGGTTAAAACCAATTAGTTCAAAGTCTAGGCTAATATGTTTCCCAGCTAGGGAAATTATTACCTAAACTCAGACCAGAGCCTGCTTAATGATCAACTGAGAATCTATGCAGTCCATCCTTTATAAGGTATTCCTGGAAATCATTCAGAACTTTCCTTAGAAATGCCTTTATTGCTGGAGGGTCTTCACTTTGAAGACTTCTTTTTAGTACTCACTACTTCTGTCAGTGTAGGATCTAGTTCACTGAAGATTTAGCATCAAACAGAATAATTAACTTTCAGTGGAATCCCAAGGACAAAGGGAGGCAGCCAAGATGTCAGTTCTGCATTAGGACGTATTAAGTTTCATTTTAAACCAGCTCAGGAAGGCCCCTGATCCTTCCAGACCAGGAGCTGATGACCCCCAGACAAGGGTCTGACAAATCCTCTCTGGCATGTTCATCCCTTCAGCCTTTCTCTAGAGCAGATCCAGGCAGTTTAGGTCAAGATGGGACCATAATTGACTCTCAGTTACCCCAGATCCCTGCAGGTGACTCAAAATTGGTCTGCCTAAGGGATTCCTTGATCATGCTGGACCTGAGAGTGTTCATTTTGAGTTTAATACCCTCAAACCAAACAAGCACACAGCAAAAAGAAAAAGAGTGAAAGTGGCTTACCATTTCACGAGGGTAGGCAGTTATCCTCTGAATAGTCAAGAATTGTCTGTAATAAACATCCTTAATACATAAGAAAGATCTTTTTAAAGTGTGTCAAGATAAACTGAGCTGATGGAAATACGAAATAAAATTGTTAACCTCTTTTCGTATGCTTGTCTGCTAAAAACAGTAGCTCAGAGAAGGAGGAAGTGTCACACAAGAGGAGAAATCTTTGATGTGTGCGTTCTTTCCCTGTGACAGTTCATTTAAACCTCCAAAGTGGGGATTGTCTTAACTAAAAATAATTGAAGATACACCTCTCCATCTTTCTCCTTGATAGGACTGTGTGTGCCTGTACATACCTACATACATACATACACATATACATACATACTTCTGCAACACTGACTTAATGGGTTTGGTAGGATGTGCATTACAAAATTACCAAGTTGGTATAAAATACTGTGTGTCTCACAATGCCTTCCCGTGCCCCAGATAACGCAAAATGAGATCACTTACAATTTCTTATGGGATTGGTCGTTTTATATTGTTAGGTTAAAAAATAAGTTGTTATTCATATCAATAATTTCTACTTTTTAATTCACTTCCCACCAGTTTTTGTTAGAACTCACATATGTAGGCTAAGTTTCAGATTTTATGTACCCCTTCTACTTCACAACAACAACAAAAGGCAACTTCCAGGACAAGAAGCCATTTTAAATGGTTTCCTCATAATACTATAATTGTTTAAGTCACTGGTTCTGCTTCCTTTCACGTTGCTTCTTGACGCTCCAGGAGCCTTCTTTGCCATTAAGAAAGCCACACGTGAATGTTTTGTCAAATATAAGTTTCAGGCAGTATTCAACCATCTCATTAAACCTTAAAGTATTGTCCAAGGAAATGATCGTTTCAGATGGGGAGTCTTAATAATTGCTGCATTCTCCCTTTTCGTTAAAAATGTTCCAGGGATCTTTTTACAATCACCCTCTTTCAATGTCAGGAAGTGTATGGGTTATTTAGTATATACAGCCTGGGTGGCCTGATGAATACCTTGAGATAATTAAACTTCCTAAAGTGCCTTACTCATTTCTAGAATATTCTTTTCAGACTTGAAAATTACGAGTAAATGTTTCCAAAATGTTTCCATTCCAGTTATTATAAAAAAGAATGTTTATTTTTTTTTCCACCAAAAAAACTTGATTTTACCTGTTTGCAGGCTCGAGCTTTATATGGAAGATTCTAAAATCATGGCCTTGATATAAATAAATAAATAAACTAGGGAAAGGAGAGGGATACAGTCTTTTGTTTCATTGACCAATGACTTATTTAATTAACTAAGTTGTTGACAATCATGAACAGAAAAACTGTACAACTAAGCAGTTGGAAACAATGGTTGTGAAGTCTACTGGTAACAGACTAATGGGGGAAATCCTTCTCTCAGAAATTTAGCTGATGGAGTGAAAGGGGAAAAATCATAATTTGCAATGCTGAACTTGAAGGCTAGTATTTAACATGAACCACAAAAATTGTATCACTTGCCTAAAGAATGGCATATCAAGACCAAACCAAGCCTGTTGCCGTCGAGTCAATGTCCACTCATAGCGACCCTATAGGACAGAGTAGAACTGCCCCGTGGGGTTTCCAAGGAGCTGCTGGTGGGTTCGAGCTGCTGACCTTTTGGTTAGCAGCTGAGCTGTTAACCACTGTGCCAGCAGGGCTCCGAAGAATGGCATATCAGGGTAAAATTAAAGCAGCAGGATCTTTACAGCTAATGTTTAGTCTTGGGATCACGTTTCATAAGAGCATTTTATATAATGGGTGGATTTTAATTAAAGCACATAGTGTGGGAGATAGCGATCACTTTAAGGTAATAAAGTATTGCACTTAATTTTTATACTTTAGGCTAAAAATAATTTCTTGGCACCATTGATAGCTCAGGCAGCTACATGTGAGGTATAAATTTCATCAGAATTCTCTAAGGACAAAAGTACTTTTTTTGTCATTTGAATGCTAAAACAAATTTCTTAATTTGTTTTTGAAGATCTAGAGACACAGTATTTGTAAAGTCTCCTTTAAATATCTAATATGTATCTCTGAAACCCATGCAGTTAATGTCATATTCACCCCACCTGAAAGGCAAAGAAACAACGTTTGCTACTCTGTGCTAACTAGATATTAAGTTTCTTGAGGTCAGGGACCTTTTCTTACATTCTTTGTATCCCAATAGCAACACCCAGGGCTTTGCGTGGGATAAATATTGAACTAAAGTTTGTTTTGTGTTTAGATTACAGAGCATGGTGTTTCAGTTAGTGGAGACTAGCATTTTAAAACATAAAGAGATACACTTATTAAAATATAAACATTAATTTTAATTTCTTTCTGCGGTCAAAGATTAGCCACCTCAAACATTCCGGTCCAAAAGCAATGATCTTTTTAAAAATCAAACCGGGGAAATGTATTCCAAGAGAACAGAAAAAAGACCCAGTGATTAGTGTATTTCCGGAACTGTATATTTCTAAAAAAAAAAAAAAATTGTGTGAGAGTGTGTGTGTGTAGAGAGAGAATTTCTAAGTATAGCTTGGTGGGTATATACATTCTATGAGGATGATGGGATGGGATAGGGAAGGAAGAGGCATGGGGAAGACTAGAGAAGTAGGCAGGACCATGGATGGCATCAAAGGCCAGGCTGAAGATTTTGTATTTAGAGAGCAATGATAAGCCATTGGGTTTTTTTTTTTTAAAGCATGGGAGTGATAATGACCAGAGTTGCACTTTAGGAAGATTACCTTAGCTGCAGGATAGATTAAGAGGGTAGATTAGGCTTAGGATAGATTAGAGTTGGGCGAGACAGGAAGTGGGAAGACCAGTTAGGAGATTAGTGTAAGTGATTCTTGAGACGGAATGAGATTCTGAGCTAGGATAGTGACAGCAAGACTGAGAAGGGAGAGAGAGACAAACATAAGACATGTGACTGGAAAGAAAGGTACATGACCTGGTCTTTCTTTATGTAGACTGTGCAAGACTGCAAAAGGAAGGAGGCACCAAAAAGAAATACAAAATTTTCATTTTGGATGATTAAGATACTTCAGATGCCACTAGCAAAAATAATAAAGTCAAGAAAGTGGTGGCTTAGAAGGGAGAATGGTGATTTTGGTATTCGACATGCTAAATTCAAAGAGTTTGTGAGGCATCTACGTGGAGAAAGTTGCCAAGTTATTGCAGATGTCACAAAGAGATAAACAGAATATAAGCATATTTATAGGTGCCTCGATGAAGGGAAAACAGGGTTATGTGATTGAGGGGTAGTTCAGACTGTGTGGCTCTGTTTATTTAATAAACTATTGTAGATAAATAAAATTGCAGAGACAGCATTAAAAGTCCTATGTGTGTTATTGAGTAACTATTTCTCCTTGCATCCGAATTTTTACAGTGGGACAAGGACCTTCTGCTTGGAGATTATAATTACTCCTTGACCGAACTCCTTGCAGTAGAAAACAATTTTAAGAGAGATTGTAAGGTGTGAACTGGAATTATAAATCATAGATTACAGAGCTACTTTTGGATGAACTCTTTGTTGTCATTAGTAATAAAAGACCTGCATTCATTTCTATCATAGAAGATTTTTGTAACCAACTAAGGGAAACTGACTTGTGTACAACAGCTTAGCAGGGAAGAAGCCAAGCCCAGGCCTGTTTTCATAGAATAATGCCAGAGATCATCCTGAGTGTCTTCTTTCTTTGCAGTCTTTCCAGCTGGCCTTCTGCAGCCCCCCTTCTTCAGCGCCCAACAGCCTAACTCACTGAACTACGGGGGCATCGGCATGGTCATAGGACACGAGATCACCCATGGCTTCGATGACAATGGTAAAGGGCAGTTTATACTTTGCTTTGGCTGAGATATATTCTAATAAACAGGATTAAGAGTCATTAATCAATACAAAAACACGTTCACCAGTGTATCGCTGAGCTGTATATTCACCACACTTTTAGTGTTCCTTTTAAGTGGTTGCTTGAGAATGTAAAAAAATTTCTGATATTGAAAAGCCGTGTGTGCTTTACTTTGACAGAATAAAACAAATACATTGAGATAATATTGTGATGTTTATTAATGTAGTGATAATGCATACTTTTATTTCTTGATTGTGTATGTCTCATTTCTCCAAACTCTTAAAGGACAGAGTTCCTGTCTTAAAATTAGAAATCAGATGTAAATTCAGAAAGTATTGTATATCCAAGTGGCGGTGCCCATGAGACTCTTTAAGCTGCTTGTCATCAGTGGTTTGGTTTGTTCTGTTTCTTTTCGCCCACCTTATCCCTAGAATTTAGTTCAGGGCTTTGCAAACAGTAGGCACTTAAATGTTTATATGTTGCCCCAAGTGGTGAAATGAACTTATCGTTTCAATGAAAGTTGAGATGTACGTAAAGACATGAGATGTATGTAAAGAGGTGACAACTGAAGCTATGACAAAGAGGAGTTCACAAGTGGAGAGAAGATAAGTAAGCCTCAATGAGTCCCGAGTCTAGAGAGCCAGGAAGGAAAGGAGACAGGAAAGGTACAGTTTCATAAAGGACTAAGTATCAGCTCAGTGCCACCCATGATGCTAGGTATCCCAAGGAAGCACTGGTCCTTGCCATCGTGAGTTTACACGCTTAATAGGAAGGGAATACTTGCACACATGCAATCAGTAATAACAGTCAATATTTCCTGAACATCTACTATGTGATAATGACCGCACATTTTATGTGATTAACTCAATTAAACTATACAATAATCTTAAGAGGTGGGTGCTCTCACTATTTCCATTTTTCAAATAGAAAAAAAAAGGCACAGAAAGAACTTGCTCCAAGTTACGGAGCTAGGAGTTGATGAAACCAGGATGTGAGTTCAGGCAGCTTGACCTCACAACCCTCACAACCCTCACAACCCTTTTCTTTCATTCCATATACCAGAGAGAAATATTCAAAAGATGATACAATTAAGTGCCAAAACATATGACATACGTAAGTGCTATTTGGAACTCAAAGAGGGAAAAGAACAGTGTAGTTTAGGGTTAGCAGGAAAGCTCCAGGGAAATCAGAGGGAAAAGGAGGCTTTTTCTTCCTGCTTGAAGTAGAGAGAAGCTGTGAGCCTGCAGTATCTCATGACTGATATGGGAATAGTAAGTGAACCCCAGAATAAAATTGTTGCCTTATTAAAATCTTAAAATATCAAATTAAGCAGACTTGCTTCAGGTGAAAATCATGCAACCAGAAACAAGGTACAATTTCAGGAGCATTTTCTTTGGTCCCCTCAGCTGAGATAAAAGGAGTCAAGTGGGTCATGAATGTGGGTGATGGTTGGTTGCACGTTATGATTCATGTAATCAATGTCACTGAATTGTCCACGTAAAAAATGTTGAATTGGCGAATGTTGGGTTACATGTATTTTTATTACAACAAAAAAAGAAGACATATCAAGTACATCATCCACCTGGCAGTTCAGGCTTCATCAACCCTGTGAATGAGGAAAGACAACAGTTTCTCTCACGATCTGTCCAATTTAATGTTGTCTCACACACCATGGTGTTTCAGTCCTTGAACTTGGGATTAAGCCATCTTATTGTAATTTTTGGTGTAATGGGTTGCCGCTTTACTTAAATAAATTTATTACAGGTAGAAATTTTAACAAGGATGGAGACCTTGTTGATTGGTGGAGTCAACAATCTGCAAATAATTTTAAAGAACAATCCAAGTGCATGGTGTACCAGTATGGAAACTTTTCATGGGACCTTGCAGGTGGACAGCACGTATGTCATCTCCATTCTCTTGGAAAGTTTTACATACGTTAAATCTTAAGTGAATTGTTGATGCTTTTCCTAACAATGAATTCGAATGCAGTTAAGGTCTTTTTTTTTCTTTTTAACAGCTCAATGGAATTAATACGTTGGGAGAAAATATTGCCGATAATGGAGGTCTTGGACAAGCGTACAGAGTGAGTCATCATATTTTCTTCCCATTTTAGTGGTTGGAGTGTTTGTTTATTCATTCATTTAAAGCTTTTTGCAAAAGGAACTTACAGGCAATAAGCGATGGATAGAAAATGCAGAGACGGGTTAGTAAACATGTTAACTGTCAGGGTCAATACAGTTGCTGTGACTGAGTCCAAAATCTGTTTCTAATTCTCCAAGAAACCAAGGAGAAGAGCCATGGAATGTTACATCAACAGATATGAGGAAATACGCAAGTTCCTCAGAAGAGGCAAAATTTTTCTAAGAAATCATCGGTGAGATAAATTTTTGAGAAAAGTTGCCCCATAAGAAGCATGATTTCAGGATTATTGAGTAATTTAGTGAACAGAATCCTCAGCTTCGCAGCAGATGAACCATCATTTGGGAACAGTAATCGGCACAAACCACAGACATAATACTAAACCATAGTTCAGTTACAATGATACAGTGAAGGAATGAAATGGTTTGTCTCTAGTAAGTGGCCTTATAGTCAGCCAAGCTATTATACCCAGAGGAGTGGAGCATATGGATGTAACTAACAGCCCTTAGACTCTCATTTAGCCTTCCGTTCATTCTTGAATTCACAAATACTTGTTAAGAGTTGTACTGTGTGGTTGGTGGAGTCCCTAGGTGGTGCAAGTGGTTAATGGGATGAACTGCTAACCAAAAGACTGGTGGTTCATGTCCACCAGAGGTGCCTCAGAAGAAAGACCTAGTGATCTACTTTAAAAAAAATCAGCCACTGAAAACCCTACTCTGACACACATGGGGTCGCCATGAGTTGAAGTCAACTCAACAGCAACTTTTTTTTTTTTTTTTAATACGTTTGACACTATTCCAGGTGCTATAGATACAGGAATGTGTTATTAAATGAGGTATGAAATAAAAGATGCCATTGTTTGATGATATGAACAAGGACTAGAGGATGGGCTAATGGGTGCCAGGTGCACAAGAAAATGTAGGGATTTTCACAAAAGGGTGGAGAATAACGGTGTTGGAAGCAGCAAGGAGGATGAGGGTGATTTTGAGCATTCTTCTCAACCCTGGTGTGGGTCACAGGTGGAGAATAAGCAGGGTCCACTAGAGAGGGTGCAGGGAACCAGGTAACTCAGGGTAGAGTCAAGCTTCTCTCAGGCAAGGATGGATGGAATGGTTGATAGAAGAGTGAGCAGGTAGGGTTATTCATTGACCGTAGAAATGTTAGGGTGAGAGGGAAGAAAGAGAATACTGGTGGTTGGGTCAGTAAAGAGGAAACGTTGGAGCAGTGTGGAGAGAAATGACTGCAAGGGCCTGCAACTTAGGCATATCTCCAAGGCCGATCAGAACATGAAGCCTGGGAAAGTAAACTGGCTGCAAAGTCTCCAAAAGAAGGAGTCTCAGCTAATCCCTAGTGGGTGGTATATTCCTGTTTCTTCGCGTGCTTGGTTATTTTTTTTTATTGGTGGTAGTCATTTGCATTTTACCTCTTCGGGTGCTGGATATTTTTGTATTCCTCTAAGTATTCTTGAGCTTTATTCTGGGACACGGTTGAATTACTTGGAAATGTTGTTGTTAGATGTCTTCAAGTTGGTTCTGACTCATAGCGACCCTACAGGACAGAGTAGAACTGCTGCCCCATAGGGTTTCCAAGGAGCAGCTGGTGGATTTGAACTGCCAACTTTCTGGTTAGCAGCCGAGCTCTTAACCACTGTGCCACCAGGGTTCCTGAATGGAAATGGTTTTGTCCTTTTGAGTCTTGCTTTTAAGACTTGTTAGGTGGGATTGGGACAGTGCTCAGTCTAGGGACAATTATTCCCCAACTGTTGAGGCAAGACCTGTTGTGTCAATTTTAGAGTTTTCCATTCTTGCTGGTAGGAATAGGCACTATTCTAAAAGTCTAGTGTGTGTACCAGACAGTGTTATCTCTAATCCTTTTGGGTGATTCTTTGCCTAGCCTTGGGTAGTTTCTTCACATGCGTGTCCAGATCTGTACTCACCTGAGTACATGAGGGGACCCTCTGTGATCTCAGGGGTTCTCTTTGTGTACAGCTTTCTCTTCTCCTCTGCTCTCCTCCCTTCTCCCCTCTCTTCTCCTCCCCTCTCCTCCCCTCTCCTCCCCTCTCTTCTCCTCCCCTCTCCTCTCCTCCCCCTCCTCTCCTCCCCCTCCTCCCCTCTCCTCCCTTCTCCTCCCTTCTCCTCCCCTCTCCTCCCCTCCCTTCTCCTTCCCTCCCTTCTCCTCCCCTGTCCTCTCCTCCCCTCCCCTCTTCTCTGCTCTCCTCTCCTCTCCTGTGCAGTTCCTTCTCTGCAACTCAAAGAGTCCCCTGGGCTCCACCTGGGCTTTCCCTCCCTATATCATGATCTGAAAACTCTCTCAAGACCATAAGCTGGGGCAATTGTAGGGCTTACCTTGTTTGTTTACATCTCTCAGGGATCATTCTCCTTTCTCCGTGATGTCCAGTGTCATGCAAACTGTTGTTTCATATATTTTGTCCATTGTTTGGTTGTTTCAGACAAGAGATAAATTCAATTCCTATCACTTCATCTTGGCTGGAGGCAGAAGGCATTGGCGCTCATAATACTCCCATTGGTGATTCTAATATACAACCAGATTGAGAATCCCTACTGAAAAAGAGCCAGCCAAAGTCTGGGTTGATGGTGTTTCCATGGGGGTCCTTACCTACAGCAGGTGCAGAACTGAAACGAGCAATCTACACTTGTGCACATATTTCATTATACTTTGAAAATACGTGAAATCATAACATGTACTGACCTGTCCCAGTGTTGCATTGTGAACTCCCTAAGGGGGAGCAGCTCCAAGCCTTCCCCATGTCCACAGCATTTTCACATACTAGGAAGACCCTCAATGAGATGGATTGACTCAGTGGCTGCAACAATGAACTCAAACATAGCAACAATTGTGAGGATGGTGCAGGACTGGGCGTGTTTCGTCCTGTTGTACACGGGGTCGCTATGAGTCGGAACCGACTCAACAGCACCTCACAAGAGCAACAACAGAGACTCAGTAAATCTGTGTGGATGAGGAATAGGAAGAAATGAAATATATCTTCTGATCATCTAATTGATCACTTTCCTTTCTATTAAATTATAAGTGACGCATCTCAAAAAGTTTGCTGTCAATCCCTTTCTTAAGTATATTTAGTAGAGGAAAACTACATTTTTCAGTACTGTAGATAAATCCTTAAGAATAAAGAATATTTTCTGATATTTAAGTAAGTTAAATTCCTGCCTCCCAACGTAACTGAAGTTCAGTCTATTTTGTCCTGTTTTTAGGAAATCGGAATTGTTCCTTATCCTTAGAATCATAAGATACTAGGCCGCTAAAGGATATCAAGAGAATCCTTTGACTTTTGGCAAGAATTACTCAAACTGTCCAAGGCTGGTATGAATCTCTTTTGCTGAGAGTATTAACCAAGCTAAATACGGCAGTTGCAAACTCCCTTGGCAATCTATTTCTCCAACTGGCAGGACTTACCAATCTATTTATAGAACAACATTTAGAGAAGTTTGTCAGCACTTATTTAATGTCATTCATTCATTCAAGTGACATTTATTGATCATGTGACATGTGCCAGACTCATTTCATCTCCCAATCAGTATGCTGTTCTTTTCAGAAATTCGAGTTATTCTTTCTAATTTGTGAGATAGTATTGGGTTGCCATGTCTAAATGTCTTATTATGGTGACTGTGATATAAAAGGTTAATTATTTGATTACATGGTCTTTTGAATAGATTTATATATAAGTTTTGAAATTATAAATATCATGTTTCTATTTCATTAACTGCCTAGGCTTATCAAAATTATGTCAAAAAGAATGGCGAGGAAAAATTACTTCCTGGACTTGACCTAAACCACAAACAGCTGTTCTTCTTGAACTTTGCCCAGGTATTGTATCTTTCTTGACTGATAGATACGAAAATTTTTTTGAGTTAACAATTTCACAGTGAGTTAGATATTGCATGCTGAGTTTTCTTGTTTTAATCAATTGCGACATAGCACTTGACTAGCTTTCATTGTGTGTAACAGACTGTCAGATCATATTAATGATAAATAATTATGTTCCTGGTTGTCTATCATTGAACATTATTTGAAGAGTGAATAGTTGAGGAATACAGAATTCCAATTAAATTTCTAAAGTGGGAAGTTTGTTTTCCCACCAGCTTGACCAAGTAAAACCCAAAGAAATAATCCTTGATCTAACCTGGGATCACCGTTTTGCTTTTTCTTCTATCCTTAGGTGTGGTGTGGGACCTACCGGCCAGAATATGCCGTCAACTCCATTAAAACAGATGTGCACAGCCCAGGCAATTTCAGGTGTGTGGGTATGAACAACAGCCATGGTGTTCCTGTATTGGCTCCATTACAGCCAAATTTGGAATTTGGCTCCTTCTAACTAAGGTTGTATAGCATTTGGAAATGCAGTGTTTTTCTTTGAGGGTCAAAGATAGGATCAACAGAACATGTCAGGGTAAAATATCATGTTTACACAAGACTAGCTGATTGCTGTGATGGTTCTTATCCTCAGAATATATGTGAACCAGGTACAGTGCTTGGTGGATTCCGACAAAGATGTCACCCCAGAACTGTAGCACAGAGACATAGAGGCTGTGAGTGGTTTAAGCGTAGAACCAATGAGTAGCTGTTCCAGGGAAAGATTTCCCGTCAACGTATGGAGAAACTTCCTACTAGAGGTTGTCCAACATGCAATAAGGTTATTCCCAAAGCTCCAGGAGAGAATGCGTTGAAGCAGAGGAAGAGCTATCAAGTGGCTGGAGAAAAATGCACCACAAAGTAGAAGTTTGAGTTAGAAGATATCTAAAGTTCTTTCCAAATTAGAAAATCTTAGAGAACGAGGGATTGAAAGAGAATCACTCTTACCAACATTTGAATATTAAATTCTAGATCCCTATATAGCTATATGTGAAATTAATAAGTAAGCACAAGTAAGCCCGTGCTTACCTTGCCTATTGGATAGTCTGCTCCTGGTGGGAATCGACTCAACTCCAATGAGTTATTATATAGTATGTGTTTGAAACTTATTTTTAGATAAAGGAGGTATAGACAGTGTAATAATGCTTTGGACTTTGCAACATTCTATGTTAGCTGACAGTGAAAGACTTTTTGTCCTTTCTTACGTTCTGCATGGTTCAGAATGTCAAGAGCTGATTGTTGATTAAGTAACATGTAGGTGTTAAGTAGTAACTGTTTTCTACCTTCAATTTTAAACTGAAAAGAGTATTTCATTATAAATATGTGCAATTATTTTTAACTTTAATTTTCTTTGTTCTGGCCTGAAAGATGCCCCTTTGTGATTATTTTTCATTCATAATAAAAGAAGTATTGTGGTATTTTTTTTCTAAAGGGCAAATAGCATGCCAACCTTTTGTCAAGGAAATTACTATTTTCTCTGGAGGTAGAGGGATTTCCTTGGCAAAAGGTTGAGGTTACATTTAGTTTTGGAAACAGGCTACTTCCTGACTATACAAAGTGGGACACATTTTTTAAAGAACCTTAAAAGCTAACAGATATTAAGTTACTGTTCAAAAATTATGCTTGGTGGTTTATGTGGAAATATTTCTGAAATAAAAGGAGATTTCATAAACTTGTGCTTAAATAGGCAGTTTTAAAAACACAAAATATGCTACATATAAAGATTAATACATAAAACACATTTGTTAGCTCTAACCTATAATTGTTTTATTCTTCCCTAACTAACACCTTATGTGTTTTAAAATAAACTTCTAAAATTTTTGGTATTCAAAAAGATTTTTTTCCCTTAATATTCTAGAAATTGAATCCGTGGTTTACAGCATCAACTTCTTTTTGGAAACCCAGTTTTTGATAAGCCATCTACAGTTACTCCAGGGAATGGTTATTTGTTATGAAAAAATTTACTAAAATCAATAAATGTGTTCCTAAAGTTATTCAGATGCAGTGTTTCTATATAACATGAGGATTTGACCATTTTTATGGCAAATCCAAGTAGACAAAATGGTACTGATGCTACCTAAATTGTAATGGTGCTGACTTAGATGCTTTGATTGCTCAACATTGCCTTCCAGTCTGAAAAAAGGGGTACTTTATAGGACTGACATCATTTCACAATGCATGACATGCTTTTCCACAGCTTAGTTTTTAATATTTTTGAAAGAATATTATTTCTGGTATTTTATGGGGACATTTTCAAGTAATATGGGCTTTTTGTACCTTCCATTTTTATGATTTAGGTCATACTTAGGTTAAGCCCTCTTTGAAATACCAGTGCTTCCTCCGTTTACTTTAAATATTAGCATTGGTTTCCGATACCTTAATAAATATCAGTATGAATTTTGATGAGCCTTATGAAATTCCTATTAATACCTGTGAATCATTACCCAATACCTAGAAATCTGTTCAGGCATTTATTTCTTCACGAATTTGTAATGCAACATATGCTGGTCAATGTAAGTTTACTTGTAAAGAATCCTGAAAATTAATTAATGATAAGGATTGGATAGTTAATTCCTGAATGATAGCCAACTTCACAGCCAAGTCATTCCTTTAAAGGAAGTAACAAAAGGGGCGTTCAAGGGCCCATGTATTGCAAAAAGCTCAAGTAATTTAAAAATACAGTTAATTGCAGGCAGAAGTGGTCAGATATGCTCTATCATATTAAGGCCATTCTTGGTCACATAATGTTAAACTCCGTATCTCTTTGATATTTTGAACACAAGGGATTATTTGCCAAAGTAATAAAAGCCTTTATTGCCTTCTGTTGTTATACACACAAGCACGAGAACTACATAGTTTTCATATAGCCTGAAATTCATGTAAGTCCTCTGTGTAATATTAATACAAGACAGTCTGTCTCTTAGAGAAAGGATTCATTTTATTAATAATGTATCTATTTTCAAGATAGATTATTTATATCATCCATCCAAAGATTTGACGTATGAACAACCAAACACTAGAGTCCTAGGAAAATGCATGAAATCCGGGTGTGTTGGTGACGTGATTATTCAGAATCAGATTATCAAAGTGACATCTGGAGATGGGAAGAGATGACAGAGAGCTGAAGCCCTAAGCCTGAGTGTCCCTACATCCGCTGACTCCCAGCAGTGCTTTATGTAGACTTTCTGTGAGGTTTCCTTTTTGTTTTGTTTTAATTTCTTTACTGGTTTTAGGAGACAGGTAGTATTAAGTCATGGGTTTGGACATTTTTACTGAAGTATTTGTCCCCATATAACTACCTAAGACACTATCCTTTGAAAAAATGTGACAAAATAAAGGCAAAATTGCATCTGTGCCCATCAATAACTCGGAAACGTTTGCCCTGACAGTCTGGGAGCTTGCTTCTCGGGACAAGGGACGCTCAGGCCAATGTGATAACCATCCCTCAGCTAGTGCGAGGGCTTCCTGAATTGGGAAGGGGACTGGGTTAAATGAAGTCAAAGCCTTCTCCAACTCAAACCTAAAACCTTGAACCTAGAACCTAAAAGAACAATGCAAATCCCTGATGTCTAAGATCTTTTAATTCCTACGTATATGATCACTCTTGACAGTTTATCAGGATCAAGTCAACAAATACCTATTTAAGGCCTATTTGCTATTGGGTGAGCCCTTACAAGATAAAGTGAGATATGATATTTTTACTCCTTGACAAAAACTCTTTGCAACGGCAACTTCTAATATGAATTATTTGTTTATTTTAAAAA
Organism: Dugong dugon; assembly: GCA_030035585.1. Taxonomy (NCBI): domain Eukaryota; kingdom Metazoa; phylum Chordata; class Mammalia; order Sirenia; family Dugongidae; genus Dugong; species Dugong dugon. The sequence continues at coordinate 72,651,843 of CM057479.1, forward strand.
CATGTATAGGATAGAATTCCTGGGTGGCTCAAACTGTGAAGTGCTTGACTGATAGCTAAAAGGTTGGCAGTTTGAACTCACCCAGAGGCACCTTGAGAGACAGGCTTGGCAATTTGCTTCTGAAAGGTCACAGCCTTGAAAACCTTATGGAGCAGTTCTACTCTGCTCACGTGAGGTCGCCATGAGTTGGAATTGACTCGTCAGCAACCAGCAACAACCAGAGAGTGTTTATAGATTATCAACTCCCCATGACAACCTATTATTACTGTTAGTATATGCATTTTATAGTTAAGGAAACTGAGGCACAGAGAGCTTAAATAAATGTAACTCAAAACCATGATTTGAACCGTGCAGTCTGGCTGGAGAATGTGTGCTCTTAACTCCCATACTGTGTTACATAGACTCCACTGTATATACTTTTCCTTTTATGGATTCTGTTAATGAGAAGGGACACCATCATTCTAGCAGTTTAAAGTCATTTTTCTTTTTAAGCTGTAAATTCCACATTCTCCCGTTTGGTCTGCGCAGAGGGACTCTACAGAGCTCTGAAGTGGTGTGAACACAGGTTGCAAATGCTGATGGTGAACTTTTTTGTTTGTTTTGAAGGATTATTGGGACTTTGCAGAACTCCGCTGAGTTTTCAGAAGTCTTTAATTGCCCTAAGAAGACATACATGAATCCAGAAAAGAAATGTCAGATGTGGTGATCCTCAGGAGAAGCTGTGTAGCCCTTGGCTAGACTTGCCAGCACCCCAGAAACGAGGAGTTCTCTGCCTGAAACAAAGCGGGCCATGGAGACCACCGTAATTACTTGGGGGTGGTTAACAGAGATGAGAGGACCTCAAAATGATAACTGCTTTTGAATTTTAATAAAAGCCAAGTTAGTTATCTTGGAAAGCGTGCAGAAAGAGGAGGCCGCCTAATGTCTGTCAAATCAATCACTTCTCACTGTGTAAATAATACTTCATTTCTACAGATGACATTCCCGTTTATTTCTATTTCTCATCTGGTCTGCCAGTTTGATGATGTCGTTTGGAAACAGTGTTTCCTACTTGTGGATGCAGACTGGGATTTCTAATCAAAGGGAGAAAGAAGACATTGAAGATTAGTGGGGCCAGGAAACCAGAAGCCCGGTGGAGACCTGAGTGTGAAAAATACATCGCCTAAGTTCTGGCTTTTTACTTTTATTTACAACGTTTACGCTCCTTCCAAACCCTTCCAAAGAATTCTTACACGTATTGGGGCCCTGGGGCTTACGTAGTTTTGAACTAATTTTGCCAATTATCAGTTGCTGATTTTAAGATCATTTTGTTTTAAGCACTCTTAGGACAAAAATGAACATCTGAAACTGTTTTTCTTGTATCTGCTTTGACTGATGTTGAGATTCTTAAGACCCCCTGCAATTTTCTAAGAATTTATTTCTCATTATCTCTCAAAACTTGGTCTTTTTAAGGGATTTATAGTAATGTATAAATAATAATTTTTATATTTAATTATTAAGTACATGTATGACAAAGTAACTGTTATTATAGGTAATCATTGAATATTGAAGTTTTGGGTAGAGTTCTTTACTCCGAGATACATAGTTATGAACCAAGTTCTATAAAGTGATGTACAGATGAAGATTTGAGACTTTTTAAACTTATAAATCATATTGATGAAAAGCTTTAAGCACAAACTTTGGGTTTAAAAAATGCCATTGGACGGTTGTCTAGAGATATGTAATACCTGTGGTTTGCAAGCAGGATTTTAAAATTAAGTCTATCCCTGAGGGTGGCTGTGGTAAAAGGGCAAAGCTGCATCCATGTAGCTCCAGGTCTCCTTATTTTTTCACATTTGTCATCTGATGGAAATATTTTGATAATAAATTCAGGTTGTGACCTAGCACCCACTAAGCTTTCCGTGCCAGCCATCTAGCTTTGGAAAGGGCATTTCTGAATAGAAATGGGGGGCCTCGGCATCTCCAGATGGGCCTGCTTCTAGAGTTTGGGCTTGCGGAGAGTTCTGGAAGGGGAATGTCTAGTCCCTGGTGGGAGATCATCTCTGGAGGGTCTTCTGCTCCTTTTTTCCTGTTCCGTTGTCTAGTTTAGTGCATTTCATTACTTAAGATTTTACAAAAGAGGCACATCTCCAAAAATTCTTATTTTTTCCAAACACAACATAGTGAGGGAATTTCTATCCAAAATACGGGTATTGATTTTCCTGCCTCTTGAAATATGTCCATTTAAAAAAAAAAAAAGGTTATTGAAATATACATAGAAAAACTGTATAAAGGATAAGGGTACAATTTTCTCCAACTGAGCATAGACCTGCAACCAGCACCTACAAGTAGAGTGTTGCTAGCACCCTAGAAGCCCTCCTCATCCTCTTTCCAGGCACTTTCCTCCTCCAGGGGCAACTACTATCCTGACTTTTATCTAATACCATACATTAGTTTTGCCTGTTACCGTCCTTCATATAAGTGGGATCAGTCAGTATGTATTCTTTTCTGTCTAGCTTCTTTGGCTCAGCATTACGTTTGTGAGATGCATCTATATTGTTGCATTTAGTTGTGGCTCATTCATTCTCATTGCTGAATAATATTCTGCTGTGTGACTATACTACAATTTATCCATCCTGTTGTTGACGGGCACTTGAGAAGTTTCCAGTTTGCGGCTATTACAAATAGCACAACTATGAGCATGGTGGCACATTACTATCTTTTTAACTTGAGACTTTAATGGACTTGTTTCCCCAACTTCTTCCTAAAATCATTATAAATATCGGAAATATAGTTTCAAACTAAGCATGGATATCATTACCTTTTCCCCCTTTTATCACCACCGCCATTATCATGGATAAAGTAGACTTAGGTCTGTATTTCCTTAAAACAAATGTTAAATGTGTCTAAGTAATGTAAGTAGTTGGCGCCATAGGAGCTGCCAGCTATGAAGACCAACCATCTCTGGGCTATTTGATTCCCATCCCATCAGACTAGAGGAAGAGCCAGAAGTGAAGTAGCTCTTTAAACCATCAGGCTCCCATCCCTAGGGAAGGACTTCAGGGAAAATTTCTGGGAAAGAAAATTTCCAGTGCCTGAATCCCCTGTCTTTATAAATACAAGGTTTTCTGGGGCCAGGGATAGACCCAAGTCAGAACCCAACACCTCCCCACTCTTCACACATGCGGACATCACTAATTCATTGCACGTGGTGCTCCTTCTCGAGTTGTATGGGGTTTATGGTCCCTCTCAATCTAGCACTTCAGGCAGCATTGTCAGTCATTTGGAGTTGCCATGTCAAATAAGACCCATCTGTAACCTTACTCATATAGCCATTGACCACGGCCGAGTTCTGACCAAGGAAAGTGTTTAGAAGCTGACACACCAAGGGATGAAGTAGCTTATACTCAGAAGCTGATGGAACTCAGGGAAGGACATTGTAAAAAGTTCTCGGCAACACGCACTGGTAAGGACTCTGCTTCCATGCTGAATTGTCCGTATGGGTTCAAGGTGTAAAGGATGCAATCCTTGGAGAACAGTCTTGTTCTGGTCTCATCCTGCCACTATTGACAAGGTAGCCTTGGGCATCTGCTTTTCCGTCTGAAAGAAAAAAGAATTAGGTTCTATCAGTGGTTCTCAGCAAGAGAAGAATTATGTATGTGTCCAGTGCTGCCTTACCCTTAATCTGTCCCCGCAGAAAGAACTACTAAACAAGATAATCTCCAAACTTCTTCCTGAGTCCATAGAGACCACATTTTAATCCAAAGGATAAGGGCCAAAGCTTTATCCAGTGGGTCTGTGCCGTTAATGTTAGGCATTTGAATGGGCCAAATCTTGCTTGTTTTTTCAAAAGCCTTTATCATTCCTGGAGCCCTGGTGGCATAGTGGTTAAGAGCTCGGCTGCCAGCCAAAGGTCAGCAGTTTGAATCCACCAGCCACTCCTTGGAAACCCTCTGGGGCTGTTCTTCTCTGTCCTCTAGGGTCGTTGTGAGTGGAAATCAACTTGACCGCAATGGTTTTGGGTTTTTATTGGGTTTTTATTGGTTTTAATATTCTTATAGATGGAGTTCTCAAAGTAGAAAGTACCTGTTAGTTTGTAAAGAAAGTAAGACTCCACCTGAGAATGATGGATAATCGGAACTTCTTATCTCCTAAAAAAAAAAAAAAGGCAAAAATTTTACACTATGGCTTTTTTGCCTAGTCATCTCTGTTCCAGTCACCCCTGTTTAAGCCCCATCCCATTTATAGCTTCACAGAATGTTAAGGTCCAATGGAGCTGTTTTCTGTGTAACATTACACTTCCTGCACGCTTACAATGTGAATCTTTTCAAATGGCCTAGCATGAACTATTTTACCGGTGCGCTGTTGTTTTCACCACCACCTTCTTCCAAAGATACCGTCGTTGTGTTTTTTCTTATTTGTTTTCAAAAGTTAAGGGAGAAGGTTGCCAAATGGTATAGGGAGCCATAAGCATAGCCAGATGACAGGCAGACGCCCAAAGTGTTTTTATGCACTGTCTTCTGGGCTGAGGGCTTGACTTTTGACGGATAAGGCGAAGAGAAGGGCCTCACATGACTGGCATCGAAAAGGCACATGTTTATTGCATACTAATCTTTAACAATGGACCCCTGATGGTGCAGTGGTTAAGAGCTTGGCTGCTAACCAAAAGGTCGGAAGTTCAAATCCACCAGCCTACTCCTTGGAAACTCCATGGGGCAGTTCTACTCTGTCCTATAGGGTCACTATGAGTCTTTAACAATGTTTTCCTAACTTCAACTCCTTTGTATTTTGCATTTCCTTTAAGATAGTGTCATTTTCAACTTCATGGCCAAAGAGCTGTGCATCTATTTTGTTTGACTACGCAGATCTTTTCATTTGTGCAAGGGAAGCTTGGCAGAAAAATGAGCATTGACTCTTGCCAGAAATAATGGTAAGCTCTCGACGTGGGCAGTGTAGAAAGATGGGGAAGCCTAGTCGTTAGGACTAATTTCTGGACTTCAGATTTCCTTTCTACCCAGAACCTAACAATAATTTTCACAGGGATCAGGCATATTAACATCTTACTCTACTCCTAAGCATGGACTTGCTCTCATCTCCAGTCTGATCTTCTCAAATTACAGTAAATCCGTAAAGCTTACTCTATATCCAGGAAGACACAAATGGGGTCAAGTTCCTGGGTTATTGATTATCTGGATGTAAATCCTTCAACACACATGCTGTGAATGCTCTGTTATTGTTGTTAGGTGCCATCGAGTTGGTTCCAACTCATAGCGACCCTGTGTACCACAGAAGGAAACACTGCCCGGTCCTGCACCATGTTCGCAATTGCTGTTATGCTTGAGCCCATTGTTGCAGCCACTGTGTCAATCCATCTCATTGAGTGTTTTCCTCTTTTTTGCTGACTCTGTACTTTACCAAGCATGATGTCCTTCTCCAAGGACTGATCCCTCCTGACAACTTGTCCAAAGTACGTGAGACATAGTCTTGCCATCCTTGCTTCTAAGGAGCATTTTGGTTATATAACTTTCAACCAGAATGCTCTACGTTCCCTAAAATATGGCATCAAAGATGTAATGCTCAGATGTTAGTGGCAGCCTTCTTTAGAGAAGCAAAGAAATAGGGAGGAAAACCTAGATAGCTGAAAATATTTCAGCTTGTTCCATGAAAATACAAAAAGGATGCAGTGTTGACTATGCATTATGATTTCAGCTGTGTTAAAATAGTGTTGCATAGAAAAGGAGTGGAAGAATGTATGCCAAAAATTGCCAGACGGGACGCTGGCTCTTACAGGTGACTCTTGGGTCCCTTTTTATTGTTGTTGCTTGTTTCTCTGCATCTTCAATTTGTCTGTGATGGGAGAGTATTGCTTTTTACCAGTCCTTTAAAAAGGTTGTTGGAGAGGAAAGAGGATGGAAGGGAGAGGAATAAGGGAAACAATGAGCGAAAAAAGAGAAACATACTTCCCCTTAACTTAAAGACTTGTTAATTTATTGAAGAAGCTATTTAGTTTGATGTTTCAGGCAACTTAGACCCAAGGAGTCCTGTGCATAGATATTGGTCAGAAGGCTGACCGGGACAGGTCAGATCTCATGGTTTATGAGGTAGCTTTGACACACTGGTTAATAAAGAGCAAGGGAATCTGATGGACCTTTCTCTGACTGCTGGGAGTCGGGGTGGTTCTGTGAGAACAAGGCGTGTGCTCTAGGGTGTTGATTTATTTATTCTGAAAATGCCAAGGGTTAACTGATCTGGCCACACTCCCTCATCTGCTCTCCCCTTAGACAAAACCCTGACGTTCGGGAAACCCTGACCAAGGGTAAGCATCAGCCTACAACTGTGAAACAGAAGTCAGTAGATTAGGCATAATCAGACCGAGACAGTTGGCCTGGTGGGCACCATGCTTTATCTGGTGGTCAGATGTTAAAATTCAGGGGTTGCCTGGGGAGGAGGCAGCGGGTGCAGCTAATCCCAGGTGAGTCGCTGCTTGTTGCCGTTGGTCGATTTCAGCTCATAGAGGCTCACTGCTCATGTGTGCTTCTATTTGTCAAGACTGGTTTGCAAGTGCAAAAATCAAACCCACTAGTTTAGCCCAAACTGGAAATTTTGTTGATCCCATTAGCAGATGTGGGGTGGGTATGAGTAACTGGCCTTCTTTCCATGTGTGCACGCTGTCGTGGACTGACTTTGTCCACAAGAAAGCTGTGATGGTCAATCACACACAGATTCTCAGCTTCCCTTCCCAGAATCCAGGCTTCTCACTGTCAGCCACACCTGACAAACCCCTGAAAAAAACTGGCCCATTTTGGAAACATGCCCACCCTAATGGATAAGGGTGTCTGTTGCGGGGAGGTGTAGAAATTCTGATCCTTGATCCCCTGTGGAATTGGAAAGGGTAGTTTCCCAAAAGAAGAAAAGCACCCCTGCTGGAAGAAATGAAAAGAAGATAGATGTCCACACCACCAGTAAGTTATATTTAAGGAAATTAAGTCAGTGGTGAGAAGGAAGAGATATAATATGTGCTGAGTATTTTTGGTAAGCCAGGCACATAATTTAGGTTGTTTGTATAAATTTTCCATTTAAGACACCTAACCTGTGAGGTTAGCATCATTATCCCCGTTTTACAGATACTGTGGAGCCCTGGTGGCAAAGTGGTTAAGAGCAACAGCTACTAATCAAAGGATCAGCAGTTTGAATCCACCAGCCGCTCCTTGGAAACCCTCTGGGGAAATTCTACTCTGTCCTATAGGGTTGCTATGAGTTGGAATTGACTTGACAGCAACGGGGGGGGGGAGGTTTACAGATACTGAATTTTAGTTTCAGAGAGGTTAACTGATTTGCCCAAATTCACATAGCACCTAACCAGGCTGACGACCAAACCAAGGTAGGATGAAGTCCAAAATCTATATAAATTTACTATTAAAGGTCTCTGCATCATGGTAAAATGCATTTTAGCCTACCAAAATCAACTCATTATTTGTGGCTAATAATTCCCAAAGCATCTATCTTTAAAGAAAAACTAATGAAGAATAATGTATTCTCCAATTTCTTCTGTTAGTGTATACAAGCCTTTGTTATTTTTAAAGAAACATTAGGTATTTTCAATAATTAGTAAACATTTATTGAACAGCTGCCATGTTCAAGGTACTACATTAGAAGCAAAAATAAAATTAGTTACAAAAGAAAAGTAATGTTCTTTGGCCAGCACTACAGTTGTCCACTACGTCCATCCAATTGTTGATTGGCCAAACCCTGGGCACCTTTTTAGGTGTGATTCCCCCTACTGGGCTCATTAAAACCAAACCAAACCAAACCTGTTCCCGTCGAGTCGATTCTGGCTCATAGTGATCCTATAACACAGCATAGAACTGCCCTATAGGGTTTCCAAGGATCGGTTGGTGGATTTGAACTGCCTACCTTTTGGTTAGCAGCCACGCTCTTAACCACTGACAAATGTAAATTAATACAGTTGGCCTTTTAATATAGGAGAGACTTTAAGGACATACCCCCAACACGTTACACAGCCAGATGTGTGTTCTGCCAAGCGATACAGGAAAAATAATAAGCAAAATTTGAGAATTCAGATCATTTTCCTAGCATGCCAAAGACATCCTGGAGGAATTAATACTTAAATTGCATTTGACAGCATAGATGATGAGATTTGGACAATTGGAAAAGGAGGCAAGGAAATATTCCAGCTGAAGGGTACCTCGTATGCAAAATTAGTCAATAATGAGCAAAACTTACACAAGTCTGTGTAGTAATGCCAACTCTGGAAGGATGCAGCAGCCAGGAATATGAGATCTGAGTCTGTTGACACAGTCACTCATTACTGACTGTTGGCTTTCTGACATCTCTTGACTTACCAAGAAAAGCCTTCCTTATTTATTCAGGCAGCTTATGCTCTTATCAAAGGTTCCTCATTGTCATTCTACTTTGAAAAAAAGTTCTTGAGCACTTCTTGCATTTGCTGGAAGTTGTGTGACAAGGATAACATTTGTCCTATTCCTCGGAATTTAGAACTCGGCTCTTACTACAAGCCCTTTTCCAGTTTGCTGCACTGAGCAAATACTAATTTCTCTGTACTTCCATTTTCTCAGAAATTAAAATTGGAGTCAGGATCAAGGGCTTCTCAAAACCAGAAGGGAGGTGAATGGAGTGTTTTGCAAACCAAACTCCCTGGAGAATGGTGGAAGGTATCAGAGTACAGATGAACTAGGGCTCAGTGTCCTGGAAAGCTGGATCTGAGAGAGCCGCCTAGACCCAGGCACACCCAGGTTCAAAGCCAAGGCCAGCCAAATGGCCACACAGCAAACGTTTGCTCCTCTAAGCCTCTATTTCGTCCTCTTCAGAACAGTCATAATCACAGGCACCTCTCTGGAAAGAAGATTGTACCCACCCATTGCTGTCGAGTTGATTCTGACTTATAGTGACCCTAGAGGACAGAGTAGAACTTCCCCATAGGGTTTCTAAGGAGTGGCTGGTGAATTTGGACTGCCAACCTTTTGGTTAGCAGCCAAACTCTTAACCACTGCATCACCAGGGCTCTGGAGATTGTACCTGTTGCCAGTAAATTGTATTTTCGACTGCATTGGCATTTAAGGCCTTGGTGGTTACTTCTAACTTGTCTATGACACTAATTAAGCTCTGTGGGTCTTTAAGAATACAGGGCTTTGGCTAAAAGACCAGAATTTTGTTTTTCTTTTTACCATATAGCCAATCCCCAGGTTACGAACGTTCAGCTTTCGTATAACCCATAGTTATGAACCAACCCCCTGTAAAGCCTATTATGTTAAAAATCCGAGGTACATGCAATGATTCATAATGACGAATAGGCACTACTTTGTGACATGCATCAAAATATTATTATTACTGTAGTATTATGTTAAAAATGCTTTCGTGTGTCTGGAAGTGTTTCTTTAATGTTTTTTATGCACAGAAAGGTACACTATATACTCTATACTAAGACAAACATTTGACTAACTGACATCAGATAGGAATCGTTCATACCTGTTCTGACTTACATACACATTCCACTTAAAGACAGAAATGCAGCCTGTTCCTGATCTGGGGACCGCTTATATTGTCTTTCTTACTGCTCTAGGTGACCCCATCCTTGATCCCTTTTGAATCACTTTTCTCACTAGACACTCTTGAAACAGGAAAAGCACAAAAAGTGCAATATTTTAACCAGCAAGGGAGTTCCTCAAAAGTAAAAAGAGCAAAAGCAAGAACACACTCAAAACAAAATTGCAGTTTGGGGCAAGATAATTTGGCGAAAACAGTTTACAATATCACGCAAGGATCTTCACTTGACTTAGAAAATGTCATTGGCCTGGAGACCTTGGGAAAGCTATTTAACGTCTTGGAAACTTAGTTTTCTCAGAAGCAAAGTATGAAAATTTAATCACCTTTCTGTCATTCAAGTACGTAGCAGGCAGAATGATTGCCCCCCGCCCAAAGATGTCCAAATACTAATTCCCAAAACCTGTGAATATGTTACCTAGCAAAAGGGAATGAGGTTGCAGGTGGAATTAAGGTTGCCGATCAGTTGACCCTTCCAATCGGGAAAATTATCCAGATGGGCCCAGTGTCATCACAAGGGTCCTTGAAATTGGAGGAGGGAAGCAGAAGAGGGCAGGCTGATGGGATGTGGGAAAAACTTGACCAGCTATGGCTGGCGAAGAAGATGGAGGAAGACCAAGGAATACTGGCAGCTTCTAGGAGCTAGAAAAGGCAAGGAAATGACCTCTCCCCTGGACTGGGACACTGCCCTGCCGACATCTTTATTTTGGCCCCGTGAGGTCTGGATCAGATGTTTGACCTACAGCACTGTGAAATAATAAATGGGTGTCATTTTAAGCCACTAAATCTGTGGCCATTTGCCATGGCAGCTCCAGAAAACACAGTATAAGTAAATAAGTGAATATAAATATACACTAGATAGTTCATAATTCTTTAAACCTCTTGAAAACTTTTGTTAAACTCAGGTATTCTACTGGCAAAAGTATATGCAACTGTCAGAATCCAGTCAAAAACATTTGCTGTTCTTAAATGTTAGTAAATGGTGACTATTTGGATACAATGTCAATTTGAAATAACTAGATACGAGTTGCCAATTTTTTCTGAACTAAAATGAGTAGTCATCATAGATTCGCTCATACAAAGACTAAAACACTGGCCTTGATAAAATGAACATAATTCATAGTACACAGCTCAGGTGTTTGACGCATAACAAGCCTTGCCTGTCACCCACCTCTCGTCTCAGCATGCAAGCTCGCCAGTCACAAAGAGGACCTTTCTTGCGTAAGCAGTAATATGTCAGGAAAATATTTATGGCTTTATCCACTAAGTAGCTAAAATATAAATTGTTTAGGCAAAGGTTTGAGAAAATAGAAAATCCAGGATCGTGGAAATACTAATCATAAGGCAACCTTGAGATTTTACTTCAGTTGGCACATTTGCATTTTCCTGAATAGTTATTTATAGGTATTATTTTTACCTTAGGCCAGCTAGTAATGAATTGCTGTGTGCTCAGGAATGTCTGAACTTCAGCCTTAAGGAGTAAGCTATAAAAGAGATATATTGGCCAAATGCTTGAACATTAAAGATAGAGACGAGATAGTCACAACGGCAATACCAAGAATGTTGCTGGTTTTTTTAACGTCCGACACCTCTAAGTTTCAAATTTACATTGCTCAGGGCTTCTTCAGTACTTACTGAATTCTATAGATAGCAGAATGAATCAGCAAATCCTGGCCCACAGTGTGCAACAGTCAGCTCTAACCAGCTCTCGAGAGCCAATTGCTAAATTTGCAGGCATTTTGTGAGCTGGTTAATGTCACATTGGTAGCTTGAAATCAGCCAACACTACAAAATAGGAGTTTTTTGTTTTTCCCGTATGACCAGTTGTTCAGCATTTACCAGCGTATCAGCGGCCCTGACCAAAGGCAACTGCCAGTCTGAGAGCCAAACCAGAGTTGCTGTCTAAAGTTGTACACAGTCTAGGGGCTCCATATATATCTTTGTTGTTGCGGTTATTAGCTGCTGTTGAGTCAGCCCCCGACTCATGGTGACCACATGCACAGTGGGATCGGGATTGCTGTGACCCATAGAATTTTCATAGGCTGATTTTCAACTTGAAAACAGAGTTCATGTCTACTTTCTTCACCATTGTCCCTTCCGGGCTTGGTAAAACACCTAGGGCTTTGTTTCCTCTTTGAGGATTAAGAGCTGAGTTTATGCCACTGTCCTTAATCCTTCTACCACAAAATACACCTGTTAAAATACTTTCAATACATCCCAACTAAGCCAACCACAAACCATTTCTCGAGTCACTGTACAAAAAAGATTTTTATATCCTTTCCCCTGGTAAAATATTTTGCCAGATTAAAAACAAGTCTAACGATAAGCAGAACATAATTATATTAGAAAATTGTGACAAAGAAGTGGGGCAAAGGGGACTTGCTTACTAGTGTGGCCCTCACTGAATCAGTCACAGAGCCTTGAATCAGAAGCAGCAAATGGTCCTCGAAGTGAGGTCAAAGCAACAAAAAAGAAAAAGTGGGGTTGAATAAAGTGGGGGTATCTTTTCGTGAAGAGGACCATTTCCTCTCAGATGCAGGACTGTCTGGTCCCTGGATGGAAAGAATGCTACACTGATAATCTGGGTAGAGCCCGAGAGCATGGCAGAAGTACTTCCTGCTTCTGGGAATCCTGACAAATCAGTGACAGAGGCCGGGAGTGGTGAGGCAGGAAAGTAGCTGGCTTGACCGCCCCACCAGATACGGTCTCAAGTACTAGATGAAGTAGAGCAAGACCATGAATTGTGAGGTCACTGTTTATAAACTAGAATAGAGCGTAGGAGAGTCAGGCAGAGACTCTTCTACGCTCTGGTAGAGACCTTGTCACGGTAAATGCCACTAAACAATCTCTGCTTCTGTTCATTATGTAGGAACACATGCCAGACCTTCTGAACTTCCTCCCACATATTTCTGAGAGCACTACAGGGGCCACGTACACGTTCTGTGTAAAAACCAAGACTAGTACCCTGCACTACCGAAGAATTCCCTCCTCTCTGGCTCCAGTTTCCAGCAAAGACTTCTACTGATACCAAGTCACCTAACAGCTATGCTCCAGCACCCTCCAAGGGGGCCACGGCTGCTAATCCTACCAAATGGACCACCACTGCTACTTGTTCCGAGTGATGTGGGTCTGGGCACGCTAACGCCGACACTGAGGGCATCATCTGCTCACCGAAGGGCTGTGTCTCTTGTTAATGTCTCGCCGTCCTTGCTGTAAGGTGCATTCTGGCTGTACTTCTTCCAGGACAGATTTGTTCGTTTTTTGGCAGTCCGTGGGATATTCCATATTCTTCACCAACACCCATAATCCAAAGGCATCAATTCTTCGGTCTTTCTTATTCATTGTCTAGCTTTTGCATGCATATGAGGTGATTGAAAACACCATGACTTGGGTCAGGTGCACCTTAGTCTTCAAGGTGACATCTTTGCTTTTTAACACTTTAAAGAGGTCATTTGCAGCAGATTTGCCCAATGCAATGTGTCGTTTGATGTCTTGACTGCTGGCTACCGTGGGATCAACAAGTAAAATGAAATCTTTGACGACTTCAATCTTTTTTCCGTTTATCAGGATGTTGCTTATTGGTCCAGTTGTGAGGATTTTTGTTTTCTTTATGTTGAGGTGTAATCCATAGTGAAAGCTGTAGTCTTTGATCTTCATCAGTAAGTGCTTCCTCTTCACTCTCAGCAAGGAAAGTTGTGTCATCTGCATAACACAGGTTGTTAGTGAGTCTTTCTCCAATCCTGATGCCCTGTTCTTCATGTAGTCCAACTTCTCAGATTATTTGCTCACCATACAGATTGAGCAAGTGCGGTGAAAGGATACAACCCTGACACACACCTTTCCTGACTTTAAACTACTCAGTATCCACTTGTTCTGTCTGAACGACTGCTTCTTGGTCTATGTACAGGTTCCTCATGAGCACAGTTAAGTGTTCTGGAATTCCCATTCTTTGCAATGTTATCCATAATTTGTTATGATCCACACAGTTGAATGCCTTTGCATAGTCAATAAAACACAGGTAAACACCTTTCTGGTATTCTCTGCTTTCAGCCAGGATCCATCTGACATCAGCAGTGACATCCTTCATTACGTGTCCTCTTCTGAATCCGGCTTGAATTTCTGGCAGTTACCTGTCAATGCAGTGCTGCAATCTCTTTTAAATGATCTTCAGCAAAATTTTACCTGTGTATGATACTAATGATATTGTTTGATAATTTCTGCATCCTGCTGGATCACTTCCTTTGGAATAGGCACAAATATGGATCTCTTCCAATCGACTGGCCAGGTAGCTGCCTTCCAAATTTCTTGGCGTAGACCAGTGAGCACCTCCAGTGAGGCATCCATTTGTTGAAACAGCTCAACTGGTATTTTGTTAATTCCTGGAGCCTTGTTTTTCGCCAATGCCTTCAGTGCAGCTTGGACTTCTTCCTTCAATACCATCGGTTCTTGATCCTATGCTACCTCCTGAAATGGTTGAACATGAACAATTCTTTTTGGTAAAGTGACTCTGTGTATTCCTTCTATCTTCTTTTGATACATCCTGCATTGTTCAATCTATGTATATACATACATATGTGTGTGTATATATATATAATATACGTATATACACACATGCATATATGTATGTATACACACACACATATATACTGTTATTGTAGGCCCCTTGATCTAGGACCAGATTTGAGCTCATGGCAACATTCTAAGTGACAAACGATGCCCTGAGCTCAGAATTTCCCTTCCCACAAAAAAATCTTTTGATTCTCAGCTCTCACTTCCTTATGATAAATTATTTCCCGTGAGGTTCCTTACTTCCTGCTCTAAATAGACCCCTGTGGAACATGCCTCACCCTCCAGAGTGTACCGATGCTCAGCTGTCAGGCCCCTGTTTACAGGTGACACCCGTTGTGATTGGTTGGCATTCACTATTTTGACCAGTCCCCTGCCTCCAGACCTTCCTACATCTGAGGGTGAACACAATGGAGGCTCACAGAATGGCATTTTAAAAATGTTACAGGAAAGCACATTTTCTGTGCCTTCATTCTCTAATAGTGGGAAAAAATATGATTTCTATGTGATGTAATAGAGGCATTCTTATTTGGGGGTTTTCAATTCTTCTCATTTGTTAGCATATTTACTATGGAGCCCTGGTGGTGCAGTGGTTAAGAGCTCGGCTGCTAACCAAAAGGTTGGTAGTTCAAATCCACCAGCTGCTTCTTGGAAACCCTATGAGGCAGTTCTACTCTGTGCTATAGGGTCGCTATGAATCAGAATTGACTTGACGTCAATGGGTTTGGTTTGGTCTGGTGATGGGTTTGGTTTGGTCTGGTGATCCCTTACGATACTAAAACATGGCCCAAAGGGTCCAAAATGGTTAGTCTTATGAAACTAATTTTGTCCTGGCATCCTTTCTCTTCTTCCTGATTTTTGTGGCAGAATTCCCCAACTTTTGCTTGAACACGTGGTCACTCAGTTACTAACTGCATTTTCCAGCCACTTCTGAAGCTAGGTGTGGACACAGGACTGTTTCAGCCAATGGAATGTGAACAGAAGCTGTATATACAACTCTGGGTCCCATCCTTTAGAAGAGATTGCTTGTGCTCAGCAGTGCAGATGGAAACATGCAAATGTGGTTCTGGTGGGCTACCGTCAACCTTGGATGGTAAAGCAACAAGGTAGAAAAGGCCTGAGTCTGTGGGAAACCTCATTCTGAACCTATTTTGGACTGTTACATGAAAAGAAATAAATGTCTATTTTGTTTGAGTTTGTGCTTTTTGGAGGGTCTCTTTGTTACAGCTGCTTAGTCTGTGTACTGACTAATACAAGGAGCCATTAGAAAGCTCACAGTCTCTGGAAGGAAGTAACTGTGACTATGTGTATTTGAACGGCCAGATAAGTTACATGATAGAACCTCGAAAGGACGTGTAGCCAACGTGAGACTATCTACTGAGAAGAAAAACTGGGCTTAAGCTTTAGATTTACACATTACAAACTGCATTGCAGCCTGGAAATCAACCCTATTTGGGATTTGATATAACAAAAGAAAATTATATTAAAATAAAGACATTTTTCTGATGATGTCCTCTGTGGACACTTCTCTCATGTTAATAGATCTCTCAAGCCATCATATTAAAATGAATAAATAAATAAAATTTAAAAGGCAGTTGCACTTGTCAGAGTAATTAATAGTAGCTGCTGTAACAGAGACTCCCAACATTTGAGAATACAAAAAAAATCATTTTTATTCTCCTTCACACAAAAAGCAATGCAGATTGGGCCGTTTTCCTGGGTGGCTCTTCTGTAACTTGTGACTCTCTTATCTGGACTCCTTCTAGTATTTTTACCCACCATCTTGAAGCCCTTTACTTCCTGACCCAGGAATGGAGAAGGTTAGAGAGCCTGGAGAAGACCCAGGGGTACATTGTCACGGAAGCCCAGAAGTGAGTCAAAATGTTCACTCTGATTTCGTTAGCCAGAACCAGTCACATGCAAGAATGGGAAGTGCAGGGAGCTTTTGAATAGATGTACTTACAGTGTCTTCCACAGAAGCCATTTTTACTGCTCTGGAAAGCAACAGCCCCAAACATATTTGTTACTGGACTGTCTGCAATTCTATGAAGTATGCCATGAAGTGTCGTCTGTAACATACGCCAAAATTAGGAAGGATTCAGAATAACTTCCATTCGGCAACATTGGCCCCAATTTTATGGGAATTGAGAGATTAAAACTTATTTCCTCATTAATTCATTTGAAACCCTTGGTAAAATGCTGTAATTACATTGTAAACTTAGGCCCAATCCAGAATTTAGTTGGCCTTTTCAAGTTATACCTACAAACTGTTGTGTATGATGATGATGATGAACCACCTTTACAAAGAACTAGACCAGGAGACAGAAGACTTGGTCTCTCAGCCAGACTGTGTCCCTAACTGACTGCATAAGTCCCTAAATGGCCCAGTTGGTTGGAAGAATCACCCCCTGTGGGCTCTGTTTCTTCATCTGTGAGAAAATGAGCAAGTAAAACACTAAAGGTTGGAGAGTGGGGAAGTTGATCTAGATGATTCTGGAGATATCTGCCACATCGAATGTTCCGTGGATCTCTAATTTCAAATGTTATGTCTTTGATGACATGGACATTTCTAGAAACTAGGGCATTTAAAGAGCTTCCCGTACCTCAGCCATTCTTACTTTTAGAAGCTCCATCCTACTTCACATCAAACATTTTGAAAAGTACTGAGATTCTACATGAAATATAATTAGTGTGTAACTATACAAGAGTTTTCACGTGTTAGAGCCAATCATCTTTTTCAAGTCTAAAATATTTTTTTGATCTTAACACTGCATTTAAAAACAACAACAATAACCAAAAAAAAAACATTACCGGCAAGTCGATTCCAACTCATGGTGACCCTATAAGACAGAGTACAACTGCTCTGTAGGGTTTCCAAGGAGGAGCTGATGGATTTGAACTGCCAACCTTTTGGTTAGCAGCTGTAGTTCTTACCCACTGTGCTACCAGGGCTCCACTGTGCATATAGGGCTCAACAATGCATTGATCTTCAAAAAAATCATTCTTCAGATTCTCACAAAATGGATTTCAGTGAGACACAGTAGGTTCCACCAGGCAGAGCTCCAGAGAAATGGAGTGTATATTAAAACACTCTACCCTTAAACACTAGTGACTGTACAAGTCACTACAATCACTATTCACTTGGGAATCCAAAGGAGCTGGAATAAGGATTGGCAGAAACGTCAGCCTAACATGATGACGAGACCTAGAGCTATGTGGGTCAACAGGCTTGATGGCCTCTTACGTGTTCTCAGAATATGACTGTGGGAACAACTTGGGTTTATTTACAAGGGTCTAGATATTTGCAAGGAATTTGATTTGATGTGGAAACTCATTATCTACTGTAGTTGAGCTGCAAGAAAATGCGAAGTAGACACCTTAAATAACATACGAGCTATCAGACTAAATGATCTCTCATCCAAAGAAATTCGGAAGGTTGAACCCTTTCTACAGTATTCACAGAGGTTAGAGGGGCTTTCTTAGTAAATATTTCACCCTATTTTCCATGAGCTCCCCAGAGAGAATTGTTGCTAAAGTGTAGATCTGCACTATTATCCAGGAGTACAATCCAACTGGAAACACTACTGAGGAAGTTGTGGGAAGGACAGCATTTCTTGAACACTGCTCACTTCTTAGGGTGCCAGCTCTTCCTGGTTAAGTCATCTTGGGGTCAGTGCAGATATTCTGAGCTGGTGAACTTTGGCAACCCATGAAATTCCCATTATTAGGCTTACCAATGCACTATGCAACCGTCAAAATAAAACATTTGCAGCAACACAGATTTCCAAAATGTCTATCACCACTGGTTGACCTGGTAGCTAATAAGATCTGAGGTAAGATAGAGACTGCTTCTTTCTTGACAGTAATAAAACTGGGTATTTATGCAATAAAGGCCTTTGAGATACCAGGTTTATGAAGAAATACAAAACTAACATAATAATCCCTTTGTCTGAATGCCTGTGGCTTAGGAACCATGAAGAAGAAACTTAGAATTACTTGGCATTCCCAGCCTTGATAATTATAAGATAACTTTTTTTTTTAATACAAGATTATAAATTAAATTGTCTGGTAAGGCCAGTACTAAAAATTAGCTACAAATATTTAAAAACCATGGTTCATTCTGAAATCAACTGGATTTGGCAAGCAGCTAACTAATTAAAAACCTATTTTGTGATTTGGAATTAGGCCAAGTCATTAAGACATCCTATACAAAACAGTCCAGGCTAATAAAGGAGGAACCCAAAAATTAAGATGAACCCAAAATAAGCAGAGCAGCTGCCTAACACATGGTAGTTAATCAAAATCAAATGGTAAGAGTAGCTAGAGGAATGGTTGAAATATCTACTAATAGACCATGTCAGGATGACTACAGAAAAAGAAGCAACACTGGAAGGAAAAAGAAAGAATGCAAGTTTCCCAAGCTAATGAATTCTATATATTTCACACAACCCAGGCTTAAATCACAGAGCTTCTCAGCACCAACATTTAACTTGAATTAGATAGAAGTGGGAAAAAGAGAGCCGAAAATCCATGCTCCATTTACACCTGTATAGAGAGAAATAGACAATTGAAACATTGAAATTATCTTACTGCTATTTCTTAATAATAACAGCAAGAGAAAAGAGAATAGGACTCGAAGTAAAGGAGACCAGTCATGAAGGAGCTGTGACCTTAAGCAAGTTACTTAATCTCTACGTGCTTCAATTTCTTCTCCTTAAATTGAAGGACGTGGACTGGATGACACCTAAAATCTCTTCTGGCTCCAGCACTGTATTTCACTCAGACACTTGCAAAGTTGCAGCGTGACTAAATAAGGGGAATGGTGTGTTACTGTGAATAAGAGGACAGCGAGCCGGAGGGGAGCCTGAGCCTTCTGTATTTCTTATCATTGAATTACGCCCATAATGCCTGAATGCAAAGTTCTCTCCAAATTCCCTTAATAGGACACTGTTTCTTGTGCCTGGTAGACAATACGGTTGGCTCTGCGATGTTGTGCAAGCTTCCCTAGTAATTTTTCAAATGTGCTGTTTTGAAGTGGATTCTTAACAGTACAGATGGCACAAAAATATTTACCCTTACTTTAGCACGATCAGCACTGTTTATTACCCTTACTTTGTCATGATAAGCACCGTTTAGGGAGCAGAAATTTTTTTTTCCGCTCCATCACGACCAGCTCTAAAATATCTATGTCCACAGCCTCCACCAGACTGAGTCCAGCACAACTAGATGGTGCCCAGCTACCACCACCAACTCCTCTGACAGGGATCACAACAGAGGGTCCCGAACAGAGCTGGAGAACAATACAGAACAAAATTCTAACTCACAAAAAATGACCAGACTTACTGGTCTAACAGAGACTGGAGAAACCCCAGAGTATGGCCCCCGGACACACTTTTAACTCAGTACTGAAGTCACTCCCGAGGTTCACCCTTCAGCCGAAGATTAGACAGGCCCATGAAACAAAATGAGTTTAAAGAGACAGACCAGGCCAGGGGCAAGGACTAGAAGGCAGGAGGGGACAGGAAAGCTGGTAACAGGGAACCCAAGGTCGAGAAGCGGAGAGTGTTGATGTGTTGTGGAGTTGGCAACCAATGTCACAAAACAGTATGTGTATTAATGAGAAGCTAATTTGCACTGTAAACCTTCATCTAAAGTACAATAAAAATCAACAAATAAAAATTAAACGTGTGTCCTTGGCAGAGCTTCAAACCATTTTGTTCTGGTTTGAACCCCTGCTGAGAATTTGCCTTTCCACCCCAGATACAATGAATCAGAATCTACCATTTAACAAGGTCTCCAGATGATCCTCAGGTACAATAAATTTTGAGAACCGCTGCTCGACTAGTGGTTCTCAGAATTAGTCCCTAACCAACAGCTTAGCATTGCCTGGGAACTTGTTAGAAATGCAAATTCTCAGGAGAGGTTCAAACTGGAATGAACTGGTTTCAAAGCCCTGGTCCTTGGATCCTGTATTAGCTTCAGAAGGGTGCCAAAACAAAGTATCATAAAGTGGGTGCCTTAAAATAAAACAAAGAAATTATTTTCTCATAGTTCTGAAAGCTAGAAATCTGAAATCAAGGTGTAGGCAGGGCCGTGATCTCTCTGAAAACTCCAGAAGATCCTTCGTTACTTTTCCTAGCTTCTGGTGGTTCCTGACAACTCTTGGCATTCTTCAGCTTGTGGAGACATCACTCCAGTCTCTTGCTGTATCTTCACATGACCTTCTTCCCTCTGGGTCCATGTCCTTCTGTGTCTCTTCTCTCTTTATAAGAACACCGGTCCTGTTGTGTTAGGACTGGAGTTCTTATGAAAAGTATGACAGCATGACCTTATGTTAATTTAACCAATCACATCTATGAAGACCTTATTTCCAAACAAGGTCACATTCACAGGTACCAGGGATTAGGACTTCTGTGTATCTTTTGGGGGAGATACAATTAAAACCATAAAACAGCCTTACCTTCCTCACCCACAGCTTCATCAGCACCCATTTCTCGGTACCTTCCCCTGGCCTCACCCAGACCTCACTTACAGCGCCACGCCTGTGCAGATGCTCCCGTGCACAGAAACGCATGCTTCCATGGAAGGAAAGGCAAGCTTTCCAAAACCAGGCCCCCAGCACCAACCACAGTACCTGGCACAGAAAAAGAGCTTAATAAACACCAATATTAATAATAAATAATAATAATAAGCCTGAGCATTTTGTTGTTGTCAGCTGGATTCATGATGGGAGACAGAAGAAGAATTTAGAATCCTTTTATACTAGGTCTGCATAGCCTCCTTCAATCACTTATCCTAAAAAATAATAATAATAATAAGATATGATGCTATAAATTGTTCACTTATTTAAAGTCACTGGTATGGGCAATTTTTAGACTTAAGAGACAGAGGAAGGAGAAAGGAAAAGGGAGCAGAAGAGAAGTTTTATTTTTGATCTCTGCCGAGTTACAGGTATCGTTCTAGGTACTTCACATCGAGGATCTCATTTAAGCCTCAAGCTGTTAGATTCTCATTTTACAGAAAAGAAAAAACGAGGCTTATGAAAGTTACTTTGCTCACACAGGGTCACTGTGGTCATTAAGGCTGTGTGTCAACTTGGCTGGGCCGTAATTCCCGGTGGTTGGGCAGTTAGGATGTAGTTTGGCAGTCGTATAATGATGTGATCACTTCCCTGATGAGATTTGACATAATGTGATCACCCCCATGATGAGATCTGCTGTGAGTAGCCAATCACTTGAAAGGGAGTTTCATTGGGGGCGTAGCCTACATCCAGTATAAGTGGACTTTCTGGCAAGGCTCAAGGGCTTTTGCTTGCTCTGGATCCTGCTGCTAGCTCCTGTTCATCTAATATCCAGTTCTTAGAACTTGAGCTATCAGCATACCTGCGGTCTTGCCTGCTGATCTTGGGATTTGTCAATCTTCATAGCCTTTGAGCAAGAGCCCTGCTCTCTGACCCCCAATCTTCGGTTTGCCAGCCCCTGTGGCTACGCGAATGAGGAGGAACCTCCAGCCTGATCCCCGGACTTGGGACGTTTCAGCCTCTACAACCACGTGAGCTATTTCCTTGATATAAATCTCCATATTTATACTCTTTACTGGTTTTACTTCACTAGAGAACCCAGTTTAAGATACCCTCTCATTGCAGAGAAGACCAATAATGGGGTAAGAATCCAGCCCGTAACCCAGGTACCCCCTGCAGCTTTGACAGAGAACGTGACTGGGTTCTATGAGGATTTGGAGTGCTGGCATCATGGAACGGTGCCCACACATGAGACAGGAGAGACCTAAGAGGCAGGCAGAGCTACCAGATGGCACTCCAGCCTGCAGCTGAGAGTCCAGGTGCCTCCTCAGTGTGGCCATCAAAACATGTACTCTCTGAGCCTCATGATGCTATGTGAGCCATCTCCCACCAACCCACCAGCCAGAGGACAAGCATGGACTCTACAGTAGTGCAAAGTGAATTGAGGAGGTTTTGTACATTTTAAGGATTTTCTTTAAGTTCTTTAATCATTTGATGTAATAAAATAATGAAAATAGAAGAAGGGAAACAGGACCTCATCACCAGCAAGCAAGAAGTGCCCTGTCATGGACTGAATTGTGTCCTCCCAAAATATCTGTCCACTTGGCTAGGCCATGATTCCCAGTACTGTGTGATTGTCCACCATTTTGTCATCTGATGTGATTATCCTATGTGTTGTAAATCCTATCTCTATGATGTTGATGAGGCGGGATTGGAGGCAGTTATGTTAATGAGGCAGGACTCAAGCTACAAGACGAGGTTGTGTCTTGAGCCAATCTCTTTTGAGATATAAAAGAGATAAGCGAGCAGAGAGACATGGGGACCTCATACCACTAAGAAACAGAGCCATGAGAATAGCGAGTCCTTTGGACCCGGGGTTCCTTCGCACAGAAGCTCTGAGACCAGAGGAAGATTGATGATAAGGACCTTTCCTCAGAGCCTACAGAGAGAGAAAGCCTTCCCCTGAATTTGGACGTTTAGCCTCCTAGACTATGAGAGAATAAATTTCTCTTTGTTGAAGTCTTCCTCTTGTGGTATTTCTGTTACAGCAGCACTAGATAACGAAGACAGTTACTTAGCTGGAAAATGGCAGATCTGGGACTGAAATCTGCTCATTTTTACTAGTTACCTTTTTAAAAAAAGCCTTTCCATGTGTGTTTGGTGCAGACATTACACCGCAATCAAAGGAATCACAGTAACTCTGCATCTCCGTGGCTTGTGAAGGGCTCTCTTTCCACGAGGCCTTGCACTTTGCCCCCTCAGCATTCACCTCAATATTCCCAGGAAGTTTCTCTCTCTTACTCGCCTTGCCTTGCCTTATTCCCTGACATTGATACTCTCCCATTCAGTAAACACTGACTGTACATACGGCAACAAGGGACAGTTGCAAATTACATAACACAAGATTATTCAGAAGAATACAATAAAGATATAGAAGGTAAAAGCAACCCAACATTTGATCAATATGTGTTTATTCGCCTCTGAATACTACAGTATTGAGAAAATGAGGTCATCAGGTATAACTATTTCCATCATGTTAACTGCTCATAAAATAAAAGCTTTTAGTCTGGAAGGTAATTTTAATGTCTCCTAGAACTATATTCTTCAGGATTTGTGCATGTGGATGTATATGAATGACGAGCGTGTTTTCAATTCACAGAGGAAATTGATATTGCCCAGAAATTAACAGATGTTTAGCTAATGAAACTCCGGCATGAATTTCAGCTTGGCACAGGCAGGTTGTGATTCTGAAGACCTAGGGGACGAAGGGTGACAGGCAAGGGCAGGCTCCATAAATAGCTTCTTCCAAAACCGTTAGCAGCAGCCTGTAATAATTCAGCCCAGGCCATACTTTCATATGCATTTCTAGTTTGCTTAAAAGTACAAATAATTCAGAAAATAAGACTGTGTGTTAGGAGACCCAATTCAGGTTGTTGGCAAATATTGAAATTTATTTGAGAATTAGTCAAAAAATCACTAAACACACAGAATTGAGACAATCATGGTTCCATGGTGAATCTAAGGTTAGTTGGCACCAAGAAAAGAAAAAGAGATGGTAGTGATAGTTTACACAGATCAGCACATTCTGTGTTTCCCTGTAGCTGTGCCTGCCTCATCAGCCACTAACCACCCCAGTTCTAGGTCCAGCACATTGTGATGCATTATTCACAAAAAACTATGCACTTAAAAATAATCAGGCAACTATTAATTTTTCTTCATTCATTCAACAAATATTTGGCTTCTATTGTGGACCAGAATACAGTGGTAAATAGAACATGTAGAATTTCTGTCCTCATAAAACCTACCCTTGTGCTTATTGGTAAATTTGATTTGGTGTGAAGGGAATTCTTAGAAATGTAACACTCCCATGGTTTATGGTGTGCTGTCATGGCCATGCTTCCAAGGAAGGAAAAAGCAAGAAATCTGCAACACAGAATTAAGGGTCTCATTGGTGATATTAGCAATTACTGCTGTGTTAAGTAAGGGCAATAGCTGTTTGGCACAAAGACCCATTGCTTTTCTGCCTAGACCACCTTCTTCTATGAATTCTCCCAGTCCCATTTTATACCCATGATTGCCCCAGAGGCAGTTATATTTCAACATGACTCTGCCCCAGAGTATTCACATCACCTATAATCACCTACAATCTAAGGTGGAGTATGATAACTGGTATAATTGAGGTGTAACCCAAACAACAGCTAAGGTTTTACTGTTCCTTAAGATCTAGAGAAGATTGACTTAAATCCCCATTTTTGTCCTGTGACTTTCCAGGTGCTTTCAAACTCCTGGACACCTTCAGCCTTGACTTTCTGTTCTGCTGATTTTTTTCACTTGCTGTCTTGGAGGTGTACCTTTATTTCCACCATTTTCAAGCCAAATATGAGACTCAACCCTGCCCTTGATTTTTTTTTTTTTTTTCTGTCTCCTAAAGTAAAATAAATTCAAATCCCCTCTAATGAGAAATTTAAATGTGTAGCATTCTTAGAGAAAGCTTTAAAGATACAGATGGGGATGCTCATCAAAATGATACTAATACTCTAACATTGAATATCAATATCTCTATCCTTAAAATCCTCACAACTGGACCAAAAAGCAACATCGTGATAAATGGAGAAAAGATTGAAGTTGTCAAGGATTTCATTTTACTTGGCTCCATGATCAACACCCATGGAAGCATCAGTCAAGAAATCAAACAATGCATTGCATTGGGCAAATATGCTGCAGAAGACCTCTTTAAAGTGTTAAAAAGCAAAGATGTCACCTTGAGCCAAAGAAGATATTCAGGCAGCTAACAGACACATGAAGAAATGCTCATGATCATTAGCCATTAGAGAAATGCAGATCAAAACTACAATAAGATATTATCTCACCCCAACAAGGCTAGCGTTAATCAAAAAAACACAAAATAATAAATGCTGGAGAGGTTGTGGAGAGACTGGAACATTTATACACTGTTGGTGGGAATGTAAAATGGTAAAACCACTTTGGAAATCGATTTGGTGCTTCCTTAAAAAGCTAGAAAAAGAAGTACCATAGGATCCAGCTATCCTGCTCCTTGGAATATATCCTAGAGAAATAAGAGCCGTCACACGACTAGATATATGCACACCCATGTTCATTGCAGCACTGTTCACAATAGCAAAAAGATGGAAACAACCTAGGTGCCCATCAACGGACGAATGGATAAACAAATTATGGTATATCCACACAATGGAATGCTATGCAACAATAAAGAGCAACGATAAAGCCGTGAAACATAACATGGAGGAAGCTGGAGGTCATTATGCTGAGTGAATTCAGTCAGTCACAGAAGGACAAATATTGTATAAGACCACTATTATAAGAATTCAAGAAAAGGTTTAAACACAGAAGAAAACATTATTTGATAGTTACGAGGGTGGGGAGGGAGGGTGAGGGTTATTTACTAACTAGATAGTAGATAAGAATTACCTTAGGTGAAGGGAAGGGCAGCACACACTACAGTGGAAGTCAGCACAACTGGAATAAGCCAAAGCTAAGAAGTTTCCTGAATAGAAATCAAACACTTTGAGGGACAGAGTAGCAGGGGTAGGGGTCTGGGGACCATGCTTTCAGAAGACATCTACGTCCACTGGCATAACAAAGCTTATTAAGGAAATATTCTGCATCCTACTTTGGTGAGTGGCGTCTGGGATCTTAAAAGCTTGCAAGCAGCCATCTTAGATGCATCAATTGGTCCCAACCACCTAGAGTAAAGGAGAATGAAGACACAAGGAAAGTATTAGTCCAAGAGACAGAAAGGGCCACATAAACCAGAGACTTCATCAGCCTGAGACCAGAAGAACTAGATGGTGCCTGGTTACAACCAATGACCACCCTGACAGGGAACACAACAAAGAGTCCCTGATGGAGCAAGAGAAAGGTGGGGTGCAGAACTCAAATTCTAGTAAGAAGACCAGACTTAATGGTCTCACTGAGACTGGAGGAACCCCGGAAAGCATGGCCCCTGGATTTCTCTATCAGCCCAGAACTAAAACAATTTCCGAGGCCACCTCTTCAGACAGGGATCGTACTAGACTGTGGGACATAAAGCGATACTAGTGAGGCGTGCGCCTCTTAGCTCAAGTAGATACAAGAGACTAAATGGGCAGCTTCTGTCTGGAGGTGAGATGGGAAGGCATGGGGAATCAAAGGTAGAAATGAGAAGTGTGCTGTCACAGTATGGGGAGAGCAATTAGAGTCACATAACAATGTATGTATAAATTTTTGTATGGGAAAAAATATAAAAATAAAATTAAAAAAAAAAAAAAGATGTCACCTTGAGGACTAAGATGCACCTGACCCAATCCATGGTGTTTTCTATCGCCTCAGATGCGTGCGAAAGCTGGACAATGAATAAGGAAGACCAAAGAAGAATTGACGCCTTTGAATTATCATGTTGGCAAAGAATATTGAATATACCATGGACTACCAGAAGAATGAACGAATCTGTCTTGGAATAAGTACAACCAAAATGCTTCTTAGAAGCCAGGATGGGGAGACTACATCTCACATACTTTGGACATGTTGTCAGGAGGGATCAGTCCCTGGAGAAGGACATGCTTGGTAAAGCACAGGGTCAGCAAAAAAGAGGAGACCCTCAACAAGATGGATTGACACAGTGGCTGCAACAATGGGCTCAAGCATAACAATGATTGTGAGGATGGCACAGGACCGGGCAGTGTTTCGTTCTGTTGTACGTAGGGTAGCTATGAGTCAGAACTGACTCCACGGCACCTAACAACATCCTTAGAAGTGTTTAGGCTACTCTGTCATGTCACTCAGCTCTTTTCCCAACCTCCATTCTACTCACTGCACTTGAAAACTCCTATTCATTTCTCATCACAGCGACTGGGCCACTTATTTTATTGCCAGATCTTTTGCTAAACTTACTGCTTGTTTTCAGAGTTATCAAGACATTTTACTATAGGTCAATTTCTTCCCCCAAATGCAATTTTTTTTCTTTATAAGAATTATGTTACCTGTTAATAAGATCTTTTTCACCCCACTGCAGACTATTAGCCAAGCACTTTACCAAAAAAAAGAAATAAACCCATTGCCATCTAGTCGCTTCAGACTCGTAGCGACCCTATAGGACAAACTAGAATTGCCACATAGGGTTTCAAAGGAGCTGCTGGTGAATTTGAACTTTTTAGTTAGCAGCCAGAAGCTTAACCACTGCACCACCAGGGCTCCATGCCAAGTACTTTAGAAACACATAAAAAGGAGACAGTCATTTTGAGAAGACTTAAGTGAGATTTTAAATGAGTAGCATTTTTCATCAGGTCAAAAATTGGATGAAGGGCACCCTGAGCAGGGAAAGTAGCGTAAGAAGGGTAGAGGAATATAAGAATGCAGAGCAGGTTCCAGAAGCAATAAATGGTCTCCAGGCATCTCACAAGTAGAATTCCATGCTGAGCTGCAGAGATGCTTTGTGATAAAGGAGAGCGAGAACCTTGAAATGCAGTCCATGGAAGCAAAGTTTTATTACAGATCCCCCAAATTTTCGCTCTGGAAAGCGACATGAGTAATCTTTGTTTCAGAATATCAGCCTTAGAAATTGACTTGTACCAATTCTACAACACACGTTAGGTGCTTAGTTTGGAGCCCTGGTGGTGTAGTGGTTAAGAGCTCAGCTGCTAACCAAAAGGTCGGCAGTTCAAATCCACTAGCTGCTCCTTAGTAACCCTATGGGGCAGTGCTACTCTACTCCATAGAGTTGCTATGAGTTGGAATTGACTCGAAGGCAGTGGGCTTGGGTTATTTTTTAATGTGACAGACACCACTAAGAACTGGTGATAAAAGATGAATAAATGCTCAAATGCTGACGTAGTGGGAAGGATCTCGTGCAGAGCTTCCTACCCAGTGTGCCAGGACAGACACACCGTCTGAACCTGCAGGCGCATCAAGATATTGACCTTTCCAGCGTTTGGGGCAGCTGGGATGTGCCTGTTGCTGGGTGGCACAAACAGTTTGCCCTTGACTACCAACCTAAAGGTTGGCAGTTTGAACCCACCCTCTGGCACTGCAGAAGGAAGGCCTGGCAATCTGCTTAAGTAAAGATTACAGCCAAGAAAACCCTATGGAGCAGTTCTACTCTGTAACACATGGGGTCGCCATGAGATGGAATTGACTCAGTGGCAACGGGTTTGGTTTTTTGGGTTTAGCAGGAGATTGGGGTGGCCAGAATCTTAGACCAGTTGCCTCCAGCCACAAGCAACCTTCTCCATTGACACCAGTGTGCAATATCACTACGAGTACCATGGGCATCATGCTGTGGATATGATTGTGAAGCACTGGCAGAGTGTAACTAGGACACCAGTGCAGAAGCCCAGGTGAGCTGGATGAGGGGCTGTCTGTAGTGATGACAAAGGACACGTGGACTTGGGAGCTAATTATGAGATAGAATCAACAGATCTTGGTAAGTGAGTACTTGTGGGAAGTGAGAATGAAGGAGGAGAAAATGAATTCAGCACAAGGAGTGTTTAGATGGGAAGAACGTCTCCAACGAGCCATCCATCATGGAGGAGCAGAGCAGAGTCTGGAGAATTGAAAAAAGTTGAACTTGGTCCTGGGGAAGAGATTTTATAGCCAAGGACTGCTAAGAAGTCCTGGATTTTAGCATTCTGCTTTCTGCTATATCTCTATACGTTTCCCTTGCTGAACTTCCAACATATGAACCTTGACAGAGTCTTAAGAGTATCTCAGAAGGGGAAGTCAGAAGTGGGATATTTACGGGGTTTTGAGGTCTGGGTTCAGTGGGTTAATCCAGGACTTTCAAGATGGGCAATCAATTGGGATTGGGCAAAGAGCAGTGATATAATAGTTTAGGATTAGTAAGCCTGATAAGACAAACATCTTGAAGCAAGGCTTGATATGTACATAAATAGTTGTTTGACTGATAAGCAAGTGTTTCTTACGTGAGCAGGCTGCTGCCTCCAGTGAACTGACTGTAGGAATTTCTTAAGAAAACAATAGTTATTTATTGGTTTTCAGTTTGTTTTGTTTTTTTCCCAAGGCAAAGTTTTCCTGGAACAAGCAACCAAGTCATATTAACTTAGGTCATCTACAGCCTTATCTTTCATACATTAAATCTTGTTGTCATAACATAGTCTAAGTTTTCACCCTCAATTTTCTAAAAAATTTTAAGTTTTATGTATTTATGCCAACCAGAACGACATTTAGCCACTGACTATTTCTGGAGTTAGCAGAGCCTCCCCATCAACTTAAGATAAGAAATCCTTCAAGTGAACACTGAGTAACCACCTCTGCCTCCATTCCTTCTCCTGGCTGTGGAAAGGGATAGTGATTTTTACAGCAAGGTAATAGATAGGAATGAAAAGTGCTCTGGAAGTGACAGCGTGGTCTGAGGAGGACTCTGGGGACAACAGGTTGTGAGACCAGGTAGGTTTAACTGGCTGCAATAGTGCTAGTGTACAACACAGACTGCATAGTTCCCAACATCACCTGAGACCTCAAACCTGCCTGAAATCTCTTGTGTCTTTTTTTTAATAAGCTTTACTTCCCATTTTCCATGAAGAGAATTTCAGCTGTTTTCCTTTCTCCTCAAACTTCCAAACCTACTATATCCCCTTTCACTCTCGGCAGATAACCTTGGCTCTTACTTCAAAGATAAAAGAGGATCAGCAGATTTGGATTCAAGTGTATTCCCATCTGAGGTAGAACGTATATGCACCTGCATCTACCCTATCTTCCTCTCTACTATTGAATTGGCGGAGATAACGTCCTTCCTTCTTTATCTGGAGGTATCTTCTTTATCTGTCTCACGTCCTCAAGTGTATTGTCCTATTAATCATCCCCACTCTTCTCCATCTTCTACCTTTTCTTCTCAGCTGGATCCTTCCCGTCAACATTTAAACATGCTTATCTCTCCTAAGTGACCCCTGGTGGCATAGTGGTTAAGAGACTGGCTGCTAACCAAAATGTCAGCAGTTCAAATCCACCAGCTGCTTCCTGGAAACTCTATGGAGCAGTTCTGTTCTGTCCTATAAGGTCAGTATGAGTCCAGATCAACTAAATGGCAATGAATGTTTGTCTCTCTTAGCTTAAAAACAAATTCTTTTGCCTCACCCCCACCCCCACTCACCTACACACCCCTGCCTCCCATGCCTCACTCTCTTCTCGGGGTCAAAACTTTGAAAGCATTGTCTGCATTCTTTGTCTCTACTCCCTCAAGGCCTCCATGCACTTATTTTAACTTTGACCACCCAGCACAAGATTGTAACTAATCTTAAAATCAGTAATAATCTTCTTTGTGTGAAATCCAATTACTTTACACACTTTTCTTCTTTACCTCTCCCAGTTCTCTGCAGCACTTGACAGAGATGCCAAGACCCTTCTTATACTTTGTCTTCCATTAACTTCTGCTTTTCTTCATGCCTGTTTGATAACTCCTTTCTATTTCTTTTTTAATTGTCTAATCCTTGGTCTATTTCTTAAATATCAATGGTCTTTGTGATTATATCTAAGAGTGTCTTTTCTTCTTCCACTCTACGTTCTCTTCATAATCTTTTCTATATGTATACCTTGAACTGTCATCTAAGACTCTCAACTCTGTATCACCTGTACAGTTCTCTCCCAAGATCTTTAATATATTCAAGTATAACCAGATGCTTCCGGGTCTGCTCGGCGCAGCTAGAAAGAGACGAAGTGGTGAAAGCAGAAGAAGCAGCTTTATTTAGGTGACCAAGTAAAGGAGCCCACCGGGACTTGTGTCACCAAGGTAGCTCCCTGAACAATGGCTGAGGGGTTTATATGGGTAAAGTAAATTGGGTCTGGGGTCTTCAGTGATGCCCCAAGGTGGAGTCAGCCTGCTGATTGTTTTGGCCCATAAATGCTTTCCTGGGGCGGTCCCATCTTCTGCCCCTGCTCAGTCTAAGAGGGGAAGGGTCACAAAGATGGCATTTTGCCCACGTCCGGGCATAGAAGGGGTTTTTTTTAGGCTTCTGATGTCAATAGGTCATCCAAGGGACACGGCTGTCAGTACTGCACATGTCAGGCAGGCCAAACCTGGTTCCAGATTGGTTTCAACTGGTCTTGAGACCCCAATCTCTTGTTTTTCTTAACTGAGCTGGAACCGAAAGTATACCTAAATAAGGAGATACCTTAAAGACAGGAGGTTAGTTCCTACATTACCCAACACGGAGGTTGCTTACATGCAAGGAGTTGGTTCTCATATCACATAAGAATGGCAGGCACCATCCCGTTCTTATTCAAGATGGCGGGTGTGCTATCAGCTTCTCAAGGGTACATCTTCACTTGGCTGTTGTTGTTGAGAATATACTTAGCAAAATACATGCCAATTCAACAGTTTCTACATGTAAAATTCAGTGACACTGATTACATTCTTTGAGTTGTGCGGTCATTCTCAACTTTTTTTTCTGAGTTGTTCCTCCCTCATTAGCATAAACTCACTGCCCTGTAAGGTTCCTATCTAATCTTTCGAGTTGCTGTTGTCAATTTGATCCTATATAGACA
Source organism: Dugong dugon (assembly GCA_030035585.1). Classification (NCBI taxonomy): domain Eukaryota; kingdom Metazoa; phylum Chordata; class Mammalia; order Sirenia; family Dugongidae; genus Dugong; species Dugong dugon. The sequence continues at coordinate 72,683,506 of CM057479.1, forward strand.
GTTGTTAAAAGAACATAATGCTTAAGGCAGACATTTTTTTACTAGTTAATCTAAACTCTGGTTTTAAGAAGACTTCAGGGAATATTTTTGGTTTAAGGTTTAAAGATTATCTCAGGGAGATAGTTTTGGGGGTTCCTCCAGCCTCCATGGCTCCAGAAAGTCTGGAGTCCATGAGAATTTGAACGTCTATTCTACGTTTTTCCCTTTTTGGTCAAAGAATCTATAGAATCTTTGATTAAAATTTTCAGTAATGATGGCCAGGCACCAGCCAGTTCTTCTGGTCTCATGGCAAAGGAGGCAGTTGTTAATGGAGGCAATTAGCCATACAGTCCGTTTAAAAAACAAAAAAATCAAACCCATTGCCCTCGAGTTGATTCCAATTCACAGCAACCCTACGGGACAGAGTAGAACTGCCCCATAGGGTTTCCAAGGAGCAGCTGGTGGATTCATACTGCCACTTTTTGGTTAGCAGCCGAGCTCTTAACCACTGCACCACCAGGGCTCCACACAGTCCATGTCCATCTCCTATTCCTGACTCTCCTTCCCCTGTTGCTCCAGGCAAATAGAGACCAGTTGTTGTGCCTTAAGTGGCCATTTGCAAGCTTTTAAGACACCAGGCACTACCCAACAAACTAGGAAGTAGAAGTCCTAAACACGTTATTAGGCCAATTAACTCTGATGTCCCATGAAACCGTGACCCTAAACCTCCAAACCAAGGAGCTAAATCCCATGAGATGTTTGGTTGTATATAAGCAGACTCAGCAGCTGCTTTTTTTCTTTTTTCTTCTCATTGTTGTAAATATATCTATCACAAAACTTTTGCCAGTTCAACTTTTTAAGGTGTACAGCTTATTGACAGCAGTTACATTAATCAACTGCAAAAATTACATTGTGCAATCAGTGTAATTTTTCCATCACTGTTAACTCCCCCCCCCCCCCCACTTTTTCCTCTCTCCTGCCCCTGGTAACCACTAATAAACTTTGGTCTCTATACATTTGCCTTTTCTTGTCTTTTTGTATAGGTGAGTTATAAAACATTGCTTAAAGAGATTAAAAAAGACTTAGATAAATGGAAAGATATTCCATGTTCATGGATTGGAAGACTTAATATTGTTAAGATGTCAATAGTACTCAAAGCAATCTACAGATTCAACAGAAAATCAAAATTCCAATGGCCTTCTTTACAGAAATAGAAAAACAAATCCTCAACTTTATATGGAATGGCAAGAGGCCCCGAATATCTAAAACATTGTTAAAAGAGAAGAACAAAATAGGAAGACTCATCTTTCCTGATTTTAAAACATTCTGTATAGCTACAGTAATCAAAACACATAGACCAATGGAATAGAATTTACGGTCCAGAAATAAACCTACAAATCTATGGTCAACTGATTTTTGACTAGGGTGCTAAGTCCATTCAATTAGGAAAGAAGAATTTTTTCAGTAAATGGTGTTGGGAAAATTGGATTTCCACATGCAAAAAAATGAAACAGAATCCATGCCTTACATGATACACAAAAACAAATTCAAAATAAAGGCCTAAATATAAAAACTAAAACCATAAATTCTTAGAAGAAAATGCAGGGGCAATGCTGTAGGGCCTAGCTTTTAACAATGGATTATCTAATATTAATAACAAAAGCACAAATGGTAAACGACAAAATAAATCAATGGGACCTCACAAAAATTAAAAACTTTTGCACTTTACAAAAAAAGTGAAAAGACAAGTTACCAACTGGGAGAATATCTTTGGAAACCATCTATTTGATAAGAATCTAATAACCAAAATATGTATAAAACCTCAACAACCTAACAACAAAATGACAAATAATGTAATAATAAAATGGGCAAAGAACTTGAATCGACGTTTCACCAAAGAGGATATTCAAATGGCTACCAAACACATGAAAAGATACTCAACATCAGTAGTCATCAGAGAGATGCAAATCAAAACCACAATGAGATACCATTTCACTCCCACTAGGATGGCTAAGATCTAAAAAGAAGGAAAAAAAAAAAAAACAGAAAATAAGAAATGTTGGCAAGGGTGTGGGGAAATTGGAGGAACACTTATCTATTCCTGGTGGGAATGCAAAATGGTACAGCCATTGTGGAACACAGCGTGGTGGTTCCTCAGAAGAACTGAAAATAAAACTACCATATGACTCAGCAATTCTCCTCTTAGGTATATACCCAAAAGTCTTGAAAGCAGAGGCTCAAACAGAGACTTGTACATCAATGTTCATTGCAGCACTGTTCACAATAGCCACAAGGTGGAAACAACATAAAATGCCCATCAACAGATGAATGGATAAACAAAATGTGGTACATTCATACAACGGAATATATTCAGCCAGTAGGAGAAATGAAGTCTTGATACATGCTACGATATGGATGGAGCTTGGAGAAATTACTCTGAGTGAAATAAGTCAATCACAAAAGGACAAATATTATATGAACCCACCACTCTTTTTTTGATTGAGGCTACCACTAAGTTTGAAATCCTTACCTAACACCTTTCTCTACCAGTCAAAATCTTCCTGATCCTTTAAGACAAGTTCATCAGACGTATCTTCCTCTGTGACACCTTCTCTGATAGCCTCAGGCAGATGTAACTCTGTCTCCTCCGGGTCCCACAGAGTTTCATATCTCCATTGGAGTCCTTGCCACAGTCTTCCTAATTATGGTAGAGAAGTCACGTGTATGTGGGTGTAGTTCTGTGGAGGCAGGAGTTCTATTTCAGGCATCTTAGTAACCCATGTAGTAACTTTGGTAAATCCTCAAGAAAAGATTTCTTGAAACCTTTTATGTTCAGTGGGAAAGGGGTTGAAGGGAGGGAAAGGTCAGGGGAAAGGTCACCCTTGAGTATTTGATTATTAAAATCATGAGCTATAGCTTTTCCCATCAAAATTAGTGAGATGACATGCCAGATGACAAAGAGGCTTTAATATGCTCTCAGATGATTCCATGGAGCATAGTCTGTTGACATGAGAGAACATTTCTCAAGCTGGAACAACAGAAAGAAGAGAAAGGGGATGGGGACCCAGCATATCTAAATGCAAGAGGGGTTATTTCAGCACTTTAGGAGGCCATTTATCCTCATTTGTGAGTACCTCTTCTTTCAGACTTCAGATTGGATAAAGCATAAATCGTGGCACATCTGCAAATGTGGCCACGTATAAGAAGTCATAGTTTGTGACAAATATTTTGAAAGCAGTTTCCAAGTATCTGAGGCCGTAGCATTTCTGCTGCTTTTATTGCACCGTGTCCTCAGCTGTATTCTTGATGTGTCTGTACGGTGTGGATTTTTGCAATGCATCTATTTCCATTTAAAGTTTCAGAAACACAATCCGCATTTTCCTCCACTGAGCATCCCATCCCTGACGGAACAGCCTCTCTCTTCTTTTCTTTCAGCCCCTCATGCTGGCCAGTTACACAAGATTAGCTAACTCTTTGCTCCTGTTAATCTTGCCCTCCCACGATGGCTTGAGCCTTGTGGTTTTTAAATTATTGAGGGAGCCCTGGGAGTTACCAAATATAGACTCATTCATGTGAACGGTAAACAAAGTATGTTAGGGCTCTGCAAAGACCTTGAAGAACCAGATGGATTTTAACAAGTTTATCTCCACCTACTCCCAAACTGTTCATAGTGCTTAGGAGACAGACGTCGGGGAGACCGCCTGAGCTTCCAACTGGCCATTACTATGTTCAAACAGAGTGGCCTCAGAAATTATGTAACCTCCCCGGCTGCTAACCGAAAGGTCAGGAGTTCGAATCCAGAAGCCGCTCCTTGGAAACCCTGTGGAGCAGTTCTACTCTGCACACATGGGGTCGCCAGGAGTCAGAATCGACTTGGTGACGACTAACAACAACATTACTGTAACGAATGCATCTTATAGGATGATGTTCGGACCCACTTTTTGTTTTTTAATGAGCCCTTAATGGTACTTTTTCTCTGACTCTTCCTTTTGTTTTAATCTCTCAGCTCCTTTTCTATCACACGATAGAGTAGATGAATGGCGGGAAGGAACAATATAAGCGTGGTTAGTGAGGGAAACACTCGCTGAAGGGCTAGATCAGGAATTTTGAAATGACAGCCAGCCTACAGATACGCTTTGCTTTGCTCTGCTCTCGGGATAGTAAAGATTTGAAGTCATTGTTGCTGTTGTCCTGCTCTTAGGTGCCTTGGAGTCAGCTCCGACTCACAGCGACCCTCGGTACCACAGAACGAAACCCTGCCCAGTCCTGCACCATCCTATCACTTGTTGCTGAGTTTGAACGGATTGTTGCAACCACTGTGTCGGTCCATCTCATTGAGGGTCTTCCTCTTGTTTCACTGCCGTCTGCTTTACCAAGCATGAAAATCTCGATTTCCAGGTTCTCTTGAAAAATGTGAAGATCTGGGCAGCAATGAGCTGGAGCTAGAGAGTTGCTGCCCCTTGGAAGCAGCATGCGCACCTCCGTTATTCCCTCCTCCACCCCGTCGCTCTATTTAGGCACCTTGCCTGCATGGGCTCCTGCAAACATTTCACTGTGTAACCCTGGGGTCAGCTCTCAGGAGTCCCTGATTCGCCCCTGTAGAACATCACGGCCACAGCAAAATCCTGGAGGCCGTGGGTGGCAGCTCTTCAGAAGGAAAGCCATTCGGAGCGGATGCTCGGTTCAGTCCCTCAAATAGAACATTCAGGTTTCATCCTGAAGAGATGGCAGGGAGGGCAGAGTGCGGCTGGACGGAAGGGCTTTGCGTCCACCACGCAGGCTTCACCAGAGCAGCTCAGCTGTATTTGCTTTAGGCGTGGGGCTTCTGTGTAAATGTTATAAAATTATGGGCATCTTTGGCTCTAAAAACTGTAAAACCATTTCTCCCGAGCCTCCTATAGTCTCATCCCAACACTGACCTTTCTTCTATATCAGTGTTTTTTTTGTAAAACCAAACCCAGTTGCCGCAGAGTCGATTCCGAGTTATGGCAGTTCCATGAGCGTCAGAGTAGAACTGTATGCCGTAAGGTTTCAACGGCTGATTTTTCTGAAGTATATCACCAGATTTTTCTACCGAGGTGCCTACAGGTGGACTCGAACCTCTAATCTTCGGTATGCAGCCAAGCACATTCTTCTATGTAGCAGTTAGTAAAAATCTGTTAAATGGGTAAATGAATAGATTACGTCATTTCTCAGAGTAAGTAATTGTCCTTCTTTAAGAAACATATGTTTAATGAATGAAGCTAGTGCCTCTCTGTTTGGGGTTGAAGTGTGTCCTCCAAAAAGATACTTTGAAGTCCTAACCCCCAGTGTCTGTGAATTGGACTTTGTTTGGAGATACAGTCTTTGTAGATGTAACTAGTTAAGCTAAAATGAGGTCATACTGAAGTAGGGTGGGCCCTAACCCAATATAACTGGTGTCCTTATGAAAAGGAGAAGACACGCAGGTAGGCATCCTGAGAGGGAAGACGACCATGTAAAGATGAAGGCAGAGATTGGAGTTATGCTGCCATAAGCCAAGTGCCATAGGTTGAATTGTGTCGCTCGAAAATAAGTGTATCAATTTGCCTAGACCATGATTCCCAGTATTGTGTGATTGTCCACCATTTTGTCATCTGATGTGATTTTCCTATGTGTTGTAAATCCTAGGTCTATGATGTTAATGAGGTGGGATTATTGGCAGTTATGTTAATGAGGCAGGACTCAATCTACAAGATTAGATCGTATTTGAAGCCAATCTCTTTTGAGATATAAAAAGAGAATCTAGCAGAGAGACAGCGGGACCTCAAGCCACCAAGAAAGCAGCAACGGGAGCAGAGCACATCCTTTGGACCTGGAGTCCCTGTGCTAAGAAGCTTCTAGACTGAGGGAAGATTGATTGATGACAAGGAACTTCCTCCAGAGCCAACAGAGAACAAGCTGTCCCCTGGAGCTGGCACCCTAAATTTGGACTTCTAGCCTTCTAGGCTGTGAGAGAATAAATTTCTCTTTGTTGAAACCAGCCACTTGTGGTATTTCTGTTAATAGCAGCACTAGAGGAACACCCAGGGCTACTAGAAGCTGCAATAGACAATAAAGGATCTTCTAGAGCCTTCAGAGAGATCATGGCAATACTTAGACTTTGGACTTCTAGCCTCTAGAACTGTGAGACAATAAACTCCTGTTGTTTTAAGCCACCCAGTATGTGGTACTTTGTTGTGGCAGTCCTGGGAGAATAATACACTCTCCAAGGCCTCTTTCCACCTCCGTTTCTGAACTTCATCCCTACCCCATCTCCCCACGAATAAGGCCATCTCCTATTTATTTTAGCCAGAAAACGAAACCTGTTGTCATTGAGTGGATTCCAACTCACGGCGACCCTACAGGACAAAGTAGAAGTGTCCTATAGACTTTCCGAGGCTTTGCAGAAGCAGACTGCCACATCTTTCTCCAGCAGAATGGCCGGTGGATTTGAACCTTTTGTTAACAGCAGAGCACTTGAACCACTTCGTCACCAGGGCTCCTTTCCCATTAAGGTTACGTATTAGCAGCTCCAGGGCTGGTCGTTGTTGTTGGTTGCCATTGAGTCGGTTCTGACTCGTGATGACCTCATGCGTATTGCCATTTAAAGGATTCTTTAATAGTGATGAGAAAAATGTGTCCCCTCTTGTGGGAACGGAGCCCTGGTGGCACAGTGGTTAAGAACTTGGCTGCTAAGCAAAAGGTCAACAGTTCAAATCCACCAGCTGCTCCTTGGAAACCCCAAGGGGCAGTTCTATCTGTCCTATAGGGTCACCGTCAGTCAGAAACAACTCGACAGCAGCAGAGTTTTGATTTGTGGGGATATCAAGGGTCAGAAAGCAGGTGGAGTAAATATTTAGAGACATTTTTCTCACCCTGAAATCAGTTCTTATGGACCTAAATTTAAGATCAAAAGAAATGATGGTAAATGGCTTATACTTTCAAACATGAGCAACTGTAGATCACAGAAGGTTAGCTGGAGCTGGGAGAAACCTTGGTAAGAAATCATCAAATACACCAGCCTGTCATGGCAGGTAAAATGCCATCTGCCTCAGATTGTTATAAATACCAGCTTGCTGAATGACTGTGCAATGTCTGGGATAGTATATTTCTTGAAAAAGGTAGTTACAGAGAAGTTGTCAACATTTAGATTATTTTTTATTGTAGTAAACAGACACTTAACAAAATTTTGCCATTTTAACATTGGATTTGTTTTTTTTTTTTTTTTACTGTTGTAAAAATATAGATAACCCCACATTTGCCAATTGAACATTTTTCACGTGTGCAATTCAGTGACACCAAGGGATGCATTTCAGTTAGCCTTTAGTGTACTAGAAGCCTTCCTGAGAGAAGGCACACTCTGGGTATAATGGCAAACAAATCCTTTTTAAAAATTGTATTTCCTGATTAGGAATATTCACTTCCATTTTACAAGGCCTGCCTACACTAATTATCTGATTGGGCCGTAAGGTCATATGGAAATCTTTCATAATCAAGTGATCAAAACTGCGTCTCAAGCTTCCAAGGATGCTGAAATAATCTAAGGAACTTGAGCCAGGCTGACTTACCATCGGTCTTAAACAACGTGCCACTGACCACTGGAATGTCAGTGAGTCAGCTTTCTCAAGAGGTCACCAGAGTGCTGGCTGATAGCCATTTTTAAAGGTGAAAATATTATAACAATAATTATCATGAGCATGAGGTTTAAGGGGTCCTGGTGGTGGAGTGGTTAAGAGCTCAGCTGCTAACCAAAGGGTGGGTAGTTCGAATCCACCAGCCACTCCTTGGAGACCCTATGGGGCAGTTCCACTCTGTCCTATACGGTCGCTATGAGTTAGAATTGACTCTACAGCAGTGGGTTTGGTTTGGTTTGGGTATGGGGTTTAAATGGTGTTATTTTAATGCGCACTACACTTTGACAACTTTAAAAAACAGGTGGGCCGTTCCTCAAGGGTAAGGCCCCAGGAAATTCAAAGAGAATCTCTTATTCCATCCTCCTTTGATGCAGGGGAAATGAGCTGAAAATAAGTATCCAGCTGAGGGCCTAATTAGCGCACCCTGGGACTGTACTGAGCAGTCTTGAAGAGGCCGTGGGTAGAGCGTATACGTCACGGTGTGGCCGACCATTTACAGTCCAGGCAGACATTATTGGTTAAAGAGCTTTGCCAATGCTTTTCTCCCTTCCGGCTTCCCTCGCAGAGGCCGGCAAAGCGAATACTCACTTTCCCAGCCCACAGTTCTTGCATTTAGGGCTGGCCGTGTGACACAGTTTCCGCCAACTTGGGAAAACAGAAAGTGTGCTGGGCGTTTCGGAGAAAGTTATTGTTTGCTCATTTGTCTGTTTTTCTTATACAAGCAATGGCTGGCACCCACTTCCTTCTCTTCTTCCTCTTGGAACATGTTTATGTCTGGTATTTTGGTAGCAATTTTGTAACGTTGTTAAGTCTCTGAACCCATGCACAAAGTATCTTAAAAAAAAAAAAAAAAGAAAACTAAACCCACTGCCGTCAAGCCGATTCCAACTCACAGTGACCCCATAGGGTTTCCAAGGCTGTAAATCTCTGTGGGCGCAGGCTGCCACATCCTTCTCCCATCTTTCTCCCAAGGAGTCGCTGGTAGTTTCCAACCACTGATCTTCCGGTTAGCAGTTTATCACTTTAATCGCCACGCCACCAGGGCTCTGAGGCATCTTACTCCTGGCTATAGCTCTGTGAAAAGGTTTTTTTGTTACTTGCAGCTGAAATACACAGCAGAGGATTAGTGACACCTTTTTTTTTTTTTTTTTTTGTGGTTTTTATTCTGTTTAAAATAACATCTGTCTAGATGGATTTGGAGCCCTGGTGGCTCAATGGTTAAGAGCTAAGCCTGCAAACCAAAAGGTCACCAGTTCAAATCCACAAGCCACTCCTTGGAAACCCTATGGGGCAGTTCTACTCTGTCCCGTAGGGTCACTGTGAGTCAGAATCAACTGAATGGCAACAGGTATGAGTAGGTGGATTTATTTCTGTCAGCAAAAAAAAAAATCTTTTAACATGTATTTGAGATAGCATGGCTCAGGGACTGCTCAAACTCTAGGAAAAGTGTAGTTGAAGTTTCTTCAGTTCATTCCCAACGTAATGTTCTTGGGGAGTTTGCTTCTTGTGATTGGTGTGGACTGGTCTGTAGTTTGGCCAGACCAAAATGCTATTTTGATTTAAAACACTAACTATCTACATGAGATCTAATCATTTCTTGCTTTTTTTGCAGAGGCCTTTTTTTTTTTAAGTACGAAAAACACACACATGGCTCATACTACGCAGAAAAGGAGGGTGAGAAATGGTTGCACAACTCAAAGAATGTAATCAACATCACTGAATTGTAGGTGTAGAAATGGTTGGTGTACGTTTTGGTGTGTGTATTCTCAACAACAACAACAAAATTAAAAAAAAAGTATACAGTGAAAAAGTCACTCCCACCCATCCCTGAGTATGACTCAACCACTGTTATTAGCTTCTTATTTATCCCAGAGATGTTTTTCGTTCAAACGTAAGGAATTACGGCTGGGTACTCTTCTCCTCCCATTGCTACATAAAGGTCAGCCTACTCTCACCGCTCTCGAGCTTGCTTGCTGTGTGTAACCACATATCTTGGAAGCTTTCCATATCTGTGTATGGCCACTACATTTTTACAGTGGTGAAATAGTCCATTGTTTGGATGTATGCGGTCTATTTAACCAGTCCTCCTTTGATGGACACTTGGACTGTTTCCAGCAAACATTGCTGCAGCGAATAATCTCGTACATATATCATCTTGCCCATGGGAAGGACTATCCTTAGGATAAATACCCAGAACTGGGATTGCTAAGTCAGAGTAAATGCAGTTACAATTTTGATTATCAGTGTCAAACTGTCCTCCACAAGAACTGTACTAATTTACATTTCCACTAGCAACGTAGGAATGTGACTGAAGGCAAACTTTTGGATTTTACCAAACCACTAGAGGAGAAATAGTATCTTAATATAGTTTTAACTTGCAGTTATTTTATTGTGGGGAACTTGGAGCATTTTTTATAAATTTTGGGAGCCATTTGTAGCTGTGTCTTCTTTAAGTACCTGTTCCTATCTTTTGCCAGTTTTTAAAAACTAGATTTTTTTAAATGTAAAGATGCGTTATGTATAGCAAGGATGTTAGTTCATCACTGTTAATATGAACTGAAGATCTTTTTTTCCCACTTCGTTGTCTTTTGGTGCATTTCTGGTTGTGTTTGTTTGCTGTGTTTTACCACAGGGAAGTTTTTGGGTTTTATTCAGTTCGTCTTTTCTTCCATGGCATCTGGAATCTGAGTCATAGATAGACTTTCCCTATTCGAATCCTATAAAGGAATTTACCCAAGTGTTCTTCTAGTAATTGTATCGTTTCATTTTTTTGTATTTGAATATTTAATCCACTTTGAGTTTATGTCAATGTACGATGAGAGATAGAGATCCAACTTTGTTTTGTTTTGTTTTTTTTACCAATTTCTTAATTTCTTTTTTACCTAAGGGTCCCAATACCAGTTACTGAAAAGCCCGTGATTTTAGAGCCCTGGTGGAGCAATGGTTGAGTGCTCGGCTGCCAATCAAAAGGTCGGTGGTTCAATCCCACCCAAGGCTTCTCGGGACAAAAGACCTGGCAACCTGCTTCTATCAAGATCACAGGCTAGGAAGCCTTATGGGGCAGTTCTACTCTGTCACATGGGGTCACTAAGAGTCAGAATCCACTCAAGGACGCCTAACAACAACAACAAATGTGAATTTTAAGTATTTGGCTAAATGTGGTGAAGTTTCATCATTTTCTAAGCTAGTATTCATAAAAGGAAAGTGGGTTAGGAAAATACTTACTAGTTTATACACACTCCACTTGAAGATGGCAGTGACAAATTGAAGTTTGCACTTAAGATTCTGTCTTGGAGTAAATAGTAGACAGAATGGGTGTAGGAAACTATGTAAGGAAAACGGTGTATTAGGGCAGCGTTGCCGCGGCTTATTTATTTATTTTACAGATTTAAGGCAAATGGCTAGCAAGTGATCGCACACGGAACTCAAAGAAAAATAACTATTTCATAATGAGTGAATGAATAATCTGAAATGGAATTTGGAAAAGTGAATAAATAAAATGGAATTTGGTACAATTCTGGCTCAGTGACAGTTCCAGGCAGGCCCTGTCCCCCCCCAATCTACTGAATTAAAATATCTAGAATTGGGACCAAGGAGTCTATTTTATGACAAACTCCCAGATGATTACAGGGCAGGCGGGCCTGCAAAAGTCAGTGAGCAAACATTTAGGAAGCTCTGACTCCCAGCCTGTGACAGAATGGCAGAAGTCACATTCAGAGCCGCAGAGCTAGAAGGAATGTGAAGGCACGAGTGGGTCCAACCCGTTCTCTTTGTTCTAAATAAAGGATATAAATGTGCATCGTCTCCCCAGAAGTCTCACTAATCCACACACGCCTTCAGAAGCTCGTTTCAAAGTCATTACTCCCTGCAATCCAGAAGTCTTATTTTTCCTCAACTGATCCATCTGGCTGTAATATGCGCGTTTTTTGTTAAAATCGTACGACAAGAAAAGACAGGAAAAAATATTCCTTAGGAATGAAAAGTGTTACAGGCACGTCGCATACTTTAGTCTTTAAATTTGGTCTTCCCACAAGCCTTGCAAAGAGGATATTAGTTTAACTATACTTACAGTGTTTAAGAGCTGCAGCGAGCTACGGCTGCTAACCAAAAGGTCGGCAGTTCGAATCCACCAGCCACTTCTTGGAAACCCTATCGGATAGTTTGTCATGGATTGAATTATGTCCCCCCAAAAAATGTGTATATCAATTTGGCTGGGCAATGATTCTCAGTGTTGTAAGGTTGTCCTCCATTTTGTGATTGTAATTTTATGTTAAAGAGGATTAGGGTGGGATTGTAACACCCTTACTAAAGTCACATCCTTGAGCCAGTGTAAAGGGAGTTTCCCTGCGGTGTGGCCTGCACCACCTTTTATCTTACAAGAGATAAAAGGAAAAGTAAGCAAGCAGAGAGTGGGGGACCTCACACCACCAAGAAAGCAGTGCCAGGAGCAGAGCGCATCCTCTGGGCCTGGGGTCCCTGCAAGGAGAAGCTGCTAGTCCGGGGGAAGATGGTTGAGAAGGCCGACAGAGAGAGAAAGCCTTCCCCTGGAGCTGACGCCCTGAGTTTGGACTGTTAGCCTACTTGACTGTGAGGAAATAAACTTCTGTTTGTTCAAGCCATCTGCTTGCGGTATTTCTGTTACAGCAGCACTAGGTGACTGAGACACACTTCTACTCTGTTCCTATAGGGTCGCTATGAGTCAGAATTGACTCACTGGCAATGAGTATACTTACAGTTACAGTTACAGTTAAGGAAACTGCATCTTGCAGAGATTGTATAACTAGTCCATGGGCTCTCAGTGACTGCTAGAACAAGGTTTGTCAAATCTATCTAGAGAGAAAATGAGTGGTTAATATCTCTCTCAATGACTCTGAAAATAAAAGCAATCAAGCAACTGTGAGTCTTGTAAAATATAATTTAGATTCTATTAAGGATTACTTGGGACCTACCTGAGAAGCTTACATGAAATAGCACCTCTCCTACCTCATCCCTCGTCGGCTCTTCACCTGCCTGGTGTGTCTTCCCATTCTCCTCACTACCTGACAGACTATGCTCTGTCTTTTTGCTTGTTGCCTGCCTCTGCACTAGAACAAAGCTTAGCCAGGGCAGGACCTTGGTCTGTCTTGTTCTCCACTATATCCCCAGTACTTGGAAGGCTGGACGTGCTCAGTCACTATTTGCTGAAGGAATAACTCAATGAGTGAATTCGTCCTTCTTCCTGGCTGGTTTCCTTCACAACTGCCCAGATTTGAGGTTTTGTTTTGTTTTAAGATTCTGGGCATATAGCTGAGTATTTGGTATAATAACGGACTAGCATAACCCCCTCAGAACAGTATCTCCTTGCTCTGCTCCTTAGGAAGATGAAGACCTGCAGAAAGCAGAGCTTTGGAAATCGGTATTACAACGTCTTAGCCTTCTCTTCTCTGTGCTAACTGGTGACCCTCTGCTTTGGCTTTTTTTCATTTCATTGCAATTCTCCTTTCTCTCCCTTTCTACACAATCTAGAAAATTGTCATTTATTGAGATTCCCTATGTGCCAGGGATATGCTTTATAACCTGTTAACCTGTTGCCATCGAGTCCATTCTGACTCATAGCAATCCTATAGGATGGAGTAGAGCTGCCCCCATAGAGTTTCCAAGGAGCAGCTGGTGGATTTGAATTGCCGACCTTTTGGTTAGCAGCCAGTCTCTTAACCTCTATGCCACCAGGGCTCCTGCTTTATAACATACCTCATTAAATTATTCACCAAACTCAGTGAGATATCGTTACTCCCTTTGTTAAATAAGAATATGGAGATTTGGAGAGATTAAGTCACTTGTCCAAGCAGGAGGAGCTAGGATTGAAATCTAGATTTATACCCATTTAAAGCTCAAGCTTCCGCACTACTGTATCTTCAGTGTGTAAAAGACACTTGGTTGGCTGACAGTGTGTCTGTGGGCACTTAATGCTACTATTTGCCAAAGACCTGTTGCCAAATGAATCTATTTCATGATACTTAGGTGGAGGAAACATCATATTTCTTCATTTTTCTAAATCATGTTAAATCTGGTTCACTCCATAATTCACTAGGGTCTGTGTAACATGCAACCTCAGTCATGCTGTTGGATGTACGTTATGGAATGCCTTCAGTTGCATGTGACTGAAACTTAAAGGGGCTTAAAGAAATCAGCATTATTCCATCAGATGAAGGAAGTCTGGAAGTAAGAAGTCCAGAGTAGATATGACAGCCCACAAAGCCATCCAATCCTCAGGGTCCTTCCAGCTTTCTACTCTGCCATTTTTATTGTGTGACTTTCATCCACAAAATTGCCTCATGGTCCTAGACAGCTAGCTGTTGGAGTGTCACTCACGACATCTGGATTCCAGACAGACAGGAAGGAGGAAAGGTGAAGGGACATGTCCTATTAAAAAACTTTTCCTCCTGGGAGGAGCAGGAGAAAAATGTAGAACAAAATTCGAATTCACAAAAAAAGACCAGAATTACTAGCCTGACAGTGACTGGAGGAAGTCCCAAGACTATGACCCCCCAGACACCCTTTTAACTCAGAACTGACGTCATGCTCAAAGTTCACCCTTCAGCCAAAGATTAGACAAGTCTGTAAAACAAACAGAGCCCTTGGTGGCAGTGGTTAAGAGCTACGGGAAGCTACGATTGTTAACCAAAAGGTCAGCAGTTAGAATCCACCAGCCACTCCTTGGAAATGCTACAGGACAGTTCTACTCTGTCCTATAGGGTGGCTGTGAGTCAGAATTGACTCAGCAGTAACGGGTTTTTTGGTTTATAAAACAAACAATAGCACACATGGGGAAAATGCTTCTTAGTACCCAATCATGTATATGAGACCAAATTGGCAACACCTGCCCAAAAGCAAAGACGAGAAGGCAAGAAGGGACAGGAAAAGGGGACAAATGAACACAGGGAACCGGGGGTGGAAAAGGGGAGAGTGTTGACAAATCACGGGGATTGCAACCAATGTCACAAAACAATTTGTGTATAAATTGTTGACTGAGAAACTAATTTGCTCTGTAAACTTTCATCTAAAGCACAATTTAAAAAAATAAAAAAATCTTTCCCAAAAGTCTAACCCATGTACTTCCTCCACCCTCCTTGCCAACTGTGGCCATGATGACCTTCTCCCTGGCTCCCACTGACTGGTACTTGGTTCTCAGTCACCCAACAACCATGAAGTGTTCTCCAATATGAGGTTCCATCACTTCCAGGATGCACTGAAGAAGTAACATCCCTGAGCTAGAAGAGGGTGCAGATCTCAGTCACCATGGTACCCACCACCATTCCCTTACTCCAAATCTTAGGGAGTCTATCTGTTTCAGTTGTCTCTTGTAGCATAAACAGATAACCTCAAAGCTTAATGGCTTAAAATACAATCACTTATTTGCTCATGATTTTTCAGTTTGAGCAGACCATGGTGGGGAAGGCTCATCTTTCTTCCACATGGTGTTGAGTAGGAACACTCATGCAACTGCTTTCTGTTGGGAGCACTGCTGGGACTGGAAAGTCCAAGATGGCCGCTCTTCCTCCAGGGCCTTTCTCCCTGTGGCCTCTTATCATCTGGTGATCTGGCAAAGCTGGAGTTCCTGGGTGGTGGAAAGCGTTTACACGTTTGCTAACCGAAAGGTTAGCTGTTCTAGTCCACCCTGAAGGATTTTTGGAAGAAAGATCTAATGATCTACTTCCAAAACATCAGCCATTGAAAACCTTATGGAGCACAGTTCTACTCTGACACACGTATGGAGTTGCCGTAAATTGGAATTCTCTCCACGGCAACTGGTAAAAGCCAAAGCTTCCTCTGTAGTGGCTGAATCCTAAGAAGTGTTTCAAGAAGGAGTAAAGAGAAGCTGTTAGTCCTCTAAAGAGATGGACTTGAACTGGCACCGTGTCACTTCCGCTGCATTCTATGGGTCAAAGCAAGTTACAAGGCCAGCCTAGGTTCAAGGGGAGGGGAAATAGCTTCCAGCTCTTGATGAGAAAGACTCTGTGGACTTTGAAATCCACCATTGTACCTCCTTCCTTTGAGACTGGTTTGCTCTCCCCCTTCTCAGAAACACCAGCCTCCTGTACTGCATCCTTTCAGGGCAAGTTCATGATAATTTCTTGATGGGCCTAACCTTACAAAACGAAGGTTTCCAGGTCTGAAAGACAAAAAGGTGATAACACAGTCTACATGCCTCCCTCAAAGGGAGCCAGCTATTCTGAGCACAGACCTTTTGTGAAAGAGAAATTTTCCATTCTTTCCTTTTGGAAACAAGAAAACAGCAGCAAAAAAGTCATGAAACTCATTAGTTCAGTAAATTTGCCATGTTACAGTCACATTCATATTTTTTAATATAGTTAGTGTCTGATTCTCTGTTGTAATGTGGTAGGGTATAGACTTAGGAAAACAAAACCTAATGATATTTATAAAGTCTTATTCTGAAAGAATTTCAACCCCATTTTATTCAAATATAGTTTAGAATACCCCTTAAAAGTAGCAGAAAGGTAACTGACTTCCCACACACACACATCCATCCCATCGCCTTCTCACTGCTTTAGAAAGGTATATGGGGAGCCATTAGTACAGAAATTCAGCTCAAAGTAGGGCAAGCCGAAAGGGAATTTATTGGGAAATCAGGGTTAGGTGTGACTTGAGTCCAGTGGGATACAGGTGCTCAAATACATTCAGCTCTGCGCTTTGTTTCCATTCTCTTGACTATGGTTCATACTCTGTCGCCTTCATTCCCTCCTGCTGCAGATGTGCTTCCTCCGCGGGACTGGAAAGATAGTTGCCAGCAGCCTCAGCATCGTTTTTTTCTAGCTTAGCTACTCCCAGGACAAATAACTTCTCTCTCCCATCCTAGTAACTATCTAAGGAAGACTGATTTTCCTGTTTAGGACCATGTCCACCTTTGGATGAATGATGACTTACTCTCCCAGAAGGATAGTGTGATAGAATAATGGTCCCCAAAGATGTCCATGCCCTAATGCCTAGGACCTGTGAATATTTAAGGATACATGACAAAAGGGACTTTGCCGATACGATTAACATTGAGTTAGGGAGATCACCCTGGATCGTCTTGGGGGGTCCAGTGAAATCACAAAGGTTCTTGTAAGGGGGATGCAGGAGGAGCAGAGAGAAGATGATGTAATGATGGAAGCAAAGATCGAAGTGACGCGATTTGAAGATGGAGGAAGGGGCCATCAGCCAAGGAATACAAGTGACCTCTAGAAGCTGAAATGGGCAAGGCAATGAATTCTCCCCTAAGCCTCCAGAAGCAACCAGCCCTGCAGACACCTTAACTGTAGCCTAAAACCAAAAACAAACCCGTTGCTGTCGAGTGGATTCCAACTCATAGCAACCCTATAGGACAGAGTAGAATTTCCCCACAGAGTTTCCAAGGAGCTTCTGGTAGATTTGAACTGCCGACCTTCTGGTTAGCAGCTGAGCTCTTAACCACTACGCTACACCACGAGGGTTTCCTTTAGCTCAGTGTCAGTGATTTTGGACTTCTGGTTTCCACAACAGTAAGGTAATAAATTTGTGTTGTTTTAAGCCACTAAGTTTGTGGTAATTTTTATAGATGTAATGAGAAGCTGAGTCCCTGGGGTGGGTGCAAATAGTCAAAGGGCTCGGCTGCTAATGTAAAAGTTGAAGGATCAAGCCCATCCAGAGGCACCTCAGAAGAACGGCCTTCTGAAAAACCAGCCATTGAAAACCCTGTGGAGCATAGTTCTACTCTGAGACACAGGGGGTTGCCATGAGTTGGGACGGACTCGATGGCAACTGTTTCTGTTTTGTTTTTTAGTGGGAAGCTAATAGAGGTGGGTTTCCTGATTTGACTCAGTTTCGGTTACAGTATTTGATGTGTGGTCAAGGAAGGGGATGGGAGTTGGCTAGGGGTGGTAGAGTGCGTGATAGATAGTTTAGCCCAAAACCAAACCAAACCCACTGCCGTTTATTCGATTCTGACTCACAGCAACACTGTAAGACAGAGTAGAACTGCCGCCTAGAGTTTCCAAGGAGCGGCTGGTGGATTTGAACTGCTGACCTTTTGGTTAGCAGCCAGCTCTTAACCACTGCACCACCAGGGCTCCAGACCACTTAAAATCAGG
This sequence comes from Dugong dugon, assembly GCA_030035585.1. Taxonomy (NCBI): domain Eukaryota; kingdom Metazoa; phylum Chordata; class Mammalia; order Sirenia; family Dugongidae; genus Dugong; species Dugong dugon. Next base: position 72,701,228 of record CM057479.1, read on the forward strand.
GAGGATTTTCCCAAAGAGAAACTTCCTTGTTATAAGAGGAAGGGGACGGAAAAGAAAGCTCACTAAACAAAATTAACAAACAAATGACAATAACACCGCAAACAATAATTACCACAGTTTAGTATTACTGAGAATGAAATTCAAAGAGGCCATTAAGACTGGCAGGACTTTGGAGCCTGACTCCTTATGTAAGCAAAACAAAACGTACCAATGGCCGATCAAGAGTTGCCAGATCAGCTAAAACCAAGTTCCCCCACCCAAATAAGGTTAAGCACCGGTGCCAGCCTATCAGGCGTTGCTTCAATTCCACGTTGACTATACAAAAGCTTTCTCCACCTGTTTTTCTTCGGAGCTCCCAGTCATTTTCAGTTTGGTTGCTGCCCCATTCATGAATCGATGTCGTGTTGAGTAAACTCACAAAAATGTATTTTCGACTTGAAAATGCTAGGAGTCAGGCAGGAAGAAAGAATTAAGTGAGGCAAGGGCGTGTAGGACCCTTGGGCTTAGATAATAAGGGATTCACCTTCTATCCTGCTATAATGTTTTCAGACGATGGAGAATTGTGAAGAAGAAAGCACCCGTCTTAGAACCAGTAAGACCTAAGCTCAGTTCCTCCGCTAGGAGTTGACCCTCTAGTGGTAAAGTGAGGATGCTCGTGCTCCATAACCCTGCCACAAAGAAGCTCTTGTGTGGAAAGAGAGGAAAAGAAACGCACACACCGAGGATCCCAGAGCCTCACACGGGACCCTGTGCAAGTCAAAATGTCCTTGAAAACTATGTTTAATATTTAAAATTCAGGTTATATGCACTACTATAAAAATAATATTTTCGATTATTCTGCCAGTTAAATTATTTTCTCCTCTCAACTATTTGAGTTAATTGATGGTCCAGGAAGCTTTTCCATTTTTACACTGTGGTTTCAAATACTCTGTGATTTACGTGGCATGTGTACTTCCATCAGAGTGCCTACCTCAGGAATAGAATCAGTCCCTTCTAGACCTCCAGCTCTGTGGCTCCCAGCCTAAGACAATCGCCATAGCTCTGCTGCCCCCATTGTCCACCACCTGAGTCCTAAGTTTGGAGGAAGGCAACGTCAGAGAGAGATAGAGAGAAAGCCGTTGGGTGGACTCCAACTTGTGGCCACCTTAAGTACAACAGAACCAAACATCCCGTCTTGTGTCATCCTCATGATCACTGCCACGTTCGTGTTCATCCTTGCAGATACTGCGGCAGTCCATCTCACCGAGAGTCTCCCTTGCCCTTGCCGGCCCTCTGTGTCATCAAACATGATATTCTTCTCCAGCGATTGATCCCTCCTGATGATATATCCAAAGCAAACAAGTCCAACAATGTTCTTTTGTGATCCATAGGGTTTTCATTGGCTGAATTTCATGAGTATATCACCAGGCCTTTCTTCTGGAAGTTCCACTGAAATCTGTCCACCACTGGTGACCCTGCTGGTGTTTGAAGGACTGGTGGCAGAGCTTCCAGCATCATGACAACACGCAAGCCACCACAGTATGACAAACTGACCCCTGAGTCAGAGATAATGAGAATTTAATATTGGTGATGAAGAGGCTGCTGCCAATTTCCCTTCAGAAGACACTTCAGAGCTACACAAAGGGAGGGTTGAAGTTTTAGTAGTTTTAAAACATATCTGCAAAATCTTTGACACTCCTACCAGAAAGAAGTGTTTTCTGTGTTCCCCTCCCTTGAAGCAGGGCAGGCCTTTGTGACTGCCTTGACTAAGAGAACTCAGCAGAAGTAAAACTATGGGACTTCTGGGGCTAAGTTAGAAAAGGTAATACAGCTTCCGCCTGGCTCTCTCCTTCTTGGGATGTTCACCCTTAGCACTCAGCTGCCATATTGTGATGAAGCTCAATCCACATGGAAAGGTCAGATGTAGGTGTTCTGACTAACAGCTCCGACTAAGATTCCAGCCAATAGCCAGCATCAATTGCCAGACATGTAAGTGAAAAAGCCTTCAAGGTGATTCCAGACTCTGTCATTGTCTGATTGTAACTACAGAGAGACCTTGAACAAGAGCTGCCTAGCTTAGTCCAGTCAACCCACAGAACCAAGAGAGGGAATAATAATAGTTGCTGGTTTACACCACTAAGTTTATTCAGCAATAGATAATCAAAACAAGGGCAACGTCTGTAGGGTAGGGAGAAGCGTGGAATATGCAGTTCAGAGAACATAAGCCTCAGATGTGGAGGGCCCCAGCTTCTACCACGGCACCTCTGATTTCACTTTCCATGTTGGATTATAATGTGTCTATTTACTTCTCTGGAGCCCTCGTGGTGCAGTGGATAAGAACTCGGCTGCTTACCAAAAGGTCGGCAGTTCAAATCCACCAGCCACTCCTTGGAAACCCTATGGGGAAGTTCTACTCTGTCCTATAGGGTCACTGTCTTAGTCATCTAGTGCTGCTATAACAGAGATACCACAAGTGGATGTCTTCAACAAAGAGAAATTTATTCTCTCACAGTCTAGTAGGCTACAAGTCCAAATTCAGGGCATCAACTCCAGGGAAAGCCTTCTGTCTCTGTCAGCTCCAGAGGGAGTTCCTTGTCATCAGTCTTCCCTTAGTCTGGGAGCGTCTCAGCCCAGGAACCTCAGGTCCAAAGGATGCCCTCTGCTCCCGGTGCTGCTTTCTTGGTAGTACAAGATCCCCCTATGTCTCTGCTCACTTCTCTCTTTTATATCTCAAAAGAGATTGGCTTAAGACACTATCTGACCTTATAGACCTCATCAGTATAACCGCCACTAATCTATCTTATTACATAATAGTGATAGAGTTTACAACACATAAGGAAATCACATCAGATTACAAAATGATTGACAATCATACAACACTGGGAATCGTGACCCAGCCAAGCTGACAGATATTTTTGAGGGACACAATTCAATCCCTGACAGCCATTGTGAGTCGGAATCTAGAGATGCAGAGTTTCAACGTGATGGCAATGGGTTTTTGGTTTGTTTGTTTGTTTGTTTAGCTTCAATTTTTTAACTTTTTCAGGACACGAGTCTTAACAATCAGATCCAGAAATCAGGTATTATCTGCCCAAGTCTCAAATCAGAGAATCATAGATCTGGAATGGGCTCACTTTTCTGATCATGGCAGTAGGGTTCTGAAGGCTGTCGTAAACCACAGGAATCAGGAATGACACCAAGTTTGCCTGACTCACTCTTAAGGAAAGAATGACACTCAAAACATTCATTTTCCCCTAATACAGACTCCCAGGAAAATCAGGCAAGCGTACACACTCCACAGGACAGACTCCTTCCTGCAGCATTGGGAAAGGGAGAGAGGGTTCCCCAAGGATTCTGGATTCTGTCACGAACAGGAGGGGGCAGCCTCGCCGGCAGGGTGCAGATGGCCGAGGTAACTGGGCACACGTTCCCACAGCCCTGTGTGTGTGGTTGTTACCGTATCCAAATTGGGGATGACGAATGTTCACCGTGAGTCATGGTTTTGTCTTCTGGGTCAGTAGCCTGTGGTCTGCCAGGAATCCGGCGAGGCTGGGATTTTGCAACAGCTGTTCATGTCACCTGGGAAGGAAACTGAGCATGCACTGGGATCGTTTCTATCAGCTCATGAGCACGGGCTCTGCCTGCCAAAAGGCAGTGCTTCTCAGCTAGGAAAATAATATTCCTATGTGGGACCAGCGTGGCATCTTACACGCAGGGGTCTAAATCTTGTACCACACAGTCTTAACTTGCTTACGTTGTCTCTAGTTGCAACGTGAGGCATACTGACTCTAAAAGGGTACGGCTGCATCATCTTCTCAGAGCCCATAACTTGGAGCGGATCATCAGCAAAGAGGGTGGAGATGAAGGCTCATTCTATTTCTTTATCGTGAAATGATTTCTCTCTGGATTCAGGGAACAGTCGCCCGCTCTCCACTCAGGGAGTCAGGACACAAACTTCTCCTCCCCAGAAAGCTGTTGCAGGTCCTTCACATCGCCTTCCAGCCCTGGTCTTTCTTGACCTCACTTTCAGAAGCCTATCTTCTACTATGCAAGCTCCCAACCCAGATCTTCTGCCTTTCCAGCTTCTCCTTGGAGAGAGGCACAGTGTCCTTTGGATTGTGGCCATAGAAGAAACACTGATTATGTGACAGCCGCAGGCACTGCCTGTTCCCTGCACACAGCACACGTTGTTGACCGAGGGATGCCTCCCCTCTTGCTGTGGGAACCTGTATTAACATGTCTCAGGTAATGAAACCAGCTAACTTGGTCAGCAGATGTGACGGAAAAACTTACTAGGCATACTTATCTAACAGATCAAAGAGTTGAGCCATAATTAAGGCCAGGAAGCTAGGTAAGGCACTGAAAAAATTCATAATAGATCTATCAGTGCCACTAACTGGGGACTTGTCAAAGCTGCCTCATCTAAATGCCCTCTAAATAACAGGTTTATTTTTAAGGCAGACCGCTGTTAACAAAGGCCAAGTGTCAAGGCAAGGAACACTTACATGTATGTAGTATTGGAGGAGAGTGAGGTGGAAGTTTTTACCCAGGCTATTATCTAACACGATCATCTGTCTGCTATTTTTAGATCCAAAAATAGTGTTGACAGAAAATCCTAGATAAAATTTATTGCAGTAGATTTGTGTGGTTGTCACTTTGATATGCAATGATCTACTTTTCATAGTGCTTCTTGGCCTCATCCCACTTGGGCCTCTTATCCCAAAGCACAGACTCCAACCCTTGTAATTCTTCAGTTGGAACCTTTTCCTTTATTCCTGTGGAGCTATTATTAAAGCATTTGGTCTTGAGTGCTGTGTAAAACGCACTAAGCGTGAGCACAGCATTTGCCATTATCAACGGATGTCACAGTGGAAAAAAAAATAAACCCTTAGGGTGGATTGATTGGCTGTCAGCAAAGAATAAAAATAGAATTTAGAATAGGCCATGGAGAGGAAAGACAAAGCAAGGAGTGGAGTGTGTGTGTGTGTGTGAGATTGTGTTTGTGTGTGTGTGTAAAACTGAGGGAAGTGGCAGGAGGCAATTATAGAAAGGAATTGAAAAGAAAACCCCTTCTCCTCCTCTTCCCCCATTCAGCTACTTCACAGTTTTGCCAAAATTAGCCCCACCTCTAAGAATTCTTGCAATGTTTCCACCCTTACTCCGTCCTATTCTACTTAAAGCCCAACCTAGCTGCTCTGTGCACCAGTCGGGAAGACATATTGAGAAGAATAAACAGGGAAAGTGTAAGTGGCTGAGCATTACATGCGGACAAAAAAATAATGGATTGCTCCTGTCACGGATTGAATTGTGTCCCCAAAAATATGTGCATCAATTTGGCTAGGCCATGATTCCCAGTATTGTCATCTGATATGATTTTCCTATGTGTTGTAAATCCTATCTCTATGGTGTTAATGAGATGGGATTAGTGGCAGTTATGTTAATGAGGTAGGCCTCAATCTACAAGATTAGATTATATCTTAAACCAACCTCTTTTGAGACATAAAAGAGAGAAGCCAGCAGAGTGACATGGGGACTTCATACCACCAAGAAAGCAATGCCAGGAGCGGAGTGTGTCCTTGGGACCCAGGGTTCCTGCAAGGAGAAGCTTCTAGACCAGGGGAAGACTGATGACAAGGGCATTCCTCCAGAGCTGACACAGACAGAAAGCCTTTCCCTGGAGCTGGCACCCTGAATTTGGGCTTCCAGCCTATTTGACTATGAGAGAATAAACAAACTTCTGTTTGCTGAAGCCATCCACTTGTGGTATTTTTGTTATAGCAGCCCGAGATGACTAAGACAACTTCCAAGAAGATCCACATTATTCAGATCAGGCCACAAGTAGCCTTTTTACAGAACATTCTTGGGGGTCATTATTTCCAGGAAGGGAATCATTACATTCAATCCTATGAGAAGCCAGGCATACCTTCCTGATGAAACTGCATGCCAGCTGATTAGGACATTGTTCTGGGACAAAGGAGAACATGTGTGGGCTATTCTGAGAAGGCTAGAGAGTCCAACATATTGGCCCAGACTGTTTAATCACTGTGTGGGGAATGTACAAGAAGAGCATTTTATTAGTATGATTTTCCTTATTTTTTTAAACAAAATTGGTAATTCTTTTCTAATTATCGTGAGTTGACCCAACAAAGAGCTTTTGATCATTTGCATTTGATCATTTGCATTGTTGGTTTCCTTAGAAAAGGGGATGGGTGGGGATGAATATTCACCCAGAAGTCATAAACCAGACCATATTCTTGGCTCCCACTTAGGAGCAAGCAGAATGTTTGGAGCAATAACGCAGACATCTGTTAAACACCCATGCTCATTGGTGTACCATAAACTGCTTCTCTCCAAATCATACATATGTATATGTTTTTCAAAAAAAAGGAGGAAAGGGATCAATAACATTGTTTTATTCACATCCTTTTTCTCTAAAATTTTAAGACATACAATATTTTGGAGGATTTTTCAACTCTTGCCTCTTCTTTCTTCTTAAATAAGCTGAAGTTCCTGAAGGTCCTCTAAACTTTCTTTTTGAGATAATTTCTGTAAATAAGCTAAAACCCATTATCTTTTGCCAACAATTTTCCTCTCAACTAAAACATCTCATTGGTTTGGTTTAACATTTGCAATCAAATATCTACCTGGGTCTTCCTGACTGGTTAATTCCATAAACTGCAAAGAATGGAGAGTGGCTCAAAGACATCCTGAGACACGGCTAAGCAAAGGAGGGCAAGTAACAACAACAACAACAACAACAACAAAGCCATCTTATAGCCACATCATTAGAATAACAATAAATCGAACATTTATTACCCCCTAAAAAGTAGTATGGTGTCCAAAGGGGCCCTACATATTTAATACGAGTTACTGAGATATTGGAGCCCTGGCGGCACAGTGGTTAATAGCTTGGCTGCTAGCCAAAGTGTCGGCAGTTCAAATCCACCAGTTGCTCCTTGGAAACCCTATGGGGCAGTTTTACTCTGTCCTATAAGGTCACTATGAGTCAGAATCAACTCAACGGCAATGGGTTTAGTGTTTTGGGATTTATTGAGATATTGGTCCATGCTCAGAGAACCACAGCCTATGTGTCTGTGAATCCAGATATCATCTTGTCTCTAGACCCCAAAGATACAACATTGTTCAACAGGTGCCCTAGAACCAGATATGCCCTGGAAGGCAAATTATTTGGAGAGAACTGCCAAGGATTCTAATCTACTTTGGCCAGTGCCACTGGGCTTGATATCGCGTGATCTAGGAAACTAAATAGAACTGATTTTAAAATGACTAAGGGAAGGTCCAAGGGACCTCATGCATTTGAATTCAAAAGAGAGCTTCTTTATGATAGTAGCATAAAACAAAGAGGACTTTTGACCCAAACTTAACCCAAATCCTAGAAATGATAAATAGGAGACGTCAATTAAAGTGCGTGATCTGTTTGGAGTCAAATAGTAGAAGTAAATTCAATAAGCACTTGTTGTTTAAAAATGCTGAGTCACTGCTTAAAGAAGGATTTAGGTAAATTCATGGTTTGCAGATCCATAAGGTATAATTAAGAAAAGCTGGCGATATTTAGTGTACGTTCTGTGGTTGAGGTCAACAAGGTTAATGATACCCTTCCACAAAACAGAGACTTGTTAGTTCGACTTAGGAAAGGCCGCAAAGATCATCTCGTTCAGTTGCTTAGTTTACAGAGGAAGACAATAAGGCCCATAGAGGCAAAGAGGGTCAAGTAAGACCACAGAGCCAGCTAATGACTCGGCTCGGTGTCAGACCACAGCACTGATTCTCAGTCCCAGTACTTTCCTCCAGACCAGTATTTCCTAAATATGTTCTGGGATACACAACTTTCTCCATGTGTTATCCCCCATCCTCCAACATTATGCATGTGCGTGTGTGTGTGTGTGTGTGTGTGTGTGTGTGTGTGTGTCTGTGTGTGTAAGAAGAAAGACTTGGTGATCTGCTTCCCTAAAGCTTATAGCCAAGAAAACCCTATGGAGTAGTTCTACTCTGTAACACATGGGGTCGCCATGAGTCAGATTTTATATATATACCCTTTTCTTAGAGCTTCACAATGCACACTATCGTATTAAAAATCTGAGTAATCTTTCACTAACAAAATCTGTTTAACTTTGCTAAGCTCAGTAAGGAGCCCTAGAAGCACAATGGTTAAGTGCTTGACTTAACTGAAAGATTGGCAGTTCAAACCCACCCAGCAGCTCTGCAGGAGAAAGACCTGTTGATCTGCTCCCATAAACATTACAGCTTAAAACCCTACGGGCAGTACTACTCTATTACATGGGGTCACTATGAGTCAAAACCGACTCGACAGCACCTAACAACAACAAGCTCAGCATTTCCCAAACTTACTTGAACATGAAGCCCTTTTCGTCATGGAACACTTATTAACATCCCATGAAACTAAATCATGAAACTTCTGGATCAAAACCTCATCTGTATCCATAATTATTCTATTTGAGCTACTAGTTCATTTTTTTAACCTAATTAATTCAAGCTAGAAATATGAGCTACCAAGAATAATAAATTCTTAAATAAAACCTCACAGTTTCACCCACCCAACTAGCTCACCAACCCATTAAAAAACCCATTGCCGTCGAGTCGATTTCAACTCTTAGTGATCCCATTGGGCAGAGTAGAACTGCCCCACAGGGTTTCCAAGGCGCAGCTGGTGGATTCAAACCGCCAACCTTTTGGTTAGCAGCCAAGCTCTTAACCACTGAGCCACCAGGGCTCCTAGCTCACCAAGGTAGCAGTGAAATCCCAAGGTTACATGTATCCAGATCTACTGCATGCCACAGATCCAATGATGATTTCTTTGTTTTTATGAATTGGGAAGCTAATACAGTACTGGTCCACTTTCAAAAGCAAACAGCCATAGCATTAGACATATATAAGCTTATTTGCAGAGAATTTTCTTTGACATTTGCTTATGGATGTATTTTTTTATATAAGACAGAAAGTGAATATCCCACCCAACAGAGCTATGTCTGTGGATGTTTAGTATATTATTAAGATTACACTTCGCTTTAACTGTGAATCTTTTTTTGTTTGTTTTCTTCAGCAAGAAAAACTCTAAATTCTAATAGTTAAGACCCTTATTACCTAGTGAACCAGAAAGCAAAGTTTGCTTTAAATACTACATCTTTATGGGAGAGGACACAAAACTTCTATAAGATTAAAATCAAAGAGCTAACATTTTTACTTCCCAGACATCTTTATTTTTCACACCTACTGGGACACGAATTCAGGGAATTCCCAGCAGCCCAGGCTCTTTCCACTGGTTCTCACCAAGCCTGCTTCTCCAGGTGGGGCAGGCGGGCGCTTCATTTAGACTCAGGTACCTTTCTCTTTGATTTCCTTCTTTTCTGATCATTTTCCTTCACACATTTCAGGAAACTATCTCAGCTCTTAGAAGACTTCATCTCATGTACTTTGGAGGGACCAGTCCCTGGAGAAGGACATCATGCTTGGTAAAGCAGAAAAAAAGAAAAAAACCTATTCCCATCTAATCGATTCCAACTCACAACAACCCTACAGGGCAGAGTAGAACTGCCCCATAGGGTTTCCAAGGAGCACCTGGTGGATTTGAACTGCCCACCTTTCGGTTAGCAGCCATAGCTCTTAACCTCTGTGCCACCAGGGTAAAGTAGGAGGTCAGCCAGAAAGAGGACGACCCTCAACAAGATGGATTGACACAGTGGCTGCAACAACAGGTTCAAGCATAAGGATTGTGAGGATGGTGCTGGACCAGGCAGTGCTTAGTTCTGTTGTACATAGGGTCACTGTGAGTCGGAACTGACTTGACAGTACCTATCAACAACAGCAACATCTCAGCCCTTACAGTGCTTAATATGCTCAGTACACACATTAGTTCTCTTGGCAGGAATCTTGCCCTTAACTTGTTTGTTTACAATAATGCTAACAGCATATTGGGGTAACATTGTAGACTTCCAGTTTTGCCTTGGTAACGCTTGTGGGGCATTCCTTTTTGAACAGTGCCCATTCCCTTGATGTCTACCATATCACCTTTCTTGTAGATTCGCAAGTATGTGGCCAAAGGAACAGCTCCATGTTTTCTAAAAGGCCTAGAGAACATGCAAGTTGTGCTTCTCCTCTTACCCTTTGTGTTCATCATTTTGGTGAATTACTGCAAGATGGTGTTTCCGGCTGAAAGGGCTAGCCATGAATCTCTCTCTAAATTAACAAAAGGAGATACAGCCTAATGCCTTGCAGGGGCTTAGTGAAGCTTCATTCTATTTTAGAACCTACTCATCAATTCCTGAGGCACTGTCATTTCACTTTTGTGAAACAGGAATATTAGGTTGACAGACAGGTGTGGAAATTCTTATAATCTTAAATGCTTGTATAATCTTCTTGCTCTAGAAAAACAGACCTGGAGAGGCATTACTCACTTTTGTCAAATGTGGCAAAAACCTTCTGTTAGATGAACTAAAACTTCTCATCCCATCCGTCATCACAAAGTAATTTTCAGTAGAATCATGCATATACTGGTCATCATTAAGGAATCATCTAAGTTCCTTGAGAGAAACATTCTCTCTCTCTCTCACAAACACACACCCACACGCCAAAAACTCTCAAATGCCTGAAAGGCCCTTGACAGTCCCTTGGACTTGAAATGTGCCTGGCAACCATTCACTGACTTAGTAATTTTTGGAGCCTTAAATGTTAGTCTAAGCAAGATTCTACCCAAGCTTCATCTGTTAGCAATCTGTATTCAAGTTGATTCCCTATAGACCACGCTTTTTGGGATAGCTACTAAATTAAACAGAAAAGTACTTAGATAAACTCTTGTGATTATCACAGTCTAATACTGCTAAATTGCAACCCATGGGAAAACTTAAGAAGAAATTACATTTACATCTCCCATCAATGGACCGGCCGTTATGGCTCACTCTGTAATTAGCCACTCTCTTGCCTTTGCTTATCTCCACCTTTGAATATTTTTAGACTGAGGTAGAAAGGATTATTTGCTGTTATCTGGCCCTTAATACTGTTTTTGTGTATGTTTACATAATTGCACAGTGAGAACTGGAGGATAATAAGATTGTTAACAAGGACTAATATCTCTATAGTTCCATAGGAAATGTTCTGAGTTTCAAAGAATTTCTAGAACTTGAAGCAATTGCCTACAAGGAGTGCTTTCCTGCTAAAGGTCTGCCAACAGCTCATAGAACAATAAAAATCAACCTTGATTGCCTTTTAGGTCTAGGTGAATTGGGAGACTGGCTACCCTCAATCTTAGTTCTTCTAAGACTGCTTGGACTCCAAAAAGCCTGAACAAAACTGCAAGGCAATGAGTGACATACAGACCAGGTCAAGGTCAAGTTCTTCTGCAATAACTCATTCTTTTGGAGCTAATGGATTAGAGTAAATCTCAATAGAACCACTTGAGTTTAGCTATCTGTATAGATAATAAATACAAGTTTGGGGATATTTTCACTCGGTTTTCTTCTATAAGAGACAACAATAAAAGTATTAATTTTTGTTGAGACAGAGAGATATTTCACTTGCCTTAATAACTCTGAGATGACATCCCTGAATTTTTTAATACTCAGCATTCTTCCTACTAGGTCCCTGGATGACGCAAGCAGTTTGCAATCAGCTACTAACCTAAAGGTTGGCAGTTTGAATCCACCCAGTGGTGCCATGGAAGAAAGTCCTAGAGATCTGCTTCTGTAAAGATTACAGCCAAGAAAACGCTATGGAGCAGTTCTACTCTGTAACACATGGGGTCACCATGAGTCAGAATCGACGTGATGGCAAAGGGCTTGGTTTTGGGTTTGGTTCCTTCCTACTGGTATTCATATCAATTATAAAACGTAGTCTTTCTACATCAGAACTATCTTGTTTTGCCCTTTTATCAAGGCAATTAAAATAAAAACTTTGACACTTCATTTTCTCCTCCACAATCTCCTGATGTTGATGAGTGCCAGGGCTCAGTCCGGGGCCTCTTCTCTGTCTCACTAACTCCCACAGTGAGCTCATCTTGGAATGAAATGCTATCTATATGCTGAGAGCTCCCAAATTTATATCTCCAGCTCAGACCTCACTCCGAAATTCCAAACTCTTATACATTCAAATCCCCAGTCAACAGCTCCACTTGGATTTCTAATAAACATCTAAAACTCAGCATGTCCAAACCTGAACTCCTGATCATCTCTGCAAAAGCTGCTTTTGCCCATAGTCTCCCCTTCTCAGTGATGGCAGCTTTGTTCTTCCAGTTGTTCAACTCAAAACTTTACTTTATGTATGGGGGACTCCGCTCTTTCTCACATCTTATATCCAACCTAACTGGAAATCAAGTTAGTTCTACTTTCAAAATAGATTCAGGTGTCAGTATGAACTCAGGTTTACTTTATTATGTAGACAGATAGATAGATCGGTAAATGTAATATGGCTTTATACCTGCTGTGGAAGGTAGAATAATGTTGTGTGACGTTGAGTCGATTCCAACTCACAGCAACCCTATAGGACAGAGCAGAACTGCCCTATAGGGTTTCCTAGGCTGTAATCTTTGCAGATTGAGCTCGGCTGCTAACCAAAAGGTCAGCAGTTCAAATCCACCAGCTACTCCTTGGAAACCCTATGGGGCCGTTCTCTCTCCTAGTAGGGTCGCCGTCAGTCAGTATCGACTCAGTGGCAATGAGTTAGTTTAGTTTTATAATCTTTTGTTGTTGTCGTTGTTTATTGTTGTAGTTTAAATGAAGTACATTTCAAGTTAGTCTCCAATACAAAAATTTACACACACGTTGCTATGTCGCCCCAATTGCTCTCCCCATACGGTGACAGCACACTCCGCCTTTCCACCCCTGATTTCCCATGTCCATTCAAGCAGTTCCTAACCTTCTCTGCCTCCCCATCTCACCTCTGGACAGAAGCTGCCCGTTTAGTTTTATAGTCTTTACGGAAGCAGAGCACCAGGTCTTTTCTCTCACGAAGCCACTAGTGGATTTGAACCTTGACTTTTCAGTTAGCAATTGAGCGCTTAACCGTTGCACAGCCAGGGCCCCTAGGCAGAACAATGTCCTTTCCCAAAGATATCCACGTCCTAATTCTTGGATATGTTACCTTACATGGCAAAAGAGTCTTTGCATATGTGATTAACTTACGGGCCTTGAGATGGGGAGATTATCCAGGTGGCTCCAACGTAATCACTAAAAAGAGAAATCAAACCCATTGCTGCCAAATCCATTCCAACTGACAGCAACCCCATGTGTTACAGAGTAGAACAGCCCCATAGGGTTTTCTTAGTTGTAATCTTTACAGAAGGAGATCGCCAGGTGTCTTATACACACGGCTGGGTGGATTTGACCTGCCAACCTTTAAGTTAGTAGTCCAGTACAAACCATTTGTGCTACCAGGGATGTGGCTAATGTAATCACAAGGGTCCTTAAGGGAGTCAGAGAAGGAGCCGTGAAAACAGAAGCAGAGTGTGAGAGAGATGACATGGAGATGTGAAGATGCCATGTTGCTGACTTTGAAGATGGAGGAAGGGACCATGAGCCCAAGAATTCAGGAGACCTCGAGAAGATGGAAAAGGCAAGGGGACAGGTTCTCCCCTAGAGCCTCTGGAACGAACGCAGCTCTGCCAACATCTTGATTCTAGCCCAGTGAAACTCATTTCAGACTTCTGACCTCCAAAATTGTAAGCAAATAAGTTTGTGTTGTCTTAAGCCACTAGGTTTGTGGTAATTTGTTACAGCAGCACAGGAAACTAATGCATATATACATACTAATACATGTGTATGCACTTATATTTCCTAGTTATGTCTGCTGAGATGGCCTAGGAATAGTGGCACCACGGTAGCAATGAGTCCACCTAGCACCCAGATCTTGGTTTCTAAATATCATTCTCCAATAAGAGGTACGAGAAGGGCTCCTCGGGGAAATGGCTAATTCTAGGGCTAGTGCAAAGAAAATACAAGATGAGCTTGGAGTAGTTTGTAATACCCAAAAGTAAAAAAGTGCTCAAAAAATAAAAAAAAATGGGGCACATCAAAAGGACGCAGGAGCCACACTGAAAGAGTTCCCAATGACCAAAGCAGGATCAATTAGCGCAACAAAATAACAATACTATTGGATTATAACCCAAAGGGAAAAAATTCTTACGTATTATGAAGACATAAACACATCGGGAGAAGGGAAAAATCTTCCTTACAGAAGAATCCCAGTTAATAAACGTAGAAGGAATAAGAGAAATAGAAAGTCACCATTAGTAAAGTAATAATTGCAGGAAGCAAGATCCACTGATGAATGCTAAACTTTAAGGAGAAACAGGACGTTTCTGTAGCCTCAAAGTATCTCCCATCAAATATTTATTAATTACTGTAGTGATTTTATCATATGTCCACAAATTCTTTGATATTCCTCCCTTCAGGAGGTGGTTATTTTCACTTCCCTTGAATGTGGGCTGGACTTAGTGACTTGCTTTTAAGGAATAGAGTAGAAAAGGGCAAAATAGTAACTTAACAGTGGAGAAATCTGGCAGGTACTACCTTAACCACCATGTGATCAAAGTTAGCATCCCATGTAATAAATTATGTTGGTATCATGTACCACCTGATACAATGTGATGAGGAGTCAAGGACCCATCATCTCTATGGTATTCTTCCCAAAAATCCATAGCTGTAGTAAAATTATGAGAAAATAACAGACAAACCCAAACTGAGAGACAAAACACCTGACCAGTGCTCTTCAAAAGCGATGAGGTCATGAAAGACAAGGTGAGACCAAGAAGCTGTCACAGACTAGAGGAGACTAAGGAGACACGACAGTCAAGTTCAACGTGGTATCTTGGATTGGATCCTGGATTATAAAAAGGACACTGGCGGAAAAGCCGATGAAATCAGAATAAAGTCTGTAATCTAGTAAATAGGACTGTACCAGTTTTTATTTCTTCATTTTGACAAATGCAGTGTCATTATGTAAGATGTTAACGTTAGGGGAAGCTGGATGAAGGGTATTTGGGCACTCTATCTTGGCAAGTCTTCTAAAAATTATTTTGAAATAAACAATAAAAAAATAAATCCAGAATTTGCCCACTTTTCATGAACTGCACAAGCCACTATGATATCTCTCCTGAATTATTTCAATAGCTTCCTTGTGGGTCTCTCTGTTTCCCTCATACACCTTAAATCTACTCTCAACCCAGCAACCCAACCACAGTGAGTCTTTTAAAATGTAAGTCAGATCATGTCACTCTTCTGCTCGAAACACTGAGATGGCTCCCATTTCCCTCAGAAAAAAGGCTGAAGTCCTTGCAATGGCCCACAGCCCCTAACGATTCCACTCCTGCAGTTACCATTGTAACCCCATTTCCTGCTCCTTTTGCACGCTCTGCCCCAGCACTCTTATCTCCTTGCTGTTCCTGGAAAATACAGTTACTTACTACTTAGGGCCTTTGATCTGAGCCCTGGTGGCGCACTGGTTAAGAGCTTGACTGCTAACCAAAAAAGGTCAGCAGTTGGAATCCACCAGCTGCTCCTTGGAAACCCTATGGGGCAGTTCTACTCTGTCCTATAGGGTTGCTATGAGTCATATGCAACTGGACGGCAGCAGGGTAATTTTTTTTTTTTTTTTTTTTTAATCCAGCTGCTTCCACTACCTGGAACACATTCTGCAGGTGTCTGCTTGGCCAACTCCCTCACCCACTTGGAGCCTCTGGCTTCTCCTAACTACAGAATTTAATACTGCATCCAAACCCTGAACTCCACACTCTGAATCCCTGCTGTCTTTTGCTGCCTTCTCTTTCTTCCTACAACACTTATCCCCTTTTAATATTCTATATAATTCGGATTTTTTTCTTCCCTGTGTGTTGTTTATTGTATGTTGTTCCCCATTAGAGTGGAAATAGCCTTCCATGAGAGCAGGAACCTTTGTCTTTTTTATTCACTGATATAATTCTAAGCACCTGGAGCAGTATCTGGCACATAGAAGATGTGCAATAAATTGTTAAACTGAATTGAACCTGGCACATTCAGGTCTCTAGGGTATGGAACTGTTTTCAAATGGTGTCATGGCTGTTAGCAGCTTTCATATAAATTCTTCCTGTTCAAGTCCATGTGTATTTAAACACACCCAGCACTGGGCCTAGATAGGGTAACCAAGTGTCCTGTTTGCCCAGGACTGAGGAGTTTCCAGGGACTAGAACTTCCAGTGCTAAGGTCAAGACAATCCTGGGAACACCAGAAGAGTTGGTCACCTGTCTGATGCCTAGAGATAAGCTTACTGAAGACATCAGAGTACATGAGTTCAGTGTCACCAAGGCAGCTGGGGATACCACACTAGCCGTCTTCTGCACAAGAGTCCTCCACCAGTGTACATTAGACGGCAAGCCCAGCAAAGGACGTCCCTGGAATCCTGTCTCATGGTCCAACACTTAAGGCAAAAGGCCCCACCCTTCACCTGTTAACCCCATCACCACCAAAGGATGGGCCAATCAAGCGCTAGATCAGGGGACCTAACGGCCGGGCATCATGCCTGGCCTAAATACTGCTGTTGTTGTTTTAATTAATAGAGAGAAGTTGAAATACAGAGACTTCACATTTCAAAAGCAGATGTTTTTCAGCTTGTGGGTGAGAACTTGAGAGATCTGGTAACACTGGTCTCAAGTTCCTGCTTGCCAAAAATCTGCCGTGGCTGAGTAGCAGTTTCCTGCCTCAGAGGGGGCGTTTGTTTTCCAAATCCTCACCTCTCCACCTGGCCAGTTTGATTCTTTCCCTCACTTGGGCCCGGCAGGCATTTGAGTGTAAAAGGGTGAACCAAGGAAGAAGAAATGCTTCAGATATGGGTGATTCATATTTTAGATCTTCTTGTTGTTGTTAGGTGCCATGGAGTTGGTTCTGACTCATAGCGACCACACACAAAACAGAAGGAAACACTGCCTGGTCCTGCGCCATCCTCACAGTCGTTGCTGTGTTTGAGCCCATTGATGCAGCCACTGTGTCAATCCATCTCGTTGAGGGTCTTCCTCCTTTGGCACACCGTCTACTTTACCCAGCATGAGTCCTTCTCCAGGGACTGATCCCTACTGATAACACGTCCAGAGTACGTAAGAAGTCTCACCATCGTTGCTTCTAAGGAGCATTCTAGCTGTATTCTTCCAAGGCAGATTTGTTTGTTCTTCTGGCAGTCCATGGCATGTTCAATATTCTTCACCAACACCATAATTCTAGGTGTCAGTCCTTCTTTGGTCTTCTTAATTCATTGTCCGGCTCTAAAATTATTCAATTTCTTAGGGAAACTTTTAGAATACAAACATATGAGTTTTAAAACACGTAGATGATCTCGTTTGAAGGGAAACAATAAAAGAGAGCATGTTTTCAAATTTTCTTTAATGTTACATAGTTTCCAGAGGCCCCAAAACAAATATGTTCATTCAGCCAAGAGGAAATAAATACCTATTTTTCAAATTTTGAGAAGGAGTGAGGGAAATAAATGCTAACCAGAAAGTCATTATCTTCTCTTGGAAGGGAAGAGAAATCCAGAAATGTCATTCTCCTTTCTAAACCTTCATCAGATGAAAGGAAATCAGTAACACTTGCTTTACTTATATTAACTTGTTATCCAAAAACCCAAGAGTCGTGCATAGTGGTGATCCTAGATCAAAAAACTATATCCTACGTTAGTTTCTCTGCTTCTCCATGCTTTGCTTTCTTTTCAAGGGGCATCTGTCTTGGATTTGCTCTTGCATACATTTCTTAACTTAATGCTAAGTGAAATCAGATGAGAAAATAAAATCAAGTCATTGTAAAAAAGAACTCAAACCCTGGGTAAACCTTTAAACCTTGTTATAGACCCTTCTTTGATTTTCTGAGTCAAAGAGAAGAATTGTACCGTACCGTATGTTTTTATTTTCTTGGATTTACTCTGAAGTTCATATGTATCTAGAAATACACAATGCTAACAGCAATCCAAACTAAGTAATATCACTGTTTACAAGAACCTTCTCTTGAGAATGGACTTTAAATAGATTGCTTTAATCTCATCGAGTATAATGTAAACCTAGGTTGTAGACAGACATGCTGTTTTATCAGACAATATGTGTTTTAAATATGAATTTCAATGCATCTGGGCAGGAAGGAGCCTTCTGCTTGTTCACACTGTTGCCACTGTTTTCTTACATGGGTTCTACATCTCTCAGCTTTGCTACCTTCCTGGTCCTGAAGCCAAGTAAGTTTGTGCCCCCTGAATTAACCAAGAAGGTACTATGTAGTATTCAAAGAGCCATATTCAGAAAGAAAGTAAAAACTGTTCTGTGATCTTTGATTTAAAAAGAAATTCATGGATTTTAGGAAACAGACTGTGTTAGGTTTTTTATGTTTTTTGGGTTTTTTTCCTTTAATTGATACATGACCAAACTGAGATGATATTGTAGGAAAATCTAAGGAAATGATTTGGAGACAAACCCAATGTCATCCAGTCGATTCTGACTCATGGAGACCCCACGTGTACAGAGTAGAACTGCTCCATTGGCTTTCGAAGTGCCTGTAGGATGAACTAGAACCGCCAACCTTTAAGTTAGTAGTCAAGGGTTGAACCATTTGCACCACCGGGTCTCCAATTTAAAGACCCAAAAATCAAACCCACTGCCATCGAGTCAATTCTGACTCATAGTGACCCCACGGGGTTTCCAAGGCTGTACATTTCTGTGGAAACAGACTGCCACGTCTTTCTCCCACTGAGCAGCTGGTGATTTCGAATCATCGACATTTTGGTTAGCAGTTGATCGCTTTAACCACTGTGCCACCAGCAAAAAGAAAACAAACTCATTGCCATTGAGTTGATTCAGATTCATAGCAACTCTATTGGATGGAAATGAAACTGCCCTATAGGGTTTCCGAGGAGCGGCTGGTGGATTCAAACTGCCAACCTTTTGGTTAGCAGCCGAGTTCTGAACCACTATGCCACCAGGGATCCACTGAACCACCAGGGATCCTTAATTTAGAGACAGTGCTTCTCAAACCTCAGCGTGCATCGGATTCACCAGGCAGGCTTGCTAAAGCACAAATTTCTGGGTCCCACCCCCAGGGTTCTAATTCAATAGGCCTACAGCCCAAGAATTTGCATTTCTAACAAGTTTCCAGGTGTTGCTGATACTCCTTGTCCAGCTTTGAGAACCACTGGAGTAAGAAATACCTAGGGACTCAAAATAGTTATTTTTAAAAAGAAGGAAACCAATTTTGTCAAATCTATGTTTCAGGATACATGCACACATACCCACAAAGACTTAATTCTCCTTACTAAATGGTTAAAATTCCTTTAGACAGAACTTTGTGTAAGCAAGAATGACAGTAGGGAATTTCTGGAAAGCGATAATAGAAGATTTAGAAGGAGATGGTTTAGAAATGTGACTTGTGGGTTAGTTTTTATAAACAGAGAGAACACTGACTTTAGAAAAACCTATCTTGACCTAGTCAACACCAAAGGCCAGTGTGGTTTGGGACACTTATTTACAAAGATGATTCATACCACACATAGATAGATTACTTAGGTCTTGTTGG
Organism: Dugong dugon; assembly: GCA_030035585.1. Classification (NCBI taxonomy): domain Eukaryota; kingdom Metazoa; phylum Chordata; class Mammalia; order Sirenia; family Dugongidae; genus Dugong; species Dugong dugon. The sequence continues at coordinate 72,720,751 of CM057479.1, forward strand.
AAAAAAAACTATTTTTATTAACTTGCTAGTAAAAAAAATAACCTCTGTTATGATCTTTAACCATACTGTGCGTCAGGCATTAAAAAAAAGAAACACACACAATGCATCAATTAGTTCTGTCAGAAACCAATCTAATTAATCTCAACATGATAGAAGGTGACTGAGCCTATTACCTTATCACTGAGTGTCAGTCCATCTCGTTCAAGGTCTTCCTCTCTTTCACTGACCCTCTACTTTACCAAGCATGATGTCCTTCTTCAGGGACTAGTCCCTCCTGATGACACGTCCAAAGTATGTGAGACAAAGTCTCGCCATTCTTGCCTCTAAGGAGCATTCTGGCTGTACTTCTTCCAAGACAGATTTGTTCATTCTTCTGGAAGTCCATGGTATATTCATTCAGAACCCCGTATACCACGCCTTGACCACAGACCACAGTACAGGTCAAGTGAGGGCCGCGATGGGTGATCTGGGGAACCATCTACAGTGCCTGAGGAGAAACCAACAGGTCGTGCTAAACGGTAGTGGTGACCAGAAGGAGAAGACATTTTTATGAGTCCACAGGAGACACTCCTGGGTTCTTTATCAAGAGGGGAGGTGAGAGCCAGAGAAGTTTGAATGACACCATTAAGATGATCCCATTACTGCCCGCAGGCTACTGAAGCCAGCAAAGAAGGTTTGGTTACAAATCGCAGGAGAATAGGAAGAGAAATGAGAGAGACTATTAAATAATAAAAAGAGAAGAGCTGAAAGCAAACAGAAGAGCAAAACCAGATGAATCTGACCACATGCTCATAGAGGTGCATGTACTCTGACTCCAAAGCAATCTGTCCATCAGGGTTCCACCATTACTATTAGCAGCCTCGTAAGTAAGATAAACAAGGAACGTTCCCCATGTCTATGGCATGCCCATGAGATTACTTTGGTCGTTAGACTAAGGGACTGCTCTTCTAAATCAAAATGCATCCTACACTGAGTGCTCCTGCTCGTCATAGTGACGAGAGAAAATGTGCAAGGTGCCCATTTAGGGACTTTGAACACATCGATATGCAAACCGCTAAAAAGCCCATTTCCATTCACTCCCCATTTTGGGTTTTTTGTTTTTTTTTTTAATACCAATTTTAGGGCGCAGGTGACCTATAACCACTCAAGACAGTTTCTGCACGACCCCGTTTCATTCAGCATCAGGACTGTAATCAATACCCTATTTCCTCTAATATTCATAGGCGTCAGCTCTGAAAAATGACTTCATCCTATATGTATTGTGTCATTTGGAATTTTGAATTTAAAAGGGCACATCTGCACGGCCCAAGAAAATGACTGAAAATGGGCTTAAAGGTAGGATAATGGCCAAAGCCCTAGGCCCTGGAATATTTCTGCCCCCTCCAAGAAAGCCACAGCTCTGTGACCACTTATGATTTGTTCAGATAATTTATAAGAAATTGCATACCCATCTCATCTTCACAAACCAAGACATCACTTTCAAAAGAGAGTGGAATAAAAATAAAGCTTCCATCTCTCTCATTCTCTGGGAAATTACCGACTCAAAAATATTATTCTTCTGCTTCTGGTGTTCTTTTCTTTCCTCTAAAGGAGATCTGGGCTAATGTAGATTTATTTGTTAAGTGCAACTCCTTTGCCTGTCAAAAAAGAAAAGAAAGAAAGAAAAAGAGGGAAGGGATGTTTGAAAAACCTTAATAACCAAGAATATGAGTTTTGAGTATATAGAAATAGAAAATAATTTCCTCATAAAAATAAAAGAGAAATTATGATTTATTTTGTCACAAGATCTACAGATAGACCTTGAAAATATACTTCTGTTTGTGCACAGGAATTTTGGGTTCAGTTCTCTGGAGAATTTTCTCAGCTCTGCCAAGCTTGGTAGCTCATGAGGCATTTCCTCAGACTTTTCAAAACTTATTGGAATTAGTCTCTGTCCCCAGCTACAGAGAGGAACAAAAAGGTTTCTTCAAGAGTTTTTTATATTTTATGTTCTAATACAGGGTAGAGAGGAAGGAGTATTTCTCAGCTCTAGCACATAGTATATGTCTGTCAGGGGAAGTGGTACAGAATTGGGGTCTGTGATAAAATACACAATCAAAAAACTGTAAAACACCAGTTAACTCATTATGGTCTCGTTTTCAAATAATTTCGTCTGTCCACTGATAGAATGTAAGCTGAGGCTTTTGGAAACTTAAGAACAAATAAGAGCCTACGCTTTGTGAAATCCAACCTATATAGAGTCACTTACCTGAAACTATTGTTTACAGATCGTTAATCACTTCTGAATTTCATCGGAGCTTAAAGTGCCCCAGAACATCTTTAAATTTCCAGGTTAGAACATTGTAAGAGAAAAATGAATTAATCATCCATCTGATATATATGTATTTGTTGCCTATTCTGAACTATATTCTACAAGTCTTGGAAGATAAAAATGCATCCACCCAATCGGTTGTTCTTAGCTGCCTGGAGGTCGCCCCGACTCAGGGCAACCTCATGCACGTGCGGAGAAAATGATGCAGATCAGACCGCTGTGCTTCACAGGGTTTTCACTGGCTGATTTTCCAAGTAGATCACCAGGCCTTTCTTCCTAGACCATCTTAGTCTGGAAGCTCCGCTGATAACTGTTCAACATCACTGCCACACGCAAGCCTCCTCTGACAGACCAGTGACGGCGGCAAATGAGGTGCATTGGCCAGAACTGAACACGGGTCTCACACGTGAAAGGTGAGCAATCTGCCACCGAACCACCAGCGCCTCGTGGGGTCACCCATAAAGAGCTTAAAATGCAATGGGAAAGTAAGAGTCACGTATAGGAAAATACTAGTAACAAAATAACATTATGTATAATAAGTAGATTCATATGATTACAAAACATAAGGTGATATTTACATAACACAGTATAATCAAGTGCTGTTTTCTTCTTTCCAGCAATAAAAGAGGAAAACGGTTAGGACTTAACAATATAGCCTGTTACGTATCGGTCTATATGTATCAGGGAATATTGCCTATACATACACACATATACATTGTAAGTGTGTTTTCCAAAAGTCTATGATCATAAAAATCACCTGTGTAACTGATTTGCTTATAAGCCCTCTCCAGAGGCACTGAAATTAAATTTTCAGAGAAGGAGCTTGAGAATCTGTATTTTTAACAAGCCGTAACTGATTCAGATCAGGCAAGTTTAGAAAACACTACACAACAATCCCATGAAAATATTATTATTCCAATTTAACAGTTGTGGTTAAGAGCGCAGCTGCTAACCAAAAGGTCGGCAGTTCGAATCCGCCAGCCACTCCTTGGAAACCCTATGGGGCAGTTCTACCCTGTCCTAGAGGGTCACTATGAGTCGGAATCGATTCGACGGCAAAGGGTTTGGTTTGATTTTGGTTTACGTAATAGTTGAGAAAACTAAGACTCAGAGGGATTAATTACCTACTCAGAGGATACTCGAGTTAGGATAACACAATATGACTTCCAAAACTGTGGTTCTTTTCACAGCATCAAGCTGCCTTTGTCCTCTGAGAAAATGATCAGGTTGGATGTGGGAACATGGAATCAAAATAGTATAGAAAAATCAATTTCTATTACTGATAAAAACAATGTTACAATCTCTTTTAAAGAGCTAGAGAAAAGAATACTGAGCCCTTGAAATAAGAACATCTGTGTCAGAGGTAGAAGGTAAACATTTACGGGAAAGCTAAGGCTTTTTGTTCCGTGAGGAAATCCGAGAACACATTCAAACAAGAAATGAGGTTTATCCTATCGCTTCAAGGAGCTACAGAAAAAGGCCAGTGCACGTGGTAAAAAAAATACTCCAGACTAAAGACAGGAAAGCTATTCTGACAAACTAGGGACATAGGTTGCTGCCATCTGTTGTTTTCTGACTCTACCTGTGTAAGGAACAAAATGGCGGGACCCCGAGATGTAGGAAAGCTAGCTAATGGTACAGGAAAGGCGTCAGGAGGAAGAAGAGACTCAGTCTCTAGCTAGGAAGAAAGCTAAAATGTAAGGTGATGTCCTAGCCAAGTAAACCGGAGCCAAGCTGTGAAGAAGCATAAATGCTTTAGTTTTAGGTGACAGCAGAAGAGCTACTTAACTTAGGTTGTCTTTTGATGGATGTTAGGAGGTCCGTGAACACCTTCCACCACCCGTCTGCCAGTTTGTCATACTTCGTGTTGCTGTGATGCAGGAAGCTATGCCACCGGCATTTCAGATACCGGAAGTGTAACTCATGGTGGACAGATTGCAGCGGAGCTTCCAGACTAAGACAGACTAGGAAGAAAGGTTTGGCAATCTACTTCCAAAAATCAGCCAACAAAACCCTATGAAGCACAACAGAATGTTGTCTGACACAGTGCTGGAAGATGAGCCCCCTATGTGGGAAGCGCTCCAAATATCCAGTGGCGCAACAATGAGCATACCAGTGACGGTGAAGATGGTACAGGGCCTGAAGACGTTCACTCTGTTGTACGTGGAATCACCAGATGCAGCAACATGGACAACACGAGCAGCAACAAACGAACAGCTTGAAACAGCATATACAATTTTGTGTGACTATATGTTGTCCAGGAAAGTCTACGGAGCCCCTGTTGTTGTTGTTGTTCGGTGCCGTTGAGTCAGTCCCCACTCATAGTGACCCATGTACAACAGGACAAAACCTTGCCTGCTCCTGCACCGTCCTCACAATCATTGTTATGGGGTCCCTACTTGGTGCAAATGGTTAAGCACTGGCTACCAATCAAAACGTTGGCAGTTTGAACACACTCAGAGGCACCTCGAAAGGAAGGCCTGGCAATCTGCTTCCAAAAAGTCACAGCCATGAAAACCTCATGGAGCACAGCTCGACTCTGAAACACATGGGGTCACCATCAGTTGGACTTGTTGTCTCTAAAACAACTAGCTCATTTAGTTTGGGTTTCGGTTGTAAGAGTTTGTAGCTTTCACGGATTTCTCATTAAGGTGAGGCATTAAAAAAAAAGTTCAAATGAATGGTGAGAACATTTTTAACCAGCTCAAATAGATTTAAAAAAAGAATAGGTGGTGCTAACACACGCACAAGGAGCCCTGTTGATGGAGTAGTTCAGTGCTCGCCTCCTAACCTGAAGATGGACTGTTGAATCCACCAGCCAGTCCTTGGGAGAAAGATGTGCCAGTCTGCTTCTGTAAAGATTTACAGGCTTGTAAACTCTATGGGGCAGCTCTACTCTATCCTAAAGGGTCGCTATGAGTCGGAATCAACTTAACAGCAACGGGTTTTGGGTTTTTGGTAACAGGCCTATTTTTTAGAATCAGGCAAATCAAGAGAATTCAAGGTAGTGGCGTGCTGGTAAACACTTACAAACTGGCTGTCCCAGAGGAACAAGCCTGATTGATAGCATTTTCTGATTTCTGTGGTGTAAAATGTCCCACCATGGTGAGTTTCAAGCCACCAATGAGATGTTGATGAACTCACAAATTTCCAGAAAGTTTAATCATCGGCTTTGGCAAGCCTGTAGAAACCAGCTCTGACAGACTCGACTCAAGGTGAGTTCTTCCTTCTCAGCTCCAAGAGAAAATTAAAATTAGGAGTTGTTAATGAAAATAAAACCTAAAAACAAACAAACCCATTGCAGTTGAGTCAATTCTGACTCATAGCGACCCTATAGGACAGAGTAGAACTGTCCCATAGGGTTTCCAAGGAGCAGCTGGTGGATTCGAACTGCTGACCTTTTGGTGAGCAGCCTGAGCTCTTAACCACTGCACCACCAGGGCTCCTGATGAAAATAGTGGCACCTATTTTTGTACACATTTTGTGTTTAAATATTGCTTTAGATAGAATGCTTTCTAAAAGCCTTTTTGAAGTGTTTAACCCAATTTAAAAGAATCAAATGAATAAAGCTAAAGATTTCTCTAAAAGTTGTGACAAAGAGGTTACTTTCCGTGACCCTAATAGTCCCCACCATGTTTTCTCCTTTTCAGAATGGGCAACTGAAGGCTTGACATAACCAACGCCAAGGTGAACTTTTAAGTTTCTTTTTCTCTTTGCCTTCTCCTCTTTCACATACCCTTGTTAACGGCTTTGTTTTGTGCATGCCTTTGTTAATGACTCCGTTTTATGGCTTAGGACCCCCACCACAGGAAGATGAGAGCCCAGATGTCAGAGACGTGTATCTTTAGCCTGACAAGGAAGTGTCCGGTTCCCCATCTCTTTAGTATGATAAAGAGTCTCTTGTAATTATCTTGGAGTGAATAACAACACTTCTAACCTTTGTAAAATTCATACATAAGCTCTGATGTAAAAATGCCTTTTGGGACTTCCTTAAGGACAGCCTGCGTTGCTGTTGGGTCCCCGGTGGTGTACACTTCCTGAATTAAAACTGTCTCTCTCATTTTGACTTGGAGTATGTTTCATCAGCTCGACTGCTCCAGGGCACAGACCCTATTCGGGTAACAATTTCTGTAGAAAAACTCACTGCAGGGAAAACGGTGCTATGGTTTGAGAAAGAAACCAGGCTTCTTCGAGAGCAGTGGATCCCAAGATACGAGTATCTGGACCAGCAGCATCAGCATCAGCATCACCTGAGAACTTGCTAAAAACGAAAAATTCTCATGATCCCACCCAAATCTCCTGAATTCTGGGAGTGAGGACCAGCAATTCATGATTCAACAGGACCTCCAGGGCATGGTACTTTGGACATGTTATCAGGACGGACCAGCCCCTGGAGAAGGACATCATGCTTGGTAAAGTAGGGTCGGCAAAAGAGAGGAAGACCCTCAATGAGATGGATTGACACAGTGGCTGCAACAATGGGCTCAAGCATAACAACAGTTGTGAGGATGGCGCAGGACAGGGCAGTGTTTCCTTCTGTTGTACACAGGGTCATTATGAGTTGGAGCCAAGTCCACAGCACCTAACAACAACAACAACAAAGTTTGGGAACCACTTATCTAAAGCAATGGTTCTCACATTTCAGTGTGCACAAGAATTCCTGGAAGAACTTGTTAAAAATGCAGATTCCCAGCACTCAACAACTCAATTAGAATCTCTAGGGTGGGGTTCAGGAAGAGTGTAGTGTTTTGTTTTCTTTTACTTTATTTTATGTATTTGCATAAGCTGTAATTTGCAATGCAGACCCACTGGGTGGGGGGTGAAGAAACAAACTTTTTATCATAAAACTTTTTAAATATGCCTAAAAGTAGAGACAATAATAATAAATCCTCTTGAAATTATCGCTTGGCTTAAACTAATATCAACGTTTTGTCTGTTTTATTTCTTATCTCCCACTTTGTTTTTTAGCTTGTTTTCTGCTGGAGAATTTTAAGGCAATTCCGATATCATATCATCTCACCAGCCAACACTTACGTATGCGTCTCTAACAGATAAGAGCCTTTTGATTTTCATTGCTACATTGCCATTATTAGAGTCAACAAAATGAATAACAATCCCTTCATAGCTTTGTCTTTTTTGTGGTTGGTCCATACACTGCATTTGTTTGCTATCTTTTAAGTCTCTTATTCTATAATAGTTCTTCCTTTCTCACCCCAAATTTTAATGTTATTTATTTGCTGACAAAACTGGGTCATGTGTCTCTAGTTTTCCTCACTCTGGACTTGGCTGACGGTATCCTCGTGATTTTGTTTAACACGTCCATCTTTCTCCCGTATTTCCTATAACCTGGTAGGTAGACCAGTAACCGTATGCTATCAGGAGGTACGTATGCCTGGTTGTACCACTTCTAGTGATCTTAAATTCATGAATAAATTCAGGTGTCATCAGAATGATCCATCCAGTATAAAATTCCCCATCAACACCTCTCCTAACAGTCTGAACATCCATTAATGATTATTGCCAAGATTGATTCTTTCATTAGGGTTTACAACATAGTAATTTTCTAATTTTGAAAATTGTTCTATATATTTCAGCTGGAATTCTTCTATAAAGATCTTTCTCTCAGAATGTATTTGGTTATCTGGAAATACTTGATTCAAGAAAAGCAATAGTTGGTTCAAGAAAAACAGGATGCTTTCCCTTTATTTGCAAGTTTTAGAACAATAAGTTGGTGCCCTAATAACTTCGAATGTGAGTAAGATTTTTATTTGCTTGTTTTATTTTTTAACTATCATTATGAATTCATGAATATTTACATATTTGATGTACATCAATACATTGTGGTCAATATTCTTTCTAGTATTCAAATTATCACGTCTTTGGTTCCAGTAGCCTTTAATAGCGTCCTTAACTTTCTGAAACAAGCAGCTATCTCAGGCTCAGCTTGTACATTTCCTGCCCCAGACCAGGAATCAGCCATTTATCCAAGGATCCCTGACTTCTTTGAGTAGAGACTGGTATTTAAAGACACGATGAAGATGTTCGGGTACTCATTCTGACTAAGCTTTTTCTGTGGGCAGAGCTAGGATAGACATCGTTTTTTTTTTTTTAGAAGGAAAATAAATCATGGGTTCATACTGCTGTTTGTGATTCACATTTAACATTACCAAGTTTTTATTTGATTTTTTTCTAAACTAATTATTTGAATTTCAAACTAACAATACCAGTATTACTACTAACTAACAAACAAAGCCAAACCAGTTGCCATCAAGTCAATTTTGACTAATGGCAACCGTATGTGTTTCAGAGTAGAACCATGTTCCACAGAGTTTTCAATGGCTGATTTTCCAGAAGCAGATTGCCAGGGCTTTCTCGCAAGGTGGCTCTGGGCAGATTCAGACTCGCAGGCTTTTCAGTTAGTAGCTGAGCGCTTAACCTTCTGTGCCACCCAGGGACTCCCACTGCTAACAAAATAGCTGTGAAATATAGTTAAGATTTCTGTCCCATAAGAGATGTATGGTCAAAAATACTGTGTTTTCAAGCCATCTGAAAGAATTATTTTCTCTGTGTTGTTATGATACCATCGGTATATCCTGAAACAGCCTAGTTCACACAAACCTCACTAAGAACAAAACAGTAACCCCCTGTTAAACTTTCAGAGCAATAACCATAAGATGACAACAGTCAAATATTAACCTTTATCCCCAAGAATGTGGCCCCAGACATCCTTTTAACTCAGTACTGAAGTCACTCCTGAGGTTCACCATTCAGCCAAAGATTAGACAGGCCCATAAAACAAATAATAACACATGTAGCTCAACCACGTATACGAGACTCAATGGGCACACCAGCCCAGGGCAAGGACAAGAAGGCAGGAGGGGACAGGAAAGCTGGATGAATGGAAAAGGGGAACCTAAGGTCGAGAAGGGGAGAGTGTTGACAGGTCTCAGGGTTGGCAACCAACGTCACAAAACAATATGTGTATTGTTTAATGCCAAACTAATTTGCTCTGTAAACCTTCATCTAAAGCTTAACAAAATAAAAAATAAAGGAAAGAAAAAAAAATTAACCCTTGACCAGAACCTTGAGCCCAAAGGTCAGAAAACATAGTCAAAATCACTTCCCTAGGCAGAGACTTAACAGGATAATAAGGGAAGCTAAGGTTATAATGAGGTTAGGGCCGTGCTGCACTTGCGTAGTATGTTAGGAAGTATAGAAACCTATAGTTGTATGATTTGTTAAGAACGTCCTCCTGCCTCGGAGTGTAAAAGACCTGACCTGTGTCACCCAAGACAAGCAGAACCTGAGGACTGCATTCCTCTCTCCTCGGACTGGGCGCGGCTCAGAATAAATCATCTCTTTGTTCCTCACCCTGGTGCTCTCTTCATTGGCAAAAGTCGTACCGGGCCAAACCCAGATCCTGAGCTGGGTCACAGTTATGCCACCTACTTGGTATACTCTTAGGCTAATTTGCTTCCATTGGTTTTAAATTTTGGAGGATGGCTTTTTTCTTTTTCTTCTTTCTCTCTAATTTATAAAGTATTTACACGATTCCAAATTTGAAAACTGGAAAACAAGGTGCATTCAGAGAAGTCTAGCCTTCATGTGTGTCTCCTGCAGTTCAATATTTTAATATAAACAAATGTGTGTACCTATTGGTGTGCCACTTCCTTTTCTTACACATAAGGAAGCATATATTGTTCTGTCCCTGGCTTTTTACATTGAACAGTATATGCTGGACATTACATCATCTTAATCTACAGAGACACTCCTCATTCCTTTGTACAGCTGCATAACCACCCCATTACATAGTTATAAACCAAAGAGAAAAAGAAAACCTGTTGTCGTGGAGTCAATTCCAACTCATAGCGACCCTATAGGACAGAGCAGAACTGCCCCAGAGGGTTTCCAAGGAGCGAACTGCCCTTTGGTTGGCAGCCGAACACTTAACCACTGCGCCGGGTAGTTCTACCACCATTGATTCAATCAGTTCCCTTCTAACGGACATTTGGATTCTTTCCAGGTTGTTGCTGTAACAAACAATGCTGAAATGAATAGTTCTATGTATGTGGTATTTCGTATTGTTTTCCCCAGTGTGTCTGTGGAAATTGCTTCATTCTTAGAAGAGGGATATCTGGGTTAAGAGTTAAATTCATACGTGATTTTGGTAGATGCTGACTGCCAAACCACCAACCCCAAGATGTACCATTTGCAATTCCCAAGACAGCGGATGACTGTGCTTATTTCCCCACTGCCTTACCAACAGATACATTGTCAGACATCTTCATTTGTTCCCATTGAACAGGCGAGCAATGGTCCCTCTGTGTAGTTTTAATAACATTTCTCATTTTGTGAGCAAGAGATTAAGAGCTGTTTACGTTACTTTCTTCTGTGAACTGTCTGTTCATATTTCTAGCCCGTTTTTCTATAGATTGTGTGTGTATAAAGTTTTTTTTTAATGTAATTACATTTACCAATCTTTTGCTTATGTATTTTGAGTCATAGCCAGGAACATTTTTTCTTCTTCCAGGTTATAGAAGAATTCACCCGTATTTCCTTACAGTTCTTATTTGTATCCGGAATCTTAAACAAGCCCCTGAAGAGATTTTTAGGTGTACCAAAGTACCGGCTTACAAATCGAAGTTTATAAAGCGATGTCAAACGATTCAATTACCATGTGAGAAATATTTAATTAGTAGCCATTTTCATGTTTTTCTTAATTCTTCTGAATGATGTCAGTCTGAAATCTTCTTGCCTGCGTGACAAAATGTTTCATTAGTAAAACAGAAAAAGATTGTTTCTGGAGTAATTTATGTTCCCTATAAATGAACATATTTAATTTTTTAAAATCTTGCCTTTCTAGGAGAAGACAACATAAACCATTACGATGCAGCCCACAATCCAGCCAATCAAGAGCAGAATGGGGACCAGAAGCCGTGGTGATTGAAACTCTGCTTTGAAAAAGGAAGAAGAGAAAGGAGATTAGGCAGGCCATGGTGGTATTAACTCTTCTGAACCAAGAGAATAAGAGGAATCTCTAGTCACATCCAGACCTGATTGTTGTTTTGTTTCTCACAAATGGCAAAGTGACTCTGTGTAAGCCCCTGGTATTTGGAATAGAAGAGTTGGGTTCAAGCCACAGGTGTTTCATTTACACTTATGTGACCTTGGGCAAGTCTGAGCTGGAACGCCCTTATTTGTATAGAGGGGTAATGAAACTTGTGTGTTCTCCCTCCCAGAGCTGTTGTGAGGATCAAATGATACAATGCATGTGCAAGAGTTTTTTAAGCTCTGACCACCGTGTGTGTGTTGGGTGTATACAGAACACATTCATGCGTTTGTGTGACAATACGTAGAGAAGCTGCTTACGTAAAAACAATCCAAAATGACTCCACGGAAATTTCTACTAAACTAAACAATCATAACATAGAGAAAGATGTTGAAAACTGTTCGTGGCTTCCATGGCTGACTTTAAATCTTAAATATTTACAGGAAAAGGAAAGCATCACACCTTATAAAATCACTCTTGACTAGAGAAAAGAGATTCTTTTTTTTTTTTTTTTTTTTAATTTGTTTAATGTACCAGTCAGCTCTGAACCGTGAATCTATGGGCAGCAGTAAAACAGCACACGTATAAAAGTACGTGAGTACACACAGTTCCTCCTATCTGTACGCTTATCTGTAAAGAGCAATTTATAAAAGCATCTTTTCTTTATAACCTGTGCATCTCCACTGTGGTCTTCCAGGCAAACACTTATACACACACACAGAGACACACACACACTCCACAAATGGATTCAGAAACAGCACAGAAAGGCGATCTATAGAACTAATGTCCCCATGTCAAAGACTCAGCTCTAGTCTTAATTGAAAAGCACAATTAGATCTTATGCCATGAGCTAACAAAGAGAACGCATATCCTTAACAATCACCCTCCGATTACTATTCCCATCACTTTAAATATGTGAAGTTTTTTTTTAAAAATCCTATTAAAATAAAATCATCCGGAGAGGAGACATTTCTAAAATTAGAAGACACTGTTACAAAAGCAAACTTTCTGAAGTGAGAATGAATTTAAATACTTTCGATCTATTTTTTCAAAAATGTTGGTGTTCCTCTCAACTCTGCCAAACTCCATGGGTGTTCCTCTCTTCTCCATCCCACTGTGACCTTGGAGAAGACATTAAGCTCTAAATGAAAACGCTTCTCGCTACCTGTCATGATGTTGCTTTAAGGATAAAGGCAGCGTTAGGCTTTACTCTCATTTGGAAAAAAGCCTTTTTTTTTTTATGAATTTGGATGCCATTACAGCGAAATTACCTAACAATAATTTCTGAAGTGTTCCTGTGACTTAGTATTTTTCCCAATTTTAAAGAACTTGCAAATTAATACTGATATTTTAATTGAAACTATGTATTATATGTAAGCATATTTAATACAATTCTAAAACATATATACTAAAGGCCTAAGTGTAAGCATCTCATTATTTACTATTCCTTGTAAAACCGTACAATTAACTGTGCATTTTAACACTCTAAGTATGCCTGTATTAGTACTATTATTCCTTTAACACTAACATTTGAAGAAAAGTTTGATCCCAATCTGTAGCATATTGTTTGGAAATAGGAATAAATAGTAACACAACATACTCTGCATATGTCACTTACATGAATACCACATACAAGCACAAAATCTCTCTTTAACGTGAAGAGTCATTTCAAAATGCTTCTCTCTGAGTATGCCAAAGTAGTTACACCTGGAAGAATTCTTAAGGGTACTGTGCTTTGGAATAAGACAGTCCAGGTTCTGGTGTGTTACCATGGGCCTGTTACCCAACTTTTGTGCCTCGGTTGCATTATCTGTAAAATGGGGATGGTAATAGTACTGCATATCGCATGAGGTTGTTGTCAAGAATAAAAGCAATAATTTGTGCAAATCCTTAACAACTTCTTAGACATAGAGATAGATAGATAGAGAGAGAGACAGATAGATGGTAGATTGATAGACAGATTGGAGTCCACCATTTTTCTTAAATATAAAAAATATTTAAAACCAGAAAAAAATAAATTCAGATGGAGAATGTCTTAGACGTGACTGAGCTCAACATTGTCACTTTACAGGGAGAAACAGGCTCAGAGAGGCAGAGGGACTTCCCCAAGCTCACAAGCATATTTCGTAGCATATCTGACATGGAACTCAACTGTCCTTAATTTTGGTCCGGCATCTCACAAAACCTCAAATCTAATACAAGTGAATAAATGATTTCTAACATATCTTTCAAAATAAGCACAAGCATTATTAAGTGTTTTTGCTTATTCCTGTCAAAATTATTCATAAACTATAGGAATAGTCCATAAATTGCATATCTCATGAACTTTTTCTTTGCAGTCACACTAACATATACAGTTAACGTTCCTTCAGCAGAGACACAGCACACTTCAGAATGACTGGGAAACGCCAAACACCATAAAATAATCCCGAGAGCCTTGGAGACTTGTTTTGCCAAGAGATTCTGATGTTTTAAATCTTACCTTTTTCAGCCATTCTTCCTATTGTTGAGTGGGTTGGTTGGGGCGATGCTTACCTCTTTGTTGTTGTTATCAAGCGTCTCCTTGAACTTTAAATAGAGAAATATCTGAAGAATGTGGCAGCTGTCTCTCTCCCAACTACCAACTGTGTGCCGGGTGATGTAAGTCATTGGAAAGCAGAACTCTGGCTCTTCTTCACGTTGTTACTATGGAGAAAGCAAAGGGCTAGAGAGCCTAAAAGTTCAAATAAACTGAGTTATGCAGATGTTTAATCTGCCCAGCGTTCTGAGATCACATGAAGGAAGTGTTCAGAGAAGGGAGGGCACTGCAGAGGAAGAATGGCATTCTGGACATCGGAAGTGCACACATTGTATCAAGAAGACAGGGTGATACAATTGAAAGGGAGAACTTTGCGGATGGACAGACCTGGTTTAAATTCCAACTCTGCTACTTCTGTAACGTGGGCCAAGTTGCTTCGCCCGGGCATCAGTTTGTTATCTTTTTAAATAATATAACACCTATTAATGGAAGTACACAGTGGTTAAGAGCTATGGCTGCTAACCAAAAGGCCATAAGTTAGAATCCACCAGCCTCTCCTTGGAAACCCTATGGGGCAGTTCTACTCTGTCCTGTAGGGTCACTATGAGTCGGAATCGACTCAATGGCAATGGGTTAATGGAAGTGCCATAGAGATTAAATGAAATAGCTATGTGAAATATAGATTGTTCATTACTATATCCCAAGATGCAAAAGATAAAATAAAAAATTATCCTTTCATTGGAACTATTCTAAAACAGAAAAGGATAATATAAATGTACTAGAAACTGAACATTAACTCAAGAGGCTGTGGTGTTGTCGAGAACTCTCAGCCAGGAGTCATAAGCTTGTTGTTTTTATTAGCAATGTATAAAAATAGGACATTTCATTTTTCAAAATCCAGCCTGGTTTATGTAGCATGACCTAGATAATTCTCTAGGTTCTCAATGAGATAACTTTAAATTCTGGTTCTGGATGAAAAGTTTTGGAAAGTGACCCTGAGACCAACTTCCAAAAAAATCCTACATAAGATTTTCCTATTTGCAGGGCTGTACTACCACTAAATATTAAGAAGGTCCTCCTAGATAAGGTAAGTCTTGGCTGATCAAACCCATCTCCACTGGGCTCTAAAAGCTATGTTTCCACACAAATGACCATGTCATTCCACTGCTAACAATCCATCGGTGGTTCCCCATTCTCTACAGAATAAAAAGCTGAACTCCTAGCTAAGTCACCTGATAAGCCACATGTCTATACTCTGCCATTTGCAATTATGCTTCAGCTGCACTGAACTCCTTCCTGTGATGTGAATTAAGAATGCTCCTACACCACACACATAAGCAAAGAGAATATTTCATTTTTGACCTTGAGTAGTGTACCTATAGATTCGAGTGTGCAGCCAGCGATCTGGCATGTTTATTGCATGTTTATCTCATTTAAGTCAAGTTGTCATCTCTCTTTCTCTTTCTCTCCTGTTTAATACTGAAAAAAGTGCTTTGTTGCACGAGGTACAGAAAGAGAGGAAAAGAGAGAGAACATAAATTGTCTATGAAACAAAATCCTCTGCTTACCCGGTAGAGTCAGGTTTGTTTGTTTGTTTTTAATATTAACTAATTATATATTGAACAAAGGTTACTTGAGGGAAAGAGAGACAACAAAGTGGTCATTAATTTCATGTAAAAAAACACTAAACATTTTTGAATTAAATAGGTTAAAATCAACACTGTATCTTAAGACAGAGCCCTGGTGGCTCAGCTGCTAACCAGCAGGAATTAACTTGACTGCAACAGTTTTTTTTTGGCCTGGAATTATAGTAAATGGACCCAAACATGGTAGATGCTCAGTGGGTCTTCACTTGATGCAGTATAATGTAGCTTATTTTGCATTCTAGATAGATTTATTTACGGCAATACCTAAATAAGTAATTATAAGATGATCTTAGCTATATGCCAGGCTCACAATACATGCTTAAACAGAGAATGCTTTCTAGTGAATGTGATGGTTAAGGTTGTGTGCCAACTTGGCTGGGCAACGATTCTCAACGTTTTGGCAGTCATACGATGTTGTAACCCGTTCCATGACGAGATTTGATATAATGTGATCACCTCCATGATGGGATCTGCTGTGAGTAGTCAATCTGTTGAAAGAGAGTTTCTTAGGGCACATGGTCTGCATCAAATATAAGTGGACATTCTGGCAAGGCTCAAGGGCTTTTGCTTGCCCTGGATCCTGCAACTGGCTCCTATTCATCTGACCTCCTGTTCTGGGGACTTGAGCTAGCAGCTTACTTGCAGTCTTGCCTGCCAATCTAGGGATTCATCGATCTTCACAGCCTGTGAGCAACAGCCCTACTCTCTGACCTGCTGATCTTGGGTTTGCCAGCCCCTGTGGCTATGTGAAACAGGAGAAGCCTGTACCCGGACCCACGGGTGTGGGAAGTTCCGGTCTCTACAACCACGTGAGCCAATTCCTTGATATAAGTCTCTCTCTATATATATATGTATATATGTATATGCTTTACTGGTTGTGCTTCTCTAGAGAAACCAGCCTAAGACAGTGAAACATCAATATATTTCATTATTCAGCTTTTCTTTACTGTATTTCATTACTAGTAACACTGGGATGGAGCCCTCGTGGTGTAGCAGTTAAGAGACATGGCTGCTAACTAAAAGGTCAGCAGTTCAAATCCACCAGCCACTCCTTGGAAACCCCATAGGGCAGTTCTACTCCATCCTATAGAGTTGCTATGAGTCAGAATTGACTCGATAGCAACAGGTTTGGTTTTTGGTTTTGGTTTAACATTGCAATAATCTGTAGAACAATATAAGATCAAATGAGGGAGGGTGACACTAGTGAAAATGGAGGAAAAAGAACCTCCAAAGATTCTTTCCCCCATAAAGGCAACCAGAAAACTGGCATTAATTTCAAAATCAATTTTTGAAATTAATTTTCAAAAGCTTACAGAAATCTGATGAACGTTTATTCAAGAAAAATGGCTGAATCTCAGTAAGAACGGTGAGCTTTGTGATGTTTTAATTTGGTCTATTACCATCTCCCTCCAGCTACATGGTATCCTTGAAAACCAGTTGCAGTGGAAACCAGAAGCCTAGCAGCCACCAGCGGTGAATAATTGGCTTGGGACTCTTACAAAGCCTCATTCCCAGAGAATTCTCCTGAGTTGACCTATTTGGTGGTTCCCTGGAAGACCTCACTTTCAGGGCTGTCATTATTTGACCTGACTCAGAGCTCGCCCATTGTGAAAAGCCTCTTCCCATAACTGCTGGGAGCATTTGCTTAAAATAATTAGAGGCAGTTGTTTAGCTTCACAGCTACCTGAGGCAGTGAATAACAGTTGCAGGGGGAGCAATAGGCTAACTAAAAAGCCGAAAAGAAGCTAGGGAATTAAGTGTCCATAGGGGCTTTGACCGCCTCCAGATATTCCTGGTAATCTAGGAGACCATGCACATGCCTTAGGCTACGTGCATGTCCAGTGCTGTGTACAAGCTCACGAGGCCCTAAACTTGCATCTCTGTCTGAACTTGAAAGGCTCTGTGCATGCAGAAAGTGAAGGCTAAGGCAGAGTTGTCAATAGACTGGCTAAGTGTTAGACGCATACCTCCAACATGCACACAGAGCCTCGTGGCAAAGTCTGGGAGATGTACTGGTTCCAGACATTTAAGGAAATTTTTGTCCAATTATTAGCAGACCTCTTTGCTAACCAAGCAGAAATTTCAGTGGTCATATATGACAAAGAATACAGACTTTACAAGATTAATTCAGAAAAGTCACTAAACAAACAAAAAAGAGTAACGCCAACAAACACCGGCAAGGGGTAAGAATCTGATTTCAAGAGTTGCAATATTATATAATTTAGAATGTCCAGTTTTCAACAAAAAACAGACATGCAAAGAAACAAAAAAGTATGGCCATAAATGGGGGGGAAAGCAATAAAAAGTAACTATTCCTAAGGATGCTTGTCTTAGCTATCTAGTGCAGCTACAACAGAAATCCCACAAGTGGATGGCTTTAACAAAGAGAAATTTATTTCTCACAGTCAAGTAGGCTAGAAGTTCAAATTCAGGGCATCAGCTTCAGGGGAAGTCTTTCTCTCTCTGTCGGCCTTCTCATCAATGTTTCCCAGACTAGGAACTTCTCTGCACAGGGACCCCGGTCCAAAGGATGTGCTCTGCTCCCAGCACTGCTTTCTTGATGGTATGAAGTTCCCCTGTCTCTCTGCTCACTTCTTTCTTTTATATCTCAAGAGATTGCCACAGGACACAATCCAATCTTGTAGATCGAGTCCTGCCTTATTAACACACCTGCCACCCATCCTCCCTCATTAACATCATAGAAGCAGGATTTACAACATACAGGAAAATCACACAATACCAGGAATCATGGTCCAGCCAAATTGACACACACATTTTTGGGGGGACATAACTCAATCCATGACAATGCCCATACGTTGAACTTACTAGACAAAGAGTTTAAATCATCTACTTTAAATATGCTCCAAAAATTAAAGGGAGAATGAGAACAATGTCTTACTGAATTTCAGTAGAGAGAAAGAAATTACGTAAAAATGACCAGACAAATATTCTGGAATTGAAAGTTACAATAATTGGAATGAATATTTTGCTATAGCGGCTCAACAATAGATTTGAGCAGGCAAAAAAATAATAATAATAATTATCAGTGAAATTGAAGAAAGGTTGACTGAGGTTATCCAGTCCACGCAACAGAAATAAAAAAGAATAACAAAAAACAAACAGACCTTCAGATTACTGTGGGACACCATGAAACATACCCATATATAAATAATTAGAGTTCCAGAAGAAGAGAAAAAGGGTCAGAAAGAATATTGTAAGAAATAATGTCCAAAAACTTCCCAAATTTGTGAAAAACATTAATCTGTATATCCAAGAATCTAAATGAGCTCCAAACAGAATAAACTTAAAGAGATCATAATCAAACCATTAAAAGACAAAGAAAAGCAGCAAGAGAGAAATGACTCATCATATGCAAGGAATCCTCAACAAGATTAACACTGACTTCTCGTCAGAAACCAAGGAGGCAAGAAGACAGTGGGATGACAAATTCAAAGAAAAAGCTTGCCAACTAAGAATTCCATAACAAGCATGTACTTTTTTTATTTAAATAAGGTTATAACCAAAGAGGAGGAGCATACACTATGCCAGACATACCACCTTTTACAGATGCTAATAGAATTAGCAGCCACGTGGAGGTAGGTACCTGTTAGGTAAGGTAACTTATCTATTCACTCTGAACTTAGGGCTAGTCTCAAGTGAAAGAAAAAAAATAGATAAATTGCACTCGATCAAAATTTAAAACCTTTATACTTCAAAAAACACCATCAAAAAGGTGAAAAGACAACCAAACAATGGGAGAAAACATTTGCAAATTATCGGGTAAGGGTCTAGTATCTAGACTATATAAAGAGCATTTATAACTTAATAATAAAAAGACAAGCCACCCAATCAAATCACGGGCAAAGAATTTGAGTAGACGTTACCCAAAAGAATATATTTGATTGGCCAATAAGCACATGAAAAGATGCTCAACATCATTAGTCACTAGGGAAATGCAAATCAAAACCACTGCACATTCACTAGGATAGCTATAATAAAAAAGATAGACAATAACAAGTTTCGGCAAAACCGTGGAGAAACTGGAACCCTCGTAGACTGCTGCTAGGAATGTAAAATGGTGTATCTACTTTGAAAAGCTATTTTATGGTTCCTCCAAAAGTGACATATAGAATTACCATATGGCCCAGCAATTCAAATGTTAGGTATATACCCAAGGGAATTTAAAACAGGTAGAAGTCGAACAAAAATTTGTACGTAAGAGTTTATAGCATCATTATTCATAACAGCCAAAAAATAGAAACAATCCAAGTGTCAGTCAATTGATGGATGGATACACAAAACACGGCATATACATATAATGAAATAGTATTCATCCATGAGAAGGAATAAAGGACTAATGTTACAATATAGATGAACCTTGAAAATATCATGCTAAGTGAAAGAAGTCATACTGCATTATATTATTCCATTTATATTAGATGTCCAGAGCAGGCAAATCCATAGAGACAGAAAGTAGTTAGTGGTTGCCTAGGACTGAGGAGGAGTCCTAAGGGGTATGAGGTTTCTTTTAGGGATGATGAAGTGTTTTGGAACTAGATGGTGGTGAGGTTTGCACAACCTTGTGAATATACTGAAAACCACTGAATTGTACAACTTAAAATGACAAATTTTATGGTATGTGAATTACTTCTCCATTTTTTAAAAAGATCAATTTAGACAGTTCTCGAAACAAAGAAGTTCCAGAGAAGGACCCTTGGGCTCCCAAGACAAAAAAACAAGGAAGAGAGGAGGAACAGCATTGGGCAAAATGCCAGGAAAAATGGTAACAAAGTCAATGATCGTTAAAGAAGTATTTGCTGAGCACCTACTATATATGAAATAGCATTCTAGACACTTGAAATACATCAGCGAACACAGACCCCTGCTCCCAGAGTTATATTCTAAAGAGTGATAAATGCAATGAAAATGGAAAAAATAGGGCAGACTAAGGTAGTTAACCATGTGGATCCTAAAGCTGCCTTTGCCTGGCAGAACTGAAGAACAACAAGGAGTTGAGCGTGGCTTCAGCAGAGTGATCAAGGGCAGAGGGGTAAGAAACTTAACAAAGAGGTAAGAGAGTAAGGTGAGTGAGGAGAGCTTTGTCAGAAACTGTTAACATTGTTGGCTTTTTCCTGAGTCAAATGAGGGGCCAATGAAGGATTTAGGGAGAGAAATATCATGATCGGACTTAAATGTTTCAAGTGTCCTTCTAGCTGCTGTGACTGGGAACAAGGAAAGACCTGTTAGGAGGTGATTGCAATAATCCAGACAAGAGATAAGGGTGGTTCAGAGCTGGGTGAGCTTCAAGACTAAGAGAGACTAAGAAGAACGCCCTCACAGTACGCTTCTGAGAATCAACCGAGGAAAACCTTATGGATCACACCAGAACATTGTCTAACTTACTTGCTTTGGACACGTCATCAAGAGGGATCAGTTGCTGGAGGACAACATCATGTATGGTGAAGCAGAGGGCCAGGGAGGGCGAGGCACACCCTTGGGGAGATGGATTTGACACAATAGCTGCAAAACAATGGACATGAACATGCTGGCAATTGTGAGGGTGATACAGGACCAGGCAATGTTTTGTTCTGTTGTATGTAGGGCAGCCATGAGTAAGGGTTGGCTAGGCAGCAGCTACCTCTATCTCTACCAACAAATACATTAGAGCAAAGCTTCCATGATAAGGGAAGATGAGGAGGTGAAAGACCTGATGAGTGACATCACTATGTGGATTCACAGAGCTCCAACTGTCCCTCAGGGCCAGCTTCATAGGCGTACGACCCATACAGTCATTCAAGGCCCCATGCGGGGATGAGCTTTGCGCCTGATTTAATACTCTGCAGGGTCGCTGTGAGTTGGAGTCAACTTGACAGCTACGGGTTGGACTTGGTTTGTTGGGTAGACACCGTCTTGACGTTCTTAGTAATTTTATCTTTGATCTTGTGTTTTGCAGGTGAAGGCTGATGGGACAGTGGAGGCTGGGCATGAACAGAGGACATATCCAGGAGGCAGCACGCACACGCTTTTGTGGTCCAGCAGCCCTCCCACGTGCAGGCTCAGCCTCCAGGCACAGCAAAGAGCTGTGTGCACACAGCAGTCAGACCTGCATGCGAGTGCCCGAGACAGCCTGGACCACAGGGAGGGTGAGGTGGGGCTGGCCTGCAATGTGAGCATAGAATGGCAGAAGTGACAGCAGCAATAGTGATACCAGAATGGGACCTGCCAGTACTCAGGCATAAATGATGTCAGTAAATTGTGGAACCTCTGGTTTTAAAAACTGTAGCAACAGTGCAAAGTATACATCCATGGGCTTAGAAATTAGAAATTAAATTGAAAGAAGGTCACGTTCAATGGAAAATAGCCCTATTTTCATATGAAGTTTGGATAAACCAAGCATTCATGAAGTAGGTGATTTTAAAATTAATTTTTTTAAATTGAAGATGGAGCAATAGAATTCAGAGCAGGCATTCTGAATTATATACAAACCACAAAGCTACTTTTGGTTTCCGGTACAACCTCCACATTACAGGAAATGTCAGAGGAAATACTGAAATGCCGTTGTATACATTTACAATTGAGATTAAATTCAGACACATAAAACTGACTTTTAGAAAGAGTTAAATCTTTTTTAGAAAAATCATACCAGGTGTACAGCTGTACTAACCCAAAAAACCAAAACCCACTGCTGTCGAGTCAATTCCGACTCATGGCGACCCTATAGAACAGAGTAGAACCGCCCCATAGGGTTTCCGAGGCTGCAGTCTTTAGTGAAGCAGACCGCCACAGCTTTCTCTCACACAGTCGTACTAGCTGTATTAAAATTTATATTTTGAAATAATGTCTCAGAAATGTATGCCAATGTTATCAAGCCTATACAATACTCTGAGCAGCTTGGGTAATAGTTGCATCAGCAGAAAGATCCTTCTCAAAATTAAAAATTATCAAAAAATTATTTGCAATCTTACATTTACCGAAAGCAGCCAACATTGCTTTCAGGTATATCTACTGAAAATGAAATTGCTAAAAACAGAACATTTGCAGCTCTGAGAAACGAACTTGCAGAAAAGCGAGCCAGATAAGCTTTATGACCAATCAAGTTCTCACATTCTTAAGTATTATTCTATACTGTGGTATAAAAACTACGGCACCAAAATACCTTTTTTTTACAATTTGTAAGTTTATGTGGATACTCATGTATCACAACTACCCCTATTATGGTTTATAAGTAATAGAATATTTTCAAAGGTGAAAGCTGTATGTTTTATTCTATTTAATGGCACTTTTTCCTGATTTTTGGACAAAGGCCTGCATTTTCATTAGGCCCTTGAAATGTGTGTTTGTGAGGAAGGACACAATGTAGCCATTGGGTTCCTTCCCCAAGAGAAGGCGGTGGTGAGGTGGCAAGAAGCCTGGGCCTTTCACATTCTCTTCTCTCCCCGTCTTCAACCACATTCTCTTCTCCCCCCGTCTTCAACCACATTCTCTTCTCCCCCCGTCTTCAACCACATTCTCTTCTCTCCCCCTCTTCAACCACATTCTCTTCTCTGCCCCCCTTCAACCACATTCTCTTCTCTCCCCGTCTTTAACCACATTCTCTTCTCTCCCCTCTTCAACCACATTCTCTTCTCTCCCCTCTTCAACCACGTTCTCTTCTCTCCCCCCCTTAACCACATTCTCTTCTCTCCCAGTCTTCAACCACATTCTCTTCTCTCCCCGTCTTCAACCACGTTCTCTTCTCTCCCCCCCTTTAACCACATTCTCTTCTCTCCCCCCCTTCAACCACATTCTCTTCTCTCCCCCTCTTCAACCACATTGTCTTCTCTCCCCCTCTTCAACCACATTCTCTCCTCTCCCCTCTTCAACCACATTCTCTTCTCTCCCCCTCTTCAACCACGTTCTCTTCTCTCTCCCTCTTTAACCACATTCTCTTCTCTGTCCCTCTTTAAACAGAGCATTTCACTTTTATTTGCACCATAAATTGGGATTTTGCTGCTAAAAACATTTGGAAACCTCCCATCCAGCACAAACCACACCTACAAAACCAAAAAACCAAACACTTTGCCGTCAAGTCGATTCCAATGCATAGCAATCTTATAGGACAGAGTAGAACTGCCCCATAGGGTCTCCAAGAAGCTGCTGGATTTGAACTGCCAACCTTTTGGTTAGCAGCCTGAGCTCTTAACCACTATGCCACCAGGGTTATAGAAAGGTAAAGCAACTCATCTAACTTCAGAGACAGGAACCCATAATTCCTAACTTTGCACTCCCCCACCCCACTCCCACTCTCCCGTCCTACCTCCATGCCCCCGACCTCCCGCCAATGCTGCCTTTTGGTATCTGGGACCTTATCCCTACTCCCTACACAGGACTTGTTCCATGACTATACAGGAGGCCCCACCAGCCCTCTTCTGGATCCCAGTTTGGAGACCCTTCCACCCATTATCAGCCTGGAGCCCTGGTGGCGCAGTGGTTAAGAGCTTGGCTGCTAACCAAAAGGTCGACAGTTCAAATCCACCAGCTGCTCCTTGGAAACCCTGTGGAGCAGTTCTGCTCTGTCCTATAAGGTCACTGTGAGTTGGAATCAAATGGGTTTGGTTTTTTGGTTTATTATCAGCCTAGGAGTCCTCGGATGGCACAAAAGGTTGAGCACTCAGCTACTAGGCAAAAGATGGTGGTTCGAACCCACCCAGAGGTGCCTCGGAAGATAGGTCTGGAAATCTGCTTCCAATAAAAAGCCCCTTTTAAATTGTTAAATTGCTTATAAAGAACCTAGCTTCTTGAAGGCTCTTTGAGGTGATCATAACATTTTGCTTGTGTCCTCATGAATTAATAAGCTAAATAAAATCTTAGATACCTGTTCTTTTGTATATTTTCTTGTCACAATATTACCTTTTTTTTTTAAGTTATACTTTAACACGACAACTCTCTTGGCCTCAGTTTCTTTGTCTGTAAAGTGGAGATAGTAATACCTACCTGGTAGGGTTGTTATGAAAACTAAGAGGCAAGGTACATTAGGCACTTAGACCAGAGCCTGCTGTTAAGTAAACGTACACGAGGCCCCCAAGCTTTGCATATGGGTTTCTAAAGAGGGCACAGAAGTCTCTAGGTGGCTCAAAGGTTACTAACTAAAAGGTTGCAGGTTCGAGCCCACCCAGAGGTGCCCTGGAAGAAAGGCCTGGTGATCTACTTCTGAAAAATCAGTCATTGAAAACTCTGTGGTGTACGGTTCTACTCTACACATACGGGGTCGCCATGAACGGGATTCAACTCTACAGTAACTGGTTTTTTACTGGTTAAAGAGGATACAAGGCAACTGGAAGCAGGGATGTGGTCCTCTCCATCGCCCATCTGCTCCTGTGTCTTTCCAAACCCCACGTACACTAGGTTTTACCAGCTTGCCTGGAATGACTTTTTTGCTTCTATAATCACATTCTTTAAAATCCTATTTGCTGACCCTCTGCTAATTATACACCTCAGACCTCATGGAAATATTGTCCAGTGGGAACTATGTGTAAGTGAGAGAACTAGGTGACCTTAGTCAGTGGACGCTTTCCAGTGCTGGTTTCAAACAGGGCTCAGGCAGGCAGAGCCGTTAAAAGCCTACCATGTTGTCACTAAGTACATTGAAACCAAAAGACAAGGGAAAATTTTCTCAGAAGCCATATGCATTAGCATTTCCACGTGTAAAAACAGTAACTTCTCAAAATGTGAAAGGGTGACTTGAAAGATGATTATTTTCAATGAAGGACATGCTGAAGAAACATATTCGCTGCAAACATATCCTGCAAACTGTCCCTTTGTTTTCTTACTGTGCTTTAAGTGAAGATTTACAGAGCGAATTAGTTTCTCACTAAACAATTAATACACATATTGTTTGGTGACATTGGTTGCCAGCCCTGCGACCTGTCAACACTCTCTCCTTCTGGACCTTGGGCCCCTCTTTTCCATTCGTCCCGTTTTTCCGTCCCCTCCTGCCTTCTCATCCTTACCCCTGGGCTGGGAGCCCATTTAGTCTCATGTACATGGATGCGCTTCGTGTAATATTGTTTGTTTACAGGCCTGTCTAATATTTGGCTGAATGGTGACTCTCAGGAGTGACGTCAGTACTGAGTTAAAAGAGTGTCCAGGGGTCATACTCTCAGGTGTAAACTCTCTTTAATACTTTCTTCTCCTTGAGAAGCTCTCAAAGCCACAGAATCCTCATATATTTGAATTTTTAGTACAGTAAAATCTGTGAAAGCCAGAACCTGTGACAGGCAGAAACCAGTCGGAGAAGGAAAACTCAAATCCGTATTTTCCGCTAAAACAAGCAATAGGAAAGTGGTAAGGCTGAGCGCCCTGTTAAAGGCGGAAAACCTGCGAGAACCGGAAGAGCAAGGCAGTCCTGTTGAGTTCCGGCTCTCACGGGTTTCACTGTATTTCCCTTTTGCTACCAAAATTCATAATTCCTTTCCCACTTGTGCCCTCCAAATAAAAGGAGTCCCAAACTTACCTCTCAGGAGTCTAAGAACACCTTAAAGGTTGAGAAACCAAAAACCAGACCAAACCAGTTGCCATCAAGTTGATTCTGACTCCTGGCGCCCCCATGTGTGTCAGAGTAGAACTGCACTCCATAGCGTTTTCAATGGCTGATTTTTTAAAGTAGATTGCCAGGCCTTTCTTCCGAGACACCTCTGGGTGGACTCGAACCACCAACCTTTTGGTTAGCAGTGAGCATGTTAACCTTTTGCACCCCCCAGGGACTCCAAACGTTGTGGAAGCCTGGCTAAGTTCTCCGCGTGATGGCGAGGTCACTACTGCTAGAGACTCTGCTGAATCCTCCAAAGTTCCCATTTTTTGAAACTCTGTAAACAGAACAGCAGAATACCATTCCTCCCCCGACATCTGTTACAGGCAGTCTTTGAGAAATATAAATATAGGGCTGACTAGCAGAAAACCACCAAAGACAAATAGTCAAATAACGGCACTTTGTGAACAACTCAAAAAAAAACGAAATATTGTTCTAAATCCTAAAGCTTTGAGTTACAAAGAACACCGTAACAAAAATCTCAAAGGAGTGAATAATTGGCATGCTTGAAGACCTGAACGACCCTGGCCTGCTCACCCTACGCTTTGGTACAATGACTGCCTTTTCTCCTAGACCTTGAACACCAGTTCTCCCCTGGATAGTCTAGACATTTCCTGCTGAGGGGAAAACTTTATCCCAGCATAACATATTGCTCTCATAGGAAGCGGTGCCGATGGGTTTCATGCAGCCTCCCAAGTCAGAACACTGGGAAACACCACAGAATCCTGGAGACTCACTCCAGGGCAACTCTGGAACTGTGCCCCATGTCCACTCCTTCCTACCTGCTCTCTGGTTCCTGAAACCACTGTAATAGGAGACAAAACCTTTCATTCTGTTATTAAAGCTGTAGCTTAAAATGCAGATATCCCTGGGAGAGGTATCACTGCCAACTTTGGGTCATTCACACTGAGGTGGAATGACTAATATCTGATTGTTAACTGAAAATAAAGGGAGGATCCCAGTGATAACATGTTGTTCTGCAATTTTCTTTTTTCATTTACAGATAAATCTTGCATATCATTCCATACAGTTTATCCTAAAGTCTTTAACAGCTATTAGCTGACATTTGGAGTGCCTGGGTGGAACAAATGGTTAAGCGCTCAGTGACTAACCAGAAGGCTGGGGGGTTCAAATCCACCCCAGAGGCACCTGGGAAGACGGCCTGAAGATCTGCCTCAGAAAGACCACAACTGCTGAAAACCCCGTGGAGCACAATCCTCCTCTTACACACAAGGAGTCACCATGAGCTGGAATCAGCTCAGCAGCAAATGGATTGATTTTTTGGTTTGTAGACATTATTACTGTTATTCAGCGTTTCTAACGGAACATTGCCGCAAATACCTTATACATATCATTTTGTGCTCACGTACATCTATAAAATAAATTCCTAGAAGTGGTATTGTTAAGAGATACGTGTTTTTACAATGTTGATAGATACCGACAAATTTACACCAATTTACAATATCACAGTAGCCATGGAGAAAAAGGATATTTGCTTCTCCGCTGTAATTCTAGTTTTTAAAAACTATCTTGCTTACGTCTAATACTTCCAAGTGTTTCTTTATAAAATTTAAACTTCGATTTATTTGGAAATTATTTCAATGGAATCTTTTTTTTTACTTGATGACCACCTGGATGTACTAACAGTATTCATTGGTTAATCCATCCTTCCCCTATAGATAGGTGGTTTTATTTTTAATATATACTGAATTCCTCCATATACTTGAATTTATTTTTCCAACATTTTACTATGAAATTTTCAAGCATACGACAATGTTGAGAGAATTTTCCGGGGTGGGGTGGGGGGTGGGCAAAAGCGTACCCAGCCACCTAGATGTTCCGTTAACATTTACTACACTTACTTTTTCATATAGATATCCATACCTTTAACCCTCTAGCCATCAACAGCCCGTCTTATTTTCTGATACATTTCTAAGTAAATTGCAGATATCACATTTCCCTCTACATACTTTAGGATGCATATCATTAATCAGAGTCCAGTAATTTTTTGCATACCTTTCTTTCAAGACAATGACATCTTAAAGGTAAAGTCACTGAATTCTGACAAATGCACACACCTGTGTAACCAAACCCTTGTCATGCTATAGAACTGAATCTCTTGCTTGACTTGCTAGCCTTTACCGGAGATATATCTATCCACACCCTAGAGACAACCGATTGTAAATACCCTAGCTCTAGAAGATTTTGAAATCCTCGTGGCTGGCTGGTCTTCCTTCATTATTCTTATTTTCAGAATTATTTTGGCTGGTCTGGCTTGTTTATTTATCCTCTTAAACTTTTAAATCACTTTTACTTAGTTTAAAAAAAAAAAAAAGAATCCTGTTCTTATTTTTAATAGAGTTGCGCTGAGTGTAGAGATTAATTTAGGAATCAGTGAAGTGCTGTGACATTCGTTCTACCCTTCCAAGAAGAGGAGATCTCATCCATCTCAGCAAACTTTCTTCTGTGTCCCTCAGTTATAAATTCCTTGCAAATTTTAATAGTTTATTTCATTTTAAAAATAATTTTTGGTTGTGACTATAAATGTGTTTCCCATTATATTTGTATATGAATTTTGTACACAAACAACTTACCAAATTTGCTTATGGCCAGTAGGAAATTTTCAATTGATTCTCTCGGGTTTTCTATGTCTAAAATCATTATACAAACAATAATAATTTACTTACTCTTTTCCCATTTTTATATCTCTTATTATTTTTTTTTCCACATCTATAATTGCATTAGCTAGGACTTCCAGACCAATGCTTTCGTTGGGGAAGCATTAGTGTTTTAACACCTTTTCTCTGTTTCTTTTATAATAAATGGTCTCTAGATATAGTAAATGGTCATCCTCTTTGGGGGATGGTTGTAGCAATTTGTCTTTTTTCCAAAAATTAGTCCACTTCACCTGGGAATTGAGATGAGCCAGAGTCTCCTATAATTATTTTCATTTCCTCTGGGTCTGTGGTCACCTCCCCATTCTTATTTCTTATTTTGTGTGATTGTGCTTTTCTCCTTTTATTTTTTTTCTTGTTTAGATTTTTTAATTCTACAGTTTTTCCGTCTGCATTTTATTAATGTTTTACTTTTATTAGTTCTTCATTTTTTTTTAGGTTTTTTATCTTCTTGTATTTTGTCTGATTTTTAAAGTTTTATCCATGTAAACATTTAAGATTACATATTTTTCCTCTGAGCACTGTTTGTTTTAGCTGTATCCCATAGGTTCTGACATGTAATTTTTTTTGGCATGTAATGTTTTAATGATGGTATTTTCTGGATATTCCAACATTTTAATTTTGATTTTGTTTTTAACCAAGCAGTTGTTTGAGAAAATTTTTAAATTTTCAGTTGATATTTTGCTTTTTAAAGGAACCCTGTAGCAAAACTTTTTGTAGAGTAAAGATTATAATGGATGATATTATGTACTTACATATCTGTTTTAAAAAAAAAAAAAAATCCATTGCCATCGAGTCAATCCCAACTCACAGCAACCCTATAGGACGTAGTAGAACTGCTCCATAGGGTTCCCAAGGCTGTAATCTTTACAGAAGCAGACTGCCATGTCTTTCTTCCTCAGAGAGGCTGGTGAGTTCGAACCGACAACCTTTCAGTTAGCAGATGAGTACTTTAACCACTGAGCCACCAGGGCTCTTTATGTATCTGTTTAGGGAGTTTAATTTCCCATATATAGGAACTTTTTCTACAAAATATTCCTATTTAATGTATGGTGTTGTTCTTAGGCGCTGCTGAGTCAATTTCGACTCATAGCAACTCCACGTGACAGAGTGGGACTACCCCATAGAATTTTCTAGGCTGCAGTCTTCATGGGAGCAGATTGCCAGGTCTGTCTCTCACAGAGCCACCAAACCCAAACCAAACCCGTTGCCGTGGAGTTGATTCCGACTCACAGGGACCCCACAGGACAGAGTAGAACTGCCCCATAGGGTTTCCAAGGAGCGGCTGGTGGATTCGAACTACTGACCTTTTTGGCTAGCAGCTGACCTTTTGGTTAGCAGCAGTAGCTCTTAACCACTGTGCCACCAGGAGCCACTTGAGGGTTCAAATCTCCAATTTTTCTGTTAGTAGCCGAACGCTTAGCTGTGGTGCCACCAGGGCTTCTTATTTAATGTACGCATATGGGCATATGGACAAGAATAAAGAAGATCAAAGAATTGATGTCTTAGAATTATGGTGTTGGTGAAGAATATTGAACATACCATGGACTGCCAGAAGAATGAACAAATCTGTCTTGGAAGAAATATAGCCAGAATGTTCCTTAGAAGCAAGGATGGCGAGACTTCATCTCACATACTTTGGACATGTTATCAGGAGGGACCAGTCCCTGGAGAAGGACATCATGCTTGGTAAAATAGAGGGTCAGCAGAAAAGAGGAAGACCCTCTATGGGATGGACTGACACATGGCTGCAAGAATGGGCTCAAGTATAACAACAACTGTGAGGATGGCACAGGGCCGGGCACTATTTCATTCTGTTGTACACGGGGTCAATATGAGTCAGAACTGACTCCACTGTACCTAACAACACAACGTGTGTATATATTCCTTAACTAATATATATTAACTACCATGTGCCAGGCATTGTATTTATGGCACAAATACGTCAACTGGTTTATTCTTTAATTATCCTTCTTTATAGTAAAAGACCAAAGCTCAGAGAGATTAAGCAACTTGCCAAACATCACAGCAGAATCAAAATAGTAGCGCCAGGATGCTTAGCCAGGTATGGCTGACTCCAGAGCCTGCACTCCTCCTATGTCCAAACTGCATCGCCAGAACAACGTGAGACAGCAAAAGACAAATTTTATACCACGTGTAGATAATATACATATTCAAAACTTACCACCATAAACATGGAAGAATTTAAGATGTTAGGGGCACATAATAAGGAATGTAGACATGCTCTTTCACGTTTTATAAAAAGCACAAGGCTTTCACAGATTTCAAGAGCAGAGAACGTGCTAGAAGAATCATTCCGGTTTTGAAGTTCTTTAGATTTTTAAGGTATTTCTCTAGGAGGGTCCTTTCAATGTTTCAGTCTCTCACCATCAGCAAATTCCTCTTCACCCCCCACCTAATTACTTCACGCTGAGGTTTAACCTTCTCTTTGGAGTCCGTTGGAGATGGAGACCAGATGGTCCCAATTCTCTGCATAACTCCTCATAAACTTGAAAGTTTCCATAGTAATCTGATCTCTGGGATAAATAATTCTAATTCCTTTATCTCTTTTTCAAAAATATTTTCTAAAAATGTGGTTACTTTTATGAGTGGGGAGAAGGACGATGTTTGTATTTGCCCACATCCTTCTTAAGTTGTGTTGACCGTTGAGAGGCTTGTGCAGGGTGAAGGGGTGGGTGTTGCAGCCAATTGTTTTGTGACGTCTACGAGCTGCTCATGTCTCCCTTTAATCCGTGCCATAAGGTTCTATTTCCCATGCCTCCCTCATGCTCAAGGTGCTAAGAAAAATCAAAACTGCACACATCCAAGGAAAATATGAGAAAAGCATGTGAACAGCTGAGGACTCTGAGGGTTTTGCAGTGTTTTAACTAAAGTGCGTTTATTCTTATTAAAAAACATTCAGAAAAACTTGCTTGATTAGCATAACAAAGAAATAAAACGAATACCTACAGTCCATAATAACAGAGTATAACTTTTTTTTTTAAGGAAAGAAAAACAGACCATCAGAGACCCCCCTCTTCTGACCTCTAGAGTTATTTCTGAGGCTTGGTCATCTCCAGAGAGTATATGATAATGACAGAACAGAAAGACAGGATTTATCGGGACTGGTTGTCATCAACATGACAGTGAGTTATTGTATAAAAGACAATATCTCCATGCTCACAGCAAATTGGTTGAAAGAATAACTTAATTCTATAAGGTCCTACAAACAACTAATAATAAGAAATAGCACTTATTGAGAGTTGTATTAGATTCCAGGAATTGTTTTAGGTACTTGTCATGAGGTAGGGTTTCTTTCCCAATTTTCAGATGAGAAAACTGAGACAAAAGAGGTTAAAGCATATGCCAAAAGTCACACATGAGGTACACGGCGGATTTGGAATCCTAACTCAGGTGGTCTGACCCAAGGGTCTTTGATTTTTAATCACTGTGCTCTACTAAGATCAGATGTTGACTTAACCAAGGACTGAGCTAGCAAATCTATCAGTTCATCAAAACTGATCATTACCAAGGCTTCAGAGAAATGCATTTTAATGGAAACTTTCCCTGGTTCTGAAGACACGGGGGTGTTTGAGAGAAACCACGCTCCCGGGTGGATTTTAAAATAGAGTCCTCCATTAGGCCTGTGCTGCAGGCTCAGATATGGATGTTCTCTTAAACATTTCTGCGAAATACTTGGGTTTAGTACTCCCCAACCCCAGCATTTCTCTTTTGAACTTACAGGCACTCCAGTATCTCCTTCCCTTTCATGGAATTCTGTTATCTCTGTCTACATCTACCTACACCACGAGATTATAAACTCCTGAAAGAACAAGGACTCTGACTTCTGTAACTTTGTGTTAGCAGAGTTTCAACTCTCTCGGGTGTCCGTTTGCAACAATCAGGGGACAATGGAGGGTGTACCCAGGCAAGGGTTCACTTGGGGCCCAGGATCAAAGTGCCTTAAACCCCCGCCCAGGTGTCTGGTATGAACAATCAGACACCTGGGGCCCAGCCCTGGGGATGACGATGTCAAAGCCTGACAAGCAGTCCAAACACCATTCTGTCCATTCCAAAGGCTGAGCTAGAAAAGTGAGGACAGAGATATAGAGGAAAACTAGGTGTAGGAGAAGTGTGTTAAGACCCAGGAGTGCCAAGTAAAATGCAGACTTTTGTACGTCAGCAGGCAAACACAGGTCGCGTGCTTTCCTATTATGAAGTCTTTCAAAAGCCCCCAGTTCCATTCTGGCTGTGTTGCCATCTTTTTCAATACCGAAGTATTTGCTCAATTATTTTCTATGTCGTCCCATTTCGTAAAAATAAATGGAGAAATGGAATGTATCTTATTATGTTGCTGCTGTTGAGTCAATTCCAACTCATAGGGACTCTATAGCAATGCTATAGGACAGAGTAGAACTGTCCCATAGGGTTTACAAGGCTGTAATCTTTATGGAAGAAGATTGCCACGTATTTCTCCTATGGAGTAGGTGGTGGGTTGGAAACACCGACCTTTTGGTTAGCAGCAGAGTGCTTAACCACTGTACCACCGGGGCTCCTTTGTACCTTATTATCATACCCTTTGCCATCAAGTCAATTCTGACTCATAGGGGCCCTATAGGACAGAGTAGAACTGCCTCCTAGGGTTTCCAAGGGGTGGCTGGTGGATTTGAACTGCGACCCTTTGGTTAGCAGCCCAACTCTTAGCCACTGTAAATTTATAAAATTAAAACAGCTATGACACAGATGAAAGACACTAGGTGTGCCTTACGTGGTAACTCCTTGGTTTCAATCTACAGTTCTTTGGACTTAAGCTGGTCAGTGTAGGTTTTCTTAAGGAGGAAAAATACAGAGTTAAAAAAAAACGTAAAAGAAAATGCTACAATAACTTGAAATTTGGCTATGGGTTGCAGTGCTAATTAACTTAAACTTCTTTTCCATTCTCTTGTACAACAAAGATCCTTATAACATGTAAAAGTGTTCAACTTTCAAATATTTGACATTTGAACAGGTTTTTCAGAAATTCATCATACAAAAAGTAGAGGACTCCGTAAAAATTTAAGAACAGGAAACATTGTATGAGTTAAGACAGTGGCCCTCAACCAGGGACAATTTTGTCACAAGAGGACGTTTGGCAATGTCTGGAGACATTTTTGATTGTCTTAACTGGAGAGAAGGGTGCTTACTGACATCTAGTGGGTGGAGGCCAGGGAAACTATTAAACATCCTGCAATGCTCAGGACCGTCCACCACAACAAAGGACTATCCAGCCCGTTATGTCAGTGGTGCCAAGGTTAAGGAACCATGACTTCGGCTAAGATAAGAGCTCTACCAACAATGCAACCCTACTATCTCTGTGATTTAACACACTAAAGGTTTATTTTTTGCCCCTGTCATAATCCAGTGTGGGTTGCAGTGGGGAGGGAGGAAGGCTTTTCTCCTTATGGGCATTAAGGGAACTAGGTTTTAGCCATCCAGTGACCCTACCAACCCCCAGGACTTCAGAATCTTCCACTGGATCTTTCTGGGAGGCAAAGAAAAAAAGAAGGCTTTAGAGACATATACAGGAGGCTTTTGGAGTTAGGCCTAGAGATGGTATGTGTCAGTTCTACCAATGTTCCAGAATTCTGGTATATGTCCCCACCTAACACCAACAGAGCCCTGGCAGCTTAGTGGTTAAGAGCTACAGCTGTTAACCAAAGGGTCAGTGGTTCGAATCCACCAGTTGCTCCTTGGAAACTCTATGGGGCAGTTCTACTCTGTCCTATAGGGTCACTACGAGTTGGAATCGACTCTTCGGCAATGGGTTTGGTTTTTTGGGGGGTTTTTTTTGGAATGAAATTTGGTGGTTGGCTAACAAGGTTTTAAACACTGCTTCTAAAATAAAAGTATATATATTATTTGATGTTTATTTCATATGTTATGTTTTTGAGACTCTTATCACATACATTAACTAATATAACCTATATTTCTCTTCTAATTTATTTTTAAGCTTTCTTATTTGTGAATATTTTAATTACTTGAATTTTTAAATAAAAAGTGTTCAACAGTGTTACACAAACAACAAAATCACTATTCTTATAAAATTAAGAAAATTACTTATAAAATCATTATTCTTATAAAAATAAAATATTGGCTTTCTATGCATCATTCTAATAAGGAAGAGACAAAACAATAACCATAATCAACGGTATGACATTATAAGGATTTTGAACTTTTGACATGTTTAAAAAGATATCTTTAAAACACTTACTTCCATATGCCTCTTCTTTAAAAGAAAGAGAGACAGGGAGAGATATACTTCAGGAAAATGGCTCACACAATTGTGGAGGCTGGCAAGTCCCATAACTATAGGTCAGGTGGCAGGTGGGAGACTTCTGCAGGCTTAAGTCTCAAGATCTAGAGGTCAGGTGATGAGAACCATACAGGGTCAACGGAAAGCGAGCTCTGCCAGAACATCCTTTTATGTTCTGGAGGCAGAGCACACCCCCAAGGAAACTCCCCTTTCAACTGATTGGCTGCTCACATCAAGTTGCAGCATGAAAAGTGATCACATTATGTTACATTAGGGAAGAGCCTCAGTCCGGTGTCTGCCAAACCACTGAGAATCACAGCCTTGACACATAACATTAACCATCAGAGAGAGAGAGGGAGAGGAGAGAAAGAAAAAAAGGGGGGACGGGGAGAAAATAAAACATTAACTTAAAAATAATGAGCCTGGCACCATATCCCTACTGTCGGCAATCTGAAATTTTCCCAGTCCAGATGAATGTTCTCTTCAATAAAAGAAAAGAATACATCTTTAATGCCTTCAGTGGGTAAATTCGATTACTAGGCAACCATCTTCCCATTCCGTATATGGACATTCTTCTGATAACAACAATTTAATTTAGTTTAGCAATGGATAGCATATTGTTCTAAAACAATTTCAACAACTTCTATACTATATTTTTCCCTTCGTTCTTTCCTGAATGTCAAAGTTCCTGTCGTTAATGGATGGCTTATGATATGCTAAGTGGTCCATACAATAAAAGTAGGGACAGAATGTGGTCGTGGTGAAATTGCTCTGTTCCACTGCAGACGTGATAAAAATGCAAGGTGCCTCATAAATATTTCTGACTCATTTGCTTACAGGGATGGAAATATTTATGGTTTGGAAAACTCTGGCTATAAAAAAAGGATTCCAGTTTATTCTGTGCTATCAAGTAGCCTTTTGCTGGAGCTTTATGAGTCAGTTATTACCAAAAAATAGGTCTTTAGAACATTAGTAATGCAATCAATTCTATCCACCCTGTTTAGGTTATTTTGGGCAGAGCTATGCGTAAAATGAGCCAACTGCATCTCGCCA
This sequence comes from Dugong dugon, assembly GCA_030035585.1. Lineage (NCBI taxonomy): Eukaryota > Metazoa > Chordata > Mammalia > Sirenia > Dugongidae > Dugong > Dugong dugon. The sequence goes on from CM057479.1 coordinate 72,756,862, forward strand.
AAGACATTATACTCTATTCAGAGGTTTGTATGGGCCCTTGTCTTAGTAAGATTAAAAACCAGAAACCAACCCCATTGCCACTGAGTCAATTCCAACTCATAGCAACCCTATAGGCCAGAGTAGAACTGCCCCATGGGGCTTCCAAAGAACAGCTGGTGGATTCAAAGTGCTGACATGGTGGTTAGCAGCCAAGCTGTTAACCAGGTAAGGGATGCAGGAATAGTCATGATGGAAGTTTCCTTTAGCATTTCAATCAAAAGGTTACATAAAAAATTCACAGAATGGAAATTTATAGTTAAATCCAGTAACTGAACTGACCTGAATTGGCTTTAGAATCACATTGCCTCTCATAAAAATAACATGTGGGATCCATGAAGACCTTTTCCTATCCTGAATCCCTTTGGTGTGAAGTTTGTAGCAGAGTCTTTCACAACTGTATGTGCACTATGTAAGCACAGTATAGCTGCATCGTGTGTGTCTGTTTTGTTTCCAAGGTAGACTGAAGACGCGTTGAGATGAGGGGTTGCATTTTCACAAGAGGCAGTTTAGCAGAGCACCAGCTTTGGAGCTGGATGTCCTGAATTTCAGTAATGGGTCTGCTACTTATTAGCTGTGTGATCTTGGGCAACTTACGTAGCATCCTGTGCCCCGTCCCTCTGCAAAATCAAGACAATAAGAATAATGCCTATTTTGTAGGATGAAATGCGTAATTGCAAATACAGTTCTTAGAACAGTGTCTAGCACACAGTACACCCTGAGTAAGTGTTACCGCCTGTTATTATTCTCCTTCTGTATATTCTCGCACACAGCATCCAGCAGAATATGGCACAACAGGAAGCATTCAGCACGTATCTATTGAGTAAATTGGTCTGTAGATTTGTATGACTACGTAGGTATGTTGTAGTGGTCTAGTATGGGGGTGGGGGAAGTGGGATTTGCAATCAGAGAGAACTGAAAATCCAGTTTATTAGAAATGTAACCTTTACTGAGTAACTAAGTCGCATTTCCTCACCAGTAAAAAGTGTCAAAAATATTACATTAAAGTATTATTGTCCATTACCTGATGAACGGATAAAAAGAATGTTGTCTATTCATACAGTGAAATATTATTCAGCCATAAAAAAGGAATGAAGCTCTGATACATGCTGGAACATGGAGAAGGCTTGAAACATTCATTATGCTGGGACTGAAAGAAGCTAGACGCAAACAGCTGCATAGTATAGGGTTCCATTTATCTGGAATACGCAGAATAGGCAAATCCGTAGAGATGGAAAGCAGATTGGTGGATACCAGTGGGTGTGAGGAGGAAGGAGCAGAGAGTAGCTGGGTTTCCTTTGATGTGATGAGAATATTCTAGAACTTGATTGTAGTGACAGTTGCACAACGTTGTGACTGTACTAAATGTCACTAGTGATAAATTGTCTGTTTTGTGAATTTTACCAAAATTTTTTTTAAAACATTATTGCAAGAAATAGAAACAATGTATGTTGAGCATCAGGAAAAACGCCTGGCACGCAATCAAGCATGACTATGGCTAACGTGAGCAGCCCTGGTGACACAGTGGTTGAAGCACTCAGCAGCTAACCGAAAGGTCGGCGGTTCGAACCCCCCAGCCGCTATTGCTAACGTGTACAGGATGTCGGTACAAAGAACGGCTACAGTGACCGCCAGACGTCACTCACCACTGCACAAGATTTGTAAGCGTCTGCTCTGTGCAAGGCACTGTGCTAGTGACAGGGATGGGGACACGGAAAAGACGTGACTTCTGCTCCTCAGTCGTCTGCTGAGAAGTCGGATTAGAAAAGATGACAAAATAAATACTTTTCTGTGAAAGTATAAAATTTCAAAAGTGGTCCAAGAATAAGTAAAAAAAGTAGAAATAGAGATCAATAGCCATATAGAGGAGCCCACTGGCCGGGCCTTTTCTTTAAAACCTTGAGCAGGGGCCATAGCACAGTGAGAAAGACCAAGTGAGGTCAGATATAAATAACACACCGGACATGTCAGGTCCTCCGTAATATGAAGTTGTACTCAAGACACTTTACATCCAGAACCCAGAGATGGGTCAGGGTGACGTGATAAAACAAGATGGAAATGCATCTTTTTCAGCTGCAGTCGTCGAGCGCTGCTATGTGCCCCTTCCCACACTTTCCCAGCACATGAAGTCACATCAGGCAGCCGGGTGCCAGCGGTGGCTTTGCAGACCGTTCACTCCACCCAGCTACAGCGCGCCTCCGCGAGGTACAAGGGAGGCCCCGGAAAGCCCAGTTCACGCACACCATCAGGAAACTGCACTCCCGTGTAGTCTCTGAATGGCTTGCTTGCTGGCTAGGAAGTCAAACACAGAGAAGGAAAGTTATGTTGAAGAAGAAATAATTCTCACTGAATCAGATAGCTTTACAGGTTGGCCCGTCTTGCCACAGAAGAAACTGAAAGAGATAGAAATTATCTGCAGATTATAACAACTTTCAAACTATTGAAAAAGAGCTAAAGTGTTTATTTAATTCATTTTACAAAACTAGAAAAGCTTTAAAAATTATTATAATAAAAAATGAGACTATAGGTCAGCGCTTTCAAAACTGTGATCCACAAACTCCTCGTTCTAACAAATGTCAATTACAAAAAACTTGTGATCAAATAATTTAGAGAAATGTAGCATAGTCTACCTTTCTTGAAGACTCTTAATGTATTTTCATATTAAAGGCTCTGAGAAGTCCTGCAGTAAAGAAATCATTTGAACCAAGAATTTCCCAAACTTATTTGACTATGAACTCTCACTGCCTTTTTTGTAACCCAAAACCTTTTCTAAAGCTAAGAAGTAAAAGAAGCTAGGCCAATGAAGGCCAACTCAATTTGGAAACATAGATTTTATCAAGACAATACTTACAGACCACATCCCTGCTTTCAAATGTTAATAATGAATTTTTTTAATTTTTATTGTAGTGAAAGATATACACATTTTTTATTACAATAAAAAAAAATCTATTGTAGTAAAAGAAATATGGAGCCCTGGTGGGTGCAGTGGTTGAGCGTTGGGCTGCTAATCAAAATATCGGCAGTTCAAATCTACCAGCCGCTCCTTGGAAACCCTATGGGGCAGTTCTACTCTGTCCTATAGGGTCACTATGAGTTGGAATCAATTCAACGGCAATGGGTTTAAAAGATACATGGCAAAAAAATTTCTATTTTCACTTTTTAAGTGTACAATTCAGTGACATCCATTACATTCACCGTGTTGTGCAACCATCACAACTATTTACTTCTAAAAGCTTTTCATCACCTTAGACAGAAACTCAATACCCATTAAGTAATGTTTCCCATTGCCCACTTCCCTCAGCCCCTGGGGACCACCAAGAAGCTTTTGTCTCTATGCATTTGCCTATTCTAGATATTCCACGTAAGTGGGATCATACAATATTTCTCCTTTTCTGTATGACATTCACTAAGCATAAAGTTGTTAAGAACTTCATTTCTCTTTGCGGTGAATAATATTCCACTGTACACTTATTTGTATACCACATTTTGCTTATCATTCATTTGCTGACGGATACTTGGGTGGTTTCTACCTTTTGGCTGTTACGAAAATTGTTCCAGTGAGCATTGTTGCTTTCAATGAACAAAGGGTTTCCTTGTTATGTTAATGAGGCAGTATTTTTGTAGGGTGTGTTTTAAATCAATCTCTTTTGAGATTTAAAAGAGCAGATTAAGCAAACAGCAAGACAGCAGAGACGGGATGGGTGGGGTGGGGGGGAAGGTAGATACCATGCCACAAGAAGATCACCAAGGAGCCAACAAATAGAAGCTGAGGAGACAAGGACCTTCTCCCAGAGCTGATGGAGAAGGAAAGACTTCCCCTAGAGTTAGAGCCCTAAATTCAGACTTCTAGCCACCTAACTGTGAGAAAATAAATTTCTGTTTGTTAAAGGAACCCACTTGTGGTATTTCTGTCATAGCAGCACTAGATGACTAAGACAGAGGGTAATTCTATGTTTAACTTCTTAAGGAACCACCAAGCTATTTCCCACAGCAGCTGCACCGTTTTACACCAGGGATCCAATTTTTCCACATCCTCATCAACACTTGTTATTTTCCATTTTACCGATAAAAACCGTCCTTATGGGTGTGAAGTGGTATCTCATTTTTTTAAAACTGTGGTAAGTATACAGGTGTGAGAACATTCGCCATTTCTCCAGTCTTCACATGTTCTGTTCAATAACATTGATTATGCTCATCGTATTGTGCAGTCATCATCATTAATCCCTGTGGTTTTGATTTGCATTTTCCCAAAACCAAAAGGTCGGCAGTTCAAATCCACCAGCTGCTCCTTGGAAACTCTATGGGGCAGTTCTACTCCGTTCTATAGGGTCGTTATGAGTCGGAATCGACTCCACGGCAACAGTTTTTTTTAAATGACTAATGACATGGACCATCTATTCATGTATTTTCTGGTCATTGCGTATCTTCTTGGAAGAAATGTCTATTCAAGTCCTTGGACCACATTTTGTTCAGTAGATTGTCTTTTTGTTGTTGTATTGCAGGAGTTCTTTATGTATTCGCAATACTAAACCCTGATCAGATATATTATTCCCAAATATTTTCTCCCATTCTGTAGGTCATGTTGTCACTTTCTTGATAAAGTCCTTTGATGCACAAAAGTTTTTAATTTTGATGAAGTCCAATTCCTCTGTTTTTTTTATTTGTTGCTCATGCTCTTGGTGTGACATCTAAGAGTCTGTTGTCAAAAACAAGGTCCTGAAGCTTTACCCGTATGTTTTCTTCTGTAAATTGTACAGTTTTAGTTCTTATATATTAAGTCATTGATCCATCTTGAGGTAAGTTTCTTACATGTTGTGAGGTATGAGTCCAACTTCATTTTTTTGCACATGGAGATTAGCTGTTCCAGCACCATTTGTTGAAGAGACTATTCTCTCCCCCATTGAATGTACTTAGCACCTTTGTTGAAAATCAATTGACTATAGATGTACAAGTTTACTTCTGGATCCTCAATTCTATTACATTGGCCTACATGTCTATCCTTATACCAGTGCCAGGCTATTTGGGTTACTGTAGATTTATAGAAAATTTTGAAAACGGGAAGTGTGAATCTCTTACTTTGTTTGACTTTTTCAAGATTGTTTTTACTATTTGGGACCTCTTGCAATTCCATATGAATTTGAAGATCAGCTTTTCCATTCTACAAACAACAACAACAAAAAAAAAACACTTAAAATTTTCATAGGGATAGAGTTGAATCTCTAGATCACTTTGAGTTGTATTGATTCCTAACAATATTCAGTCTTCCAGCCCATGAACACAGAATGTCTTTCTATTTATTTAGATCTTTTTAAATTTCATTTAGTAACAAATGAATGAATAATTTTCAATGTACAAATATTTCACTACCTGGTTAAATTTATTTCTAGTTATTTTATTCTTTTAGCTGTTATTATAAATGGAATTATTTCTTTTTCAGATTGTTCATTGTCCATGTATAGAAACACACCTGATTTTTTTTTTTTTAATTTTTTTTCATTGTACTTTAGGTGAAGGTTTACAGAACAAATAATTTCTCATTAAACAGTCAGTACCCATATTGTTTTATGACATTGGTTAACAACCCCACAACATGTCAACACTCTCCTTTCTCAACCTTGGAGGACCATTTTTTTGGTGAAAATATACATAGCCAAAGACACACCATCTCAACAATTTCTACATGTTCAATTCAGTGACATCGATTACGTTCTTCCAGTTGTGCTGCTATTCTCACTGTCCTTTTCCGAATTATTCCATCACCATTGTCTTCAACTCACAGTCCCCTAGGCTTCCCATCAGACCTTTTGAGTTGCTGTTGTCAATTTGATCTGCACACCTGATTTTTGTGTGTTGGCCTTGTATCCTGCCACTTTGCTGAATTCAAAGACTATAGCAACTAAGTGAATATCGAATCAAGAAAAAAGCGACATCTAAAAGGCAGGAGAGCTGTGGATTTCTACTCGCCTGCATCCCACCGCCTTCCGCCCACCCCCACTGGCTCGGTGTGGTCATTTTAAAGCAGCAGGAGCAGCATCAGCAAGCACTGCCAGAGAGGGAACCTGATCTCTGGCTCTAGATACAGCCAAAAACCCAAAACCAAACCCACTGCCATCGAACTGATTCTGATTCATAGCGACCCTATAGGACAGGGTAGAACTGTCCCATAGTGTTTCCAAGGAGCGGCTGGTGGATTCAAACTGCTGAGCTCTTAACCACTTCGCACCAGGGCCGTCTAGATAGAGCAGAGCAGACCTTATTTGTGAAAACTATTGTGTGTACGTGTTCTAACCTGTTTGGGGGCTGCCTGAAGAACAGACAAGGTGTTTATCTCAGTTTGACCTGTCTGGTAACTTACGGGGTTGAGGGGCAATGGACAATTACCCAAGGCTGTAACCACTTACAGCTGCCTGGGGCTACAGAGTGTGATTAAGGCATACAATAGGCCCCTAAAGAATGGAAGGAAAAGCCTGGGGAAAATTTCCTGGGAACTTAAGGTTCTCAAAAGCACCTTGTGTACAGAGGAATTGCAAAAGCCACATGCATTCCCACAACAAGACGGATACTCAGACATCACTTGAGAAAACCCTACACTTCACCTTGGGCTGATCCTTAGGCTCAGTGCAAGCCTGGCTAAGAGGTGAAGGAGGGCTCAGCATGGAGTCAATTTACAAAGACTGGGAGAGGTGTCTTTGTTTTCATCCCCCCCCCCTCCCCCACCGGTGTTAGCTCTTATAGCTTTCTTGTGGATTCTTTGGGGTTTTCTATAGAGAGAGAGAGAGAGACATACATTGCTTAACGTCCACGATACGTTCTGTGAAATGGGACGTTATGTGATTTGAACCTTGCGCGAACATGCCTAAATTGCAAGCAGTAACATTCACTGATTTACCCGCTTCGTGTTGTTTAAAAACCTTTTGTTTCACTTCCAGACCAATCCTTCTCCTTGGCCCCTTGCTGCTGTTGCTGCTGGCACTCCTTTGCTGTGTTGGAAGCCACAATGCACTTCACGGGAATATTTTCAAAAGAAAATTAAACAGAGAGATAACGCTACCACACTCAAGAGACTCTGGACACACGAGATTGGATGCTGCTGCCTTCCAGTAGAAGCATATGCTGTTATATGGTAAACTTTTTATTTGTAAGTAGGTAAAGTTCACATTAAAATAACAATAGAAAGTACAGTACAATACACACATAAGCCAGGAACACGGCTTTTATTGTGATTGGTTTCCAGAGTTCTGACAAAGTTGGTTCCGCCGTTTTCTGCTTGTTTTCTTTTGGTGCTTGTGTAGGGGTTTGGAAGCACGCAGCTGCTCACACCACCATCTTGCTCTGGACTCGATGTATTTTTAATATCTCATAAATCTGATACAAACACTTGCGTGATTCTCCATTAATACATTTATATGTTAAATTATTATTTAGATATTTCAAAGGGCATATTATTCCCTTAAATATTAGCATGAATGCAATTTATATTTATATTTGGTTTTTCTTCATTGACGTTGAGATACACAAGTAAAACTTAGAAGAGCTGCAATTAGTCCCAAAGACAAGACTTGACCAATCCAGGCAGAGAGAGTAAGAGACAGAAATTCTTTTCTGAAACTTCTACTCAGAAACCACTTACCTTTTGATACCCTGGTGGAGACATAGATGGAACAGAATGGGCTTCCAAGTTATGGGAGTCCAGTGTAATTTTTTTCCAAGGCTGCTCTTTGAATTCTATAAACAGCATGTGTGTCTCACATGCTGTTTGAACACTTGGCTCTTTCTCACCATGCCCACAGCCATGGAACTTCTCTGCCAGCTCCAGGGTAGCAGGAGCAGGCTTTAACTTGGAACGTCTTATGCAGTCTTCAGAGTTGCTGCTGATGATACAGTATTCTTTACCCCAGTGTAAGCAACTCTGTGACTCTAATACTGCAATCAGCGAGTATAGATGCCTGGCATTTTGATGAAGGAGCGCTTCCTTCATGCAAACTACATTGAGCTACAAACAATTTTCAATAAACCAAATTGAAAGACGTCAAATATAACATCCCATGCCCAAAAGTTTGGGGGGCATCAGCCTAAAATAAATTTTAAAATCCATCTTGATTTTAGCATTGCAGAGCCACTTTGTTGCATAAAATGTATTAGAAAATTATGAATTCCTTTATTTACTAGACACATAGAATACTTGTTGCTCATCTTACTATGGACCCAATATGTACACAGGCGAAGTTCACGCCACCAAATGAAAAATAGCCCTGTCTTTGGCTGGTTCCAGGGAGGCAGAGTCCGAGACTGAGATTGGTATGCCGGAGGCATACTGGGAAGGGTTCAGGGAAGCAGGACGGGGTGGAGGGGGAAGGTGAAATGGGATACAGCAAGGATTCCGTGGATTGTAAGGGAAGCCCCGGAGCTAGGATGACCCTTCAAAGTTGTCTACATTTGAGGCAAGAGGGCCAGGATTTTGGGCCCTCAATTTGACCAGTCATTGATGTGGACTGCTTCTGTGGAGGGGTTGGAATCTGGGATCATGTTATCCCCTCTGGCCAAGAGCAATTCCTGGGGAAGGACTCAGCTGCCAATGGTCAGCGTGCAACACTCAGGCCAGCTGGGGGGTGAAGGGGTCTGGGTGGGGTGCGGAGTATCCGCTGTCGGTCCTCAGAGTGGGCACTGTTGCTAATCAGTGACAGAGAGCTGCAAGAATTCTTGACGTTAGTAAAACCTTATAAGAAATTCATTTCATGCTTGTCCACTCAGGTAAATCCCAAAGAAGAAAAATCACCAGGACAAAAATTAAAACTGGAGTATAGGCTTGGGAAGGGCAGAAATAGATGCGATACGATTCTGAGATAACAGACGTCTACAGAAGTCTAACCATATGTATTGACACCCTCCCCCCAACACTCCACACACCCCGTGCACACCATGATCCTCAAGTCAAGCAGATGAAGAACTGCGTGCATCTCTCTCGCTCAGGCCCAGGAGGCTCATGTGCACTTGTGCACAGACACTACAACAGCCTGAGGCTTCGGCTCAGCAACAGGCTTTGATTTCTCCCTATCATGGCATATTGGCTGCTGGGAAGGCCCTGTTTTCAAACACCTAATCCAAATACAATGTAAAATGGGAACTCCCTGTTTCCTATTTATCACTGCCTTCTCTGCATTCTAACGGGAGTGTCCCTCCACATCCCGAACCTAAAACGACTCACACCAGCTACCCCATCAGACTCAGTCAGGGATTGTTTTTTTCTTCAAATTAACAAGCTATAATACAACCAAGATCGATGCATGCATGATGTTCTCAGTGGCATTTATTACAACCAATCTGACAAGCAGGAAATCATTAGTTATTTGTAAGTCGATGTCACAAAATGTTACAAATGTGATTGATATTTCAGTGGCACAGTTTTGGGGCAGAAGTATGCTGTTGTTAGGTACCCAGCAAGTTGATTCTGACTCATCGCGACCCTGTGGAAGTATAGATGAAAATAAACCATGCATTTTTCTTCAACCAGAAACCTGTCTTTTTTTTTTTTGTTTTCAAGGTTAATATACACAGATAGTTTCAGAATCATTCACACACCTCAGATATATTGAACAAGCTATTACATGGGACACATACAGTTTCAGAGCAAGAAAGGGTCTCAGTTCAACCCACCCATTTTACAGATAAGGAAAGTGAGGCCAGAAACGAGAAGCCACCTCTCTGAGGGACTTGAGCTAATTAGTAGCTGCTTCCACGCAAGAATCCAACTGTCAGAGAAGCATTCCTCCTGAAACAATCGGCCCCATGAACATTTCAGGAAGTTTCGTTGTGTTCTTGCTTTCTACCCTGACTGCAATTAGTTAACATTTAATCTGGTAGAGACGGTGATTTCTGAGGTCACTGTTAACACTAATGTTTAAATGTTTAAACTGCTTTAGAGTTTCATGTGACCACAATACGGGAACCTGTAGACTGATTTTATATCTCCGATAAGCCTAGCTAGGAATGCTGGTGGCGCAGTGGTTAAAGCGCTGGGCTACTAACCAAAAGGTTGGCAGTTCAAACCCACCAGCCACTCCACGGAAGAAAGATGTGGCAGTCCGCTTCTGTAAAGATTAGGAAAAAAAAAACATTGTCATCGAGTTAATTCTGACCCAGAGTCGGACCCTACAGGACAGGGTAGAACGGCCCCATAGGGTTTCCACGGAGTGGCTGATGGGTTTGAACTGCCGACCTTTTCGGTTAGCAGCTGTGCTCTTAACCACTGCACCACCAGGGTTCCTCAGTCTTGAAAACCCTGTGGGGTTGCTATGAGTCGGAATCAACTCGATGACAGTGGGTTTGGTTTGGTTTGAGGTGTTTTGCATGACCGTTAAAGCTGGGAAATGTGGTTACCTGGTCACAAAATTTAAACACTTCAGATACCAGTTCTTTACCTAGGCCCCAGGCTCGTGCTAACAAGCTGAGTCAGTGAGACTCCTGCGCTGAATGGACCGGTGGCTGCGGTAACCCCCCGCCATGCTCTGCCCAGCAAGACGTTTCCGACCTAAGTGGATGCGTGGCCCAAAGCCAGTGACGACCATACAGCATGAGAAAATTAAAACCAGAATATAGTTACAAAACCTGTAAGATGTTTTAAATATCCAGCTGTCCCTGCACTGTGATTTCCATTCTAACTTTTCCATTTTATTGAGAACAGGGCTTTGAGCTAAGTTTTTAAAAGAAAATAGACAGGGAAAAAAATCATATTAAACCATACATTTTCCCAACCTCAGAAGGGCCTCTTATTGGTTTTTATGCTGAATTCTACAAGGAAAAAGAAAAAAAGATGTGTGTATGTGTGTGTGTCATTATATTTTACACGATTTCGGCCTCATTTTCAGACACGGTACACTGTTGCTAAGCATATTTTATATATCAGCTATGACAGATTAGCTCATTCCATGCTTATGAAGGCAAGGTTAAAAGTTTAATCCCTCTAATAAAAGACAGTAGGAAAACCCCATACAAGAGTAGACGGCCTCTTCCTACTGCTCAAAAAGTAGCTCTGGTGACATGGCCTTGGTCCTGGGGCCAGAAGCACCATCTTTACCTACACAGAATTGAGGAGCTGACACTCTTTAAGAAGCAGCTGTGTTCCAGGCCTTGCCTGGACCCCGGGGACACAGTACAGGCAGTCCTTGGTTACAAACGAGATCCCTGTCCTGTCTGTCTTTAAGTCGAATCTGTAGGTAAGTCACAACAGGTACTTACAGTTGTTACTTAGTGTCAGGTAGTCAAATGTCTGTCTTAGTATATAGTATGTATTTTACCTTCTGTGCCAATAGGACACGTAAATACTTCCAAGCTGCCCAGTGTTTTCACAAGCATCACGAAGTAGTGTGTCTGTTATTACAAATCATTGCATGTACTTAACTCAAATTTTTAATGTAATAGGCTTTATGACAGTCTGTTCTTAAGTGTGAGTTGTCCACAAACGGGACATTCGTAATCCGGACGCTGCCTGTAATGAGAAAGTTAGACCTGGTCCCCGTTTTCTTAGTACTGCCTTCTAAGCTTCGCTTCTTCCAGGAAGCCTGTTGAAATATTTCAGCTAATGCTGATTCCTTTCTTCTCTAAGCACTTAGAATCTATAATGGAATATGAGACCCCCTTGCGCTGGTGTTCTGCCCGTTTCCTTTCCACTCATTCCCAAACACTGTTACTCTCATCTCTCCAAGGAGGTTATAAACTCCTTGAAATCAGGGACCACTGGTCTTTATTCTCTATCCCACACAATGCTTAGCTGTACCAGAGTGGTCACTCCATCAATACCAGTCGACTCTCGCCTTTTTTATTGCTCTTAAGGCAAAAAAAAAAAAAAAAAAAAAAAATCCACAGGTGAGGAAGTTGGGCAGTTTCAGATAAAATTTTGACTGAGAATTCATTTCCTTGAAAACCATCTTCTAAAACTTTGACAATAAACGAAAAAAAAAAAAAGTTGCTGTCAAGTTGATTCTAACTCATAGTGACCCTATAGGACAGAGGAGAACTGCCAAGTGAGGCTTCCAAGGGGGCGGCTGGTGGATTCGAACTGCCGACCTTTTGGTCAGTAGCCCAGGTCTTTAACCACCGCATCACCAGGGCTCTGAAACTTTGACAATACTTTTTAATTATTAACCACAAAATATGCAAAGCCTGCAATAAATTAACAAATAATATGGTAATACACAAATGTTTACTGCACGATCCTATATAATACCAGAAGTTTCTGTGTGACACAAAGAGTTAGTTAACACACTCAGCTGCTAACCAAAAAACTGGAGACTTGAGCCCACCCTGAGGCATCTCGGTAGAAAAGCTGGCAATCGCTTCTGAAAAATCAGCCATTGAAAATCCTCTGGAGTACAGTTCTACTCTGACACAGATGGCGTCACCATGAGGTGGAATCACCTCAGTGGCAATTGGTTTAGTTATATAACATCAAGTGAAAAAGGAAATTATCTCTACATATCATAAAAATATAAAAATAGATACCAAAATATTAAGTTAAACCATGTGAAGCTGTGGTTTGTATTGCTCAGAAATGTTCAACTCTTGGCAATTCTAGAAGGTCAAACCTAATATTAATAATGGTGGGCTTTAGATGTAGACATTAAAGGTGTTCATATTTTAGGGTACTTTTCAATTTTTCTACCAGGAATATTTATTTTTAAGTTAGAAAAATGATTTAAAAATCATTGTGAGTTGTTGAATACACTAATGAGGAATTCTTTTTTTTTTTTTTGTATGAAAGTATGGCTCTGCTGCAGAATTCTGGCATCTAGCTTCCCAAAGTTTTGGTCAGATTCGCGGCATTGGATCCAGCTCAACTATGCTTGAAAGGCAGTTTTTTAGTGTTTAACCCCCTCTAGTGGGCAGAAGGCAAACTCTAGGTTCATTCCTGCAATCACGCTTGTAGAAAATTGCAAACATGACTTCCTAAATGAGTTCAGTTCTTATTTTTTCCTGGACCAGACGAGTCCAATATTTCTGTTATTAATGGTTCTAGCCCTTACCTCCGATTCAAGCTGCAAGTGCCCAAAGTGAAGAACGGTACCAGAACATCAGGAATATCGGAGGGTTACCTGGATCATCTCCCATCTTTCCAGTTTTGGTGCAGCCAGTCTCTATTGTCTAGCGCACGTGTCACAGGGTTAACGCCCAGGTCGGTTACCAGAAGAGCCAAATGTATAGCCTAGAACAGGAGGGCTGGCTGGCTGACTATTAAATGCTCCCCAGTGGAGCTGGAAGCCCATGCCAAACATCGCTGTCCATATTGGCATTTATTCAGATTGGAAAATTGTCAGTAATTTACAGCATGTCAGTAGAGCCCAGTTAGTTCTTAACATTTCAGTTAAATATTCCCTTTCTGTTGGACTTATTCCATGAGTTTAGATTTATTGTGTGAATTTCAAATTGATGAATCAAATAAATAAATGAACGTGTAAGTATATGGCCTGTCAGAAGAACCAACAAATCTGTCTTGGAAGAAGTACAGCCAGAATGCTCCTTAGAAGTGAGGATGGCGAGACTATGTCTCACATACTTTGAACATGTTATTAGGAGGGACCAGTCCCCGAAGAAGAACATCATGCTTGGTAACATAGAGGGTCAGCGAAAAAGAGCAAGACCCTCAATGAGATGGCCTGACACAGTGGCTGCAACAGTGGGCTCCCACATACCAAGGATTGTGAGGATGGTGCAGGACCAGGCAAGGTTTCATTCTGTTGTTCGTAAGGTCACTATGAGTCAGAACCAACTAGACGGCACCGAACAACAAGAAGTACATGTATTTATTTATAATTTATACCTTATTCACTTCCTAAATTATTGTCAGTTGCTGACAGGTTCCTTCTGATGGAGAGTTCTTTGGCACATCTACAGGATAACTCTCCTCTCCCCCAGGAATGTTCCAAGCGCAGATCCACACACTTCTCTTGTTTCCATTTACACTGGGAGAGTTCTTTGTGAGACACAAGCCTCAGACAGAAAACCATCTCACATCTCCTACTTTGACTGGTTCAGTGAGAATTTCTGTGCATGGATGAGACTGGAGGATCAAGTTCACCCAGAGGTGCCTTGGAAGAAAGACCTGGCAATCTACTGCTGAAAAAGCAGCCATTGAAAACTCTATGGAGCTCTATTCTAATACACACGGAGTCACCATGAGTCAGAGTCAACTCAATGGCAACTGGTTATTAGAAGTACATCACTGCGCTTTGTGCCGTGGGGGCTACAAAGCTGGATACAACTTTTTAAAAATAGGGCATTCCCCCATGATAGCTGATAATCAAGAAATAAAATCATATTTGTATGTGAATAACCACAAAGTAAGGAAGAACGTGACAAGTGTCCCCTGTGAAAGGTGCAAATTAAAGGCTACAGAGGTCTCAGGAGGGAGTGGTGGCCTCAGGGAGGAAGTGGGACTTGCGCTGGCCTTAACCCACCGCCCAGCTCAAGATCTTTTCTCTGCCCGTTCCCACTCCCATGTTCTTCTGTAACTACCTTTCTCTTGCCTTCAAATGCTTCCTTTCCTTACTATCACCTACAAAGCTATTCCATTAGACAGGGATTGATAAGATGCCAAGGGTGAGTGGGACCCTGAAAGAGAAAAAAAAGAACAAAAAGGTCAGACTGGGAGCAGCGGAAACCTATTTTAAAAAAAAAAAACCACCTCGTTGTTGTCAAGTCAATTCCGACTCATCACAACCCTCTACGACAGAGTAGACCTGCCCCAAAGGGTTTCCAGGGAGCGGCTGGTGGATTCAGACTGCTGATCTTTTTGGTTAATAGCTGAGCTCTCAACCACTGGGCCACTAGGGCTCCAAAATAAGGAATAGGATGAACTTGTCTTCAATGTTCCTAATAATCTCCTGTGGTGTTAAGTAAAAGATGGGTGCCCAGATCTGGGAAAACAGTCCTTCAAGGACACAGCCCCAACTCGCATCCTTTCATAAACAGCAGAAACCC
The DNA here is from genome assembly GCA_030035585.1 of Dugong dugon. Classification (NCBI taxonomy): domain Eukaryota; kingdom Metazoa; phylum Chordata; class Mammalia; order Sirenia; family Dugongidae; genus Dugong; species Dugong dugon. Next base: position 72,771,871 of record CM057479.1, read on the forward strand.
AGAAAGTCCAAAGCATGCAGGGAGCGAGTCAGCAGCCCCTCCTGATTCCTCGTCAGCACCTCCTTTCCCTTCCAGGTGCCTGCGTTCCTTCCGCTGTCCAAGTTACCCAACTCTGCCCTCGGGAAAGGCTTGGGTTTCAGTCCTCTGATGACCAACTTCATGTCGTTAAATCGCGGTTCCTCAGTTTCCTCACCTGGAGCATGGAAATAATAATAGCTATCGTGCAGAAATGTTGTCAGGATTGCATGAGATAATGTTTATCATTAAATGAGAGCCTTTGTATACGTGATTTAAGTGAGTGCATCTGTGTATGTTTAGCAAACACAGTTTTCCTCTATCACCGTGGAGTTGCTGTGACTTACGCTCACAGCATAATATGTGTGAAGGTGCTTCAGACTATAAAGACCCGTGCAAATGTGATATTGCTAATGACTTACTATGAGGTGTCACTCTTCCTAAGGGATATTTGCATTTTATTTGGAGAGAAAATGTCACTCTAAAGATGACGCTATAATGGCAGAAGCTCAGACACGGGTGAACGGGGTTGGAGGAAGAGAATGTGGGAAAGGTGGACTCCCTCCTCAGTGTCCCCCAAACTTCTGCTGAATAGAAAGAACAAATCAGCTTTATGATCTTTCTACACATAAAGGCAACTCTGAATAGTTACTTAGTGATTGGACACAATATTAAGCTAAACAGACAGATGGTTCTAAGCACTTTGTTATAAAAATACAATGTATGAGTCTCTGGGCATCTCAGGACCCCTCAGATCTCCACAATCACATAACAGCAACCTCAGTGACACACACAACCTCAGTCATCAGATGCTGGCCCCGCCTCCCTCCCAGCTTTGCCCTCACCCAACAGTTGGGAAAGGACCCTTCTCTCCAAGTCCAAGGATCAGCATCATTCACTATTGAAGGCCCACCGCTGTACACACAGAAGTGGAGGCCAGAGAGAAGATGCGTCTGAACATCAATCACACGGCCAGAGAAGGGCAGACGCAGCAGAAACCCATGCTTTCTTGTTTACGCTGTCCCACAAGCCACACTGGGCCATCATGGCACCTGGCATCTGTTCGGGGTCTGGCACAAATGCAAATTTCAGTGTAATTCCCCAGCAAAAGCTTTTTGAAGGCAGAAATCATGCTTCGGCACATTTTGTAAATGTGCTTCAGTAAATTATGCCTGTTTGGATTCAGTGCAGCACTGATTCCAGCAGATGGCAATGAAGAACTTCCGAACGCCTACACACGGGTGAGTAACTCCGTTTATGCTCTTAAATAATCACACCAATTCTTGTTCTGATCTCACATAACTTTTAAAAGTAGTCATATGTAGGCATCAGAAGAGAAATAAGGCCCCCAGTCCTTTCCTTTTGGATAGCATTTAATTTTTCCCTCTTCGTCTGAAAACAAAAATCTAAATTCAAATGTATTCATTCATTTGGCCCCAAATGTATCACAGGGTGACTCTGAGCACAGCACAGTGTAGGCGCTGTGGGAGGACCCTGAGGTGCTCAGGACACGATGCCCCATCAGATAAGACCCGCGAGTCTGATCTGCTCAGGTAGGGGCATTCACAACTAACTCAATGTTCAGGTGTAAAGTAACCCATTTTAACAAGACCTGATTACTCCTGACTCTAAATACGAAGACTTAAGGAAATCCTGAAGGTAGCTGGGGCAGATCAGCGATTACCAAACCTGGCTGACGTTTTTTAGCGCCCTCTCCCAGAGATTCTGATATGCTAGACTGAAATGAGGGCTGATGAGCCCCCAGGTGAAGCTGATAAAGCTGATGTCACGTCTGGAATCTTCTGATGGCCAGAAGGCTTTTGATGTTCCTTTGAATATCAAGAGTCCTAGTTACCGGAAAAGACAAATGCACCAGAACCAGCCCTTGCTGGACTGCTTTTCAGTTCACCTGAGGTCAGAGCGGAGCCCTGGTGGCACACTGGTTAACAGCTACGGCTGCTCACCAAAACAGTCATCAGTCTGAATCCACCAGCCCCTGCTTGGAAACCCTGTGGGGCCGTTCTACTCTGTCCTGTAGGGTCACGATAAGTCCGAATCGACTGGACAGCAATGGGTTTGGGTTTTTTGGTTTTATTTGCAAATAGACATCAGTCTTTTATCCAGCATATGAAACTGAAACTGTATTGTACACATACATGTCTACAAACCCTACTGCGAGATATCAAGTAGCTACTGACAGAAGGATTGGAAAATGCTGTTAGTGCCATTTCCAAACAATGATCCACTGTTTCTGTCTTTCAGAAAAGTAGCATATGGGATGAATACATTTTGAAGAAACAATGGCAATATTCATACTTATGGAACAGAAACCAACTTGACACGTAGTATTGCTAATTTGTTTTACTTGAAAGCAATTGGAACAGTGAGCATTAGCCTATGTTCCATCTTCAGGGAATCAGTTTAACCGAGAGCCAAACAAGTATCGCAAAGCTCTGTAACTTAGACAGAAATATCTTAAAACTGTCAAGGGCAACATGTACTTGAGGCTGAAAGCACTGATACCTTCCTGTCATTTGTTTATATCTGTATTTTCCTTGGATCTGGGCTCGTCAATTCCATACTGTTAAGTTCTAATGGCTGTTGTTTTGTTTTGATGAAAATGTCTCAGATTCTTTTTGGGAAGTGGGGATATTTATTTTAGAAATAAAACTAACAGTGTACTGCTATTAATTATTAGCAGATCTCTTTTTATACATAAATCACCCAAAGAATTCAGTACAAGAATATGCTGTATTTCTATAGATTTTGGTTTTCCTGGGCGGTATAAATGGTTAACACATACAGCGGCTAACCCAAAAGTTGGAGGTTCGAGTCCACCCAGTTGTGCCTTGGAAGAAAGTCCTGGAAATTTTTGAAAAATCAGGCATCAAAAACCCTATGGAGTACAGTTCTACTCTGACACATGCGGGGTTGCCATGAGTCGAAATCAACTTGGCAGCAGCTGGTTTGGTTTGGGTTTATAGATTTAGGAGAAGGGTCTTCAGTTCCAATACTCTCCCTCTAGTTCCTACACCTGTGGCTGTCAGTACCACTGTTTCAACATTTACTATGTGTTAGTGGTTTGTGATAACTGGTTTGTTTTTTTTTTGTTTTGTGAGAAGCACTCCTGGCAGAGAGCTCTTCACAGGCTGTGTCCTTTCCCCAGGTTAGACAGAAGGGAATGTTAGACACAGGGTCTGAGTTGACCTTGACACCCAGAGACCTGAAGTGTCACCCTAGCTTCCTCTTTGGAGGAAGGGAGATGGGGGCTTGATAGTACATGGCATCCACTGGATCTGAGGACCCACCAAGCGATTATTCAGGTGTTTCCCAAGTGTACAATGAGGATTGCCCTGGAGTAACGGATATCATGGCGGGGAGGTCAAGTGGAAGCCTCTGAAATTCCTCACCTCACATCCCCTGGCCAAGAGAGAAAATAAAAAACAACATCACATTCCAGGAGTAGGGGAATGGTAGAAATTAACGTCACCATTAAGGATCTAAAGGACGCGGGAGTGGTGGTCCCCACCATATCTTCATTTAATCCCTTGCAGAAACCAGATGGATTCTAGAGGATGACGGTGGACTATCGAAAACTCAACCAGGTGGTAGTGCCAATTGCACCTGCTGTGCCAGATGTGGTATTTTTGCTAGAGCAGATTAACAGGTAAATAGTATGCAGCTAATGATTTGCATTCTTTTCTATTCCAGTCAAAAAAGAGGACCAGCATTCACATGGAACAGGCAATACTATACATTTACAACTTACTGCAGTGTTACGTTAACTCTCCTGCCACTGGTTGCAATACATTCCAAAGAGATGTGGACCATCTGGACATCCCACAGACTTCACATGGAGTCACTGTGTATATGACATTATGCTAATCGGGCTGGATAAGTAAGAAGTCTAGAATGCTGGGGGCCTTGGTAAGACTTGTGCACTCCAGAGGGTGGAAGATAAACCTTATAAAGATGCAGGGGGCTGCATCGGTAAAAACTTTAGGGTCTAATGGTGAGGGGCATGACAGTACATCCCCTTTAAAGTAAAAAATAAACTATTGCATCTTACATCTTCTACCTTGACGTAGAAGAGCAACACGGAGCCTAGGGAACTGGAGCACGGCCACGCCGTTTGCAGTGAAGAGTTATACGCCTTTTGAGAAACAACTCCTGGTTTACTACTGTGCTCCAGTAGAGATGGAATGCTTGATGATGGGCAGTGAGCAACCACAAAACTGCTCTTGATGAGCTTGGTTCTGTCAGACTCTCCAAGTCATAACGTCCAGTGGGCCCAGCTGCAACTCACTATAAGCTGAAAATGGGGTACCCGTCCTGTTGCCGTCCAGTTGATTCCGACTCATAGTGACCCTACAGGACAGAATAGAACTGCCCCATAGGGTTTCCAAGGAGCGACTGGCGGGTTTGAACTGCCGACCTTTTGGTTAGCAGCCGAGCTCTTAACCACTGCTCCACCAGGGCTCTGAAAATGGGATGTCTGGGGTCAAAAGCAAGCAGGAGCACAGGGCGTAAGGAAGCTGCATGAACATGGAGCTCAGACTCCCTTGTCGAAGACCATGTCATTCAGCTCAGACCTGTGGCCGTGTGGGCAATTATTTCTAAACAGCTGATGGAGAAGGAAAAGCCCCAACTGTGGTTTATGGATGGATTGGCTCAGTAGCTGGTGCAAGGTGAAAATAGGTGGCAGTTCTGTCATAACCTCACTCACATGTGACCTTGAAAGTACAGTTTCAAGCAAAATAACGTAGCCGTGCAATTAAACAACTGCAACAGCAGACCCACACTGCAATTTCTTTTTCAATTGACCGAGACCCAAGATGCTGTCACCGTTACGGGTGTTCGTTGTACAACCAGTGCTGCCTTTTTCATGGTAGCTGACGACCTGAGCAGAGGCAGCTGAGCGACCCTTGTGCTAATTGCAAACCATGTGTTTCAGGATCCGGATCTCTTCAGTTTCTAACACCGTCGTCGCTACCTGCTGAGGGTCTAAGGCTTTGATGTTGGCTCACCTCCCATCTCAGTACAAAACAGGTTTTACCAGAAGCCCAGGACAGCCTAGGAGGCACACACATCCCCAGCAATTCACAGGAATAAATGCAATATCTCTTCGCATATTAGTTACGCTAAGATCAAGGAGACATTTCTGCTACCTAAAACTCTGAATAAAAAGAATGCCGATTCTTTGAAAAGCGGTAAACAAACAAACAGACTTTGTTCCTTTTTGTAAAACATGTTAGGGAAAGACATGACGTTTTACATACAGGAAGACAAATGCAAAGTCACTTTAATTGCACCATATTCAAGAATCCAGCCAGCACTTATTTTTATACCAACCCAGTCAATTAGCTTTCTGACTGTAACTTTATTTTGCTGCCACACTTTTGGAATGATCACTTTTTCAAAGACAAATCATACTGACAGGTAGCATGGTGCTCTGTGGTATGACCGTTGCTATGCAACCGTGCTTTGTGCCACATCTGACATGTGCTGCTTCCCCTGGCCGACTTGTCTTATTTGAACCTGACAGCAACCTTTCTGTTACCTGTCCAGGAGACAGCACACATCACAAGGCTAAATCATTCTTGCTTGCTTAATCCTATCTTCACTTTGCATGTGGTAAGAAACATCATAGCTTTTCTGAACTTGTCAAGTAGTTTAAAAAAAAAAACAAACAACTTAGAGTTAAATGGGGTCATGGAATTCATCTAGCATAATCCTTATATTTTGTTAATTAAACTCCATATCCTAAACAGCAAGTGAGTCTTCTGCCAGGCCACACTGCTAGAGAGCATGAAATAGTAACAGGATGCCGTTACAGTGATGTATCCAGCCAAGACAGCCAGCCACTGACTTACTTCGATCACCCTAGAAATCTACCCCCCAATTCCTGCCTCCAACAACTCTAGCGGGGTACGGGGTGCGGACCACACCAGGTGATGCCGTCAGAGGGCGTGACACCAAAATGACTGTCTACACAATTTTTGTGTGGTATTTCCACAGAAATCTATTGTTTTTTATAAACGTATCCCTTATAAAAGTAGTTAGTTACCCCCAACAAAATTCTTTTCGTAAGCCCAGCTTACATGTATCAATATACCTACAAGGCTAAAACTCTATACTAATTTACTTTTTGAACCTTCTAATGTGCTCTGGTCAGAGCTGTCATTATTACCCAGTTACAATGATGCTTCAAATCACGTGGTTTCGTCTGCACGCACTACAAGCACGTGCTGTTGCTTTCGTTGCTGCCTGCGTTACCGCGCTGGGTGACACCAACCCTGGTCACGCACTGTCAGCTTCTGCTCTTTTCTCTGGTTACTGACCTTCTGCTCTGTATTTGGTTTCTCCCAGGTTGTTTCTAGCTGTGTCTCCCTAGTATGTGATATCAGTGAGGGTCCCAGTAAGAGAATAGAAATTATGCTTGGTATTTTCATTCTTGTTGTTGTACTTAAGTGAAAGTTTACAATTCAAGTTAGTCTCTCATGCAAAAATTTATACACCCTTTGTTATGTGACCCTAGTTGCTCTCCCTATACTGTGACAGCACACTCCTCCTTTCCACCCCGGATTTCCTGTGTTCATTCAACCAGCTCCTAACCCTGTCTGCCTTCTCATCTCACCTCCAGACAGGAGCTGCCCATTTAGTCTCATGTATCTACTTGAGCTAAGAGACCCTCTTCACGAGTATCATTTTATGTCCCATAGTCCAGTCTAATCTTTGTTTGAAGAGTTGACCTCGGGAATGGTTTTAGTTCTGGGTTGACAGAGAGTCTGGGGGCCATGCTTTCCAGGGATCCTCCAGTCTCAGTCAGACCGTTAAGGCTGGTCTTTTTACTAGAATTTGAATTCTGCACCCCACTTTTATCCTGCTCCATCAGGGACTCTGTCGTGTTTCCTGTCAGGGTGGTCATTGGTGGTAGCTGGGCACCATCTAGTTCTTCCGGTCTCAGGCTGATGCAGTCTCTGGTTTATGTGGCCTGTTCTCTCTCTAGGGCTAATACTTTCTTTGTGACTTTGGTGTTCTTCAGTCTCCTTTACGCCGGGTGAGTTGGGACCAACTGATGCATCTTAGATGGCAGCTCGCTATATGCTTCGTATTTAAAGCAGAGGGAGTTTAATCCAGGGACTCAGTTACACAGTTGTTGGAAAGCTGAAAGAGCAAACAGGAGCATGCTGAAGTAACCTGGGGATTAGTAACTGCACAATGCAGCTACCGCCTCAGATGGCAGGATAACAGGAAATGAGTGGTGTCACCAGAGATTAGGCATTTCAAAGAGGGCTGCCTATGAGGCTGGGGCTCCAATGGCCATGGCTATAGCCCTCAGCCAGTGCCTTGATGGTGGGAGCTGGATCTGTGAGGGGATTGCCACATATTGTTACTGGTCAAATGATTCCAACAGCGGGTAGGCTACTCCTAAATAGTTAACACGCTCAGCTGCTAACCAAAAAGGTTGGAGGTTCGAGTCTACCCCCAGGCACCTGGAAGAAAGTCCTGATGATCTATTTCTGAAAAATCAGCCATTGAAAACTCTGTGGAGCACAGTTCTACTCTGATACACAAGGGGTGGCCGTGAGTCGGAACTGACTCAACAGCAACTGGCTTGGTTTTAAAGAGAACGAACTGCTTGTGAAAAGAAATAATTTTATAGCAACTGAATATCTTGTTATGATAATGAAAAGATGTCTTGTGTATTCAGAAAAGATTATTCCTTAAGGACAAGTACTAGGCAAAATATTGTTGCCTGGTTCTAATTATTGTGTAGCGTTAAGTAATGTAAAAACACTTCTTCATGAAATATTCTGTAATTAAGTCTGTTTTGACTCTTTGCCTGCCCAAATTTGTCTGAATTTGGAATTAGTAAGATTCTCACCAAGAGCAATAAATCAAAACCATTATATTTACACTGATTGTGCTCAGTCTCACTCATTATGTATATATAATAAATTGGCCTGTAATTGTTTTTGTCATTGTCTCAGGTTTTATTAACAATAGCAATTGCTACTATTTATTTACAGTCAATTATGTACCAAGCAAGATATCAAGAAATCTCACTTAATGATCATAACTTACTCGTGAGGTATCATTATTCCTATTTTAGAGACAAGGAAACAGTTCCAGAAGGTTCTGTGACTAACTCACACTCACAGAGATTTTTTTAGGGATTTTTCTATGATTTACAATATTCATCTCTGTCCTTTGTACTACTGCCATTATTTCTTCAAATACCCCTCTGCCGGAATTCCAACTGCATGGAATTATATAAAAATAATTAATTGAAAAGAAGACATAGCAATAAAAGCTATCAAAATAATGCATTTTCATTATAGCTGTTGAAACATCCATGTCTGTTGACTCCAGTGTTTCAGTAGTTTCTGTATCTGTTTCCATTGATTGTGTGTGTGTGTGTGTGTGTGTGTGTGTGTGTGTGCTGGTTATAGGTCATATCTTTCTGCTTCTTTGCATGCCTGCTATTTGGATTGGAGGCTGGACATGGTGCATTCTCCATTTTTGGATGCTGGGTTTTGTTGTATTCCTTTAAAGAGTATTAGGCTTTGTTCTAGCGTATTTGAACAGTTTCATCCTTTTGAGCTTTGCTTTTAAGCTTTGTGAGGGTGGGTCAGGAGAACAGTGGCATCACTAGGGTTGGTGTCACCCAGTGTGGTAAATCATAGTATCACCCCCCCATGGACCTCCTCCAGTACTGGACCATACAGAATCCTTAGAAATGTTTTTGTACTAATGTTACTCATAAATCATAATTTCCATATATCGCTCATTCTTTTCCTTTAATTACTAATTAATTCTCAAAAAAGTTATTGATACAGGTTCACAAATACTAATTATCACAATATTGTAGCTAAAACACCAGAAAATTTGACTAAATCAGCGACTATAAAAATACTGGCAGCAACAAAAACAACAGTGCATGCTTGTAGCACGTGCAAACAAAATCACGCAACTCAAAGTGTCATTGTAATTAGGTAATAGTGACAGCTCTGACCGGAGCCCACTATTGTTGTTGTTAAGTGCCGTCAAGTGGGTTCCCACTCATAGTGACCCTATGTACAACAGAACAAAACACTGCCTGATCCTGCACCATTCTCATGATCGTTGTTATGCTTGAGCCCATTGTTGCAGCCACTGTGTCAATCCATCTCACTGAGGGTATGCCTCTTTTTCGCTGACCTTCTACTTTACCCAGCATGATGTCCTTCTCCAGGGACTGATACCTCCTGATAACATGTCCAAAGTATGTGAGACAAAGTCTCACCATCCTCGCTTCCAAGGAGCACTCTGGCTGGATTTCTTCCAAGACAGATTTGTTCGTCCTTCTGGCAGTCCGTGGTATATTTAGTATTCTTTGCCAACACCATAATCAAAGGTACCAATTCTTCTCTGATCTTCCTTATCCATTGTCCAGGTTTCGCATGCATATGAGGCAACTGAAAATATCATGGCTTGGGTCACGCACACCTTAGTCCTCAAAGTGACATCTTTGCTTTTTAACACTTTTAAAGAGGTCTTTTCTAGCAGATTTGCCCAATGCAATGTGTCGTTTGATTTCTTGACTGCTGCTTCTATGAGCGTTGATTATGGATCCAAGTAAAATGAAATCCTTGATAATGTCAAGCTTTTCTCCATTTATCATGAAGTTGCTTATTTGTCTAGTTGTAAGGATTTTTGTTTTCTTTATGTTGAGGTGTAATCCATACTGAAGGCTGTGTAGTCTTTGGTCTTCATCAGTAAGTGCTTCAAGTCTTCTTCACTTTCAGCAGGCAAGGCTGTGTCACGCGCATATCACAGATTGTTAATGAGTCTTCCTCCAATCCTGATGCCACATTCCTCTTCATATAGTCCAGCTTCTTGGATTATTTGCTCAGCATACGGATTGAATAAGTATGGTGAAAGGATACAACTCTGATGCACATCTTTCTTGATTTTAAACCCTGCAGTATCCCCTTGTTCTGTTGGAACGACTGCCTCTTGGTCTATGTACAGGTTCCCCATGAGCACAATTAAGTGTTCTGGAATTCCCATTAATCACAATGTTATCCATAATTTGTTATGATCCACACAGTCAAATGCCTTTGCATAGTCAATAAAATACAGGTAAACATCTTTCTGGTATTCTCTGCTTTCAGTCAAGATCCATTTGACCTCATCAATCATATCCCTGGTTCCACGTCCTCTTCTGAACCCAGCTTGAATTTTTGGCAGTTCCCTGTCAATGTCCTATTGTAACGACTTTTGAACGGTCTTCAGCAAAATTTTACTTGCTCATGATATTAATGATATTGTTCGATAATTTCCACATCCTGTTGGGTAACCTTTCTTGGGAATAGGCACAAATATGGATCTCTTCCAGTCAGTTGGCCAGGTAGCTGTCTTACAAATTTCTTGGCATAGACAAGTGAGCCAGAAAAGGGGAGGTTTTTGTCCGAGGTGGAGGGAGGAGGTAGGCGAGAGTCCCAGGTCCAGACCTCAGCATCGCTGACTGCAAGCAGACCTCAGCGCAGCCATGGAGAGCAGAGGGTCACCCTTGCTGTGCCTTTTGGTCTCCTGGGCACCAGCTCTGTGGTTACCGCTATCCTGTACTCCATATATTCTCAGAAGGCCCAGGTCTCCCACGAACTGAAGGGAGCTAAAAATATCTACTTGGGTGAAGATCTAAGAAGTATTCTTTTGGAAGCTCCAGGAAAATGTTTGCCTTATGCTTTTATTGAAGAGGCTGTGCAGTCTGTTAAAGAAACTCTCAACAACCAGTTTGTGGAAAATTGCAAGGGAGTAATTCAGCATCTGACACTTCAGGAGCATGAGATGGTGTGGAATCGAACAACCCACCTTTGGAATGACTATTCAAAGATCATCCACCAGAGAACCAACATGGTGCCATTTCACCTGGTACTCCACCAGGATGGTGTAGGCATGGCCATTGAGTGCTGGAGCCCCTGGACTCGGTGGAGACTTAATCCAGTTCTTCACTGACGTCATCGGTCACTACATCCGCAGTGAGTGGCCCAAAGGCATCCAGCAGACAGAGGAGATGCTGAAGGTTGGAGCCACCCTCACAGGGGTGGGTGAACTGTCCAGGACAACATCTCTGTCCGCCTCCAGCCCCCCAAGCAGGACACGCAATACTACCTGATCAGCCAGGACTTGGACAGCCTGCTGCAGAGGCAGGAGTCGAGCGTCCAACTCTGGAAGATCCTAACGCTGGTGTTTGGCTTTGCCGCCTGAGCCACCTCTTCTTCATCCTCTGAAAGCTGTACTTGCAGCGGCAGGAGCCACTGTGCCTCCAGCAGATGCAGGAGGAATTTCGAGAGATGGAGGCCCAGTTGCCGGGCTAAGCCACACGCCGAGGACTGGGCGAGTCTGGAGAGTGCCTGTGTTGTGTGTCTGAGCAACTTCAAGTCCCGCGTCTTCTTGGAGTGTGGGCATGGCTGTTCCTGCACCTAGGGCTGCTGCACCTTGCCAGAGCCCAAGAGATGCCCTTTCTGCATGGTTTAGGGTGGCTCACTATATCATAACAGCTGATTACCCCCACAGTGCGGAGTCTCCATTAGGGCAAATCTCTGCCGCTGGGTTTAAAGCTTGACTTAACTAGCACGTACTGATTTCTCACTATCTACCTGCACTAACTATATTAAAGTAGGTTGTAGCACACGCAGATAAGATGCGTGGCAGCTCCACTGACACATGACACAGTGCCTCCTGTTTTCATTACAACGAGCATCGACGTACGGTAACTTCTCTCTTCCTTTGTTTTTTTATAGCCACAACTTTTGCTCTGTTCTTGACATCATGCGATACGTATGTGCCAGACCCTGCCAATCCAGCCACAAAGGAAGAATTGGAAAGGCAGGAATAGCCCATGGAAACACCCTGAGTATAACCCCAAACTGCTTTATCTATGGGAAGAAGTGACGAAAGAAAACCAGTCTTTTTACAGAATTCGAAAATCCCTAAGCTAGAACATGGAGAGTAAGGGTAGCCAGATCCCTCGGTGTCAGCATATTTATTCCTTTTAGATGTTTTTAAATGTCCCTTTCTCCTTCCGCCCCTTTGGTGCCTTGTGGTTTGAATGATTCTGTTGCGAGTGGAAAACAATCGACTTTTCCGTTTTAAAAAGCAATAGTGTATTTCTAGCAAAAATACTAGCCAGAAAATATTCCTTTTTTATGCCACTATTTTTTCATTTTTATGTTCACTAAAGTGCCTGAGCAAAGAGAAACATTAGATAAGCTAGACGTGAATTTCAATATAAAAATTATTCACTGTACATGAGTCAACAATATCCTCAATGGGAAAGCCTGCCAAGCGCATGAATCTAACAAATGTTGCTCTGTCAAGCCACACACCATCTAGGGAGAGTTGTCAACAATAGTAATAAATCTTCATTGATTTATTTATTGGATTTTGTCAAGCAATATTTCCAAGGTTTATCTCCATCAAATTTCAAGGTCTCTAAAATGAACTATTTGAGAAGGAGGTCTTGAACCATGTTACAGAAAAGTTACCTGGTTTTTCCAAATTTTCGGTTATTGATGAATAAAAACAAAACACACACTGATTCTGGCAGGGTCAACATGTGGTTAAAAAAATGTTTCTGACCTCAGAGGAAGCATGATTTTGGCTGGCTTGAGAGAAAGCCTCGTATCTGGAGACAGAAAACAGAAAACCAAACTCATTGACGTTGAGTCCATTCTGACTCATACTGACGCCACGTGAGAGATTAGAACTACCCCACAGGGTTTTCCGGGCTGTAATCTGTATAGAAGCAGATCGCCAGGCCTTTCTTCTACGGTACCACTGGGTGGGTTCGAACCGCCAGCCTTTAGGTTAGTAGTAGACCACAATCTGTGTGTGCCACCCAGGTACCTTCAAAGGAGAGAAAAACCAAAAAAACCAAGCCTGTTGCCACTGAGTCAATTCTGACTCATGGTCAATGACCTACCTATAGGACAGAGTAGAACTGCTCCGTGGAGCGGCTGGTGGACTTGAACTGCAGACCTTTTAGTTAACAGCCAAGCTCTTAACCACTGCGCCACAGGGCTCCAAGGGAGAATAAGGGAGTGGCCACTTCAGGTGAGAGCCGAGCACAAGTATTGTCAGGCAGAGGTAAAGAAACATTGTCCAAGGTGAAGCCAACCTGAGCCTGAGGCTGGAGGAGGGGAGCAAGAAGGGGGAGGAGTGAGGGATGGACAATAGGATTGGCTACATTTGTTGCCGAGTACCCTTGAGAGGGTTCTGACTTAGACCACCTCATGTGGGACAGAGCAGAACTGCCCCATAGGGTTTTCTTGGCTCGAATCTTTACCGAAGCAGATCACCAGGTCTTTCTCCCACAGAGCTGCAGGGCGGGTTTGAACTGTCAACCTTTCAGTTAGCAGCCAAGTGCTTAGGGGCACCTGCTTAGTGTGTGTGCTATGCAAGTGCTAATTTACTTCTTAAATAATCCATTTGGGGGGGTCCTGCTTTGCCCCCCAGAAAGAAGGTATCTTCAACTCGCTGAATTTAGTAAACCAAAGTTCTAGAAAGAGCTATTACAATTTCATCATAGATGTAGCATGTATGTTTTATAGAGGAGCAGTGCTTTTATTTCAAACTGTGTATGGCTAGTGGTGAGGGCTGTGTTGCCCCATAGTCTCCTTAGTGCCTGGGCCTCTAAAGGTCTTCTTTGGGATCCATGGGTGGCCCAGAGAAGAAAGCCTGGGAAGTCAAAAGGGAAATACGCACTGACCTGGCCAACCAAAGAACGCAGCAAAGATGAACTGAGCGGTGGTGTCCGAGCTGGAGGAGAACACACAAGAATTGTAGTGCTCCAGGCGTGAGGCCATGGGGGACTGCCTGGAAAAGGCCCTCGGCTGTATTTTGAAAACTATTTGTCATTACAAAACCAGTGTTGAAAACAGTATCCAAAGTAGCGCAATCCACTTTTCATTCTATTTTTGTCTGCCAAAAGGATCCTATTTATGTAAGTTAAAAGCAACTAAATCTGTTCTGTAATACTGTTGGTCAAATGTTCTCTAAAAAATAACATCAAGTTCTATAAAGCATGCATATATATGTATGCATATGTATATATATAAGGAAGCACCAGGGCTCCTTATACGTACCCATATGTATGTATACGCACATATGTATGTGTATGTGTGTGTCTATAGACACACACATACATTTGTTGTTGCTGTTGTTAGTTGCCCTGGAGGAGTTGACTCCGACTCGTTTTGACCCCATGTGTGCAGAGCAGCACTGCTCCACAGAGTTTTCAAGGCTGTGACCTTTCAGAAGCAGATCTCCAGGCCTGTTTTCCGAGGCACCTCTGGGTGGATTTTACACATATAAATAAAAATGTATACATATATATGTATGTATATATATACATACATATGTATTTGTATGTATGTATATATATACATACATATATGTATGTGTATATATATGTATAATATGCATATATATCAAGAGAGAGATAAATATATACTGATGAAATTACCGAAATAATATCAACATATCTTGCTCAAAAAAAAGAAGTAGCTAAAAAAATTGCATTTCACCTTAACACTTGAAAGATATTTTAAAATTAGGTGTACCAATTAGGCAAAGCAGGTACCTTATGTTTTTTGCATCTGCACACAAGAGAATGGAAAAAAAAAGTTTATATTTTTCTGAACAGGTTCAGCCAGGCAGGTTGAGTGCTCTCGGCAAAGTCACGCATGTCTTCCTGGAGAGGAAACCAACTTTTAAATGATCAAGGAAACACATTCACCCGGAGACCAAAGGTCAACGAGGTTCATTTCTACTACTTTACTGGGTAGACACCCATCACCTTCAGCGTCCTGATTTCCATCTGCCCCGCTTTGTCTAATGCAGATGGAGCAGATGCATCATTTCAAAGAGGCTCACTCCCCTTGTTGGTGGGCAGAGGAGGGTCTCAGGAAAAGTGTTAGGCTTATCGTTTTTCATAACTTGGAGAGAGCATTGAGTTTTGAGGAGGCTGACAGCTTTAGAAAATTACTGTTCTCTTGGCTTCTGACTGGGCCAATTTATGTCCATTTTATATGAATATGAATCCTTTTTTTTTTTTGTCCGAGTTGCTGTTGAGTCAATTCTGGCTCATGGCAACCTTATCCGTTTCAGAGTAGAACTGTGCTCCATAGGGTTTTCCGTGGCTATGGTCTTACAGAAGTGCATTCCCTGCTCTTTCTGCTGAGACCCCTCTGGGTGGACGTGAACCACCAACTGTTTGATTAGTAGCCAAGTGTTTTACCATTTGCACCACCCAGGGACTCCAATCTGTACTATAGTTGGACAAAATGTTAACTTGTCCTGAATGGAAAAACTCTAAATACTGAAGACATTTTTCCCTCAACATATTTTACTCAGAAATTATGAGAAATACAAAACTCCAAAGTACTTCAATGATACATCTTGAGTATGTTTTACCAATGAAATCATTAAAATATAGCCTCCCTCGTTCTACAAGATACCCAAACAATAATTCTTTGAAGGATGTGACTAACCAATATAAATATATAAACTAACCAATATATAAACCAGTGAGAACAGAGGAGGTTCACGTCACCCATTCAGTCAAACCCACAAATGCAAATGTTTTTCTTCATCATTTCTATTCTTTTCCTTCAAAACCTTACTCTAAGAATTTATTTACTTCCATTTTGGACATGAGCATTTATTACTGGAATCTTAAAATCACTTCTAATGTTTCTTCCCAGGAAAATAAAGCTGCAAATGATCTTATTTTTTCATGAGGGTATTTTTCTGCCAGTAAGTGGAAGAAACGGTTGATTTTTTTTTTTTTCCATATGAACGATGTTTTGGTGGAGCTTTATACTCTTCACCAGGACTTGGCATTGCCGACTAACTAGTGCTACAGGGATAACTCACTCTGTACTCACTTAAATTAGCAACATTGTATGGTAACAACAGTGGGCAGGAGCTCAGTGTCCAAAAAAAGAGTTAGATAGACTGAGGTTAAGATTTGGTGGTGGTATTCTTTAGCTATGCGATTTAGGGCAAGTTAATCTGATTCAGTGTCTGCAACAATGGGCTCAAGCATAACAACAGTTGTGAGGATGGCGCAGGACTGGGCAGCGTTTTCTCCTATTGTACACAGGGTCATATGAGTTGGACTCGACTCTATGGCATGTAACAACGGTAACAATCTGACTCAATTTCTTCATTTCTACAGATCGGATAAAAAATATCCATCTTAGAGGATTCCTCAGATGATTAACAAAAAACCTGGGTAGTGCTTAACCTACAGTGAAGGTATAAAATAATCCCACATCATGTATTTCTAGTACAAGCTGCCCCGTGTACTCTGAATTATACAAATAACAAGAGAAAAGGATCCGTTCTGCACTAGTCTGACGTAAAAGTAATGTTTTGATTTTGCTGGTCTTTTAAAACTTGGATATTATTTTGAGAAATTATTTGGATGCTTCCAGCTCACTAAAACAGATATTTAGGGAACATTTTACTGCTGGCTTTTCTGTCTGATATTCTTCAGGAAGCAGGTAGAGCCAATTCTGACTCATGGCAACCCTATAGGACAGAGCAGAACTGCCCCATAGGGTTTCCAAGGAGCGGCTGGTGGATTCGAACTGCCGACCTTTTGGTTAGTAGCTGAGCTCTTAACCATTCACCAGCACGGCTCCTCTCAAATCCTACATTTGACCTTTTCTAAAAATAACCTGCATTTCTCATGTTTTGCCACTAGATAGCACGTCTACACATAAATATAGGAGAGGAAATTGATCAGGTTAAAATCAGGGCTTCGAACCAGTTCTGTCCTGTTGGGTCCAGTTCAAACCCCTGCTGAGAATTTGTATTTCTAACAAGTTCCCTGCTGATAATTTGCATTTCCTCCCTCAGGTATACTGAGTCAGAATCTACATTTTAACAAGATCCTCAGGTGATTCTTATGTATAACTTCTTGGGAACTTGTTAGAAGTGCAGATTCTCAGCAGGGAATTTGTTAGAGATGCAAATTCTCAGCAGGGGTTTCAACCAGAATGAATCAGTTCAAAGCCCTGGTTAAAATACCCACTGCCATGGAATCCATTCTGACTCATAATGACCCTGTAGGACAGAGTAGAACTGCCCTGTGGGGTTTCCAGGGCTGTAAATCTTTACGAAAGCAGACTGCCACATCTTTCTCCGGCAGAGCAACTTCCAGGTTAAAATAAGCCTTGTCAAATCAATACATCAGTGACATTCAAAATGGAGAGAATGGTGAGTCCTTGGACAACAAATATCTTTCTATTTGGAAAAGATTTGGAAAATACTGTTTCAGCTGTAGCACAGTAGCAACCAAGCTAAGTAGCCAGATTTGCAGCCTAGCTCAACCTCTCCCAGCCTGTGAGACTGATGTACGTCTTTTGCTGAAGTACCCCATCTTTATCTGCAAAATAGCAATAATAACAGTGTCTGCCTTATAGTGTTGTCTGGAGGATTAAATAAGGTAATACGTGCAATACATTCAGTGCTCCGTGCGTCATAAGAGCTCCGTAAATATTCGTTATTATGGTTGTTACGGAGTCCTGGTGGCACAGTGGTTAAGCTCAGGGCTGTTAACTGAAAAGTCCATGGTTCAAACCTCCCAGCCAAGCGCTCCATGGGAGAAAAGACCTGGCACCCACTTCCGTAAGGATTGGAAACCCTATGGTGCAGTTCTACTCTGTCCTATAGGGTCGCTATGAGTTGGAATCGACTTGATGGCACACAACAACAACAATTACTATTGTTAGAGGAGCCCTTGTGGTGCAATTGGTTAAGCGCTCGACCGCTAACGGAAAGATTAGCAGTTCGAACCCACCGGTGGCTCCACGGCAGAAAAGACCTGGCGATCTGCTCCTGTGAAAATTACAGCCTAGGAAACCCTATGGGGCAATTCTATCCTGTTCTGTAGGGTCCCTATGAGTCAGAATTGTCTTGACAGCACACTACAACAACATTATTATTATTATATTATTATAGTAATTCAGAAATGGAGCCTTCTGCATTATGTTTCACACCAGAGCCTGAACTAAGGGCTTCTCTGGTGGTTTACTGAGTTTCAACGAAATCATGAAGAGAGCAAAATGCATCTTCTTGAAGACCCAGCCTTCTATTTCCTCACAGGAACCCCTGTGTCTTCATTTTTAATCACGTGTTTATTAATTTTACTGAGTCTACTTCCCAAAGAGGATTCGAGACGGCAATGTCCTTGCATTCTCTCCCTGCTTCCTCAGGCTCAGTGTACCCCTCTGGGTGGACTCGAACCTCCAACCTTCCAGTTAGCAGCCAGGCATGTTAACTGTTTGCAGCACCCAGAGACTCCAAATCAAGAGATGCTAACCTGAAATTCCGAGAGCCATGAGTACGGACAGCTCTGTCTCAGGAGAAGAATCTTTAGGGACCTCACGAAGCAGGCATTAAAGCGTGACCTCCCATAGTGATGGAGCTCAGAACAGCAAGTGGTCACCCTGTCCCTAAGAGATTAGCATCCAAGTGTCTCTCTAGGTTCCTTCTTGTTCTTCACGAATACACTGTCTGACCTGTACTGGGCTGCTTCTACTTCAAGATAAACAGCCTTATCTCCAGGAACATGTGGCTTCCTGACACGCCTAGTGCTTCACATTAGGGATGTGGAGGATTAGGGCCACAATGAATCAGACATCTCTGGATCTCTGGCATGTTTGATGAATGCATAAGCTGTTTCCATTCCTTCTCTTTTTGAGACAAGTGTCCTTCAACTAAATTATCGTTTATATTCCATGAAGGACCAATTAGGTAAATTATTTCCTCCAGTCAATCTTTCCAACTAGTTTATCCCCATAACCAAACAGGCATTTAGTTATATTTCCTCCAAAAGTTAATGAAGCTAGATATCCAAACATTTTTTTCTTTTTTTTAATTGCTGTGATTTAAGTGAAAGTTTACATTTCAAGTTAGTCTCTCATACAAAAATTTATACACACGTTGTTATGTGACCCTAACTGCTCTCCATATACTGTGACAGCACACTCTTCCTTTCCACCCCAGATTTCCCATGTCCATTCAACCAGCTCCTGACCCTCTCTGCCTTCTCATCTCACCTCTGGACAGGAGCTGCCCATTCAGTCTCTTGTATCTATTTGAGCTAAGAAGCACACTCTTCACGAGTATCATTTTACGTCCCATAGTCCGGTCTAATCTTTGTCTGAAGAGTTGGCCTTGGGAATGGTTTTAGTTTTTGGACTAACAGTGAGTCCAGGGGCCATGTCTTCCGGGGTCCCTCCAGTCTCAATCAAATGATTAAGTCTGGTCTTTTTACTACAATTTTAGTTCTGCACCCCACTTTTCTCCTGCTTCTCCAGGGACTCTCTCTTGTGTTCCCTGTTAGGGCGGTCGTTGGTGGTAGCCAGGCACCATCTAGTTCTTCCGGTCTCAGGCTGATGAAGTCTCTGGTTTATCTGGACCTTTCTGTCTCTTGAGCTAATACTTTCCTTGTGTCTTTGGTGTTCTTCATTCTCCTTTGCTCCATATGGATTCGGACCAACCGATGCATCTTAGATGGCTGCTCACTAGCTTTTAAGATCCCAGACACCACTCACCAAAGTGGGATGCAGAACATTTTCTTAATAAACTTTATTACGCCAATTGACCTAGATGTCCCCAACATCAAAACATTTTTAAAAAGAAATCTGTCTTGTCATTAAATATTCAAGTTAGTGTCTGCCTCAGCAAGCACCCCAACAATGTTCATTTTTAAAGTGAGGCTGCAGATAAAGCCCGTTCCTTGTGGAAGACTGAAAACAATTTCCCCTCTGTCTGTGAGGGGTGCCTTTTAACCACTGCCAAAAGCAATTATGTTTTGTGTTGCAATCCTTTGAGATCCATCCTTTCTGTATTCCCGGATCATTGTAGAAATTTTGCATCATTGCAAAAGGAGTATTTTGAAAGTTGACTTGTATGTTCCAGGTAGACACTTGCACCAACGTGACCAGCCCACCATTTTATCAGCAGGGCTGCGGTGGTTCAGTGGTAGAATTCTCCCTTCCAGGTGGGAGACCCAGGTTCAATCTGGGCCAACGCACCTCATCCACAGCCACCACCCATCTGTCGGTGGAGGCTTGCATGTTGCTTTGATGCTGAACAGGTTTCAGTGGACCTTCCAGACAAAGACAGACTAGGAGGAAAGTCCTGGTGATCTACTTCTGAAAATCAGCCAGTGGAAACACAATAGATCATAATGGTCCAATTTGCAACTGATCATGAGGATGGCACAGGATGGAGCAGCGTGCACGGGGTCGCCATGAGTTGGGGGCGTACTCAATGACAGCAGCTAACAATACCAACCACTTGATAAACCTTAATGGACGTCACCTGGTGCTTTGCATTTAATGAGGAGGTCTGTGACTCTGAGCACGGCTCAGGGCACATTTACCACAGGGGGAACCACCAAATTCAGGGGGGAGGTCAGGATGGCTTGTGCAGGCTTTAGGGTGTACAATAGGGGGTCTGTGGGTCACAGTGTAATGGAAAGACCCCTGAGTCAAAGCCTTGGAATCTGGTCCTAGCCGGACCACTGACCCAGCTGGGAAACCTGAAACAAGCCTCAGTTTCCCTACAGAGTTTCTGAGTAATTAATTTAAGTGGTCAAACAGAAACGTTGAGTTCCCTAATTTACTATTTATAGCAAACTAGTTAAACCTATGCTTGAAAAATAGAAATCTTATTTTCTGGGAGCTTCTCTTCAGTATTTAAAGACACAAAAAACTACTTATTAAAGAAAAATTTAGTCATTTACACGATGAAAGGAAATTTAGATAAAAATGGACGTTTGTTCATTAAAATTTGAATAGATACCTCTGAAACACAGCTACCAGTATCAGCAGGATTCCAGACTGCACACCTCCTTGTACCGCCAGAGGTCGTTATGCGAGCTGTTTGGCAGAGAACAGAGAGCTAGCTGTAACACAGAATGTCAGGTAGGGTTTTTTCTGGCAACCCAGGATTATGTAAAAGGCCCAAAGCTAAGAACAAAGGCACAAAGGACCCTTTCTTAGCTCAGTGAGCTGACAACATCTGTCTGCAGCTGGAGGCCTGGCTGGGCCTGAAGGCTGATGGAGAACCCCAGAACCCACCTAACCGCCAACCACATCCTCCCCTCAGACAGTATGAGAGGGGAGACTGTCTTCATCCTTTGAGGGGTGCAGCATCCATGGAGAGAGGCTAGGCCTTCCCATGGGGGAGACAGGAAGTGCTTCTCCCTCCAAAGTCAAGTAAGGTTTTCACTGGCTACTATTTGGAAGTAGATTGCCAGGCCTTTCTTCCTAGTCTGTCTTAGTCTGGAAGCTCCACTAAATCTGTCCATCACGGGTGACTCTACTGGTATTTAAAATATCGGGGTCATAGCCCCCGAATGAAGGCGTGTCAAGACCCCCAAATGAAGGAGTGTCGAGAGACTCTCTCATTGTGGTGGGGTGGAGTGGCAGCAAGAAGAGACGAGAGCATTTCATTCTCTGGCTGGTTGTCTACTTAGTCCCTGACTTCTAACCTTCCCCTGAGCAGAGGACGGAGAAGCTAGAGCAGCATCAGGGCTGGGGAGGGGACTGTGGCAGAGGGGCCGGCACTCTTGATGGGAACGACAAGGGTGTCAGGCCTTCCTATGGATCGAGGGTCATCTCAGAAGGTAACTGGGTTCAGGCTGTCTTTCCAATTCCTCAGGCTAGTGCCCACCAGCCAGGTGGGGACCAGCACAGGGGCCGTGGGGGATGGTGTTTGAAGGGGTTGAAGTGTGGTGTAGGAAGGCCGGCAGGGGTGGCCTGCCTGCCAGCAGGGAACTCCAGAGTGAGGAGACCTGCGGCAGGTGGGCAGGTGGGAGATGCAGCACTGGACCCCGGATGCCATGGTGAGGACATCAGGATGGTCAGTCTGTACCAGCCAGGGGACAAGGAGGTGGCTGTAACTGTGCCCAGGGAGAGAAGGTGGCCTTGGCCCTTTGTCCCCAAGCACCAGAAGGGTTTGGCTTAGAAGAACAGGGAGACCACTCCATCCACCCCCTCACAGCCATGAGCACTGCAGACAGGTGTGCCCTCGGCTGGGAGGAAAGGAGCTTGGCAACGAGTTTGAAACTGAGATTTTGAAATAAATGAAACCAAGTCAGATATAAAACGCTACTGCGGTAAACCAGAGCGACTGAGAACTTACTGGTTACCCAGGCGAGTGAGGGCAGTCACTGGTCTTTACTTCTCGTTTCGAAACGTGCCTCCTCTGTCTCTCCTAAGCTGGGAGTGCAGTGAACCAGATCACCACCACAGGTGAGCAGCACACACAAACGCACACGTACACACACACGCGCTCACACATGCAGATGCTCACACACATACACACATACACATACACACACACACGTACACACGGATCAATAGTTCATGGAACTGGTAAACCAAACCTTCAATATTACAAGAACACTCTAGTCCTTTTTGATAAACAGATATAAATTCAACTTTCTGAAGAAAAGATACACACTAATTATAGACAACCTAGATAGTCACAGGGTCCCTGGTGGCACAGCGGTGAAGAGCTCAGGCTGCTAACCAAAAGGTCGGCAATTCGAATCTCTGTTCTACAGGGTCACTATGAGTCAGAATCGACTGGACGGCGGGGGTAGGCGGTCACAGTGGGTGTGGAGAAGCCCTGAAGAGCCGGCAGGCACGCGGGGAAGGCGGCCACAGAGGATGCCGTCCCTGCTGCCGTGCCTCCTTACCTATAAAACATGGAACGTGCATTAGGCGGTCCCTCACGCCCCTGCGGCTCTCTGATTTCATAATCTGATATTTATGGCTTCACTAAGGCACATCCTCTATTTCTTGTGTCTTTTTAAAAGAAGCATACAGTGCTCTACACTGACAGTCCATTCCTGAAGGTGGACTGCTCTGCATAAGGTTTCTGGTTTCTAGAAAAGCAGGCAGCTTCCCACACTAGACAAATCAGCGCTTTCTCACCTCCCGCCTCCGGCTCACCAGTGACCTGAGCTCCAGATGTCATTTACCTGTAAGTTGCTTGAACCTGAAACCCAGAAAAGCGAAGCGGTTTACCTGTGCCACGTGACTCAGTAGCGAACTCAGACAACAAACTGGTTCTCCTAAGGCCCGGTCCAGTGAGGAAAGTTAGTCCGATCCACCCACATATCACCGTTGGGACCCCATTCCCCAGAGACGCACCTTCTGCAGTGACCTCGTCCACTTGCTAAGAGAGGGAGGCGCAGTGATTTCAGTGGTTAGGGTCCTTTCGGACTGTTTCATTTTTTATGTTTGTGCCCTGATTTTGCCATCCCTTCCTACCACAATATCCCCCTACCCCACCCCCGCTGTCTCCAGTGCCTTCCAAACTTTTAACAACGTATATTGTCTGTAACACGTTACAGTTGACAAAATGTTTTTGCCTAAGAGTATCTAAATTTCACCCAACTTCTATCTTGCCGTTAGGAACAACTTTACAAACTCCATTTTACAAATGAAGGTGGTGGTGATGTCAGCTGCTACAGAGTCGACCCCTAACTCATGGTGACCCCATCCACAGCCAGACGAAACGCTGCCTGGTCCTGCTGCATCCATTGGATCTTCATTGGCTGATTTTTGGAAGCAGATTGCCAGGCCTTTCTTCCTAGTCTGTCTTAGTGTGGAAGCTTTCCTGAAACCTGTTCAGCATCATAGCAACACACAAGCCTCCACTGACAGATGAGTAGTGGCTGCACATGAGGTGCATTGGACAGGAATAAACCCAGGTCCCCCACATGGAAGGTGAGAATTCTACCTCCAAACCACCACTGCCCCACAAACAAGGGTACTGAGAGGGATAAAGTGCTTCTCCTAAGACCTCATCCAAGGCTGTAAATGGTAGAAGTGGGGATGAATTCCCAGCGTTTGTCACCTATAAAAACGGTGTGGGGATGGCATCTGACATCCTCTAACTTCACAAGGGGGAAGGAGAAACCCGATCAACAGCCCAAGGCTGATTCCTATGAGGCAGAGGTCAGACATGCCTTGCCTCCTCTCTCTGCCATCTTTACCAATTCTGACACCAACTGTCCCTCCCATGGCACTCTCTACTTCTCTTCTGAGTTCAATAATTCATTGCAATGGCCACACAGAACTCACAGACCATACTCACAATTATGGAGTTTATTAGGGAAGTAACAGGTTATAATTCAGGTTCAGGAATGCTCAGGATATGGTTCTTCCATCAGTACAGCCTCTTCTCAGCTGTGCCCACAGGCACGCCTCTCTCTAGCCCTCAGCCTCTGCCCTGCTCAGGCAAGTGTTACAAAGCTCTTTTAGCTCCCCTGATAAGTGCCCCAAGGCACCCTACTCTGCCAGTAAGCCTCAACCCGAAGGTGCTCAGCTTTCTTGTTCCATGGGCCAGGAAGCCCACCACACTGTCTCCTGCCGGTCTCCTGGTTGTGCTGCCATTTCTCGCCACCACTTCCCACCATCTTCAATGTTACAGCTCTTTCTCTTGGTCTCCTGGCTCCAGGAGCTTCTCAACACGGGGATCCTGAGTCCAAAGGGCACGCTCTACTCCTGGCTCTTCTTCCTTGGTGGTGGTGAGATTCTCTCCTCCCACTCCCGGGAGGCTCTTTTTAAGCCTAGTGGGATGGCAAAACTGACCGATCCCTTTGGTGGACCACAATTACCTTATTTGCACAGCCCTGCCCAGTCACTTGGGTGGGAGTTACAAGACCATGGCGAGAAAGGCCACACAAAAGTGATCCATCACACTGCACTGCCCATCTTTGTTCATCCCCATTCTTTACAGCTATGTTTTTGTTTGTTTTTTAAAATAAGAAACTGTACTTAGTTGCAGAAAACAGTGTTGGTTCACTTAAAATACAAGCCGTGTTGACTATGGGTGTTTGATCTTCCCAGCGATCTGATAATGATTGGCTGTCTGACTACCCCTGACTGACCTTGTTCTAATTAACTGACATCCCCTGGAACTGGTGTGTGTTTTGTCGTTTTTTGTCTGTTTGGTTCTCGTTTTCTCAGATAGGACCTGGCACTTGGAAGAGTTTCAATGAATATTAATTGAATTCATGAACAAACTAAACCAAAAACACTCAAACCCATTGCTGTAGAGTTGATTCCGACTCAAAGCAACCCTATAGGACAAAGTAGAACTGCCCCGTAGGGTTTCCAAGGACTGCCTGGTGGATTCGAACTGCCAACCTTTTGGTTAGCAGCCGTAGCTCTTAACCACTGCAGAGTTAGAAACATAGCTTCTGGCATCTCTCCTTGTAAAAAGTTATTCTAAAGTAAAATAAACTGATTCTAACACATTAACTTTAAACCTGATGTGAGATCATGATTTTTGCTGAGAAGGTGTTTATCTTTTCTTTCTTCTTCCCCCTTCCCCATACCAATGCTAGAACTGCCAAAGAAGAACTCCCCGCCCCTACTCCTAGCCTGGAGGTGAAATGAGAATCTGGGAATTTGTGAATGTTTGATAAGAGTGTGTGTGTGTGTGTGTGTGTGTGTGTGTGTGCACATTATAAGGTGGGGAGGAGGTGATAGACAAGCAAGAGTGAGGAAAAACTCCAGGAAGTAGCCTCCCAGCTCTTTGCCCCCTAATGAGGTTGGTATAACAAAAACGCACTCAGGAAAGCCAGTGGGACAGATTCCAGGATGGCACAGAAGAGTCTCACGAAGTAGAACTACTAGAAGCTATTCACTCTACCGTCCAGTTGCTTGCATTTTATACAAGGCTCTCATCTGGAATGGCTGCCTCAAGTGTCTTTCTCTGCATATCACATAAGCAATTATTCTAACTTTGTCACACAAATTGGTTCAGCAGGCAAAACTTCTCAGAGCATTGCACTGCTGATTCTTCAGGTAGCCTGAACAAAAGCTTCCTGGCCTAAGAGAAGTTTGCAAACATCATTTCAATAACATGAGGTTCACTGGACTGAAAATGAATAAGACTGAATTTTAAAATTATATGATAAAAATAAATAGGTTTGAATATAACCGTGATGGTTTCACCCCATTCATTCATTCAGTTGGATTTTATTTGGTATTGGGCTGTTTATTTCCCATCCTCTTCCCCCACCCAACCCACCTCCTGGACAGAAGGACAGAGACACGCAAGTGAAGGTAACTGCCTAGTTGTTGGCACCCCATGATGGAGGGCACGCTGGGTTTGTCACTGGGGTACAGCAGATCACCACATCACTGCAGAGTCCGCCTCCATCCAGCAACGGTCACCTTTGAGAGATCACCTGAGCGTCAGGTGAATGGGATGAGACAGAGTGGGTGAACTGGTCATTTTTAGATTACTGAAAAGCAGGGTTATCATTTTAGAATATTGTTCATAAAATGCTGAAACAGCATTCATCAATTATTTCTGTCTTCATAACTTCCAGTATTTACACAGCAGTTTGCCAGAAGTGGGAAACTGTCGGTCCAGATACCAAGTTTGTCCAGTTGGAAGGCTTTTGCTGGGTCTTCCCCATATATTTTTTAATTTAATTAGTTGCCGTCATTTAAAATTTGGAAAATTTTACATAAAAAATCTGGATGTCTAGTTACTGTTTAAAAATGGTTGTTGTTACCACGGCCTCCACCAGACTGAGTCCAGGACAACTAGATGATGCCCAGCTACCACCACTGACTGCTCTGACAGGGATCACCATAGAGCGTCCCAGACAGAGCTGGGGAAAAATATAGAACAAAATTCTAACCCACAAAACAAGACGAGACTTACTGGCCTGACAGAGACCGAAGAAACCTCCAGAGTATGGCCCCCAGACACCCTTTCTGCTCAGTAACAAAGTGACTCCTGAGGCTCACCCTTCAGCCAAAGATTAGACAGCCCCATAAAACAAAACAAGACTAAAGGCACAGCAGCCCAGGCACAAGGACTAGAAGGCAAGAAGGGACAGGAAAGCTGGTAACTGGGAACTCAAGGTCGAGAAGGGAGAGTGTTCACATGTCACGGGGTTGTTAACCAATGTCATAAAACAACATGTGTACTAACTGTTTAAAGACAAGCTAGTTTGTTCTGTAAACCATCATCTAAAGTACAATTTTAAAACAAAGGTTGGTGTTAGTTGCCATCACATCAGCTGCGACTCATGGCGACCCCACGTATAACAACAAAGTGTCACCCAGTCCTGCATTGTCATCGTGACCATTGATATATTTGAGTCCACTGTTGCAGCCATTTGGTCAGTACATCTCATTGAGGATTTCCCTCACCTTTGCTGACCCTCCATCTTCCCAAACATAATGTCCTTCTCCAGCTATCAGTCCCTCCTGATGATTCATGCAAAGTAAGCGAGTTGAAGTCTTGAACAATAATCTGTGATCCACAGGGTTTCCACTGGCTACTTTTCAGAAGTAGATCACCAGGCCTTTCTTCTTAGTCTTAGTCTGGAAGCTCTGCTGAAACCTGTCCAAGATGGGTGAACTTGCTGGTATTTGAAATAGTGGTGCCATAGCTTCCACTATCATAGCAACACAGAAGCCACCACAGTATGTTAAACTGACAGACAGGTGATGGGAAAAGCAGTAGCATCTGCTAATACTAGGTCCACGTTTCTTCATTAAACAAAATCGCTGGAGTTGACTGGCAACCTCCCTTTTTAGACAGCAGATGGCATCTCTAGTTTGCCACAGTCCGCACCCCTCTGTTGTTTACACAGAAATCGTTCATATTATCTGCCTGAAGCATGTGAATTTACAACTTCTGTTTTTGACTCAACAAACTACTTATGCAAATGCTCTTTTTATTACTGATTAGAAATGCATGCATATTATTATTAATTTATGAGATGTGTGCATCCATAAGTAATTTATTGGTTAAGAATATTTTCACAATTAGTAACTTTGACTTGTACCTTTACTCTTGAGGCATAAACAGCACATCGAATGAGACTTTTCTTCTTGTTTCAGAATTTTTTACTTACATTCCAACTCTGAGGACAAATGGTGATGATGTCCTCACATCCTAAACAATAGCTGCTGGACACATCCATGAAAATTACTAGAAGATACACAAGGCCTTCCTTCAGGCTTCATCTACCTCCTTGTCCTGTGTAAGAAAAAGAGTAGAAAGCCAGAGAGAAGTCATCAAAGTAAAGCCCTGGAGTCGGGGGCAGCTTTGGCTCCTCCCACCCTTGCGCTAAAGGAAGGGGAGCTTGAAGAGTATCTCTTAAAGAGTGTAGGGGTTGTGAGATAGATATATTTACAACCACTACAAAAAAAGAAGAGTAGCTGATGAGGCTGCTTATGTACAACCAAAAACCTCATGGGATTTGGTTCCTTGGTTTGGAGGTTTAGGGTCATAGTTTCAAAGGAAATCCCAGTTAATTGCCTAATAACGTGTTTAGTGCTTCTGTTCTACCTCCTAGTTTGTTGCACAGTGTCTGGAATCTTAAAAACTGGCAAGTGGCTATCCAAGGCACAACAATTGGTCTCTATTCACCTGGAACAACAGAGGAAGGAGAGTCAGGAATAGGAGGAGGATATGGAATGTGTGGCTAATTGCCTCCATGAACAACTGCCTCCTTTGCCATGAGACCAGAAGAACTGGATGGTGCCCAGCTACCATTACTGAACATTTTGGTCAAAGATTCCATAGAAGAATACTGACCAAAAGGAGGAAAATGGAATTCAAATTCTCATAGACTCCAGACATGCTGAAGCCATGGAGGGTGGATAAACCCCTGAAGCTATTGCTCTGAGATAACCTTTAAACCTTGAACCAAAAATATCCCCTGATGTCTTCTTAAAACCAAGAAATAGTTTAGCTTAACTAGTAAAAAAGATCTGCCTTGACCTTTATGCTCTTTAAGAACTGTCTTTCTATATGGGATCAAACTGCCAACAGCAACTGGAAAGATTAGATAGGAAACTTAGGGGGCAGTGAGTTTATGTTAATGAGGGAGGAACAACTCAGAAAAAGAGGGTGAGAATGGTTGCACAACTTCAAGAATGTAATCAATGTCACTAAATTGTTCATGTGGAAACTGTTGAATTGTTGCATGTTTTGCTGTATGTATTCTCAACAACAACAAAAAAATAAAGATAATTATTTTTAAAAAAAAGAGTGTATGGGTGCCTGCAGGGAGGGGGTCCTGGTGTAAGTCTCCCTATCTGATACTGGCCAAGCTGCAGCATCACAGGCTTGCTTCTGCAAAGAGGAGCACGGGAAAGGAGCACCTAGAACAACTTGTCTTCTTGAGCTGGGACATCCATGAACCCAGAAGCCAGAGCTTCTGCTTGTCTGGATACTTTTTCAGGCAGAAGACGATGATAGGTTGGGGACAGAGAAAATCAGGGGACGGCCTGCACTCTCCCTAAGAGTACTTGAGTTTCCCAAAGGTCTAGTAGATGCTGCAGAAGGCATGGAACCCTCTTCAAGATGGAAGCTCATTTGGCGTAAGGGAACCCCAGCTGTAAGAGACTGTGAGGTATGTTGCTCAGGGAAGATACCAACATCTGCCTCAGCTATATCCTGAAAGAACGTCTCTGATCCACCATCTCAAGAAAGGCTATGGAGGTTCACTCCTGTTGGGCCAACTAAGGGCATACTCTCAGCCTTGAGCCAATGGCTGTGGGCAGGAGGGTAGAAGGTTATGTCTAGCTTAAGTCAACCCATGTCCGTTTCTGGGACTGGGGTCCATCTCAGGCGCTGAAGTATTTGAGGTTTGAGGATGTACACCTGAGTGAAAATCAGTTGAAAGGAGGGAGTACGTTGGATAAGCAGCCAATGTTTGTTCCCTACAGACGTTTAAGTCGAGAGTGACAAGATTGGACTTGTGTTTTCGAAAAACCATTTTGGCTGCATTGTGAAGTTTGAAATGGTGGAAGGCAATACTGGAATTGGTATGTTTTTCTATAAATGATGCCTTTGCTGTATTTGAAGGTTAAATCTTGATCTTTAATATTTACCTTGGTACCTAGAAGAATCACCTATAAAATTCTGGAGCAGTCAAAGCAGTCAAAGCAGGAAGACATTTTCCCGACATTGTCTAACACTTCTAAAAATAGTTTATGTTCCTTCAACCTATTAAAAACCACTGTTCTGAGACTGTACTGCCAACATGCATACAACTTCCAATCTGAAGACCACTGAGAATAAGTCAAAACCAGATCTACAGAAGTTTAACTTGTTTTCAAATGAAAGAATAGCTCAGCTCCTACTTGTACTTAAAAACCCGTTGCCGTTGAGTCAATTCCAACTCGAAGCGACCCTGTAGGACAGAATAGAACTACCCCTAGAGTTTCCAAGGTTTCTAAGGAGGGGCTGGTGGATTCAAACTGCTGACCTTTGGGCTAGCAGCCAAGCTCTTCACCACTGAGCCACCAGGGCTACAAATTCACACACACACTCACCATCTATGCACATTCTCACACACGCACACTCACACACGCACACGTGCACACGCACGCAAACTCGCATGCACACTCACGCACGCACACACACTCGCATGCACACTCACGCGCACACACACACGCACGCACACACACTCGCATGCACACTCACGCGCACACACACACTCACGCACACTCGCACGCTCACGCGCACTCGCACGCGCACTCGCACGCACGCTCACGCGCACACGCACGCACACGCGCACACGCGCTGACGGCAGTCTCCGTATGCCCACGTCCCGGTACTTGAACAGGCAGACTCACTGCGGACGGCACCGTTTATTTCCCTGTTGGATCCCAAATGGAAGAAAGAGCGCGATGAAGATTTACGAGGATTCGGTTTTTTAAAGCTTTGCTAGTCTACACTTTCATTTCAAGGAGAAAGGAGAGATGGGTCTGGGTTTCGGGATGCAGGTCTTGGAAACTTCCATCTTCATCACATACTCTAGCTGTCTGGGGAAAAGCACTTTTCACATTTCCGCTTCAGCCTGCTCGGTCGGCTGGTGGTCGCACTGGTCTCTGAAAGAAAAGGCATCCCCAGCTTTCTTGGAATCCAGACTGGACAAAAAAGTGTGAGTAGAGTCTCATCATTATATTAAAAGAGGGAGGGGAGGGTGCCATCATGTCACCAATAGAAATAATGGAACAACAGGTGACATGAGATAGGGTGACAGCTCAGATACAGTCTGGGGGACTCGGAGAGCCCGTATTTTAGCCCCATCTCTGCCGCTAACAAACTAAGAGGCATCGAAGGTTAAGTCCCTTAAACGTTTTGAGTCCAGCTTTTCCACTCAAGGATAACTGAAGCTCTTTCCAGTTTCAGACTCTGGCCAGTTTAACTGGCTTGTGGTGGCGTAGGTCATCTTCCTTTGTGGAACAATCCCTCCTAGCTGGTTCCTGGCAATCGCATGCGCTGTGTGTCTCTCGGCTAGGCTAGTTGGTGGAGGACCCATCGCTTGAAGGTGAGAAAGAGGGAGCGCATTTCTGCGACGTGAAGGTGAGAAAGAGCTGGGTCAGCATTTGTCCTTCAGGACCGGTTGCATCCCGCCTGGCATCCGGTAACAAGAGGCATTGTATCAACACAAAGGACACAGTCCTAGAGCTGTAGGAATTGGTCATCTTTGCTATTTTTTTTTTTTTTTTTTGCACTGGCTTGAATAAAATTTAGCAGGTTAGGTGTGATGATGTCAAATAACAATATGGCTCCATTACAGTACTCAGGTCCGCCATAGGGAAGCCCAGAAGTGGGCAGCATGTATGTGTAAGCTTAGGGTTCCTCTACCTTCACTCCTTGGACCCTCAGCTCCAACACTGAGGGTCTCCCCACTGACCCTAGATTCCTAGGGTTTTCCACAATGACCTACTGTAATGGCAAAAAAGACCCTCAGCCTTTGTCCTTGTGTCCCTTTTAAAACATCGATGTCCTATTTCCCTACCCATCAAGACACAGCTCTTTGCCAGAAAACCCATTCTGGCATGGATGTGTAAACATTTAATCTGTGCAAATTGAAATACATGCAATTAGCAAAACAAAATAGTTATGTATATAAACATCCTGCCACCTGCCTATCAGTTTGTTGTACTGTGGTAGCTCGCACATTACTATGACGTTGGAAGCCATGCCACTGGTATTTCAAATACCAGCAGGGTCACCCACGGGGGACGGGTTTCAGCAGAGCTTTCAGATGAAGACAGACTAGGAAGAAAGGCCTGGTGATCTACTTCTGAAAATCAGCCAATGAAAACTTTATGGATCGCAAGAGAAGATTGTCCTAATCGCTTGTTGCAGATGCATCATCAGGAAGGATCAACTGCTGGAGGAGGACATCATGTATGGGGGAATGAAGGGCCATCATGGGCAAGGGAGACCCTCAGTGAAATGGATTTGGCATAATAGTCTCAATGATGGCCTCCAACATGTGGACAGCTGTGAGGATGACAAGGGACCGGGCAACATTTTGTTCTGTCGTACGTAAGGTTGCTATGTGTCCAAGCTGACTTGACAGCAGGGAACAACAACAATATGAACACAAGCCAAGCATCTCCCCTCGTCTTCAGTAGAAGAAGCAGTGATCTTGGAGCGAAAACTGCTGCGTGGGGTTTATCAAGAGGTAACAGAATATACAGAAACGCAGCTCCCCTGTATTTACGGACCCAGCACCAGTAAGATGCAACTCCATGGTAACCCAAGCTAAAGAATTCACATATTATAATACCTTAATATTTTACCCCTCATAAGTCATTTTTTATTTTAACAGGACTCTGCATTGCTCAGTACAAAACTGGACTTAATGCAGTTCCCTATTACCCATATGATAAGTGACTATGACAGTATGTTGGCAACCTGCTTCCAAAGGGTCACAGTCATTGGAAACCCTATGGAGCAGTTCCACCAGGAAACACACGGGTCGCCTTGAGTCGGAATCAACCCAACGGCAACTGATTGGGTTTTGGTTTGGTGGCAATGTGCCCCTACCTGTTTAATCTCCCTCCCCCAACCCTCAGTTCCAGCCCTCTAATCTTCATTCTGGAACCTGCCATATCCTTTCTTTAAATTTTTGACTCTATGTTTTTTCTATTAAAACAACACAAATATACAAACTCACAACATTCTGAGTTTAAAAATACAAAGTAGCAAAAAAGTAACAGTATACACCGTTTTCCTCCAGACTTGTCTGTATTGTTTTGGTTACGTACCTCGTTGCCATCGAGTTTACTCGAACTCGTAGGGACCCTGTAGGACAGAGTAGAACTGCTCCGTAGGGTTTCCAAGGAGTGGCCGGTGGATTTGAACTGCCGACCTTTTGGTCAGCAGCCGAGCTCTTAACTACTGTGCCACCGGGGCTCCAGTTTTGTTTACATAGATGAGATCATGTTACATAGACAATTACATTTTCTTATTTTTCCCTTTGCATTGTAGTGTAAGCACTTTCCCGTGACATTAAAATCTTTGTAAGCGTTACTTAAAAGACTTACAGAATAGTTCATGTTAGGAATAGTCAGTAGCCTGTTTAGAAACTCTGTTACAGTGTTGAGCATTTAAGTTACATCCATTTCCACCAGGATAACTTATATGATCATATGCTCTTTCTGCTTCTCTGCTGTTATTTAGCTTGTCACCTGCCTGCCATGTCTTTCCCTTTGCTGTCTGCCTGGTGGACTCCCATTTGTCTTCAAGTCCCAGCTTACATCGCACCTGCTCTTCGAAGACTCCTCAGGGTTAGTTGCTTTCTATTTTGGGTTTTCACATCAATTTGTATACATCTCTACTATAGCACCTTCAATATTGTATAATAGTAAGATGTTTGAGTATCTCTTCCAACAAAATGTTAGCTTCCTGAGAGTAAAACCAGTTGTCGTCCAGTTGAACCCAACTCGTGGCGACTCCACATGTGTCAGAGTAGAACTGTGCTCCACAGGGTTTTCAATGGTTAATTTCCCAGAAGTAGATTACCAAGCCTTTCACTTCAGAGTGAACTCAAACCTCCAGCCTTTCAGTTAGCAGCTGAGTGCATTAACCACTTGCACCACTTAGTAGCCAACACTTACAAAATAATTATTTCTGACTTAAATGCAACATCTATTTGAGTCTTGACTGTGAACTTCCCTTAAAATTGATTCCAAATGCACATGTTGGGTGTTCAGTGTGGGAGTTCTTGCAAA
This sequence comes from Dugong dugon, assembly GCA_030035585.1. Taxonomy (NCBI): domain Eukaryota; kingdom Metazoa; phylum Chordata; class Mammalia; order Sirenia; family Dugongidae; genus Dugong; species Dugong dugon. The sequence goes on from CM057479.1 coordinate 72,805,995, forward strand.
GGAAAATAGAGCAACTTTTACGTAAATCAAAAACACTGCTTCTTTTTTTTTTTTCTCTTTACTGTTGTAGTTTACGTGAAAGTTTACAATTCAAGTTAGTCTCTCACACAAAAATTTATACATACATTGTTATGTGACCCTAATTGCTCTTACTGTGACAGCACACTCCTCCTTTCCACCCCTGATTCCCCATGTCCATTCAACCGGCTCCTGACCCTCTCTGCCTTCTCATCTCACCTCTGGACAGGAGCTGCCCATTTAGTCTCTTGTATCTACTTGAGCTAAGAAGCACACTCGTCACGAGTATCATTTTATGTCCCACAGTCCAGTCCAATCTTTGTCTGGAGAGTTGGCCTTGGGAATTAGAAACACTGCTTCTAATCTATAAATTTTTAGTATGCAGAAAATTTTCAAATCCACTAAAAGATTTAGTGTATATAATACTAGTGTTCTGTTAAATAATACAAGTGTTCTGTTAAAGACCTCTGTGCTGCTTCTTTTATAGAAAGAAAAAGAGAGAAGGACAAACATAAGTAACAGGAAGGGATAAAAAAGGAGCAAAAGAAGACCCCACTTCTCGCCTGCTTGAGTAGCGGGACAGGAGCCACCAGATCCTAGCCTTTTTATGCTAGTTAAGCCATGAAAATATGAAGACATGGATATGGAATTGGTAAAGCTCGAGAGAGAAGGGGTAGGGCATAGTACCTGTATTCCAGCTCAAAATTCACCTCCCCTGCAAAACCCGCCTTGAAAACTCCAACCCACAGGAGTCCCTCCTCTTTGAAGACTGACATTCGTTTTAGTGAATTGTTATAAACCATCCTTTCCTCTCCCATATGTTTTAGGTTATTTCTGCCTTTCTTTTACTTTGCTTTGAAAGGGACTCTAACCTCTCCATCTGAGTGCCCTATTGGCCTAGCCAAGTTCCGGTCACACACACAGCTGCTGTCCAGTCAGCCCCAACTCCTGACGACGCCGTGTGCACAACGGAACAAAAACACTGCTCGGTCCTGCGCCATCCCCGTGAAGGTGCGGAGGGGACCTTTGTGATCCATAGGGTTTTCACTGGCTGACTTTCAGAAGTAGATCTCCAGGCCTTTCTTCCTGGTCTGTCTTAGTCTGAAAGCTCTGCTGAAACCTGTTCCGCATCATAGCAACCCGCCAGCCTCCACCAACTAACAGGTGGTGGCCGAGCAGGAGGTGCAGAGGCAGGCCAGGAATGGATTTCGGGTCTCCCACATGGAAGGCGGGAATTCTACCACCCAACCACCACTGCCCCTTATGCATACGCAGTAGAAACTAAACACTTGTTAATACTGTACACTCTTTAATCCCAGAAAATCTGCATACTATTGGAATGGTTCTCAAAAATCTCATGAAGAAAGAGGCTTTCTCTACCATTAATTTGATACGTAAGTAGTAAGAGATCTTGCTACTCGTGATAAACAAGATAAATTGAAAAGGCTTAAAGTCTCCTTTGTTTCATTGTGTAAAGAGGAAAAAGGAAAACCCAAACCAAACCCCTGGCTGTCAAGTCGATTCCGACTCAGAGCAACCCTGCAAGACAGAGCAGAGCTGCCCCATAGGGTTTCCAAGGAGCGGCTGGTGGATTGGAACTGCCAACCTTTTGATTAGCAGCTGAGCTCTTAACCACTGAGCTACCAGGGCTCCTGTGTAAAGAAAGCGCTCCTAAATTCAAAGTCCTTACCTCTGAACCTCAGACATTTGGGATTTTAAAACTTTTACTTTCTTATAACGTTGATTTGAATTCTCATCCTAAATGCGATGTAGCTGCTTTTACCAAGGCTTTAGCTTCCATTACACCTGTTTGTGTCTAAAAGCAGGGGAGAGGAGTACGGGGAGAGGCAGTGGGTCCTCTGAGTGAAGGGCTCTTTCCAGGTGAGGGTACCCTTTGTGCAGGGCTTGCTGCTGATCTGTGACCAGCGTCCCCCGCAGGTGGAGCAATTCAAGCTACTGCATCTATGGCCATTTTGTCATCCGGGTTAGATGGGGCTCTCATTACAGAGGTGTCTAGCTTCCTGGGCAGCGATTTTCCGGCTTCACCAACACTTTGTCCTCTCGGGCTTTCCGGTGAGTTGCAAGCCCCACACAGCTGCTCTCGGCTAAGCAGCGCCTGCCACCATCCTGACCGTTCCCGGCCCAGCTGGACCCAGACGGCACCTTTTGAGATGAGCTGGAGTGTGTGCTCTCTCTGTCGCCTTTGCCCAGCTATTTTATCATGGTATACAGAGGAGTGCGGCGAGGGGACTCCTCTCAGGGATGTATCTGCGGAAAAAGGAATGTTTTTTCTTCCAAATGGCTTTCGAGCAACAGCACAGGCAGGAAGGTAGTCTGGTCAGTCAGTCCATAGAGACTTGAGGAAATATCGCACGTCGAGACTCAGATGCGAGAAAATCAGTCACCGGCGCCTTAGTTTTCTAGTCACACGACATTTTCCATGCTCACTCCTGTGGTTGTAGAACCCCAATAAAAAGTCTCACCAAGAGAGCCCACGACCAGGAACACAGGAAACAGCACACTCCTTCCCTCACAAAATTACAATACTTCAATACACCCACTATAACGGTCTGTCCCAGTCCACCAAGCTAGACATAGCCAAGTCACCATCTTATCTTGGGACAAGCCAAAATAAACTTTAATTCTTTATTCTGTAGAAGTCCCTGGGTGATGTAAATGGCTAACACTCTAAGCTACTAACTTAAATGTTGGCGCTTCAAGACTACCCAGAGATGCCTCGGAAGACAGACCTGGCGATCTACTTTTGAAAAATCAGCCTTGGAAACCCTGTGGAGCACAGTTCTGCTCTGACACACATGGGGTCACCATGAATTGAAACCAACGCATTGGCAACTGATTTTTTACTGTTTTTTTGTTGTTTTTGTTCCATAATCCCACTCACAGAATTTAACCTTAACAATTAAAGTTCATTAATGAAGAAAAATAATAATAAAAAAAAGATGGTGGATTACAAAATGTTTATTTTATTATTATTTGCGGTGGTGAAGCATCCATGCAAAGACAGGAAAACGGTTAAACAAAGCATGCTGTTTGCACTTGAGGATGTTAGAGACTGCTTTCTGGAGCCATACAGATCAAATAGAATGCCTTTTGCCTTAGAATCAACCAAAGTATAAAAAGATTTGCTAGAATTTTCCACACGTATATTAGGAAGAAGGAGCTGCTGCACACTACCTCACCCTTACCCGGAAAACACCAACATTTATATGTGAATGAACAGCCTTGTCAGATGAAGCAGGGTCTGGAAAAGGGAGGGCTGCAGATGGTAGGTTGCCAGGATCCCATAAGATCAGGAAAGTGGGGTGCAGCCGCACAGTTTGGCATCTGGGAAGAACAGTGGGAATGCAGGGCTGTCTGATACCCTTTAAGGGAAACGTGTGGTAACGCTTCACGGTCAGCTCTGCCCCATATGATCTGAATATCCGTCAGAACCCTCAGGATGCCGCCCCTGAACACATGTACATGGAAAGGAGCTGGAAGGGAACAGGGAAGACAAAGCAACAGGCTTCTTAGCGTAATGAGATTATGGATTAGTTTTTCCCTTTAGGTTTTCTTTTCTCGTTGATATCACGGTACCCTGAATATCTATTTGAAGCATATGTTTTACTAGACTTCAACAGTGGCACGCACTGGTTGGTAGGAAGGCATAAAACACCCCATCACATCACGTTGTGAAATGGGTCAGAAAGGAGCTCCCTGCCGCGGGACGTTCCCGAGGCTCCGGGGCCAGGACAGAGCCCTATTTTCACCTCACAATAGCCTTACGTCTCCTGCAGCCTCTCCCTTTGTGAGACACTGTGTCAGGGAAAGTGACCCCCACAGACATCCTGTCCTCCTCCACTCCCTCTTGCCTCTCCGTTTACCATTCACTCCGTGGGCCACAATCTCAGACTTGAACCCGGTCCTTGTGTCATCTCCAGAGGGCTTCCCCCACCTCCAATGTTTCCACGACGCCTCTGTCGGCTGGTTGTACTGTGTCGGCTCACATGTTGCTGTGATGCTGGAAGCTATGCCACTGGTATTTAAATACCAGCAGGGTCACCCAAAGGAGCCCTGGTGGCTCAAAGGTTTAAGCATTCAGCTGCTAACCGAAAGGTCAGCGGTTTGAACCCACCCAGCAGCTCTGAGGGAGAAAGACCTGGCCATCCGCTTCCGTAAAGATTGCAGCCTAGAAAACCACGTGAGTCCGTTCTACTCTGTCCCACAGAGTAGCTATCAGTCAAATAATAACAACAGGGTCACCCCTGGACGACAGGTTTCAGCAGAGCTTCCAGACTAGGACAGACTAAGAAAAAAGGCCTGGCGATCTACTTCTAAAAATCAGACAATGAAAACCTTACGGATCACAACAGAATATTGTCGGATATAGCTCTGGAGGACGAGCTGCCCAGACTGGAAGGCACTCAACATACCTAGTGGCTGCAATGCACTGCAATGGACTTGAGCATGCCAACAATTGTGAAGATGTTTCTTTCTGTTGTACACGGAGTCGCCTTGAGTTAAAGCAGACTGGACAGCAACTGACAAGGCCAGCTGTGTGGTAGCAAGCTCCATCCACGTCCCCCCTTGAGTCAAGCTCCTTCAGCAATGTGGGTCAGGTGCTGGTTCTTATTAAGTTAAACAGCCCTCTCCCCTTCTTTAAAAATATCTCAAGGCTGAAATAAAGAAGAATAATTCAATCAAATTCTTCCTGGTCTTTATGGTGAATCGACTCGATGGCAGTGGGTTTGGTTTTGGGTTTGGGCTTTATGGTAATAACATGAACCCTGGGAGAACAGCCTCACCACCAGGACCATCACTGCCTGGGAGCATCTGTTAAGATAAAAACTAACAAATTATTCAATAAACAGTCACTGAGCCCCCACGTGGGTGCTGAGACATGGTGGAGCTGGGAGTAGAATACAAGTGTCCTTCTGCAACACATCCTGCCCTCACCCCAAGGCACCCCGTTGAAGCCGGGCAATGCATTCTTCTAAGCCTGGAAGGATAGCAAGGCTCACACTCTGCAAATTGACAGTCTACCTGGTGGCTTAAAATTCCGTTATTTTAAAAAGGCAATCTCAGAGCCCTCCATGGGGTCTGTATCCCCCCACAACCACTCCTCATCCCCCATACGTGCACACACACCTCTACTTGCTTTTTATTTCCTTGTGTTTAGATACTGCTGAAGATCTCCCCTTCTGGTGGGATGTTTTCAGCAATTGTTCTACCTTCTTTGAACTTGTTTCTCCTAAGCCATCAGCCTGTCTCTCCTCCCCACTGCGAAATTGACTAAAAACAGCAGGACGTTGACAGGTTTTTGTATAGAGACCAGACGCAGCATAAAAAACGTCTGAATTTTTTTCCCTCTTTGAACACAAGGCATCTTCTAGTGCATCTTTATTATTATTATTATTATTCACCAAAAGCTTTTGTTGTCCAAAAAGATAATTCAGAACGAGAGGCTTTATTCAACCAATTGTTCTCAGGTGAAGCTCTCCCTGGCAATGACTTATCCCCCTAAATACAACGTTGAAATCCTTTTTGAACAATGGAGTAGGTAACAATTGATTTTTCTGGTTTCCTTTGTTCATTTTAGTTTATGTAAGCCAGAGCACTTTTGGGGGGATGGGGGTGGGGGAGGGGTTAAGAAGTGGCAAGATGTTTACTCTGTTTTGTTCAGAGAGAAAGACAAACAAAGGAAGTGACGCAGGGTTTAAAATAAAGGCTCAATAGCAGAGGTGGACAAAACTCCGGGGAAGTCGTGCCTTGCTCAGCCTTGTATCCACCGAGCCGTGCACAATGGCTGGCACACAGCAGCTGCTCATTCAGTAAGTGTTTGAGTGTTTGCCCGACGAGTGAGAAGAGACCCTGCCAGCCGCGCACGCTCTTCCTTAGCAGCACAGCTGGGCTGAGGCAGGCGATCCCTAGTGTAGCCACACTTGCTACCCTGGCCAGCGGAAGATAGGAGGGGGTGTTATATTTCAAAAGCACCGTACCCCATACCTGGCCGCATCAACCTCAAGAGGATTCTGTCTGGACGTGAAACCAGAAACCAGTTGCTGTCAAGTCGCCTCCCGACTCACTGCAACCTCATGTATGTCAGAGTAGAACGGCACTCCATAGGGTTTTCAATGGCTGATTTTTCTGAAGGAGATCTCCAGGCCTTTCTTCCGAGATGCCCCTGGGTGAACTCAAATCTCCAGCTTTTTTTTAGCAGCCGACCACATTGGCTGTTTGCACCACCCAGGGACTCCATCTGAACATGAAGGTCATCTAAAAGCTATGACCAAAGAAGGTTTCCGGAGTTCCTCTAGAGTTGTAGGGGCCTGGGTCCCCAGAGCTAGCCCTGAGGTCTGGGCTGGAGCCTGAGTGCACTCTGGGGCTCTCACAGCTCACAGAGGTTGCTGCACAGATACCAGGAAGCTTCACATCTGACAATACGCTCTGGCCCAAAACTACGTCTCCGGTCAGACCACTTTCCTGGATTTCAGACACATTTCACATCGTCTCTTAAACATTACCCACGGCATCTTATTTGTTGTTGTTACTTGCTGTCGAGTCAGCTCTGACTCATGGTGACCTCTTGTATAACAGAACAAAATGTTGCCAGGTCCCGCACCACCTTCGCGACCCTTGGTATGCTTGAACTACTGTGTCGATCTGCCTCAATGAGGGGTCTCCCCGCCTTCACTGGCCTGTCACGTATCAAACATGATGTCTTTCTCCAGCAATCAGCCTCTCCTGATGACATGCCCAAAGTAAGCTAGTTGAAGTCTCAAACGATATCCTTTGATCCGTAGGGTTTTCATTGACTGATTTTTTCGTACATTGCCAGGCCTTTCTTCCTAGTCTGTCTTCATCTGGAAGCTTCGTGTCTAACCTGTCCACCATGGGTGACCCTGCTGGTATTTGAAATACCAGTGGCATAGCTTCCAGCATCACAGCAACACACAAGCCACCACAGTATGACAAACTAGCAGACGGGTGGTGGGGGAAACTTACAGAAACCCCAAACTCAAGCCATTGACTTTCCCCTGAAATAAACTCTACCTCTTGGGTGCCTGGTACCAGGCTCACTGTCTGTGCTCCCTGGGGGTACTCCATCCTCCATCAACACTGAACTTCTCACTGTTTCCTGAACACATGATACGTTTGTGAGTGCTGATTCCCATGGCTGAAATGTGCTTCCATGGGTACCTTGTTTGGAAACCTGCCCGTCTTTCAGGAACCTACTCACACATCACCTCCTGGAGTAAACATGGCCCCAGTCACCCAAGATGGACTTCCAGAGAACTCTGTTCGGGGGTTCCAATCTCACCTGCAATCTACATGCTACTGTCTTAGTCATCCGGTGCTGCTATAACAGAAATACCACAAGTGGATGGCTTTAACAAACAGAAGTTTATTCTCTCACAGTCTAGAAGGCTAGAAGTCCAAATTCAGGGTGCCAGCTCCAGGGGAAGTCTTTCTCTCTCTGTCGGCTCTGGGGGAAGGTCCTTGTCATCAATCTTCCCCTGGACTAGGAGCTTCTCAGCACAGACACACCAGGTCCAAAGGACAAGCTCCACTCCTGGCTCTTCTTTCTTGATGGTAGGAGGTCCCTCTGTCTCTGCTCACTTCTCTCTCCTTATATCTCTTGTAAGATAAAAGGTAATGTGGGCCACACCCCAGTGAAACTCCCCTTACATCAGATTGGGGCTCTGACCCGAGTAAGGGTGTTGCATCCCACTCTAATCCTCTTTAACGTAACCTAGTCTTGCCTCATTAACCACAGGCAGAGGTTAGGATTTACAACACGTAGGACAATTACACCAGATCACAAAATGGAGGCCAACCACACAGTGCCAGGAATCATGGCCTCGCCAAGCTGACACGTATTATGAGGGGGCACAATTCAGTCCTTGACAATTACCTTTTTTGTCATCTCCTGAGTGGGACCTTCCCCCCTAAAGTGGTTCCCAGCCTCAAGTGAACACCAGAATCACCTGGAGAGCATTTGAAACACAGAGATTCCCCACACCTCACACCTACAGTCAGACTCAGTAGGTCTGGAGTGGAGCCAGGGACACTGAATTTCTAAAGGCTCCTTAGGAGATTCTGGTGGTCAGCCATGTGTGGGAACCCCTTCCTAGAGAATTATTGTTATTAATCACCATCGAGTCCATTCTGACTCATGGTGACCCCATGTGTTAACAGAGTAGATCTCTGCTCCATGAGGTTTCCTTGGCTGCAATCTTTACAGAAGCAGATCGCCAGGACTTTTCTTTCGCAGCACCATTGGGCGGGTTCGAAACCATTTGCACTATCCAGGGGCCTTTCCTAGAGAACGGAGACTGGGTTTTGTTAAGCCTTTTTTTATCCAGTATGCGGCACAGTATCCAGCATGCAGTGGAAGATACACCTTTGCTGGGTAGGTGGGTGTGGGGGTGAATGGACAGACAGAAGCCCAGAGGATGCTAAGGGAAAGTGAGATAGTCTAAGGCACTACAAGACTGAGAGGAGTCTAAAAGACAGAGTCTAAATTTAGTTCAGAGGTGGAAGAACTGTACCCCACCCCCTGCTCCAAAGAGCCTTGGCTGGTCTCTGGAGTAAACAGATTAGTTTGTTTCTAGCATATTCTCTTTTCTCCCTCTACCTTCCTCACCAACACCCACTTCCTCCTCACAGGTATTTACAAACCCGGCTATCAACTGCTAACCGAAAGGTCAGTGGTTCAAAACCACCAGCAGCTCCACAGGAGAGAGATGTGGCAGTCTGCTTCCATTGAGATTTACAGCCTCAAAAACCCTATGGGGTCACTAGGAGTCTATCCCAAGTGCCAGATGAGGCATCTCCAAGGCCCAAGGTGTGCCAGGACACAAGCCACAGAGCTGAGTAACGCAGCAGAACATCCCAGGCCTGGTATGTTTTCCATAAATGAGGTCCATCTGTCCAGCGAGCCTAATGAGACCTCGGCTTCAACCCTGTGCAGTGCATCTGGCCAAACGCAAAAACCAGTTTCAGGAAGGTGGGGAAAACCTTGAGCGGATGATGTGTGTGGCTGGTTTCCTGCCTCAGAGAAGACAGGAAAGGCCCTCCAAGGCATTATCTTCCATGAGAGGTGCTGGGCTCTCCTGATGCTGCCTCCCATGATCCCCTAAAGCCCCCTATCACCCCCTGCAGCCTCCATCACCCCCTGTAGCCCCCATCACCCCCTGCAGCCCCCCATCGCCCCCTGCAGCCCCCATCACCCCCTGCAGCCCCCATCACCCCCTGCAGCCCCCCACCATCCCCTGCAGCCCCCCACCATCCCCTGCAGCCCCCCATCATCCCCTGGAGCCCCCATCACCCTCTGCAGCCTCCTATTGCTCCCTGCAGTCCCCATCACCTTCTGCAGTCCCCCATCACCCCCTGCAGCCCTCATCACCCCCTACAGCCCCCATCACCCCTTGCAGCCCCCCATCACCCCCTGCAGCCCCCACCACCCCCTGCAGCCTCTACCACCCCCTGCAGCCTCCACCACCCTCTGCAGCCCCCCATCACCCCCTGCAGCCCCCCATCATCCCCTGGAGCCCCCCATCACCCCCTGCAGCCCCCAATCACCCCCAGCAGCCCCCCATCACCTCCTGCAGCCCTCCATCGCCCCCTGCAGCCCCCATCACCTCCTACAGTCCTCCATCGCCCCCTGCAGTACCCCCATCACCCCCTGCAGCCCCCCACCACCCCCTGCAGCCCCCAATCACCCCCAGCAGCCCCCCATCACCCTCTGCAGCCCCCATCGCCCCCTGCAGCCCCCATCACCTCCTGCAGTCCCCCATCACCTCCTGCAGCCCTCCATCGCCCCCTGCAGCCCCCATCGCCCCCTGCAGCCCCCATCACCTCCTGCAGTCCTCCCAAAGACCCCCTGCAGCCTGGCAGCAGTAGGCACCGCTCAGGTGCTCACGGTAAGTGCCATTTGAATCCATAATTCAAACTCAAGAGCATTTTCAATGTGAAAAACAGAGTAATGCCCTATTTAATTTTATTTCCTTGGGCTTCACCGTGAAAAGGGAAGCGGGGTGGGGGGAGCTGAGCTCTTTCCCGCAAGCAGGGGCATCTGCTGCTGGGGGCGCGGGGAATGCCTGGGGCATCACCTTTCCATGCAATTACTCCTGGGCATGAAAACTGAAACAACCTGCTTTTCCTTCCCAGCTTGCCAGCCTCTTCTCTGGAAGCAAGCTCTCTGCAACTGGGCAGCTTGAGAGGCTGTCCTGCTACAAACCTCAGCTGTCAGGAGCAGAGGGCGATGAGACCGGGAGGTGCTCGCTCCAAGCAGAACCCTCAGGACTGCGTGAACGGCCACCGAGGGGACGCTCCTGACAAGCATGAGAACATCGGGGCAGCCGAGAGCCCAGCAGATGGCTCTCGAGGGTCTGTCTGTGTCCAACGTCTGCTTTCACTTGGAGGATTCATGGGCTATTTCTGTGCACAAACTTCACCTCCTTTGAAGAACAATGACAAGAATGGAGGGAAAATAGACGCACGTAAGTCGGTGCCATTGACATTGTTTCAGTTATTTATTGGAGATTTCATAAAATCACAGAAATCCCAGTGCCTTCCACAGCTTCGCTCAGCTGGTGCACTCCCGGACGCTCAAGCTCGCGGGCGCGAAGTGGGTTCTGCTCTCCCTCCGCGGGTGGAGTGCTGGATGGCTCCATCCACTCCCCCACCAACCTGCAGACCCCTAAGTGGCCTGGCCAGGGCCACACCGCTCACTGGAGTTCTGGTCTGTGAAAACCAGTGTGCACTGCAAAGGTTGGCACTATGAGTTAGTCTAAACTGCACTATGTTACATTTCTACAGGAAAGGCTTCATCACACTGTTCCACGTGGCGGCCAGCAAGCACTTCCGTGGTTTGTATAGATATGTGTACTGAGCGGCCATACGACCTGTCTGCCCCGCCCACCGCGCCCTGCAGGAAGCCTCAGAATTCCACGCGGTCAGCTGTTTGGTACCCCGTTACCCTGGTGACAGCTGTGGGGCCAAGCAGGCCTGCCTGATTAAAGAGCGGCCTGTGAAGTGGCCTTGCTCAGGGACTCTGCCCAGTCAGCCCAACTGTGGCCTAATGGGACATCAGAGCACATTGCTTGGACAGTTGCCGAGCCCAGCATTAAAAAATAATTAGCGGTTGCTGGTGGTGGTTGTTAGCAGCCGTCAGTCGACTCTAACTGGTGGCGACCTTATGTGTGGCAGAGGGAAACATTGCCTGGTCCTGCACCATCTTCACAATCATTGGTATGAGTCCAGTTGGACAATGTGCTCTTGTGACCCACAGGTTTTTCATTGGCTAAGTTTCCGAAGTAGATTGCCAGGCTTTTCTTCCTAGTCTGTCTTAGTCTGAAAGCTCCGCTGAAACCTGTCCACCGTGGGTGACCCTGCTGGTATTTGAAATATCAGTGGCAGAGCTTCCAGCTTCAGAGCAACACACAAGCCACCACAGTAGGACAAACTGACAGATGGGTGGTGGTAGCAACTGGCAGAGGGAATAAAAACATTCTGCTTGCCAAACAGGTTGACAATGTCCATACGTAAATTACCAAAAAACCAAACCCATTGCTGTCGAGTCAGTTCCGACTCATAGCGGCCCCATAGTACGGAGTAGAACTTCCCCATAGGTTTCCAAGGAGCGGCTGGTGGATTCCAACTGCAGACCTTTTGGTTAGCAGCCAAGCTCTTAACTACTGCGCCACCAGGGCTCCATCTAAGTTACCAGAATGCCAAAAAATTTTATTTGGAAAAAATTGATATTTGTTTTAATTTTTTTAAAGCATTAAAAGTAATCACAGGGGAAAAAAACCCAGAGCTTTTTCTAGACATATTTATATCTATCTTAAAACTCCATATGGCATTTATTTTGAAATTCAGAGTAAAGAGGGCATGCAGCCTACCTGTTTTCTGGTCTAAAGGTCTGAATCAGAACTAGAAAAGACACACACAGAGGGAGCCTCCAGGAGAAGCCATGAAGCAGCAGGACCCAGGAGAGCGGGATGTAGAGCGGTCAGAAGGCAGGAGCGGCAGAAGAAAGTCAAGACTCACTGAACCCCCATGCTGACCGGGCAGCAGAAAGAGGAAACACAGATACCCACGTACAGGGGGACGCCGGGCAAAGTTCCTGTGGTGCCCCAAATCTGCCTCAGTGCGGCCTGATGCTGCTGTGTGCCCTCGAGTTGATTCTGACTCATAGCGACCCTATATGCAGGCCAGGATTACCCAACAAACAAGGTCCACATGGGCCTAATAGTGCCTTCTCACCAACCTGCAGTGCACAGTGTCACCTGTCCCCCATCCCGTCAAAGATGTGGTGAAACCCATGTGAAACTTCTCACCACAGATTAGCAAGTAAATACAATTAAGCCTGTGCATACCTTGCTCAATGCAAGCTGGTGCGTACCACACTTACTGGTTAATCCGCCCCTGCCTATATGACAAAGTAGAACTGCCCTATGTGGTTTTATCTTCATGGGACTGATCGCAAGGTCTTTAGGCTGTAATCTTTACGGGACAGATCACAAGGTCTTTCTCCTGCACAACCTCTAGGTGGGCTTGAACAGTTAGTAATCAGGCGCTTAAACCCTGTGCCACGAGGGTTCTTTTGGCATGGCCTATGGTTCCCTTATTAAAGGAGACATAAAGTGATCCAGATTAGACCCCTCTTGGGCTTTCAGCTCTCACGTGTTAGAGTGCTCAAGTTGTGAAGTTTACTCATCAGGTCAACAAATTATTGTTATTGTTAGGTGCCATTGAGTCAGTTCCGACTCATAGTGACCCTATGTACAATAGAATGGAACACTGCCTGCTCCTGCACCATCCTCACAATACATTATAAACCCCCAAATCTCAGTGACTTACCACTACAGCAATTTATTTCTTTGCTCATTCAAAGTCCAATGTGGAGCAAACAATTCCCTGGGGCATCTTTCCTCCAGATGGTGACTTAAAGCTACAGGCTCCTCTGTCATGGTTTCCAGGGTGTGTGTAGCAAGGAAAGAGACAGTGTGAAGAGACACATCTCCTCCTAACTGACTCTGAAAAAGGAGAAACACGTATGGTCACAGTCAGTTAGCCAAAGCCAGTCACACGGCTTCAACTTCCCCACAAGGAGTCTGGGAAAATTAGGTGGTACGTGGAATATCTGGGGGAGCATTACTGCCTCTTACACAGATGGAGTACACAATTCTCACAAAATCAGTCTTAGGCTGAGGGTAGTCAGATTCTTTGGAAATCCACCTTCAGGCAGATACAGGTACCCCAGCCTCATTACTCCACAGTTTAAGAATTTCTAGTTGTATATGTCTAAAACACATGTATGGCTTCTGTGTAGTAAGAAATCTGACCTCTGTCCCTGGCTCCTGGGACGTCTAAACCCTTAGAATTCTCAAGTGACTGGAGTGACTTTATCATTCATGGTTGGCCCCTGGATCACATGTGATAATGCATGGTGGACCACGTGGGATATCAGCCTGACCTCGGGGGAGGTGATTGGAAACAGAGCTCAAATGTGTGGGCAATCAGTCAATCAGTCATGCCTACATAATGAAACTCTAATAAAAACTCTGGACACCAAAGCTCAGGTGAGCTTCCTGGGTTGGTAACACTCCATGCTTAATGTTGCACATTGATAGCAGGAGGGTAACACATGCTGAGGACAACAGAAGCTTCGCATTTGGAACCCTCCAAGACTCTGCCTTTCACATCATTTCCTCAGCCGGTTTTAATGTATCCTTTCACTGTAATAAACCATAACCATGAGTATAATAGCTTTTAGTGATTTCAGTAAGTCCTTCTAGCAAATTAACAAAACTGAGGGTGATTTTAGGAAACCCCAAGCTTGAAGTTGGTGTCAGAGGTAAGGGTAGTCTTGGGGACTGTGCCGTCAGACTTTACAGTTTGGCTGACTCGGGTAGCTTCCTAACAAGGAGTAAATACTCTGTCAGTTGAATAAAGTGTAACAGAATGCAAACCAAGCTCCAGTGTTAGCAAAGGCTGAAACTTTAAACATGGTAGTAAAATCAACACTGTTCTTGTTAGACTTGGTCTCAGATTTAGAGACTATCATGCACCATGGATCAGACAGCATGTGCATAAGTCCTTTTTCAGGAAAAGAGTGTAAAATTGTCAAACTATTTTTTCCCAAAATTATATCATCCATAAAACAGAGCTTTTCCACTGCACCGTGTTTTTTTTCCAAGCATATAGTCTTTAAAAATGTTCACTGCCCTGTGAAACTGTGATAAAGTCTAGGCATCTGTAGGAGTGGTTTTGTTTTGTTTTCTTTTCTTTTTCCTGTGGCTAAGTGAACAGAACCTCTGAATAAAACAACCTTCACAATGCAACTGCATTTCTGCCAAGCCAATGTGGGGAAACACTATGAGCTTTTTTCTGGTAGTATTTGACCTGGTTCTTCTTGGAACAGTCTTCAGTTCTTGAAGTATGTGTGGGATAAGGGCACTCAGGAAAAAAAGAAGCACAATAATACTCCCAATTTAGGAAAGATATGTGGCCAAGAAAAGTGAAGTCATCCTAATAGCACCTAGAATGGCAGCTTTCCTGATCCTTTTCTCCTCCCCCTCTTTTTTTTTTTTTTAATGACAATTACTGATCTCCAGGACCGTTTGCACTATTCACTGATGCTTCCACACCTTTCTATCCCAACTCTGCCATCATCCTGGAAACATGTGTCTCCGTGGAGGCTACCAGGTCCATGAGTTCCTAAACTTCAGTTACCTTCATTAGCCTCCATTCCACCTCAGTTATCCTTATCTATGTGGCCCAAATCCTGTAAACAACCATAATAATTCTGTCACTGAAATGTTACACTCTAAAAACCCAGTGTTTAAGCACAATTTCCTATTTTTGTAGTATTCTCATTCATCAGTCCCTGTACCCAGTTTTCCACATTTTTAAGACATCTAGCCCCATGATGCCTGCCTTGGGAGGTAGTGAGTTTCCTGTCACTGTAGGTGTTCAGAAAGAGGCAGAATGATCATCTGTCAGTGTGCAAGTGAAGGGTTGACTCAGCACATTCCAAAGAAATGTCTGGCCCTTGACCAGCTGCTGGGAGACAGCCTCTTGGAATATCTTGCCTAATAAAATTGTCTTTGTTTATCTGGGACATTGGGTCATACCAGATAGTTTATGCTAACAAGGTGATTTATGGTGGAGGTCTTGGGCCGTGATGCATCATTTGACCTCTGGGGGATGGGAGGCTGGAAACTGAGTAGCTAAAGTCAGCCCCATGGGCACTCCATGCCTACCTGACTGACCCTAGTAAAATCTTGAACGTCAAGGTTTGGGTGAGCTTCCCTGGCCGACAATACTCTATATGTGTTGTCACACATAATTTCTGGAAGAATTAAATGTTGTCTGTACAGTTCCACTGGAAGAGGACAACTGGAAGCTTGCACCTAGTCTCTCCTGGACTTTGCCCCATGTGTCCT
The DNA here is from genome assembly GCA_030035585.1 of Dugong dugon. Taxonomy (NCBI): domain Eukaryota; kingdom Metazoa; phylum Chordata; class Mammalia; order Sirenia; family Dugongidae; genus Dugong; species Dugong dugon. Next base: position 72,821,471 of record CM057479.1, read on the forward strand.
TTGCCTTTGCCAACTTTAATCTGTATCCTTTTGCTGTAATAAACTATAACCATGAGTATAACAGCTTTTCTGAGTTCTGTAAGTTCTTCTAGTGAATCATTAAAACTGAAGGTGGTCTTGGGAACAACTAACAACAATCAGGGTTATAACACAGGGCTACCCTATTTTATTGAGAAACAGTTAATTTGCCCTGGAAGATGGAGGGAGGTGGAATCCAAGAACAATATTGCAACTGTGACTTAAATACTTGAATTGAGTAGCTACAGAGTCCTAACCTTCTAATAAATGTTTCTTGTTTTAAGGACCAAAGTTTGAAAGTAATTAAAGTAATAAATACTAAAAAAAAAAAAGGCATTGGGTTAAGAAAAAAAACACATGTCAACTTAAAGAAGCTAACTAATGTTACATCCAGTGCCTTCCAAAAGCATGACATACAAGGACACAGAGACTGTAATTAATGTAGTACCTTATTTATGAAAAGAAAACAGTGCTGCTTGGAAACACACGAAGTGTTTAGGTTAAGACTTATCAGGGCCCTAATATCAGCCTTGGACCCAATATGCTGAGATAAATGGGAACTTGCTTCTAGACTCTCAATTTAGATCAGGCTCAATTTAGAAGAATCCTACTAGCTATAATAAGCAAAGATAATACAAGATAAACAATCCTAAAGATGAAAATGAAGTGAAAGTCACAATAAGCAAGAATACTGAACAAATTTGGACCAATTTGAGAACTGTAAATGGTAATCTCCAGACTGCTAGAGTGAAAACACTCTTGCCTAGAAATTCTCAACCTATTGGACACAGCGGTATTGTTTTATTATTCTTACATTGTCATCGAGCTAGACAATCATTAGCTATCCACATTTATTTAGCCTTAACAGATCCATTAAAAGGATGTTTTATGCATTCAAGAATGTCACTGGTTATCAATTGATCAAGGGGTAGAGTGTTAGAGGAGGCTCTCAAAAACCCTAGGACAATCCGACATGACCATGTAATTATTTTTCTCTTCTTTGGGGAACAAAAGAGGGTTAATAGATTGTGACTATTATTCGTAAGCAAGTTACAAGAAGATCTATGTGCCTCTTTCCCAGAAAATAAATACACCGAGGGAGGAGAAAAGGTAATGCCTGCCAAATATCTTGCTCCGGGCTCTTTGTTAGAAGATGGTGCTGACTTGCCGTCTAGTGATCTTCTAGAGAAAAGAAAGAATCCCAGGCCCCATCGTCTTCAGTAAGCTAAGAGAGTTATTGACAAACACAATGGAGCCACACTTTCTGCTCTTAGGGAAGCTCTAGAAAGGAGTCAGCCCACCTTCCCATAACTACTGCTTTCTACTAGAACAGCCACTTCATGTCTTCCAAAGAGTTTGATGAGGACTTTGACCAAAGCCTGTCTAGTGCGTCTCATCACCAAGCAAGCTCTGCCACCTTGGCTCAGCACTACCCAGATCTTCTCTAAATCCACCTTTTGGCAGAAGACTGTAAGCAAAGTAGATGATATAAGAATATCTCTCACCAATGTTATTTGATAGGGAAGAAAGGGAGGAGAAAACCCTTTGCCTTAGAATCCTACAATGTCCATCTCTGCAAGGAAAAGAATACAAATAACTTCTAATCCTGGTTTCAGAGACCGCTGCTAATTTTTGAAACATCCTCCAACACTTTGTTCAATGGTAGACTGGACTAATGACTGCTAAGTTTCCTTGAAACTCCAAAGTTCTATAATTCTAGGTAAAGCATTACATGTGTGCATACGTGGCTGTATACAGCCACAGAAATAATATCTCATGTAACTATTCAAAGGATAGGAGAAGGAATGCAATGAGAACAGCTTTAACCTTTCCAAAAAGGAAAAGTTGATCTTTATTTCTAGATGTGCAATCAGACACTGAGATAATTTATTCCACTTGTTAACTTTCCAGTAGAAATTTTGACTTAATGTTTACAGGCTTCCACAGTTGTTGTTGTTTTAAATCCCTCTTTAAAAATATGTACATTTGGCAGCTAATTCAAACTTGAAAATAATCTGGAAGATACTTCAGCTGTTTATATGCTACAGAGTATTAAGGAGTGTCATGGTTTGAATTATGTCCCCCAAAAAATGTGTGTATCAGTTTGGCTGGGCCATGATTCCTGGTACTGTGTGATTTTCCTGTATGTTGTAAACCTGCCTCTATGATGTTAAGGAGGGAGGATGGGTGGCAGTTGTGTTGTTAAGGCAGGACTGGATCTCCAAGACTGGATTGTGTCCTGAGGCAATCTCTTGAGATATAAAATAGAGAAGTGAGCAGTGAGACAGGGGGACCGCATACCATCAAGAAAGCAGTGCCGGGAGCAGAGCGCGTCCCTTGGACCTAGGTCCCTGCGCCGAGAAGCTCCTAGCCGGGGGAACACTGAAGAGAAGAAGGCCGACAGAGAGAAAAAGCCTGGAGCTGATGCCCTCAATTTGGACTGTTAGCCTACTTTGACTGTGAGGGAATAAACTTCTCTTCATTAAAACCATCCCCTTGTGGTATTTCTCTTGTAGCAGCACCAGATGACTAAGACAAGGAGCTACAAAGTTATTCAAATGAAGTAAATGAAAAACAATGTCTCTAGCTTTATTCAGCCATCACCACGCTGGCCAGAAATTCTTCAGGGAAATAACACAAGACAAAAAGCAAGTTCAGAACTAATGTCATAGGAAAAAAAATGGTCCTTATCCCTAAATACGTTGGTCTTTAAAAGGGAAATAATGAAGCCACTAGCTTAAAAGCAAGACAAACTTTAAAAGATAAAAATGTAGCGAGGACCATTCTGCATTTAAAATGACTAAACTATTTCATCTAATGCAAGCCTGGTCCGATGTTTATGCAAACCTGGAAGCTGGAAGTTGCCTGGAAGATATGAAATTCTAAGAAATATTATAAGATGAATCACACATTATTACTGAATATAAAATAGCAGAGACAACACAAATTTGAGATTTTAAATAAAAGAAAAATGAGAACTGACATCTTTGATAGAAGTGCTTTTAATAACAAGACTTCGAAGTCTTTATGAAAAAGAAAATAAGCAATCCATGTTCTTATAGAATATATATGCCCATCTAAGAAATAGGACCGTGCTGACTACATCAAATGGTACATAAATGGTCTGTCCCCAAGTCAGACTGGGCAGGAATCCAACGTTTATCACCACGGTGACTTCTCCCTCTCAGACTGATCTGCTCTCTAGAAATACCGCGAGCCAGGTGCCTGCAGGTTGGGATGTGCCTAACTGAGCAACACTGATCGCCAGAAGACCTGGAAATGTTTAGTCCAGCTTTTGTCAAAACAAATTACTGCGATGTTCTCATGTCCCCTTAGGGACTAATTTATGACTGGATACCAAGCCCAGGGTAAAGCAGGCGTTGTCCCCTGCTGCAGCCCAAGGCGGATACCCACTTCACTTCCTGCTTGCAGTGTCTCTGGGTCTGCTTCTCTAAAGTGGGAGGCCAGCAGTGGACAGCCAAGGCAACATCTGCAAGGATCCTGGAAAGACACGGACGTGCTGTGCCACTGGCTCCTCAGAGGGTTCTCTTTTGGAAAGACGGGCTTGGTGTGCTCTCTACAGATTGCCCCCCGATAGATGGCTTCTGAGTTCACGTACAGCAGAGGCCGTGGTGGTGAGCAAAAACCTAGCAATTCTAGTATTTTTAATATCAATGCATTCTCGTTTCATAAACAGCTCATCAGGTCTCAGGGCTCACATGAAGAAACGAGAAAATCAGGTTGGAGCCAGGGAAGTGTTGGTGTGTGGTGGAACAGGTCCAGCCCCTCCAAGCTTCCTCTTACTCTCCGCCCTGCCCCAAAAGGCTCAGGATGCTGGTTCTAAGCACTTCCAGGTGTCTCTCCAGACTGAACCGTCTACTCAGCCAAACTCGTCACTCAGCCTCGCCGGCTTGTGTGGCAAGCCCCTCACTTGGCTTCCTTGTTTTCCTTTCAGACTTCAGATGCAGACTGCTGAGCGCAATACTCTTCAGTTTTAGGGTTCACGCTCATCATCCATCCACGCAAATCCCTTCCCTCGATTTATTTCTAGTTTGTTGTTTTGTTATTTCCCTTCATAACACATCCTCATACTTCCCTTCTCCCTGCCCCATTAGCATCAATTCTAATGTGTTTAGTATATGTCCTTGGATCCATGTGTGTCCTAGAAAGACAGTGAACGTGATTTCAACTTATATAATTAGTATATTCTATATATCTCATTACTTCCCTTCTTTTTAATTCAAAACTATATATATATATATATATGTATGTATGTGTGTATATATATATAAAACCAAACCAAACCTGTTGCTGTCGAGTGGGTTCCAACTCATAGCGACCCCATGTACAACAGAATGAAACACTGCCTGGTCCTGTGCCATCCTCACAATAGTTACTGTATTTGAGCCCAGTGTTGTAGCCACTGTGTCAATCCATCTCATTGAAGGTCTTCCTCTTTTTCACTGACCCTCTACCTTACCAAATATGATGTCCTTCTCCAGGGACTGGTCCCTCCTGATAATATGTCCAAAGTACATGAGACAAAGTCTCGCCATCCTGGCTTTCAAGCTCTCTGGCCGTATTTCTTCCAAGACAGACTTGTTCATTCCTCTGGCAGGCCATGGTATATTCAGTATTCTTGGCCAACACCAATTCAAAGGCATCAATTCTTGTTCGGTCTTCCTTATTCATTATCCAGCTTTCACATGCATATGAGGCAATTGAAAATACCACGGCTTGGGTCAGGCACACCTTAGTCATCGAGTGGCATCTTTGCTTTTTGGGATTTTAACGAGGTTTTATGCAATTGCTTCTGACTGATGCCTAGTATCCCATTATATGTATCCACCACTTATTACTAAGTACAGCCATGCTGCTCTTCAGAGATTGTTCCATTACATTCTCAAGAGCAATGAATGACGATTCTTCTTAGTCCACACTTGGTATACCCAACGTTCTGGTTTTTGCCAGTCTGACGATTGTAAAGTGGTGTCTCATTATTGCGTTCATTTGCATTTCTCTGATTACCATATTTTAAGGATGGGGAGCAAGATTCCACCTCTTGATTAAAGGAGCTACAAAATCACATTGCGAAATGCACAGACACAGGCAGGGACGGAAAACCAGGGTAATTTTCGCAATCCATCTACCGCTCCATTGTTTCACTTACCTAATGTTTTGTGATAAAGCAGCCCAAAGCTGAGTAGCTTAAAACAACCATCTAATATGATCTCTTGTAGTTCTGTACATTAGCCAGGTTTCTGTGGGCAGCTCTCCCTTGCAGTTGTTTGCAGTCCAATGATGGCTGGGGCTGGAGTCATCTGAAGGCTCAAGTGAAGGCTTGAAATCATCCAAGATGGCTTCTTTAGACACATGCCTGGTGTCTCAGCTGAGATGACTGGAATAGCTGGGGGCTGCCTTCCACGTGATCTCATCATGTCACTAGTTTACAGAGTCTTTGTGTAGCAGTCTCAGGGTATGCTAACTTTACCTGGCTGCCCATCTTCACCAGATTAAGCTCCAAGACAGACAAAGCGGAAGCTTCAAGACTGCTTATGATCTAGCCTCAAAAGTCACATGGTGTCTCTTCTGTCATGCTCTGTTGGTTACACAGTGCCAGTCCAGAATCAATATAGAAGGAGACTACATGAAACTGTGACTATCAGAAAGGATGTGAGACCATCTTTGGAGACTAGCTACCAGACATTACATGGGTATGTATGTGGGTGCATTGTCATCCTCAACTTTAGATCTGAAGTTTTGGTAAATGTTTCTTTTCTTTTCTATGTAAATAAATATATGTGTACGTAATACTGCTTTTTTTAGACAATAAATTTTACTCATATACTTCTATATTGCAAGCATAACAACAATTGTTAGGCTGGTGCAGGACCAGGCAGCATTTCGTTATGTTGTACATAGAGTCGCTATGAGTTGGAACCGACTCAATGGCACCTAACAACAACAACAACACTATCTTATAAAGCATTGAGTTTATTTTTCTTCTTGCTGGAGTATGTAATTCTTTCAACAGTGTTTTCAAGGTAGATATTTTTGAGGCCTTACATGACTGAGAATATCATTTAATTTTTTGAAGTTCCTACCCTTCAACTGGTGCTCCTGGGTGGTACAAATAGTTGCACGCTCAGCTACTATCTGAAAGGGTGGTAGTTCAAATCCACCTTGAGGTGCCTTGGAAGAAAGGCCTGGTGATTTACTACTGAAAGGTCACAGCCTTGAAAACCCTATAGAGTGCAGTTCTACACTGAAATACATGGAGTCAACATGAATAGGGATTGGCAGCTGGTTTGGGGGTTTTTTGCTTGTTTGTTCTCCCTTCAATATTTTGTGTCCAATGTTGCTACTGATACACTTCTTCTTCTCTAGGGTAGGTAGATTAGCTTTCTTAGTCTTTGGTTTTTAAATTTGAGTCTCCCCTTTGGCAATCTAGACTCTCTCATCACCTTATCACCCCCTCGATGCCCCCCACACACCATCAAGTGACACAGTCCGTCCAGGAACCCCCTGTATTTTTTTCTAGGCACTGCTCTTTTCAAAGAGCTTCTCCGTGATCACCTAGGTGTTGAAGTGGGGAGAGGAAGGAGCTTTCGGAGGCCAGCTCAAGTCTGCACCTGCTTCTATCCACCCCTTCTCACAGCCAGACTACAGAGCTTTATATTATCCTGCAGCCTCCAGCTAAAGGGACCAGCCCTGCCGATGTTCCTCCCCACAGTGATTATGAGAGAGGCAGTGTCCTACTCAGGAAGTATGGGGCACAGGAACACTCCTCCAAGCTGCCTTTATCCATGGTACCCAGACCTTCTCCATTCCAGGCTGCCATTACCATCCAACCTCCCATTACTTCCACCCCTACCTTTGGTTACCAAGAGACTCAATCCCCTTTAATCTCCACAGGTGGTTCTTGCCATCTTTGTGTTCTGAGATATGGCATTGTCCCTCTGGGTCTATGCCATCCTCAGAGCAGAGATTGTACTATTTTCTTATCCTCTCAAAATCACAAGTCCCATGTCTCAGACCTCATTCTTTGTTTTCTTTTCAGATAATACATTATTATGTAATAATGTAGTATTAATGTTAGAATAAGCCAAACTTGAAAACATAAGCTTTGAAATGAGTTTTCCCAGTCAACTACAATATCTAAGGTATCCCTTATAGTTCCCAATATAGATATTGTATCCGTTAGATATTGTCTTAGTTATCTAGTGCTGCTCTAACAGAAATACCACAAGTGGATGGCTTCAACAAACAGAAGTTTATTCTCTCACAGTCTAGGAGCCTAGAAGTCCAAATTCAGGGTGCTAGCTCCAGGGGAAGGCTTTCTGTCAGCTCTGGAGGAAGGTCCTTTTCATCAATTTTCCCCTGGTCTAGGAGCTTCTTACCTCAGGGACCCTGGGTCCAAAGGACACACTCTGCTCCCGGCGCTGCTTTCTTGGTGGTATGAGGTCCCCCACTCTCTGCTTGCTTCTCTTTCCTTTTATTTCTTGTAAGATAAAAGGTGCTGCAGACCACACCCCAGGGAAACTCCCTTTATATTGGATCAGGGAGGTGAGCTGAGTAAGGGAGTTACATCCCACCTTAATCCTCTTTAACATAACCCAATCTTGCCTCATTAACCACAGGCAGAGATAAGGGTTTACAACACACAGGGAAATTACATCAATCACAAAATGGACGACAACCACACAATACTGGTAATCATGGCCTAACCAAGTTGATACATATTTTTGGGGGACCAATTCAATCCGTAACAGATGTCTAAGGTATGCCTTAGATATTGTACCTTATATAATTATCTTGTCAAAAAAGAAAACTGAGGTAAAGTGAATACAGCCAGCATACATCATCTGTTTGTATAATCAATAAAGAATTTTAAAAGAACAATTGTAAGTGTATTAATCCTAGTAAAACAAAAGGACACAGTGTCTTGTTATAAATTTGCTTCCTTCCTTTTCTCTAGAACATTTGGCCTTCTTTATCAACTAGCATATAGAAGAATAGAAAAGGAAAGATTTCTCATATGGTCCTTTGTACTTCTATGTTAATAAGGCAAAATAATGGTCCACTAGAAAGCAGCAAATCGCTTCAACTGTAGAAAGGAAGGTATCTGGCTTACCATTTTGAGAGGGCCAAGAGCAAGTTTTACTTCTTTTTTCTCACCTGTGTCAGTCCTTGAAGTCCCTCATCGGTGAGCAGTTTGTTTTGTCCCAGGTGCTGTCTGTAAATGTAACTACCTTCAGTGCTGAATCTTTTCCCTCACCAAAGTCACTCCACCCATAGCCCTCAGGTTGTTCGGGGACTTTTGCATTTAATACATGGTTGTCAGGATCACGTCTTTGCCTCTAACTTTATGTTGAATCCTTTTTGCAGATGCAAATACCTATCTTCTACTGACTCAGAATCGGAACCAGGCAAACCAAGTGCAACATTGTGGTCATTTTCTTCTGTATCCTTGAACCTGAGAATCCATATAAACATCCACATCTTCAGACTCAGAGTTTTACATGCAGAGCGGTGCTTTGACCACCTGTTTCATCTGGATGTTTAATGATGTGAATCTTTGATAAAAATTTCACATTTGGAATCTATTTATACACTTTCAAGTGGAACCTAACACATACCCTTGAAGAATATTCTTGAACCATCACATTGGAAATACTTTCTCGACCAGCTGAGCTTCTGGAAGAGGTTCTTAAGGTTAAGTTTTGAAAGGGACCTTCAGAAGCAATAGAGTAGTTAATGAGTGTTGTATTCTCATAATTTTTAAATTATTTTCTTACTCTGTTTGAAAATGATGGGTGGATTGGGAGGCGTTTTCCATTCAAACCGAATTATAACACATATTTCTAAAATACATCATCATTGGTAAGCTTAGATTTGTATGGAGTTCAGTCACGGGTGATCCTTAAATTTAGGGACTGTGAGTCAAATCATAATTTCATCATCAAACACTATGGGATTGTCACTTTTTCTTGGGTAGGCCCTCTTTGGAGTCCCTGTGTGGTGCAAACAGCATGGTCACCTTCTAACTGAAAGGTTGGAGGTTCGAGTCCACCCAGAGGCACCTCAGAAGAAAGGGCTGACAATCTACTTCTAAAGACTCAGCCTTTGAAAACCCTACGGAGCACAGTTCTCCTTTGATACACCCAGGGTCACCATGAGTTAGAGTCTACTTGACAGCAACTGATTAGGCCTCCGTCGGAGCTGGAAACATTAGGCGCAATGTTAAGACTGGATGTTTGTGTTTGTGTCTTTCTTTGGTTGGTTTTGTGTTTTAGGAAAATTTTGAAAGTCTTTTTACCCAAGTGGGTATAGGGGCCCAACCCTACACATTGACAACCCTCCAGGCTGACCCGGAATGAGGGTGTCCACTTATCATGGTGGCATGGCTCCAGTGAGGCCCTCTGATGCTAGGGAAGGTGTGGAAAAGGGAGCAAGGAGGATCAAAGCGAGCCCACACTCCTTCACTCTGCGCACCTGCAATGTACCGGGTGAAATAAGTCAGATGGAATGGGGCAGGGCTTTTGGATCAGAATGAATAATTACACTGCTCACTGGTGCTGTCATGGGCTTTTACTACTTACAGTAATAAAGATGATGATAAACAAAGTAGGGTTTATCGAGAGCCAGGTTCTCCCAAAAGGCTCCCGTCCCAGGGTGAGATGTTTTTGTCACTTCCATGCGTGCCCCTCAATGCACCATAGGTGAGAGAACAAAGAAGAACCAGGGCCTGGGGCTTGTGTAGATAAACCAGAGGAGTATATGTGCTGGACTGCATGGCGGCAAAAGAAACGGGTCAGAGGAGGATGCGTTTGCTCAGGTGCAGACAGCATGACCACCCTGTGACCAGCTTCTTCCCTAGCTACAAGATTAACTACTTTAGTATGATTAGGTGGTTGTGGGTATTCATGGAGACAAAGATAGTTACTGTGAGCTCAGAACAGGGAAGCCTTCTCTGACAAGGAGAAGAAACTGGGGGAGAGAATGAGACCCATTTCCCATCCTCCTTATCAGAGAATTCTCTGAGCCCAAGGCCTCAGCTTAGGTGGCCTGGATGAGAATCATAAAGGCAGATCCACCTCCCAGTAGCATCTTTGAGATTTGTTGTTTTATCCAGAACTCTCCTTTACCCTTAGCTCCATCTGTCCTATCCTCCTGGTCTCAGCTAAGCCCCACTCTGTCCTCAGTAGCTATTTGTATTTTTAACAGGTTCCCCAGGCAATGCTAATGCTGCCGATTAGGGACCAATTCTGAGAACCACTAATACAGCAGTGGTTCTCAAAATTTATTATACATAAGAATCACCTGGGCATTTTGTTAAACTGTAGATTCTGATTCAGTATATATGGGGTGGAAATGCAAATTCTCAGCAGGGGTTCAAACTGAAACGAACCGGTTCAAAGTCCTGGTTCTCATACATCATCTTAGTGCTTGGAAAACCAGCCTTTTTCAGCACCCCAGGCCCATGCCTATCCACGAGGAAAGTTGAGACACTGAACAAAGTCTGTAACTGACTAATGTGAAGGGTAACCACCATGTTCTGCACCCTTCTAGTTGATGATCAAAATGCTACACCATTTTGTGGGGAGGGTTGGAGAGAGACAAGTTCATTTATGCAAATACAGTATGGCGAAGGTCCAAGATGCTATGGCCATCACGCTCAATGAGAAGTAGGGAGAAACCATCTGTTTCCAGCATAAAGTGAGCAAAAAGCAGACATCTGGGAGACAGGTGATGGAGTGGAAATAGAGCTGAAGTGAAATTCAGAAGGTTTGTATGATAGCTCCAGCTTTGCAGCAGTGTGACTTTGGGGAAGGTCAATTAACCTCTGAAGACCTTGGTTTCCTCAGCAGCAGATCAAGATTGTGGGACTAGCTGGCACCCAAAGTACTTACAAACCCAAAAGATTTTTTCTTGACCCCGATCGCCCTCTTCCTCAAACTCAGACACATATCAAACACAGCTGTTTGCTCATAATAGGAACTCAATACGCTAAACAAATGCCCAAGGGCAACCTAATTAGGTAGGTGATGGGGCTGAGGCTATTTCTGACATGACTCAAACGTCCTTGAAAAAGTGTCCTTTGATCTGTCCATCCCTGCCCCTAGCTGTCACTGTGGCCATATTCTTTGCTAACTTACAAAGAATAAATCTGTACTGTGTTAAAAGTCTTTGTAGCCCTCACACAATAATATTCTGAGTAGCTAATAAATTTTATTCCGTATAGAGAAAGTTTTTTGTTTTAGTTAATTTGTAAGCTAAAATGGAGACATTTTTTCCTACAAATTTTGGTAATGAAGCAAGACAGTGGCAGAGAGGCAAACAGAAAGAGTCAAATCTTGAAACTCATTGGTGCCAAACATTTCAATTCTCCCCTCAGATAGCAAGATCAGAATGTTCATTTTTATATTTTCAGGGATTCTTTCACTAGCTTGGACGTTTACACAAACAAGAATTATTTTCTCCCAAATAGAAAGTCATTTAAGTGCCAAGAATTTGTAAGTTTTTTTTCAGAAGTTATTCTATGAGTATTAACCAACCAAATAAGAAAATTGCCGTTAATTTGTAGGGCAAAGACAATTACTATGACCCGAGTCATGGGTTCATAAATTTTATACACATCTCAAAGAAAGAAAATATTGAATTACGATAACAGGCTCATCTTATTTTCCATTGACCCAAGCAGCAGGCGCCATAGAAACAGCATGATATCCGTGCTACATCAATAATTCAATAGTCTGAAATAGAATTAAGAATAAATCCATTCCTTTCGTTGTTTTATTGCAAAAGGCACTGAACACAATCAAAGCAAAAGGAGAGCATTTTACTGGATTAGTTTGCTGGATTGAGATTTGCTGATTAACATGAATAATCCACTCAAATAAATCCTTATTCAAAACCACAGCACACATCTCTTTCTTCTCATCCTCTCTGTATATGATTCAAACTGAAATTGAGGGCTAATTTCGTTTTATTTTATAACAATTTAAAGATACATATATTTTGGATACATTGCTGCTGTTCTTAGGCACCGTCAAGTTGGTTCTGACTCATAGCGACCCTACGTACAACAGAACAAAACACTGCCCTGTCCTTTGTTATCCTCACTGTCCTGCCTATGTTTGAGCCCATTGTTGCAGCCACCGTGTCAGTCCATCTCATCCAGAGTCTTCCTCTTTTTCACTGACCCCCTACTTTACCAAGGATGATGTCCTTCCCCAGGGACTGGTCCCTCCTGATAACATGTCCAAAGAAGGTGAACGAAGTCTCGCCACTCTTGCTTCTAAGGAGTATTCTGACTGTACTTCCTCCAACACAGATTTGGTCATTGTTTTGGCAGTCCATGGTATATCCAAAATTCTTCGCCTTCACCATAATTCAAAGGCATCAGTTCTTCTTTGGTCTTCTTTATTCATGTCCAGCTTTCGCATGCATATGAGGTGATTGAAAATACTATAGCTTGGGTCAGGCACACCTTAGTCCTCAAAGTGACATCTTTGCTTTATAACACTTTAAGGAGGTCTTTCCCAGCAGATTTGCCCAATGCAATATGTCTTTTGATTTCTTGACTGCTGCTTCCATGGGCTTTGATTGTGGAGCCAAGTAAAATGAAATCCTTGACAACTTTAATCTTTTGTCTGTTTATCATGATGTTGCTTATTGGTCCAGTTGTGAGGATTTTTGTTTTATGTTGAGGTGTACTCCATAGTGAAAGCTGTAGTCTTTGATCTTCATCAGTAAGTGCTTCAAGTCCTCTTTGATTTCAGCAAGGAAGGTCGTGTCATCTTCGTATCACAGGTTTTAATGAATCTTCCACTAATCCTGATGCCACTTTCTTCTTCATATAGTCCATCTTCTCAGCATACAGATTGAATAAGTATGGTGAAAGGATGCAACACTGATGCACACCTTTCCTGATTTTAAACCACTCAGTATCCCCTTGTTCTGTCTGAACAACTGCCTCTTGGTCTATTACAGGTTCCTCAATTAAGTGTTCTAGAATTCCCATTCATCACAATGTTGTCCATAATTTGTTACGATTCACGCATTCCAATGCCTTTACGTAGTCAGTAAAACACAGGTACACTTTTTTCTAGTATTCTCTGCTTTCAGCCAAGAGCCATCTGACATCAGCAATGATATTCCCTGCCCCATGTCGTCTTTTGAATCCAGCTTGAACTTCTGGCAGCTGCCTGTGGACGTACTGCTACAACCATTTTTGAATGATCTTCAGCAAAATTTTACTTGCGTGTGATATTAATGATATTATTTGAAAATTTCCACATTCCTTTGCATCACCTTTCTCTGGAATGGGCATAAATATGGATCTCTTCCAATCAGTTGGCCACGTAGCTGTCTTCCAAATTTCTTGGCATAGACAAGTGAGCACGTCCAACGCTGCATTCGTTTGTTGAAACGTCTCTGTTGGTATTCTGTCAATTCCTGGAGCCTTGTTTTTCACCAATGCCTTCAGGGAAGCTTGGACTTCTTCCTTTAATACCATTAATTGTTGATCACATGCAGCCTCCTGAAATGGTTGAATTCTGACCAATTCTTTTCCGTACAGTGACTTTGTGTATTCTTTCCATCTTCTTTTGATGCTTCCTGCGTCATTCAGTATTTTGCCTATAGAATCCTTCAATATTGCAGCTAGAGGCTTGAATTTTCTCTTCAGTTCTTTCAGCTTGAGAAATGCCAAGCATTTTCTTCCCTTTTGGCTTTCTAACTCCAGGTCTTTGCACATTTCACTGTAATACTTTACTTTGTCTTCTCAAACCGCCCTTTGAAATCTTCTGTTCAGCTATCTTACTTCATCATTTCTTCAATTTGCTTTAGCCATTCTATGTTCAAGAGCAAGTTTCAGAGTCCCTTCTGACATCCATTTTGGTCTTTTCTTTCTTTCCTGTATTTTCAATGACCTTTTGCTTTCTTCATGTGTGATGTCCTTGATGTCATTCCACAATTCATCTGGTCTTCGGTCATTAGTGTTCAATGTGTCAAATTTATTCTTTGTGTGTATGTGTGTGTGCTTTAGGTGACATTTCTCATACAAAAATTTATACACATATTGTTATGTGACACTAGTTGCAATCCCCATAATGTGACAGCACACTCTCCCTTTCCACCCTGGGTTTTTCATGTCCATCCAGCCAGCTCCTGCCCCTTCCTGCCTTCTCACCTTGCCTCCAGACAGAAGTTGCCCATTTGGTCTCATGTATCTCCTTGAACTAAGAATCACACTCCTCACAAGTATTATTTTATGTTTTATAGTCCAGTCTAATCTTCGTCTAAAGACTGGGCTTCGGGAATGGATTTAGTTCTGGGTTAACAGATAGTCCAGGGGCCATGGCTTCAGGGGTTCCTAAGTCTTAATCAGACCATTAAGTCTGGTCTTTTTACGTGAATTTGAGTTCTGCTCCACACTTTTCTGTTGCTCTGTCAGGGACTCTCTGTTGTGTTCCCTGACAGGGCGGTCATTGGTGGTAGCTGGGCACCATCTAGTGCTTCTGGTCTCAGGCTGATGGAGTCTCTGGTTTATGTGGCCCTTTCATCTCTTGGGCTAATATTTTCCTTGTGTCTTTGGTATTCTTCTTTCTCCTTTGCTCCCAGTGGGTTGGGACCAATCGATGCATCTTAGATGGCCATTTGAAAGCTTTTAAGACCCCAGATGCCACTCACCAAAGTGGGATGCAGAATATTTTCTTAATAAACTTTGTTATGCCAATTGACCTAGATGTCGCCTGAGTCAAATTTATTCCGTAGATGGTCTCTAAATTCAGGTAGGATAGTCTCAAGGTTGTACTTTGGCTCTTATGGACTTGTTTTAATTTTCTTCAACTTGAACTTGAATATGAGCAACTGATGGTCTGTTCCATAGTTGGCTACTGGCCTTGTTTTGACTCTTGATACTGAGCTTCTCCATCGTCTCTTTCCACAGATGTAGTCGATTTGATTCCTGTGTATTCTGTCTGGCGAGGTCCACATGTATAGTCACCATTTATGTTGTTGAAAAAAGGTATTTCCAAAAAATAAGTCGTTGGTCTTGCAACATTCTTTCATGCAATCTCTAGCGTCATTTCTATCACCAAAGCAATATTTTCCAACTACTGGTCTTTCTTCTTTGTTTCCAACTTTCACATTCCAGTCACTAGTAATAATCAATGCATAGTGACTGCATGTTTGATCAATTTCAGACTGCAGAAGTTGGTCAAAATCTTCAATTTCTTCCTTTTTGGCATTGGTGGTTGGTGCATAAATTTGAATAATAGTCGTATTTACTGTTGTAGGCGTATGGATATTATTCCAATCATTGATGTGTTGTACTTCAGGATAGATCCTGAAATTTTTTTTTTACAATTAATGTGATGCCATTCCTCTTCAATTTGTCATTCCCGGCATAGTAAACCATATGATGGTCCAATTCAAAAGAGCCAATACCAGTCCATTTCAGCTCACTAATGCCTAGGATATTGATGTTTATGAGTTCCATTTCATTTTTGATGACTTCCAATTTTCCTAGATTCCTATTTCATACATTCCACGTTCCAATTATTAATGGATGTTTGCAGCTCTTTCTTCTAATTTTGAGTGGTGTCACATCAGAAAATGAAGGTCCCTAAAGCTTTAGTCCATCTACATCATTAAAGTCAACTCTGCTTTAAGGAGGCAGCTCTTCCCCAGTTATATTTTGAGTGCCTTCCAACCTGAGGAGCTCATCTTTGGGCACTGTATTAGACAATGTTCTGTTGGTATTCATAAGGTTTTCATTGGCCAATTTTTGTTTTTAGAAGTAAATAGCCAGGTCCTTCTTCCTAGCCTGTCTTAGTCTAGAAGCTCCATTGAAACCTGTCTACCATGGTTGGCCCTGCTGGTATTTGAAATACTGGTGGCATAGCTTCAAACATCACAGCAACACACAAGCCACCACAGTATGACAAACTGACAGGTGAGTGGTGGTTGGATACATTGCAATAAGATCTTTGAAAAATAAAAAAACACTAAAGTATAAACACAGTAGATTTAAAGATACATATTTCATAGAAAAATATCACTTGTTGGATACATTATAAAACATTTATTCTAGGCTATTCTTAATTCAAGGTGATATTTTTCTATCAAATATATATTTTTAAATCTATTGTGCTTATACTTTAGGTTTTTTTTTTTTTCTTCCAAAGCTCTTTTTATCAGAACTCTTTTACTTAATCGGTAGGAATTTATTGAGGCTGGTATGTGCCTGGTTGATTTCAT
The DNA here is from genome assembly GCA_030035585.1 of Dugong dugon. Lineage (NCBI taxonomy): Eukaryota > Metazoa > Chordata > Mammalia > Sirenia > Dugongidae > Dugong > Dugong dugon. Next base: position 72,837,758 of record CM057479.1, read on the forward strand.
TTTCTTTGTTCTGATAAAATTAAACAAAACACAATTTTATTAGAATAAAACAATTCTCTAAGAAATCTCATGAGTAAGGATAGAATTCCAGTTTTTGATCATTTAAATGAAAAGCCAAGTTGTTTTTCTGTGTATTTTCTCATTTTTAAAATTCCTTTCATGGGCATTTCAGGAGAACATTATTCAGCGGTATATTACATCAGCTGTGTTTGTTTAAAGCCTGTTGAAATTTATTTTATGTGCCTGTGACTTCAAAAGAATTTTCTAATTTGTCTAATTATTCAGCTGCCTATTGCATATAGCTTGGCCTTTAGAGTTAAAGGGACTTGGGTTTGGATCCTGATTCTGCCACTTATAAACTGCAATTTTAGGCAAATTACTTGGCCTTTCTGAACCTCAGTTTCTTCATCTTTAAAAACAGGGGTAATAACGTGTCTACGCACAGGGCTGTTGTGAGTGTGAAAAGCCGACACAGACGCAAAGGCCTGGCACACGAGTCTCAGCATGCACTGACTCCATCAACATCGGCTTTCTTCTTTATTCCTTCATTTTTTCACTTCAAATTTTTTTTTCTTTACGATATTACTCACATGACTGCCAAAATTCTTTTATAACTGTCCAAAGCGAATTAACTTTTATTCAGTTCCATACCATGTGCTGTCAGTAGTGACTTTAGCATAATACTCCACTCTCCCAGTCTATTTAGAATATGGCCTATAAAAACCCTACCCCTTGCCGTGGAGTCAATTCCGACTCATAGCGACCCTATAGGACTGAGTAGAACTGCCCCATAGGGTTTCCAAGGAGCAGCTGGTGGATTCGAACTTCTGACCTTTTGGTTAGCAGCCAAGCTCTTAAACCACTGTGCCACCAGGGCTCCAGAACAGCATATAAAGTGACATTAATTCATTTGTCTAGGAAAACTTCCATTGTCCTGAACATTCACACAACCAAAGAGAAGACGGGGTGAAAAGTTAGGACAGGAAACCCTGTTGCTGGGAGGACTCTTGATTACAGGACACTGGGGCCGTTTCCCCAGCTGTCCTCAAGGATGGGCAAGTTTCTTTAAGGGATTCCCAAGCAGCTGGAGCCCTACAGCATTCCCCGTGCCACTGGTATTAGGAGAAGCTAGGTAACGCAGTGGTAACTAACAACCTCACATCCCCGAGGCATGATGCCACAGACATTTATCTGTGGCTCCCATTTCGTGGGAAAGGCAGGTCAGTAATAGCTCCGCCTGGCAGGCGGAAAGAGGCCCCACTCATCCCGTAGCTGCTCGGTTGGAAGTGATGGCCCTCTCCGTCACTGCAGCAGGAAAGGAGAGCATGGCAGTGTTTTACGCTCCGCAGTGGGATGCTTTGGCCCGGAAGTAACATGCCCCTTCTGTTCGCAGCCAATGGCCATAATTAATCACACAGCCCTGCCTAACTGCAACTCGGCTATTGACTGGAGGCCAGATGGGAGACTTAGTCACTTTAATAGACATGCAAAGATCAGTGCTGGTTAGAAACGAGATTTTTTTTTTTTTTTTTTTTTGCTGCTACTTCTTTCATTCATTTCTTCATTCAGACAATGTTCAATTTGACATGCATAAGGTTCCAGCACATATTTGTTATTTTTTATTAAACCGTAAAAATCCTTAATTCACTTGTGCAAATGAAGTTTTGTTTTTTTTTAATTGTACGTTAGATTAAGGTGTACAGAACAAACTAGTTTCTCCTTAAACAGTTAGTACACATAATGTTTTGTGACATTGGTTACCAACCCCATGACATGTCAACCCTCCCCCTTCTCAACCTTGGGCTCTCTATTACAGCTTTCCTGTCCCCTCCTGACTTTTAGTCCTTGTCCCTGGACTGGTGTCCCCCATGAGTCTCATTTTGTTTTATGGGCTGTCTAATGTTCGGCTGAAGGGTGAACCTCAGGAGTGACTTCATTACTGAGCTAAAAGGGTGTCTGGGGGCCATACTCTTGGTGTTTCTCCAGTCTCTGTCAGGCCAGTAAGTCTGGTCTTTTTTTGTGAATTAGAATTTTGTTCTACATTTTTCTCCAGCTCTGTCCAGGACCCTCTATTGTGATCCCTGTCTAGAAACTAGATGGTTTATATCAACAGTAGATGCCCGCCAAGGAGACCATGCCCCTTTCCACCCATACAGCAGCCCACATAAATCACTCCACCATCTCCCATCCACAGAAGAGACTCTTGGGTGAAAGGGGATCCTAAAATTATCTGAGAAAACAGCCCTGGATCATTTAGTAGTAAGTTGCAGCTACAGGTAGACGAGCGTTCAAGACAGAAGTTAAGTCATTTGGGGTAAAACCACACCTGCATCCATGGTGTGCAAATATCATGACTGGAGGGACGCGATGATGAGTTGGCAAAAGAACTCGTTGTTGTTGTTGCTGTTGTTAGCTATCACCAGGTTGGCCCCTGGACTCATGGCAAACCCACACACAATGAAACGATGCCGCCCCGTCCTGCGCCATCCCCATGATCAATTGCAGAATGGATCGTTGCGATCCACAGGGCTTCTGTTGGCTGATTTTTGGAAGTAGATCACCAGGCCTTTCTTCCTAGTCTGTCTTAGTCTGGAAGTGCTGCTGGACTCTGTTCAGCATCATAGAAACACGCAAGCCTCTACTGGCAGATGGGTGGTGACTGTGCATGAGATGCTTTGGCTGGGAGTCAAACCCCAATCTCCCATATGGAAGGTGAAAATTCTACCACTTAACCACCATTGCCCCAGCAAAAGAACTAAGGAGCTATAAAAGCTACATCTGTCAGATCTGGAACATCCTGGGTGGCAGAGAGAAAAAATGGGGGAGATATTAGTGCAAGGGCCCCAACACATAGGCAGAAGACAGGTGCTCCTGGACTAAGTTGGTAAGACAGATCTGACTGAGCTGGGAAATATATTCAGTGTCCTCCCACTTGAAATTAACTTGCTTTGCTTGTGCTTTCTTAGGATGAGAACTGGGCCCTGAGGCAGCTCAGAATAGAGGAGAAATCACCATCTGACCGATTCCCACCGCAGCCCGACATCTCCTCGCTGCTTGAATGATCTGTCTAACCCAAATCCCATCCTTCCATCCCCTGCATAAACCCCTTGTTAGATCCCATTATCCCTGCAAAATAAAGTAGAAACTTCTTAGCTTGGTGTACTGTTCCTGCCTTCCTCTTTAGCTTCTTGTCTTCTCATCCCATGCTCCTCAACACAAGCTATGCTGAACAATTTATAGTTCTCAGGCACATAATTTTGCTTCAGATGTCCACCTGTCTGCTGTAGTGAGCACCCCACCATAGCCATCACCAACACCAGTACCACTGCTGCTGGCACCGTTATCATAAGCGCTGTCCCAAAACCAGACCCTTTGCTTTCTACTCATAGCGACCCCATAGGGTTTCCAAGGCTGTAAATCTTTACGGAAGCAGACTGTCACATCTTTCTGCTGTGGAGCGGCTGGTGGGTTTGAACTGCCGACCTTTCAGTTAGCAGGTGAGCACTTAACCACTGCTCCACCAGGGCTCAGCCACACGTTAGCCACTTCTAATTGGACGGAGGTACCTGGGCAGGTATGAAGACAGGAAAAGACATTAATTCAGAGGCCCTTTCCTTTATTCTGGAAACCTTGGTGGCATAGTGATTAAGAGCTACAGCTGCTGACCAAAAGGTCAGCAGTTCGAATCCACAAGGCTCTCCTTGGAAACCATATGGGGCAGTTCTACTCTGTCCTATAGGGTCACTATGAGTTGGAATCGACTCAACGGCAATGGGTTTGGTTTGGGGTTTTCCTTTATTCTGGTTCTAGCTGGCTTTTAACCAGAATTACCCAAGTAGTCAGTCCACCAAAAATTTAATAATTTCTCCTAGAAAATTAATCTTTAGCAGGTAGGCAGCTAAGTTTAGAAGAATCAGCTGCAGTGGGAGGTACATTCTATGTATGTACAGGGTAGCAAAGCTTTGAAGTGAAACCTAAGATGTCAGCCAGATCTGCAGACAAGTGCCAGGCAGGGAAGGGACAGCAGAGGGCAGAGGAAGGAGAGTGTGTGTGCTAGCCTCAGGTGTGGAAGGGCAGACAAGGGAGAACCCCCTCCAGGTAGAAGGAGCATCTGGTCCAAAAACAAAACAAGCAAATCTTAAGAATGGTCTGAGATAGTGATCAAGTGGTCTATAGCCCCAGAAAGTGATTCTACAAAGGGCGAAGTCATTCCAGGGGTGTGAGCTCAGCCCCCAGCCCAGCTCATGGGCCTCCTGCACATGAGACAATAGTTTATGTAGTGGGAACTAAACTCAATTCAAAACATCACACATACAAGAAATAGTGTTAATACTTTATTTGTCTACAGCTCAACTGACTAGTCATTTCAGAATCTGAGCCCCATCCCCACTGGGTGATGGAGAACTCAGCCTCAGTTCATGCCAGGTTCCCAGTGCCAAGGCAAGGGGGAGGAGAAAGAGGGATCTTGTTGGCCCTTAGGCCTTAGCAGAGGTGTTGTAATACCTGTGGTGCACCTGTCTCCTTCAGACTGGAAATCTTGTGAGGCTGCAGTGGGCACATCGGCCTAGATGTACCATTACACAGGCTTTCTTCTCAGGGGCCATAAAACCTCCCTTGACACCACCAGGAAGCAAGGCCTGGGATCCTACTGCTTATACAGGGGGCAGGAATGTCCTCTCTCTGGTCTAGCAAGAAGCTCAGCTTCCCGTACTGTTTTGGGTCAAAATGCTCTGTCTATAACCACAAATTCCTTTAGTGGGGGGCAAATCAGAAGATGGGGCTGATACAGGAGCTATGGTTTTATCATCCTTCCATACCCTAATTATAGCTGCAGGCTGGAGTGATCTAGCCTGGCGACTTTAAATAAGGACTGGAGCCAGTCACATTAGCATCACCTGGGGGCTTCTTAGACACAGAATCTCAGGTCCAAGCAGGGATCTGAAACAGCATCTTCACCATATCCCCAGGGGATTTTTGTGCACATTAAAACTGAGAGGGCCTGGTCTAGAGCAGTGATTCTCAAACTTGAGCTTCATCAGAATCACCAGGAGGGCTTGTTAGAGCGCAGATGCCTGAGCGCCATCGCTAGACGTTCTGATTCTGTTGGTCAAGGTGGAGCCTATTGGCATTTCTAACAATTCTGATGCTGCCAGTCTGGGGACCACAATTTGAGTAGAACTGGCATGGAGTGCAGGTGTTTTATAAGTTAAGAGACCTCTTGTAACTTCTCCTGAATATTTTATGTTGAGGCAAGACTGCTATAATATTTGTGGAGCCCAGGGCAAGAGAATAAAAGGAGACCCACAGTACCATTTGCCTAAATATTTAAGAATTCTAGATCAGGCTAACAAAAATGTTCTACCCTCTATGTTGGCAAAAATACTTTCCTAATAATGCAAAAGATGAGGATCAAGTGTGGGATCCTCAGGGACGGTTGAACAGGGAATTCCAGGGTCTCAGGTACCCAAAGGAATGGGTCTGGAAGGAGGCCACAGGCTCCAGGGTGACATATCACTTGGCCTCATGGACTCCTCACCCACAGGGAGAGGTGAGGACAGAGAGGGGCCAGAATGAGGGTCTGTAAAGCACAGGACCCAGACACGACTAGGTCTAATTGTAATACTGTTTAGAAGGGTTAGGGCCTTCTAATAATATTCTTATAGTCACAAAAATATTTATTGCCCTTTGTAGGTTGAATTGTGTTGCTCTCCAGAAAATCAGCCATTGAAAACCCTATGGCCTCCATGAACAACTGCCTCCTTTGCCATGAGACCAGAACTGGATGGTGCCCAGCTACCATTACCGAACATTTTGATCAAAGATTCTGTAGAAGAATCCTGATCAAAAGGGGGAAAACACAGCACAGAATTTTAAATTCTCATGGAATCCAGACTTTTGGGAGCCATAGAAAGTGGATGAGCCCCTGAAATTATTGCCCTGAGATAATCTTTAAACCGTAAACCAAAACTATTCCCTGAGGTCTTCTTAAATCAAACAATAATTTAGCTTAACTAATACAAAATGTCTACCTTGAGCATTATGCTCTTTTAAGAACTATCTCTATGGGATCAAATTGACAACAGTAACTCGGAAGACTAGATAGGAACATTAGAGGGCAGTGAGTTTATGTTAATGGGGAGGAACAACTCAGAAAAGGAGGGTGAGAATGGTTGCACAGCTCAAAGAATGTAATCAGTGTTATTGAATTATACATGTAGAAACTGTTCCGTTGGTCTCTGTTTTGCTATGCATATTCTCAACAACAATAAAATAAAAATAATAGAGTGACTGAATAAAAGAATAGCTGGATTCTCAAAAAAAAAAAGAAAGCACTATGAATGTATAGTGTCATCAAAAATAATTTAAAAAATTTTTTTTAAAAAAACCCTTTGGAGCCCAGTTCTACTCTGACACACATAGAGTTGCCATGACTTAGAGTTGAAGGCAACTGGGATTTTGTATTGTGCCTCCACCAGAAACAACTTGGAGGATGATTTTTTTTTTTTTTTCCTGCAAAAATTCAGCTTTGGACACCTCAGAACTGACAGTGCTCCCGACTCCATTACAGCAGGATCTCTCCATTCCCCACCAACCACGTGTGTACAGAACGAGACCGTTGATATAATGGGTGTTACGTTGCTGCACCTGCTTCAAACTATCAAAAAACTCAATCAATATGATCTATCTCCAAGAGTTTTCAGGTGCCTCCTTTTGTTTCAAGTAATTTTTTTCATATTTTCATCTTGGAAATTATGGGATAAGGCCTCAGAAAAGGGCTGCCAAAAAAGCATATTAAAGAAAGACATATCTCTTCGATTTATCAGATTTATATTCATGTAGGCATAAAAATCACAAGGGGGGATGATACGCACTTATTGCTTCAGTCTCTTTGCTGAACTTCTTACAAGATTCTTGTCTCTATAGTAATATTTAAATGGGAAGAGAAAGGGAGGGGAATTGGTATAAACATAATAATTATTCCTTGGATTCAGGTAACAGCATGGTGAGTTTTCATACGCAGCCCATGAGAAGAGCAGGAAACGGAAATCATATGTCTTAATCTACCTCTTTACATACGTCATATGTTGTTCAACTATTACAACATCTTGAAGTTGGAAGCCTTACCCCCATTTTATAAATGAGGAAAATGTAGATTCAGACAGCCAGCTGATGTATGTTGCTGAGGGCAATTTGGTCCGTAAATGCTGGCCTCAGGATTTGAACTCATGACCACCGAGCTCCAAGAAAGCCTCTATTTTCCAAGAACATCTCAATGACTCCTTAAACCTATAGAAACTGCATTGCATCCTTACAGTTAGACCTTCTCTGGGGAAACATCTGCAATATTGCAGCTAATTAGTTCAGATGCTCATAATTTTGCTATGCTTGCTATAAGCACCTCCTAAATGAGTCTCCAAAGGAGCCCTGGTGGCACAGTGGTTAAAGTGCTCAGCTGGTAACTGAAAGGATGACGGTTCGAACCCACCAGCCACTCCGCAGGAGAAAGATGTGGCAGTCTGCTTCAGTAAAGATTTACAGCCTTGGAAACCCTATGGGGCAGTTCTGCTCTGCCCTGTAGGGTCTCTAGAAGCCGGAATTGACTCGACAGCAGTGGGAAATGAGTCAAGTCTCTAGACCAAGTTTCTCCAAGCACCACTGCTAGACCTAGTTCCCTGAAAAGTAAATTTAACAGTATCATTCCCCTGGCTAAAAATCCTCATCTTAGCCTTCAGGATGAAGCCCAAACTTCTGGCATGCCACATAAGACTAATCTGTCCTTTCCCTTCACATCACCTCCCACCACTCCCTCTCCTAGACACAGCAATGCTCTGCCCTTCCTGCGTCACTTGCAGTCCCAGCTGAGAACATGCCTCTTGCCTCTGCCTGACACACACTTTTCCTCCTGCCTAGAGTGCCCTTCCCAACCCTTTCCACCTAACTAGCTCCCTACTTGTGCTTCACGACCATCTTGCGGAATCACATTTCTCAGTCCTTCACAGTCCGAGTGTGTGTCTCTGATGCATCCCCATGGCATCTTGTGATTCTTCTATCATGGCACTCATTGTGGTACGCTGGAGCTGTTCAGTTGCACAAGTGCTTTCCCAGGCCATGCTAGCCCAGAACCGCTAATTAAATGAGCAGTAGTTTTCTGGTGCTGGCCCACGGTGGCAGGACCTCCTGCTCCCTTCAAATCTCCCCCCTACATTTCTGGGAGTCTTCATAGGAGGTCTCACATTTGCTCATGAACAAGCCCCTCGTCTGTACCAGCTACGGAGGTCTTGCCTGGGCACTGTCTCAGCTGTCCCTGTGGAGCTACTTCCTACCATTACCGACTGCTGCTGAGCCTGGGGACATCCACTTAACTCACCATGCCGTTCCTCATCATGTGTGACTAAATCCACATGGTATCAAAGCAGGCCAAGAATCTTGCTCCAACTACTTCTCAGAGATTTTTTGTGTAAAATTTTTTCTGTTTTATTTTGTTTTTCACTGATTGCTCCCGCTTTCTGCCAAGGTCTCGGATATCCATGGAGCTAGATCACAAGATAAATGAGGTACGGGCACCATTCTGTTCTCAAAGTCATCCTTCCATTTTGACGATTGAGGTCAAAAACTTGGACCTAGCTTGTCCTGACTTTTTTTCTCTTAGAAGTTTTTCCTTTCCCTAGTAGCTTTCCCATTTCCACATGCAAATAGACCCCTGGTGGTCCTGTCCCACCAGTATTTTAGATTCGCAAAGAAAGCTACAAATCCCAGAAATAAACTCAATTTCGGTTCAATCTGGTAACTCCACTGCTCTCTCCCTCACAATTCCAGGCACTGGGTATAAACAGTCAAACAGGACATGGATACTATCTTTCCAAACTGGAGATACTATCATAATTGAATCCTTCACAGAAAGAAAAGATCCACATCTTCCAGATCCCCCTTTTTGGTAAGAGATTAAACTCAAGTCGCTGTGGTTGTTCCAGGTTCTACACAGGCATGGGCCCTGGCCTTGACTTTGATCAGTTTTCTTGCTTCTTCCAGCACTGACAGCGTAGGCTGCAGAGGGAACAGGTAATAAATGGGACTGGCGAAAGTCAGAAGCTGAACATAGTGAAGCACTGTGACTGACTGGGTCAGCTAGGGGTTAAACCTCTCTGGAAAGAAATCGCACTCACACTGTGTAGTTTCCAAGTACCCTCAAAGAGCTAAAAATCCCCCTGAATCCAATATTTTATTTAGAGTACTGATTTCTTGGCAGAGTTGATTTGGTCTTTTAGAAAAGACAGGAATTTGACCAACAGCCTACAATGTAATCTGCTTATCTAAGAAGGCCATTGGGAGGGTCATCAAATCCCTTTCTTTCCCCAGAGAAGTGGCACTTGTCTAGATCTGGGGCTTTCCACCCTGATGAGTATCTACCTATGGAAGCTCCAACCCAGAAAGTGCTATCCCGTAGGCTAAAACCACAGAGTCTTGCCAAGTGGAGGCAGTCCAGTCATCTGGTAACCTCTGGCTAAACGTCAAGCTTGAGAGCTCTGTGGCAGGATTCAACAACGAGAAAGCTTATTTCTCAAAGAATTGGTAAGCCAGTGCCTGGCTCTTAAAAAAACAAGCACATCTCTGGCATTAGGAGTGTAGCGGTTGCCATGGCACCCATCCAGCCAAAGCTTTCAGATGCTGCCGAGACTCCATAGAGACCACGTCCTCAGAGCTCACAGCAACAGTAAGATGCAGCTGCTAATTATATATTAAAGGAACAAGAAAACCCTCTTTGTCATGCTGCAGATAGTGGCACTCTCTAAAGTAGGCTCTGGGCAAGAGCAGAGGTGCCAGGGATTAATTCCCTGTTTGCCCTGTAAGAATGCACAATGCTGGGTCATGTCTTGGGAAACTAAACCCAATATATGGAACATTGAGAGTATATACCTCCTCTGGTAGTCCCAACAATACACACCGTAATTCTATCCCTTATTACTTTTAGCAAACTAGGGCACTATTTTCTTTTTTTCATTGTATGATCTTAGTATCCATTTAACCCATTTCTCACATTTTACAGACGACAAAATGCATGTTCCACGATGTTCATTACCTTGCCCAAGGTCACTTAGCTAGTAAATGACAGAGTCAGGATTTGAATCTGACAGAGCCAGGATTTGAACCAAGGCCTGTCTGATTTTAAATAAAACTCATGGTTTTTCTCTGTAGTCCATATCACTTCAAAAAAAAAAAAAAAGCATACACCCACACCCACTGACATGGATTGAATTGTGTCCGCCAACAGTGTATGTCATCTTGGCTAGGCCATGATTCCCAGTATTGTGTAGTTGCCCTCCATGTTGTGATCTGATGTGATTACACTATAAATCATCTCTGCCTGTGGTTAATGAGGCCAGACTGGGTTATGTTAAAGAGGATTAGGGCAGGATGCAACACCCTTACTCAGGTCACAGCCCTGATCCAATGTAAGGGGAGTTTCTCTGGGGTGTGGCCTGCATCACCTTTTATCTTACAAGAGATAAAAGGAGAGAGAAGTGAGCAGAGAGATAGGGACCTCATACCTCCAAGAAAGAAGAACTGGGAGCGGAGCATGTCCTTTGGATCTCGGGTCCCTGCGCTGAGAAGCTCCTAGACCAGGGGAAGATTGATGACAAGGACCTTCCGCCAGAGCTGACAGAGAGAGAAAGCCTTCCCCTGGAGCCAGCTCCCTGAATTCAGACTTCTAGCCTCCTAGACTGTGAGAAAATAAACTTCTCTTTGTTAAAGCCATCCACTGGTGGTATTTCTGTTATGGTAGCACTAGATGACTAAGACGCCCACAAACTAAAAATACCTTAAACCATAAGGAGATTGAGGCCAAAGGAAACAGACAGTTCCAGAACTGATTCCAAAGCAAAAGAGAGTCAGGTCCCTAGGTCAGTGTCTCCTCAGTTCTCATGACCTCCCTCTCATGATCATAATAGAGTTATTGCAAATTGGGGCATGAAGACTACAGCAGCATGTCCAAAGCCAGGAGCGGTGGGCAGCTTTGTAGTAGGAGAAGGAAAGCAAGAAAGAGCTATTGTCATGTTCTTCTTTCCTTTTATCAGGAGGAAAAATCTTTCTAGAATCCCCCCAGTTGACTTTCTCTTAAGTCTTGCTGGCCAGAGCCAGGTTACTCTAGCTGCAAGGGAGGATGGAAACGTGAGCATTTGGCTTTTCTCAGCTGCTATAATGGGAGGTAGTTAAGACAGACGTGAACTGGGAATGGTCATTGACTAGTCAACCAAGAGTGTTTGCCATGTGTCCTCCTAGCCTTCAGGAACAATTGCGAATGGCAATTCCTTGGTTCAGTACTCACAATCTAAGAGCCCATGACCTAACCCTTTAATAGAAGGATTTGGGTTGAATCCCAAGTTGTCTTATTCACAGCCTGGAAACCTTTCTGTCAGAGGACCCCACTACCCATTGATGCATTTAACTCATAAGAACTTGAGAATAGTTGTTTACATTTTCTATTCCAACAATAAGTGGAAAATATTCACAACAAAAATACAGCAGAAGTACCCATCGTCTTTCTTTTACATCACTGCCATTCTCACCCTACTCAGCTAAAACAAGCCATGCTCACATAAACTCTCCACATGATCAAATCCCAGATGAACTTGAAATGCTCTACCTTGTCTGGAGGAAAAAGAAACACTTACATGCACACTCAGATGTTAAAATCAAAGCATAAGACAAAACTCCTTACAGACTTACAAATTGACTGTATGGAAACTTAGAAGTTGAGGTTGGATTTTTCACACACACACACACACACACACACACACCCCTTTTATTTGCAATGTAATCATTTCAGTATGATTGTTGGTTTTCAGATTTATTGACTTGGAAAATTAAGACTTTCCTATGGGATATTTTATGCTTGTCACTGCCTACTTGATTGATTTAAAAGACTAAAGTAGAACAGCTTAATCCCAACAGCCATGGAACAACATTTGAATTTATTTTTTGTCAATAAGCAAGCCTTAACATTTATGCTTAACTGTGCCACCCAGGGATCCATGACAAGCATTACAAAGGACCATTACAGGAAACCAGGAGAGTGAATACCAAAGGAGCTCATCTCGACTGAGAGCTTCTGCATCACTCTATCTCTCGGGAACTGATGTTTCAGCCCACGGGGGATAGGTAGGGTCCAGACAGGCGAAGAAGCCCAGAAGCGTTCTAGGAGGGGGGAACAGCCTTGGGAAGTCCCGAGTATGGACATTGGTTAAGAGGTTGGCTGTAACCAAAAGGTTGACTGTTCAAATCCACCAGCTGCTCCTTGGAAACCCTGTGGGGCAGTTCTACTCTATCCTATAGGGTCACTATGGACTCGAGGGCAATAGGTAACTTCAGCTAAAATGCTAATATGGAACTAGTAGGATCTCTTAACATCTTTCTACCGCACAAAGAGACTGCGCCAGAACTCTACAGAACAGTCTTGGGCAAAATAGCAAATGGGAAGACACAACTCTTTTCTTATTTAAAAAAAAAAAAAACCTCAAAAAAGAACTCAGTAGGGCTTCATCACTTGCTGGGTACCTGATACATCCTTGGTCCTCTTTGGACCTCAGTTTCGTCCTCTATCAAATGGCGACAGGGGACTAGTGGTGGTTCAGCGGTAGAATTCTCGCCTTCCATGAGAGACACCTGGGTTTGATTCCCGGCCAATGCACCTCAGGTCCAACCACCACTCAGCTGTCAGTGGAGGCTGGTGTGTTGACAGGATGCTGAACAGGTTTCAGCAGAGCTTCCAGACTAAAACGGACTAGGAAGAAAGACCAGCCAATGAAATCAGCCAGTGAAAACCCCTATAGATTACAAAGGTCCAGTCTGCAAGCCATCATGGGGATGGTGCAGGACCGAGCAGTACTTTGTTCCATTGTGAATGGCGTCACGTCGGGGGCTGACTCCACAGTCGCTTAACAACAGAGTGGGGATAGTATTGCTTAGCCCTGCCTCCTTCATGACATCGTGAGAACAAAACAAGGCTTTGTCAACTCAAGCAACGTGACTTACTACTTGGGGCGTCAACGCTACCCTCCCTCGCGTTCCTCTGCTCTCATCCTTCCTCCTCTTTTTAAAATGTCGTGGTCATAGTTCAGCAGTTTAATTTGAATGAATAAAAACATGCAGGAAACCACATAGATATCTATCAACTTAAAATGTTAGTCTTCAATGCCTCTTAGGCTCTTCTTTCCATCTTTCCCTGTCTTAGTCATCTAGTGCTGCTATAATAGAAACACCCCAAGTGGATGGTTTTAACCAAGAGAAGTTTATTTCCTCACGGTCAAAGTAGGCTAAAAGTCCAAATTCAGGGCGTCAGCTCCAGGAGAAGGCTTTTTCTCTCTGTCGGCCTTCGTCTCTTCAGTGTTTCCCCGGACTAGGAGCTTCTCGGCGCAGGGCCCCCGGTCCAAAGGATGCACTCTGCTCTCGGCACTGCTTTCTTAGTGGTGTGAGGTCCCCAACTCTCTGCTTGCTTCCCTTTCCTTTTATCTCTTGAGAGACAAAAGGTGGTGCAGGCCACACCCCAGGGAAACTCCCTTTACATTGGAGCGGGGATGTGACCTGGGTAAAGGTAGTGTTACAATCCCACTGTAATCCTCTTTAACATAGAATTACAATCATAAAATGGAGGCCAACCACACAATTCTGGGAATCATGGCCCACCCAAATTGATACACACATTTTTTGGGGGACATAATTCAAACCATGACATTACTTCTCTCTCTTGACCTTTTTCTGTCTCCCTTTCGTTTTCTCTTCCAGAAGTTATGCCTTTAGGATAGTGAACTCCCTTCCTCTTTTCCCTGCCTTTTTTCTTTGCTGTTGATAGTTTCTGCTCTCTGATGCTAAACTCAAGAACTTCCAAAATTATAAAATCCTCCAACTTTTCCCTATTTGAGAACAAATGTCTGTCTGATGGGTCTGAGAAATATAGTTTCATTACTTCCGAGGACAAAAAGGTAACACTGGTTGAAAGAGGAATAAGAAAGTCTTGCACTTTAACAGATTCGAGTTGTAATTAGCCTATTCATTGTTTAAATGTAAATTCAGGTTCATAAACAGAAGAGCATTTCCTTTGTGTTTTTAATGCCATTAGCAAATCTTATTCTCTTAGATCCAGAAAATCTCATTACAGAGTCATATTCATCAAAAAAATTAATCCCAGGGTCTCCTATAATGGAAAAAATTAATTCCTGGGACCAGCCCAGAGCTTTGTTGACCTGATTACAGCAAATGTCCCACACATAACAACATCTTACAATACATGTTGTCAGAGCACCCAGGCCTGTCTTGTTTGTGTGGGGCCAGAGTGGTTCCAAGACACTTGTTCTCAACCTTGAGCATACTTCAGAATCACCTGCAGGGCTTGTTAAAACACAAACTGATGGGTCTGACCTTCAGAATTTATGAATCTGTAGGTCTAGGGTAACCCGTTGCAGTCAAATAATTTCTGACACCTAGAGACCCTATAGGACAGAACTGCTTCATAAGGTTTCCAAGGAGCAGTTGGTGGATTCGAAGTGCCGATCTTTTGGTTAGCAGCCGAGCTCTTAACCACTGCACCTCCAGAGCGCCAATTGCCTCTAGGAAGAATTTTGTCAAAAACGGTAGATGCGAAGATCCTAGTCAGTCAAATCCTGATTGATATGGACATTTCTGTGAATATATTTAAATTGTGATAATCAGAATGTTGTTGTTGTTGCTGTTAGGTGCCATCAAGTCAGTTCTGACTCATAGCGACCCCATGTACAACAGAACGAAACACTGCCCGGTCCTGTGCCATCCTCACAATCGTTGTTATGCTTGAGCCCATTGCTGCAGCCACTGTGTCAGTCCATCTCGCTGAGGATCTTCCTCTTTTTCACTGTCCCTCTACTTTACCAAGCAGGATGTCCTTTTCCAAGGACTGGTCCCTCCTGACAACATGTCCAGAGTACGTGAGATGAAGTCTCATCATCCTTGTTTCTAAGGCGTATTCTGGCTGTACTTCTTCCAGGACAGATTTGTCCATTCTTCTGGCAGTCCATGGTGTATTCAATATTCTTCACCAACACCACAATTCAAAGACATCAATTCTTCTTTGGTCTTCCTTATTCATTGTCCAGATTTCCCATGCATATGAGGCTATTGAAATCAGAATGTGACAATTACTAATACAGAAGCGAATAGTGTATTAACTACTAGTGATTCAATTAAATTATTTTTTTCCAGATTTATCTCAAAAGTAACTGATTTGAAGTCAGTTATACTATTAATAATTGGAAAGTAGTCCTCTGGAGAAAGATGTACCAGTCTGCTTCTGTAAGGATTTACAGCTTTGGAAACCATGTGGGGCAGTTCTACTCTGTCCTATAGGGTCACTATGAGTTGGAATGGACTTGACAGCAATGGGTTTGGTTTTTTAAAATCTTAACAGAATGGAGCCCTGCTAATGCAATGGTTAAGCACTCAGCTGCTAACTGAGAGGTTGGTGGTTTGAACCCACCCAGCAGCTCCGGGGAAAAAAGACCTCACGATCTGCTTCCATAAGGATTGCAGCCAAGAAGACCCTATAGGGCTGTCCTGCCCTGTCACTTGGAGTAGCTATGAGATTGATGGCACGCAACAACAATCTTCACGAAAGCAAATCACCAGGCCTTTCTTCCATGGTATGGTTGGGTGGGTTTGAACCACCAAGTTTTGGGTTAGTAGTGGAGCACAAACTATTCGTGCCACCTAGGGGCCACCATATTCAGTAAACCCTCCTGTATCCTCAGTCTCTTCATGGAGTGTTCCCTTCATCCCCTGACCATATTTGAAACTTGGTAGCCAATGCTGTGGGAGCCCTGGTGGCACAATGGTTAAGCAGCTTGACTGCTGGCTGGAGGGTTGGTGGTTTGGAACCGCGCAGCAGCTCTGAAGGAGAAAAAAACCTGACAATCTGACCCCTGTAAATATTACAGCCTTGGAAACCCTATGGGGGCAGTTCTGCTCTGTCCTAGTCAGAATCAACTCCCACTGGAGGTGGGGGGGACTTGAAAAGTAGGATTCTCATCAACAAACTAATACATAAGGGAAGAGGCATCGGCCATATGACATCTACAAAGGGTCAGTTTCAGACAGCAGCTTCAAATATGAAGTGCTGATTAGATGTTGTTTTAGACTGAGTTCTCTAGAGAAGCAAAACCAGTGAAGCATGTACATATATACATTATATACGTAGAGCGAGAAAGATTCATCTCAAAGAAATGACTCATGTCGTTGTAGAGGCTGGCAAGTCCCAAGTCCATGGGTCAAGTGTCAGGCATCAGGTTGGAGGATTCTCCAAACTCACATAGCTGCAGGGGCTGACAAACCCAAGATCTACAGGTCAGACAGCAGGCTGTTGGATCACAGCTGCGCAAGCTGATGAATCCAAGATTGGCAGATAAGATGGCAGGCTGCTGGCCCAAATCCCAAGAACTGGAGGTCAGATGATGATGAGCTGAATGCAGGATCCAGAGCAGAGCAAAAACCAATAAGCTTTGCCAGAAAGTCCACCTATATTGGATACAGGCCACACCTCCAAGGAAATTCCCTTTCAACTGATTGGCTGCTCACAGCAGATCCCATCATGGAGGTGATTACATCATTATACAACTGCCAAACTACATCATAACTGCCAAACCAGAGAATTAGGGCCCAGCCAAGTAGACACACAAACATTAATGATCACAGATGTGAAGTGAAATTTTAGTTGCTGTGGAAAGCATACAATTAGGAACATTGTACTGATAATTAATTACATGTGGTTCATGGAATCCTGTTTCTCTAAGAAGTATTGAGCCTTAAGTGCTGTGAAAAATGGTGAATCTCTTTCAGAATACTCTAAAGCTTGTAAAAGTGTAAACTACTAGAGCAGTGCTGATAAGTCATGGTTATAATATTTGTTTGTGATTTTCCTCTATTAGTTACTGGTGGTCTCAAGTGATAAGAATGCCAAAGGTTGGAAGGATTGACGTGGCAAATAATGGCACTTCTAATGGATGTAGTGTGTAGGTCAGCATCTGCCAAGTTCTGCTATAGGAGTTAAGCCCGAACGATAGAAATCTCAGAAAAATTCTACAAAGAAACTTTCTGACACAATGAAGATTTTTCCATATCAAAGTCATTTTTATACAACTGAGGTGTGATGTCCTTGCGAGATACACTCCTGTCTAATGTCTCAACATCACTGGTATATCGTTAACGTATTAGTTAGTAATCCTAGTATCAACAGCATTAGTGAATTGAAATGGAATCATATAATCAATCCTAAGGTTATTAACAGTGTCAATACTGGTCCTGTTAATAGCTAGGGCTTGGGTTTCCTATATGGTAAGTGTGTATTGGTGGGTCTTGATATGGTTTATGTGTATATATTTTCACCTCCCAGGAGGGTGAAGACATACGCTTGAATTAAGGCAATTGCTAACTCTAAAACTGTAAGTACTAAAATAATAAATGTGATTGAGAGTACTGATGAGCTAATTGATAACAGGGTTAATAGTCCTCCTCTAATTAAGTGAATTAGCACAGCTAGGATGATTGGTTGATTATTAATATAGGAATAAGTGAAACATATGTTCCTTTGGGTCAAAAATGTGCAAAAGAGGTTTTGGTTTTATAATGGAAACCAATAATAACTGTCTTGCTTATAAGGGAACTGCTATTTGTAGGTTTATTGAGATTTGACCAATTGGGATAAATGTGTGGGATAGTAGCCCTAATAGGTTTGTAGTCCCTATCAATGAGTGATATAAATACTAGTAATCAAGTTTGTCTTCAGGGACTGTGAATTAATTTTAGTGGTTTTAAATTAATTAGGCTAATCAGTGCTGAAATGTAATTAATCATGCAACTGTTAATAAGATGGTTTCATGAGAGAAACAGAATTTGTAGAAGTAAGGTCATTAAGATTACAATAGGTAATCCTAATACTGTGAGTTTATGAAAGAGGCAAATATATTTTGGCTCATTTAGTTTCTCAAGGGCCTGGGGTGTTTCGATATTTCAGTTGTTTTGAGTGAGGATAATAGAGCAAAAATCAAACTAGGTCTTGTTGATTGAAAAATACTAGATGATGTTAGAATTACCAATAAGACAGTAACAGTTCGCGCTGCTTTATTAATCAGGGCATGTCAAGGAGGAGCAATTTAAACTCTCAATATTTATCTG
Source organism: Dugong dugon (assembly GCA_030035585.1). NCBI lineage: Eukaryota > Metazoa > Chordata > Mammalia > Sirenia > Dugongidae > Dugong > Dugong dugon. The sequence continues at coordinate 72,855,953 of CM057479.1, forward strand.
AAAAGGTTAAGGTGAAATAGGTTCCTCAACAGATTAATAGTATTGATGCAGATCAGCTTCTGAAAGATTCTAGAGGTGCTGTTTCCAGCACTACAGATTGAGTCACAATTTTTGAAGCACTCTCCTTAATAAACACTAGTTTGTGTGAATGTTGCTTTTGATTTGTCTGTTTCGTGACTCATGGCTCTCCATGTGTTGCAGAGTAGAACTGCTCCATAGCGTTTTCTTGGCTGCGATCTTTACGGAAGCAGATCACCAGGCTTGTTTCTTCTGTGGTGTCACTTGGTGGGTTCAAACTGCCAACCTTTTGATCACCAGCTGAGTGTGAGTCATTTCTACTATCCAGGGACCTTTAGGTCATGTGCATGTTAGCACTGCATGATTTAAAACTCCTGGAACAGCATCTGTTTTTTAATCTAATGATGCCACTGCTCATGAGTAGGGTACATCATCCGATGAGATTAATACTTGGATTGAAAGGTCTATGGGTTCTATTTGATTATCAAGTTTCAGTAATTTTCCAGGTTTTAAGTCTGTTGTTGGAAACATGCATGAATCAAAGTTCAGATCTTGGTAATCTGTATATTCATAGTTTCAAGATCATTGATGTCCTATTGTTTTTGTAGTTGAGAAGACATTATTAATTTTATCCATTAAGTAGAGAATTAAGCAAAGAATTCAAAAAGATGAAAAAGCAATGAGAATGAAAATAATTGCAGGTAAGATTGTTCATGCTGTTTGACTTCTCTAGTGCCCATTGTGCTTCTGTGAGACCATTGTGAATTAGTATTAGCATAATAATATCTAATTCTAAAGAGATTATTGGAAACACAACTAGAAGGGCATGGTTATGGAAATATAGAAATTCTGTTTTATAATAGAAGTTGCATTTTGAAATTATAGCTGGAATGAGAATACTCATTATGGCATAGGGAATTTTAACGTAGAAACTAAATTTGACAAAGTTGTATAATGATTTTTACTAATAATTCATCAGTTAAAGAGTCACAGTGGTTGTGAGAGTGACTAAAACTAGTTTGGGGAAGTTTGATTCTCAAGGGGCCAGGGGTTTTGGTATTCTGGGTGTTTTGAGTATTTTAGCTCTTACATAAGCTGGTTCTTCAGATGTTTGATATGGTGTGGGGCATACTCTTGCTTTAAGGCAAATGCTTCTCCAGTTATAAATATCATAGGTATTACTGTTGTCAGTGAAATAAATGAGCCTACAGATGACACCCTATAGATGTTCATGTTCTATAAGCATCTAGAACCCAGATAGTTGGAGTACTGTCATAGCATACCAGAAAGACTAAGACAATACTAGGGTGGAGGGGGAGTTACATCAACATCTAGGAATGCCGCGTGAGATATGTAAGATGAGCTTGGGCTCATGTGACGTATTTTGTATATCCTGAAAGTAATGGGACTCAAGGTACAAAGTCACCTGTAATAGCAATTACTGTTCCTGTAAACAGGATGTAGTGGAACTGGGTAAAAGATTCATATATACCGTGTAGAATATCTAATGATGAGTCAGCTAATACATTTCCTTTTACCCACCAACAGAAAATAGGACAATAAAGCCTACGGCGATCATTTAATATTAATTATATGTAAAGTAGCTACTCAGCTCAAGAATTCTACTCTTGAGGTCCCTAAACCAACCCAAACCCATTGCTGCTGAGTCAATTTTGACTCATAGGGACCCTACAGGACAGAGTGGAACTGCCCCATAGAGTTTCCAAGGAGCGCCCGGTGGATTCGAACCGCTGACCTTTTGGTGAGCAGCTGTAGCACTTAACCACTATGCCACCAAGGTTTCCTTGAGGTCCCTAGGTGGCACAAATGGTTTGTGCTCCGCTTATAACAAAAAGCTTGGTGGTTCCAACTCACCCAGTGGTATCGAAGAAGACAGGCCTGTCAATCTGCTTCTGCTAAGATTACAGCCAAGGAAACCCTATGGAATAATTCTATTCTGTAACACATGGGATTGTCATGAGTTGGAACTGGCTTGACAGCAACAGATTTTTTTGGTTTTGGGAAAACACTAATTACTGTAGCAGATGCAAAGTATACCATTGTGTCTATGTCTATCCTTATGGTAAATACGTAATGTGTTCATACAACGTAGTTGTGGCTGTTAGCTGCTGTTGAGTCAGCCCCGACTCATGTCGACCCCATGAACAACAGAACAAAACTCTGCCCAGGCCTATCCCCATGATCGGTTATGGGTCTGACTGTTGTGATTTCACTGGCTGATTTTTGGAAGTAGATTACCAGGCCTTTCTTCCTAGTCTGTCTTAGTCTGGAAGCTCCTCTGAAATCTGTTCAGTATCATAGCAACACATCAGCCTCCACTGACAGACAGGTGTGTCTGCGCATGAGGCACATGGACCAGAATTGAGCCTGGGCCTCTTGCATGGAAGGCGAGAATTCTACCACTGGTCTACCAATGCCCTCATAGCTCATACGATACATCCGAAAAATCCAATTAATGGTATCGTTCATATTATTCCTATACAAACAAAGGGTTAGATACTACTGGGATTGGAATGTGACCTTGCTTCAACTATTTTTAATTCTTCTTTGATTAAAAATTCCTATCATTTACCTAATACCTGTTGAGTGGCATATTGTGCCTTTCAGGAGATAAGCAGAAGTCCTATATCTCAGCTGCCAGCAAAGAACCTTCCCAGGCTCCAGCTCACCATTGTATGAGTGCAACACAGTCCTTTCCCTAAAACTTCTGATATGTTGAAAGGCCGCTGAAGAGGAGAAAGGGTGATTTTTTTTTCCCCCAGAAAGACATAGTGTCTTAGGCTAGGTTCTCTAGAGAAGCAAAACCAGTAAAGTGTGTAAATATATAGAGAGATTTATATCAAGGAAATGGCTCACGTGGTTGTAGAGGTTGGAATGTACCAAGTCTGTGGGTCAGGATGGAGGCTTCTCCTGATTCACGTAGCCACGGGGGCTGGTGAACCCAAGATCGGCAGGTCAGACAGCAGGGCCCTGGCTCACAGGCTGTGAAGGCTGATGAATCCCAAGATTGGCAGGCAAGACGGCAGGTAAGCTGCTATCTCAAGTCCCAAGAACTGGAGGTCATACGAACAGGAGCCAGCTGCAGAATCCAGAGCGAGCAAAAGCCTGTAAGCCTTGCCAGAAAGTCCACCTATATTGGATCTAGGCCACACCCCCAACGAAACTCTCTTTTAACTGATTGGCTACTCACAGCAGATCCCATCAAGGAGGTGATCACATTATATCAGTTCTCATCATGGAAGTGATCACATCATCATACTGCATCATAACTGCCAAACCACTGAGAATCATTCACTCATCACTGAGAAACCACTCACACAAGATGACACACAACCTTAACCATCACACATAGTAAGATGTTATTTTCTCACAATCTATTCTGCTTCTCACCTCTTCCTCTTTCTACAACTATTTCAATTTCAGTTCTTAGAGAAAAATCCTCTTGTCCCATCCAAAATGAGATGAAAGGAAAATTCTTTGAAAGAGTGCTAGTGAATGACAGACATCGCCAGAGTAAAATCAAATACCGTAACAACCCTTTTTTTGCTTTTGGTAAGAACTCATCTCTGCTTTAAAGGAAAAAATAAAGTACGTGTTTTGCAATGCTGAAGGGATTCATCTTATCCCTCCAAGGTGAAGTGACCCAGACCATTTCATCATTTCAGATGAGCGGTCATGTGAGGTTTCAAAACAAAATGTGATTGATGGCTCAGAGGTAAAAAACAAGCACAGCACAGTGAAAAGTCATATTGCTCAACCTTTTCATTTCTCTAGTCTGCATTTTTCCATGCTTCCTGCTTACATCCCTCTCCTGCTTGTCCGAACGAGACCTTTTGATAAAACTGTGTTTGGATGCGGGCTGGTCTGCCTCAGTTTCACTGTATGAAGAAAGGAGAGTCAGTGGGAAAAAAATCTCAAATATTTTCTTTGACACTCCCAACACATCTCAGAACCCTAATCTCATTCCTTAGGAATGGCAGAGCTTGAATCTTGTTTTCTCAGTAACCATAATCCTCACGTTATAAAAGAGAACGGCAAATTTGCCTGCTACCAAGTGGCATGGATTCCCCCCAACTTTCTCCCTAGTTTATTGGATTTCTCAACTGTCCTGCACAGACAATATAGAACTTCGTATACATTTTTTTGTTCCTGGATAACCCCTTAAGAGTCAATTCAGAGGTGACCTGTAAAATTCTCTTCTTCCTCTAAAATGGGTGGTCCTCCTTTGTGTTCCTGTGGAATATTGTACACAGTCAGTAAAGCATCTGAAAGCCAAGGTTTGAACCCTGCCTTTTCCACTCACCAGCTTATAACTTTGAGAAAAAACAAAAATATTTCAACCTCTCTCAGTCTGAGTTTTTTCATCTATAATGCATGGATAATAACAACACTTTCTTCATTGAGCTTCAAGAAGGCTCAGTGATGTCATGTATGTTGATACATGCAATAATGCGTATTATTATTGATATAGTTGCTATTACAATATTTATGATATTACATTGTAATTTATGTTTGTGTTTGTATCTTCTACTATGTCACATGCTCTTTAAAGACAGGGAATGTGACTTCTAGGCCTAGCAAATTACACTTAGAAAAATACAATACTTATGCCCAGCAAAATATCTGGCACTGAGGGGCCTTCAAATACAGTAGAAGAATGAATGGCCAAGGAAGTCAGGTTTAGTGGGATACCTGTGATAGAACTGTACATTCTTTAAACTGAACTAGGTCACAACAGAGCTTTAAGATAACCACAAAAGCACTGAAAGATTCCAGACACTCAGAAGCCCAAGCAATGTGTTTACGCCAACTATATGGCCCATCCTATCCTGTACACAATTATAGTGACTGTTATGGATTGAATTGTGTCCCCCAAAAATGTGTGTCAACTTGGCTAGTCCATAATTCCCAGTATTGTGTGACTGCCCACCATTTTATCATCTGACGTGATTTTCCTACGTGTTGTAAACCCTATCACTATGACGCTAATGATGTGGTACTACCAAGAGTTATGTTAACGAGGCAGGACTCAATCTACAACATTAGGTTGTGTCTTAAGTCAATCTCTTTTGAGATATAAAAGACAGAAGCGAGCAGAGAGACATAGGGATCTCATACCACCAAGAAAGCAGCGCCAGGAGCAGAGAGCCTCCTTTGGACCCAGAGTCCCTGAACTGAGAAGCTCCTAGACCAGGGGAAGATTGATGACAAGGACCTTTCCCCAGAACCAACAGAGAGAGAAAGCCTTCCCCAGGAGCTGACACCCTGAATTTGGACTTCTAGCCTCCTAGAGTGTGAGAGCATAAATTTCTTTGTTAAAGCCATCCGCTTATGGTATTTCTGTTACAGCAGCACTAGACGACCTAGACAATGACATAGTTAAAAGTATGAACTCTGAGGTCAGGAACTTGAACCCTAGCTCTGCAATTTAATGGCCGTTTGACATTTTTTCTAGATGAGAAAGCCACATTTTTCTCGTCTATAAAATGGTAATAATTATAGTCCTGCTCCACTGAGTCATTATGGGAATTAAGAAAAAAAAATTATATACAGTGCTTAGCATAATTCTTGGTATATGGTAAGTGTTCAATAAATAAATATAGAGAAGGTTTGTTGGTCATGAATTCTTGTGACTCTTACTTGTCTGAAAAGAATGTTTTTAATTTCATATTCATTTTCCATGGTTTCAGATAGAATTCTAGGTTGGCAAAATGTTCTGTTGAGTGCTTTAAAAGTGTCATTCAATTCCCCTCTGGCAATCAAATTGTTTTTGTTAAGAAGTCTGAGGTCAGTCTTACTATTGATACTTTAAAGGAATGTGTCTTCTCTGTTTTTAAGATATTTTCTTATTAATAGGTGACCGAATGATGTTTAAAATATTTATTTCATTTGGACTTTGTGGAGCTTTTTGAATCCGGATTGACGTACTACAGCAGCTTTGGAATTCTCAGCCATTTTGTCTTCAAATTTTACTTCTGCTCCATTCCCTTTCTCCTCGCCTTCTGAGATTCTGATTAAATATGTTATACATTTTCACTGAGTCCCACATGTTCGTAACACTTGTTTCTGTATTTTCAACTCTTTTTTCTTTATGTTCTTCGGTTGGATACTTTTTACAGACCTATCTTGAGCCTGGTATTTTTGGTGAGGCCGCTCCCCCTGGCCAGGGGTGATTTCTGGATCTGAAGAGAGCCTCGCTCCATCAAGTTCTTAAAGTTAGGGAGTTTTTCTTGTTTGTTTTCAGAAGTTCAATCTTAAAAATATTTAGGAAATAAACTCTGGAGAAACATACCTCCTTTTAATTCCTTACTTCTTCTTATGTTGGTTATTATCCCTATATGGCATTCATTAACATTTATCTCTCCTTTACTATTTTGTTTCAATGTTCTCTATGCTACTGAGTCGCTTTAGGGGCTTGCTTTGAAAACCAAGACTAAACATTCATCACAAGCATCAGGGACTTCTGCTATAACCAATAGAGACTGGAACCGGGTAGAGACGGGCAAACCCCCAAAAAACCAAACCCATTGCTGTCAAGTCAATTCTGACTCATAGAGACCCTATAGGACAGAGTAGAACTGCCCTATAGGATTTCCAAGGAGCAGCTGGTGGATTTGAACTGCCGACCTTTTGGTTAGCAGCCGTAGCTCTTAACACTGTGCCACCTAAAAACTTTTCCAGTATAATCTAGAGCTACAGTAGGGGCACTTAGAAAAAAATCACACCTTTTTTTTTTTTTCTGGGAATGGTAAAAAAGATCTAGGATAATCTAAGAAAACAAAGACTAGAACATTGCATGAGAATGAATAGAGGTCTTTAACTTGGCACATTCCTAAATGTTTATTATAAAAAACCGAAAACCAGGAAACAAACATCTTCCATGCTTTTAAAAATATAACATTAGCACACCTGAATATCATTTAAACTCTTCTGGAAGAGGAGCCCTTGCAACATATGGAAATGTATAAACCTGGAACGTGAGAGAATATAAAGTCTGCATCTTCCGATGACTGAGAGTCTGAGTAGAACTAGGTTCAAGCCAGGCAAATAAATAGGAAGCGGCAGCTATGCAAGTGTCCCACATTCAGTTAAGCAATTACTCCCCCTTGAAAATATTTTGCAAGTGCATTGGGACATGAGGAGAAATCATGCAAGGTAAAATGGCTTCAAGTACTACCGATGGCTCGATGGCTCGGGGACCGAGGGAAGGCGGCCATACGCTAAGAAACTCTCCTGCTCAACAACCCTCGGGAAGCAGCTCCAAGAACAGGGAATTTCTTGCCCCTTTAGCTGTTCTAGCCCACCCTTCAGGGTCTCATCTGTGGCTACTGCCAATGCAGCACCTCAACTAGAGAATTGTTGCAGACGCTGAGGGGAAAATAGATCTTACCCTGAAAGCTAGAAGGAGAGTTGGGAGGAGGATTGGGAAATGGCAGAAATGCCTTCACGGAGAAAAATATGAGTAAATACACTATGATTCTCTTGTCATTGGCTCATCAAAAACCAAAAATAATTTCCCTCCTTATAGTTTCTTATTAGTGGGTTTCATAGCCCCTGGAATAATAATAAGGAGCCCTGGTGGCGCAAGGGTTAAAACACTCAGCTGCTAACCAAAAGATCAGCAGTTTGAACCCACCAGCCGCTCTGCAGGAGAAAGATGTGGCAGTCTGCTTCCCTAGAGATGTACAGCCTTGGAAACCCTATGGGGCAGTTCTGCTCTGTCCTATAGGGTCACTATGAGTTAGAATTGACTCTATGGCAGTGGGTTTGGTTTGGTTTTTTGAACAGTAATCATCATCATCATCTCCTCAAATTATATATGAAAAGAAAATAACTAATTTGTTTCAGAATTTGTAGGAAAACGTTCTGAGTTTTGTAACTCTCAGATACATTTGTTCTATTTGTTGCTTTCCGTCACTAAACAAAGCGTGTTGAGCATTAACTGAGAAACGAGAAAAGCTACCTCAGGCACTGTCAACACAGTATCACAACTTAGTAAGACACAATAGACCCAGAGACACTTACAAATCTAGAAGAACGTCAGTGTCTCCATCTATATAAGTGTCCAGTGTTCACATTAAGAAAAGAATTTACTGAGAAGCAAGTTATTAAATGTGTCTGCAAGCACAGATGTTTCAGCATAAAATGGGCAAGTAAATGAAATTCTGATCTCCTTACCAAACAGAAAAGAATAGCTAGCCTTAGTTTTGTTTTTTTTCTTGTGACAGGAAGACCTCTGAGCAAGGAACATTTTCAAAGCTTTTGTTTACCTCTGTTGACTGCAGCAGATTCTGAAATGTGCACTCACGGAAACAAGTTAAACGCACGGCATCAGTGCCATTATCTGTAGCCACTTCAGATTTGATTTCACTAAAGGTGATTTCATTTTTCTCCATCCCACCCCAACCACAGCAGACCTGATACTAACATCTCCTTAGCACCTTTGCTGTTTGGGTCAATGACATTAGTTGCTTTCAGAATATTTTGCATGGACTAAGAAGAAAAGGATTGAATATAATATTATAATTTACAAATCTCACTCTGCAAAATATGTGCATATACATCAAGAGTTCTGGTGAAAGCCCAGGTCTTTAGTCTCCCACTGAACGTTCTCAGCGTTCCACATATGAATACGTTCAGAAGAAAAGTGTGTTTTGGAAGTGCCTTGCTTGGTAAAGATGGCTAAAAAAATAACCCAACTAGACAATCCCAGCTTTAAACCTTATTCCACCCTTCCAGGTAGATGTGGGGATCCGTCATAACCACTTTATCCTAAAAGCAGGTAAGGCAAAGGTCTAAGGGAGAAAGACATCCAGTCTCTAGCCATGTAAGTGGCACCATTTTGCTCAAAAAAGGACTTTTACACACACACATGCATATGCACACGCACACACACACACATTCTAGGAGACAGGGTGGTAAAATGGTCAGAACCTGCACAGGGCTTTGGAATAGGTCAGAACAAAATTTGAATCCAAGCTCTTTGCCATGGTCAAACCATTTAACTTTTTGAGCTTCTAGTCCTTCATCTGGAAAATAGAAACAATAATAGCTACCTTCTGGAGTTTTGTGGGGATAAAAACCAGTTGCCGTCAAGTTGCCTCCGACTCATGGCAACCCCATGTATGTCAGAGTGGAACTGTGCTCCAAAGGGTTTTCAGTGGCTGATTTTTCAGAAGTAGATCACCAGACTTTCTTCTGAGGCTCCCCTGGGTGAACTCAGACCTCCAACCTTTGGGTTAGCAACCAAGTGCGTTACCACTTTGCACCACTCCAGGACTCCTTTGTGAGGATAAATAAGATATTCTGTGTACGTGAACCTGGCACATATTAGGCTCACACCCAACGCCAGTCACCACACCTTTCTTCTTCCCCTTCTCTAGCTGTAACAGGCTGGCAAGGAAGAAGAAAAGAACTCTCTATGTGTCAAGAAGACTATAAAACAGCCCATTTCCTCAGATTTGAATTGTAATGGTTCTGCAACCATGCGAGAGACCCAGGAGAAGTCAGAGCGGAGCTCCTCTGCCCTCTCCACGACCTCTATGCCCTGTTCTTGTGGGACCTTAGCTCTTTACACAGCCAAATACTCACACCTTAGAGACAGCAGAGAAACCACCTTTCTCTTGGACCTCCAACTCCAACTTACGCAAGGCTCCTTAGACCCTAAAGGGGATCCTCTTGACTTTCATACCAGAACCTTATATTCTGGGCGACAAGTATTCATCCCTTTTCTCCATCAAATACCAACTAAGTGGCCGTTGAGCAGAGCATCCTGGGAGGCGGAGGACAGAAGGGGTGGAGTGAAAGACACCTTCATAGACGTCTTCCCTTAAGATGCGATAGCTTCCCAGTGGTGAGCACTTTCTCACTGTCCAGAAATCCTGTGGGCACCACCAGTGTGTCATATGCATTTTTCCTCCAATGAGAAAAGAAGGAGAAAAAAGACCTATCCTTTCATGCCTCCCTTTCATGGAAACTTCTAAATCCTCACAACGGTCATTATCCCTCCCCCACCTTACTTGTGAGTGAAAAGATACTGAGGTGTCTCCATAATACTTTGCCCACACCATTCAGTCTCTAGATTTGTTGTAACAAGTCTCCCAGGACTGACAGCTCAGCACACAGCTGATGACTGCTCTCCACTCCCTGCACCAGCTCCATCACTTGCACACACGCCACACAGTCATCCCACTTCCAGGATACCCTCGGCAGTCTTCATCTGGACACTGCTGCCTCCAGATTAAGTTCTTCACAAGGGGTGCACTTCCTTCCTGTTGGGGATTGTGAAATCCCTGCACACACCTGAGGGGAGAAATCACTGAACCCCCAAACTCCTACCTTCAAGGGTCACCAGACTCTCATCCTCCTCACAGTACATCTCTCCCCATCCCTGACCAGGATAGAGGGGGAATCTTGCTTTGGAATCCAGCCTATTAACCTCCTCATGGGAGATAAGGTCAACCTCTGGAGAAACAGCATATCCTCTCCCCAGTGGCTCCCAGATGGATAGCTGTAGAGCATTCTACATTCTAAGCCATGCCTTTGTCCAGCCTTCAAATAAATTTTAAAAACATGAAGGTATTTTAGCTGGCCTTTTATTAGACTGAATCTTGGGTTCAAATAATGCTTAGTACACTTGTATTAAATATCCTAGATTGTGGATGCTCCTATAGGTAATAATGGGCCAGTCCTAGGCTTTTAAATCCCAAACAATTGAAACTCTTTTGGTAGTAAACTGTTCCCAAAAGTTTTTCCTTGATCAGAATGGACCCAAGCAGGACATTTTACATCATTAAGAATTTTTGTTTTCTGAACCTGGGTGGTGTGTGTCTGGCGAAAGTGGGTAAACAGTCTATGGCCACCAATATGGCCACCAAGGATTCTGATGTCTAGCCTTCAGACAAAAATGTCCATGTAAATTCTAGGGGTTTGCTCATTGGATGAGCTCCAGATGGGCTGCCTTTAGGGGAAATATTTTCCTCTGAATGCAGCAAACTGAAGGGTCTCATTTTGTCATCACGTTCTCTGCCATCAGAACACCCAGTACTTCTGGGTCCTATGAAGCACTATTTCTGAATGCTCCCATAGATCACCTATGGGGCACTCCATGACTTTATGTAACAGCCCGTTTCTGGTCTGAAAAAGTCACGTACCTTCCCTGCCACAGGGCTCACTTCTCCCCTTCCTCCTCTGCCCACAGCTCTGAGGCTTCCCACTGGGGGCCTTGCCCACCCCATTCCCACAAGCGCAGTGTGAAGGAGCCTGGACTGACAAAATTCCCATGAGGTGTCTCTTCAGGGCAAGGCCACGCTGTCTCCCTTGATGGTTGTCTTTTTCTAATCCTCAGGAGTTCCCAGTACGACCTAGTTCTCCAATACGACACTGAAGAACAGTGACTCCTCTTCCCAAAATTCTAAGGCATCCAGAATTTGCAGCACAGTCTATTGATCTACGTTTGTCTATGTGGCTCAACATAATTATTCCTTTTTAAAGGATCTGTCTTTTTCCATTATCCTAGCATGTTATACATCCAATGCTAGGAAGAGGAAGGGGGAGGGGGGAAAAAGTCCTTCTCCTCTCAATTGCTTATTGGTCCTATAAGCAACATCTTGATAAACGGAGAAAAGATTGAAGTAAAAGGATTTCATTTTACTTGGATCCACAATCAATGCCCACGGAAGCAGAAGTCAGGAAATCAAATGATGTATTGCACTGGGCAACTCTGGTGCAAAAGAACTCTTTAAAGATGTCACTTTAAGGACTGAGATGCGCCTGACCCAAGACATGGTATTTTCAATCACCTCATATGCACGTGAAAGCTGGACAATGAGTATGGAAGACCAAAGAATTGACGCCTTTGAATTATGGTGTTGGCAAAGAATGTTGAATAGACCATGGACTGCCAGAAGAACAAACAAAGCTGTCTTGGAAGAAGTACACCCAGAATGCTCCTTAGAAGTGAAGATGGCGAGACTTTGTCTCGTGTACTTTGGACATGTTAACAGGAGGGACCAGTCCCTGGAGAAGGACATCATGCTGGTAAAGTAGAGGGTCAGCGAAAAAGAGGAAGACTTTGGATGAGACAGACTGACACAGTGGCTGCAACAATGGGCTGAAACACAACAATTGTGAGGATGGTGAGGACCGAGCAGTGTTTCGTTCTGCTGTACATAGGGTCGTTGTGAGTCGGAACTGACTCAACAGTACTTAACACATAAAACATCTCTTCTCAAACACACAAAATCTTATACACAATTTCAGGACATACATTAATTGCCCATTCATAGACTGTGCTCAAGATCCCTTGAAATAACTCATCATCCTGGTATAAAACTAAGACTCTAGCGGTAATTAATAACAAACTCCATTTAATTTGTATGTTGATGCTCAGCCAACAACAGCAACAAAAAAAAATGTACTCCAATACTTCAATCACACCTCACTGATTCACCGATGTCTTCAATTATATATAGTCCAAAAACATTTTTTTATTCCCAGTTACTATATCCTATGTGCTCCCTTTCTGTCATCTTAAAGCTCAAAGTTCAAACGGGTAGTTTAAAAAATGTTCTTAGTGTTTTTCAATCATTGTGTTCATAACATTGTACATAATAATATTGTTTTTGAAATTTATTAACTCTAATAATTAAGAATATGTGCTAACAAGTTGCCAGAGAAAACAAAGTTGCATAGAACATGAGTTGTCCACTTGTCAGCATGTTCTGTTGTCCTCTTGTACTCAAGCAAGACCAAGAAATTATCATTCATTTATTTACCCATTTTAACTTAGGGCTCAGAGGGGGGCCACAATAATAATGTTTAAGGAAATGTTTGGTGAAAGTTTAAGTTTTTTACCTACATTCGAAGTTTGCACTACAAAAAAATAACCCTTTTTCCATCATCCTTTGAACAAATGGCACCATCAGACAAATTAAAACAGACAAGCAGTAAGGCTTTTAGAAGGAGTGTTGGTTTTACACAGATTTGAAATATCAGAATCACACCTGCCCCCCAGGCCCAGAGTTTATTTCAGAAACTAAAAACCACTTTCTGCTTTCAGCTTTCAAGTCTTGATAAAACCCAAGTCCTCTGTTTTCCCCAATAATTCCTTGACTTAGAAGGATACTGTCTTCTCGTAAAGGTCTAAATACTCTTTTACTTCCCCATGTAAACCCAAAATGTGACTCAGAGTTTTGAGGAAGGACAAGGTCATCTGAGCTACAGTTACTTGTTATCAGGCCAATTTCAGATGGTGACAATGGGGGAAAAACAAACACAAAAGGGAGCTTGTTTGGTGATGTCCATGTGTATAGCAGCGGTTTATACTGTTGAAAAATGGTATTTTCAATGAATAAGTCGTTGACCTTGCAAAATTCTATCATTTGATGTTCGACGTCATTTCTCTCACCAAGGCCATATTTTCCACCTGCCGATCCTTCTTCTTTGTTTCCACCTTTCACATTCCAATCACCAGTAATTACCGATGCATCCTGATTGCACTGATCAATTTCAGACTGCGGAAGCTGGTTAAAACCTTCAATTCCTTCCTCTTTGGTATTAGTGGTTAGAGCATACATTTGAATGATAGTCATATTAACTGGCCTTCCTTGTAGGTGTATGAATATTATCCTATTACTGACAGCACTGTACTTTAGGATAGATCTTGAAATGTCCTTTTTGACAATGAGTGTTATACCATTCCTCTTCAATTTGTCATTCCCAGCATAATAAGCCATACGACTGCCTGATTCAAAATGGCCAATACCAGTCCATTTCAGCTCACCAGTGCCTAGGATATGGATGTTTATGCATTCCATTTCACTTTTGATGACTTCCCATTTCCCTAGATTCATACTTCATACATTCCACATTTTTGTTATTAATGGATGTTTACAGCTGTTTCTTCTCATTTTGAGTCCTGCCACATCAATCCACAAATGAAAGTCCCAAAAGCTTGACTCCATCCCATGTCATTAAGGTCGACTCTACTTTGAGGAGGCAGCTCTTCCCCAGTCATATTTTTAGGGCCTTTCAACCTGAGGGACTCACCTTCTGGAACCGTAACAGACAATGCTCTGCTATAGGGCAATGTTCTGTTATAAAATCCTATAGGGCGGTTCTACCCTGTCACGTAGGGCCGCTATGAGTCAAATCGACTTGAAGGTACCCAACAACAACAAATCAACAATAAGCAACACTGGAATTGGCACATGTTTGCAGCTAGCAGTTACTGCTCTGTGCAGGCTGTTTGCTGTCTTAAAATAGGGCATGCAGCACATAAACTAACACAATGCTTGCTCTCATTCCTTATCTTCTAAGATAACAGAACGTTCCCCCATACACAGGAAAGGGTACCCAAGGTTGAGAAGGGACAGTGTTGACATATCATGGGGTTGTTAACCATTGTCATAGGGCAATATGTGTACTAACTGTTGAATGAGAAATTATTTGTTCTGTAAACCTTCAAGGTACAAAAAGAATTATCTATGTGACGTCAAATTGACAACAGCAACTCAAAAGGTTTGATGGGAAACCTAGGAGGCAGTGAGTTGAAGATAATGGTGATGGAATAATTTGGAAAAGGATAGTGAGAATAGCAGCACAACTGGAAGAATGTAATCGATGTCACTGAATTGTACATGTAGAAACTTTTGAAATGGTGTAACTTTGGCTATGTATATATATATATATTTTGTTCTAATGAAGAGAAGTTTATTTCCTCACAGTCAAAGTAGGCTAAAAGTCCAAATTCAGGGTGTCAGCTCCAGGGGAAGTCTTTCTCTCCCTGGCGGCCTTCTTATCAGTGTTCCCCTGGACTAGGAGCTTCTCGGCACAGGGACACCGGTCCAAAGATTCTGCTCTACTCCTGGCACTGCTTTCTTGATGGTATGAGGTCCCCCTGTCTCACTGCTCACTTCTGTCTTTTACATCTCAAGAGATTGCCTCAGGACACAATCCAGTCTTGGAGATCAGGTCCTGCCTTACTAACACAACTGCCACCCATCCTCCCTCCTTAACATCACAGAGGCAGGTTTACAACATACAGGAAAATCACACAGGACCAGGAATCATGGCCTAGCCAAATTGATACACACATTTTTTGGGGGACATAATTCAAACCATGACATTCCACCCTTTGGCCCCCAAAAAAATCACATCCTTGCAACATGGAAAACATATTCACCCCATCATGTCATAAAAGTCTTAACTCCAAGTCCAAAATCCAAAAATTCCTCTTCATCTGTGAAATCTAGAATACAAGTTATCTGTTTCCAAAGGTACAACAATGGCAGAACGGGCACAAGCTAGACATTTCCATTACAAATGGGAGAAACTAGAGGAATAGAAGTGATAACAGGCACCAAGCAAGTCAGCAGAACACATTACATTAGCCCTCAAGGCTTTGAAAATAATCTTCTGTTCTCTGATACAATTTACACAATAGCCCTGCCCTCCAGACTCTAGGTATTGGCCACAGTCTCTGGATTTTGAGTGGAGGCCCCTTGGCCCTGGGCTTCAGCTCCGCCTTCCAGGCCCCCTGGGACAGCAACTCTGCTCCCTTGGCTTTAGGCCACCATTCTCCTAGTCCATCGGAGCGACAACTCCACCCTTAGAAACACCAGAGGCCATGGCTCCACCCTTTGAGACCCCTGAGGTCATGGCCATATCTTTTGAGGCTGAAGCAGCTCGGCTTCTTGTGTCTCTTGTCTCTTCAGCTTCTGCTTCCTATGGCCTCTCGGCCCTCGGGCCTCACGCCCGCATCTGCCCTGCTGGGGCAAGTGTTCCAAAGCTCAGTAGCTCCACCAGTAAGTGCCTGGAGGCACCCCACTCTGCCAGAAAGCCTCGTGCACACAGACACTCAGCTCTCTCACTCTGTGGGTCGGCAAGCCTAGCTCCACCGATAAGTGCCCAGAGGCACCCCACTCCACCAGGAAGCCTCCTGCTCACAGGCCCTCAGCTCTCTCGCTCCGTGGGTCGGCTCCAGCGCCGTCTTTCACTGGTCTCCTGGTTCTGCTGCTGTTGGTTCTCTGTCGCTGCCACTTCTCTGCTGCTGTAGGTTCTCTGCTGCTGCCGGTCCTCTGTCACTGCCGTACGTCTATCCATTCACAGTTTTAAAACCGCTTCCACGTTTTAGGTATCTGTTAGAGCAGCACCCCACTCTCTCGGTACCAAATTCTGTCTTAGTCATCTAGTGCTGCTACAACAGAAGTACCACAAGTGGGTGGTTTTAATGAAGAAAAGTTTATTTCCTCACAGTAAAGTAGGCTAACAGTCCAAATTCAGGGCGTCAGCTCCAGGGGAAGGCTTTTTCTCTCTGCCGGCCTTCTCATCAATGTTCCCCCGGACTAGGAGCTTCTCGGTGCAGGGACCCCGGTCCAAAGGACACGCTCTGCTCCTGGCACTGCTTTCTTGGTGATATGAGGTCCCCCCGGCTATGTATATTTTCATGAAAAAAAAAAAAAGAAAAGGTCTTCCAAGGTCAAGAGGGGAGAGTGTTGACATGTCGTGGGGCTGTTAACCAATGTCCTAAAACAATATGTGTACTGACTGTTTAATGAGAAACTATTTGTTTTGTAAACCTTCACCTAAAGTACAATAAAAAATATTAAAAAAAAAAAAAGAAAGAAAGAACTCCCCCATACATTCAGGTCAACTTGACCTAGAATTACATTTTCATGAAGGCATGAGAAGCACCAACATAAGAGAAATGGAATGAAACAGAAAAAATGGAGACTCGTTTTCTTTCAAGCTGCAAAAAAGAGATAATTGCCTGTCCACTACTGCATATAATTTATACCACACTGTAATGCATTTAATATTGGAGATACATTCCAAATAATTTACCAACTCTAAAACTGTCTGAACAATATATTTTATAAAATCTACACTCTATGTAGTGTGCAAGACATCTTTTCTTTCCCTCTTTTTTTTTTTTTTTTTCCTCTTGGTAAAGGCTTGGTGGTATCAGGATAAAGGGTATTTATAAGATTGCATAAGATTACTGTAAAGCCCACTCCTCATATGTCTCATGTGGATGACAAGCACAGGGTAGAAATCAGTAACACGCTAAAGGAATTTCCGTGATATCTGAAACTTGTACGGGGAGAAGACAAAATTAAATACAGCAACTTACAATTACTGAAAAAGCTACTACCTATTAAATTGTTTTCTTGTCTCATTGAAGAGTAATTTGTATTAATTATAAAACATTTTATGTTCAATTATATATAATTTTCATATAAAATTCATCAACAAAAAGACAGTGTTACAATATAAATCATTTATAAATGATCTTTTTCTTTAGTGTTGTGAATATTTTTTCTTATCATTAATAATTTTGGACATATTTTGAAAATTTCTTTCCAAAAAAGATGACTTATATACTCACTAGCTCTAAATAAAAATATTCTTTTCCCCATAATGGCCATGATCTTAAAAATAAAGACCTAATTTGTCAACATAAGAATCAAAAAAAAGATTTTTATTTTTAATTTCTTTGATTATAAGTAAAGTTGAACATTTTGTTGCCAATTTAATGACTGGTTTGCTTTGCATACATCCTTATTCAGGATATTCACCTTTTCCTCACTGAACTATAAGTACTCTTTATATATTAAGGATATTAACCCTTTGTCTTTCACACGTGTTGCTAAAGTTTTTTTCCCTCAGTTTATCATTTGTCTTTACATCTTTAAGTGTTATTGATGTTTTGAAGATTTAAAATTTGTGACATCAAATCTATCAATTTTTGTCTTATTGTATCTGAGCAAAGACTTCTCTACCTCAAAACTATATAAATATTTACCTATATTTTCTTCTTCAACTTTTGTAGTTTTATTTTTTATATTTATATCTTTAATCAATTTGGAATGCATTTAGATTTTAGATGTAAGGTAGGAATTTACCTCTTACTCACCCCTCAAAATAGTTAGCCAATTTGTCGACTTAAATAGTACATACTTTCGACATAGATTTAACCCTTCTCATCATTCTTCATTAAAAAAAAAAAAAAAAACTTCAACACACACCCACAAAAACACCACTACCACCACCACCACCAAAACCCTCTTCTAGATCCTTCCAGGTGAACCTTTGGATCATTCTGCAAATTTTGTTGTTTCTGTTGGGTTTATTTTTTTTTTTTTATCCCATTGTTATATGATTTGAGATTTCATTATGTTTTGGGTTAATATGGGACGGGAGAGCGATTGTTCCACAAAACTGAGTCTTCCCTTCAACAATTCTGTCTCTGTATGTATGCCCATAAAATGTTTTAGTTTTCTTACATAGGAATGGCTGAATAAACACCTGATATTTTTAGTGACTACTTTACATCGGATCACTTTTTCCATTTTATCTTGTTTGTTTTTGCTATAAAGATGGGTTTTTTGTTTGCTTGTTTCTTTGCTTTGTTTTTCTGTCTACTACACTCGTGAAGCTTAAAAGAGTGGGTGGTGGTACACACCTGAATTCCAAGAACCAAGTAGTTACTTCTAGCTACTACTTTGGTGTGTTGTCTACAATCATGGAAAGAAATGCTAAATTTACAGTAGAGATCAATGAAAATGAAGAGGTAATTGTTTTTCCAGCAAGTTCAAGAACTGAGGGCTAAGATCCCATAAAGGATCTGGCATTCCCTAGGGCGTCCTAGAGTCCTCAGCTGGGACCCCTGTATTCAGCTGCCAACAGATGGAGAGAGAGAACGTGGTTTTAGGCACTATTTGCTGGGCTACATTCTTCATTCTTCGTTTTTGTTTTAGATAGCTCATGTACACAGCACTCGAAGATTTTAATCCAGTCTGAGAGTCATTCACAACTATTATCAGCACTGAACTGCTTCAGACTCATTTCTGCACCTTACTTTCCTTGGTATTACTCTTTCATGCTCTGTGTTTGTTTCGTTTTGTAATTTGTTGTGTTTTCTTTGCTCTGATTTTTCTTTTACAAGTTTGAAAGTTTTATATAACCAATGTCTATCCTTCCAGAGTTTTAGAATACATATGTAAGCTTGTTGTTGTTGTTAGCTGCCGTCGAGACAGTTCTGTCATAGCAACCCCATATAAAACAGAACAAAACTGCCCCCTCCTGCACCATCCTCATAATCGTTGCTGTGTTTGAGCCCATTGTTGCAGTCTCTGTGCCAATCCATCTTGTTGAGGGTCTTCCTCTTTTTCACTGACCCTCTACTTAACCAAGCACAATGTCCTTCTCCAGGGACTGGTCCCTCCTGATAACATGTCCAAAGTAAGCTTCCTTTTTTTTCTTTGTTACTATTTCTCCATAAAAGACCCCCATGTACTTCTACTTTCCTCTGCCACTCTTCCCCACCACTTTCTATTCTGTGATCTCTGAGGTTTTATTTCCAAAATATTATCTTTTTTACATTATTTAGACTAGACAATAGAGGTTATTTTTTTCACACATTTTTATTCCACATCTCCCACTTGGGTTTATTTTGTTGTTCTTGGAGTATATATATCTCTAATCATTGTTCCACAAAGAGTTTGTGGACAATATACTCTCTGACTCTTTGCAAGTCTTGATTTGGCCATTGAATTGAATAATGATTTGACAGACTATAGAATTCCAAGTTCAAAGTATTTTCTTGCAGAAATTTGAATGTATTGTTCAACTATCTTCTTCACAACCAATATTGCCAAGAACAAATTTGATAGACATTGCCAAATTGCCCTCCAAAGAGTTTGTACCAATATATATCAACAACGTGTTAACTTTCTAACAAACTGGCCAACATCTTGGCCAACATACTTCATTAACAGTCTTTTTATCTTTGCCAATCCGATATTTGAATCATTTCATTTAACTTGGTTTTAATTAACAGTTCTTTAATGACATGTATTGACTACTTTTTTATATACTGTTTTAGTTATCTAGAGCTGCTATAACAGAGATACCACAGGTGGGTGGCTTTAGGAAACAGAAATTTATTTTCTCACAGTGCAGGAGGTTAAGAGTTCAAATTCGGGGTGCAGGCTCTAGGAGAAGTCTTTCTCTCTCTGTCAGCTCTGGAGGAGGGTCCTTGTCTCTTTTGAGCTTTTGGTCCTGGGCGATCTTCACGTGATGTGGCATCTACTTCCCCCATCTCTGCTTGCTTGCTTGTTTAATCTCTTTTATATCTCAAAAGAGATTGATCTAAGACACACCCTACAACAATACTGCCACATTAACATAACAAAGAAAACCCACTCCCAATGGGAATTATGACCATAGGTATAGAGGTCAGGATTTACAACACATATTTTGAGGGGACATAATTCAATCCATAACATATACTCAAAGCCATTAGCATGTAAAAGGAAAAAAACTGTCTTTCTGCATGGATATGTGCAAGACCTTTTGCAAAATTCATAAAAGTTTCCAGGATGTACCTACGTGTACTCTTTTCATTCCTTTTTGTCTGCAACATGACAAGCCTTTTCACTCTGCATACAAGTCTTTCATTTTTCTGTTTTCTTGCCCCTTCAGACATACAGTTTTCTCTAATTCAAATTACTCAAACTTCATCTCTCTGTCTTTCCCTATTTAATTCTGTCTCTCACTCACTGTTTTCATATTTTTGTCCCTTTCTTCTGTGTCAGGAAGCGTTTCTCAAGTTTGTTCCGCAACATCACTGATTAGGTTTCCTTGTGACCTCCAACGTGGATTTTAAGTCTGCTTAGGTTTTTGGTTCCCTTGTAAACTTCTTTATTGCCTACCTTTTCCTCTTCATTTCATCTTTTTGAGTTTAGATCTCAGTACGTTTTTGCCTCATGAGTTTCAGTTTATGTCTCCCAGAGGTCATTTCTTGTACTCTTTACCAGAAATAATACTAACAGTCTCCTAAATTCATTCTGTTTGCTGTAATAGATTTTCTTTTCAGAATTATGTTCTTCCTCTGAGAGTACACGATGCTATTTCTTGTACCTAAAACTGTAGCATAAATTTTTTAAATTAAAAAAAAATTTAATGGAAATTTAGCAAAATAAATTGATATACCTCAGTACCAAATCAAATATACCTTCTAAATATTTTTTATTTCTTATCAAAGATTTTGGTAGTTGTTATTTCCATGGGATACATTGGTAGGGTTTTTTCTCTGTAGTCATTCTGAAGGTGAAATCTAGAATTGACAGGATTTATTGGATTTGAATTTCCAAAATCTAATTCCTATTCCTTATTGTTTCCTCTGTAAACTAACAATTTTCCCTTAAAATATCAACCACTAACACTAATGTGCATGCTGCATGTACAAATCATAGTCAGCTGTACAAACTAAGTTCTGTTGTTGTACCCATTTAATGGATGAGAAACTGAGGCACAGATTGCGTGGCTTGCTCAACGTCAGGTAATAAGTGACAGATCACTCTCCTGTCTACTTTGCTATACGCCTCATAGTTACTTAAGACTTGAGAACAAACTAACAACAATAGTCTCCTCACTTGTTTTCTCCGCATATGTGGCCCCTGGCTTGACAGATGGATTTTACTGAGGGTGGTATAATCCCCACCTTCCTCACACCATTTTAGCTCCAATTTACTAATTACTGTCTCTGTCATCATCTTCATCAGCTGACATACATATGTATGTCTGTATATATTTGTTTATGCCTATACAAATCGATACACCAATACAAATAGCATCTATTTAACTATATTTCAACAAAGTATAGAATTGTAGTTAAGAATGTGGAATCAGAAGCTAGATTCCCTAGGTTCAAATCCCAACTCAAACATTTACTAACGGAAAATTTGGACAAGCTATTTAAACTCTCTATGCTTCGTTTTCTTATCTTTAAAATGGGAATAAATAATAATGACATCTATTTCAGGCGTTGTTGTGAGGGTTACATGTTATTCATATAAAGTATTTACACAAGTGCAAGACACATAGTAGGAATCCAGTAAATGTTAGTTATCACATATTGCACACCTACAACAAGCAACATCACAAACCTCAGCACTCAACTGAGATTAGAATTATTACAAAGTGCTGGGCGTAGAAGGGGGAGTTCTCCAATGTGTTGAGAATTTCCCCACAAGCTCTTGACCTCACAAAGTGTTCCGATTACCTTTGACCCCACCCTGTGTGTGACACCCAGCGCAGGGCGGCACAGGGAATTTCAAACAGTCCCAAGAATGCACTGCCACTGGGATTTCTACCTGCCTCCCCTTCTGCCAATGCTGGACTAGAAATCCATGGTGGTACACTGCGTTCTCTCGCATTACATGTCCTGTGCTGTATTCTCTGGGGGATCTGAGATTTCTGAAATAATTTAGAAGCAGGGGTTGGGGAAGAATTCTAGTCTTCTAAAAGAAGAAAGTGTTTCCGGATTAGTGCAGACCCTGGTTCTCCAAAGCAGACAGAGAAGACTTACTTTTTTATTTTACCGCCTTTGCTTCCTGATAGGAGCCCTGGCTGTACAGTGGTTAAGCAAGCTGGGCGGCTAATCAAAACGTCGGCAGTTAGAACCCACCAGCTGTTCTTTGAAACCACCTGGGGCAGTTACACTCTGTCCTAAAAGCCAAAATCGACAAGGTAACAAAGGGCTTAGCATTGTAATGCAAATGAAATAAACTTTAGAAAACATTGCTGGACAAGATACACCATTTTAAAGTGAGGCTCAAACGAAAACCACTCAGACCGCATTCTTTTTCTTTATCGAAGAAAGAACGATAACCAACGACAAACAGCAAGTACAAAAAAAAACCATTACCAAAACCCAGCTTCCCGTTGAGAAAAGCACGCTATATTTCCTTCTCGTGGTTTGCGGGGACCTACACGTTCAGAGATCGCTCTCTAATAATTAACTATAAAGATGAAAATACAATTGTAAGTCCACGGCCTCCATTGGGTCTATGGAAGCCGCACACTTTTCACCGATGGTGATAAAGTTTCTCCATTTATAATTGTACCGTGAAAGTGTTAGGCAAATAAGTCCATTCTTTTCAAATGTCACCATTCAACAGCGCATTTTTAACGTTTTAAGTGGAAATGTAGAGTGCGCAAAAAGAATGTTAAACAACCAGGCCTAATTAACATAACCCGTAATGACAGCCAATCACAGCCGCATCTTTAAAAGAGTTTGCGGGCAGTTCCGGGAAAGCGCCCCCTATGGGACCTAAAGGAAAGTGCGGCTTGGCCTCGGCGGGTGAGATCAGGCTGTGCTGGGCGCTTAGAAAACCTTGGCGTTTGCAGGCTACCGGTTTGGTTTTTTTGGGTTTTTATTTCCTGAGTAAAAGACTGAGTAGGATTTTTTTTTTCCCCCTCGTTCTAGCTCCATTTGCCTTAGACTTAGTAGATTTCTTCCAAAATCATTACAGTCATTTTTCAATTTTAGTTTGCGGTAGCACTGGAAGCTTTTTTTGTTTTTCTTTTGCTGTCATCATAAGCAATTTAATTGGAAGCTGCTACACAGTTATCAGTTTAAAACTGGAGTCTCTGCTACCATCTCTCCTATTTTTAAACTGTTACTAAAGTCCCAAGTAATTTACGCGATTCTAAAATACACAGCCACGGGTTATTTAGGATTGTTATCTGCCCTGATTCTAAGAAGTCGATGCTTTGAAAAACAAGCCAGGTTGTAGTTTGATTTTCACAATCAAGCCTCAGCCTCCTCCTCACTTGTGGTGAGTCGGAATCCCCTGGACAGCAACGGGTTTGGTTTTTTTTTATTTTTTTTTATTTTGAGGATGAGTTTTGGAAAACTCTGTGTGATAGAAACATCTTCAAAATTGTTCTGAATTATCAAGAAAGATTCATCATTTTTTTCATCCGATCAGCCAAACAGGCTTGCTACCAAGAGGTTGCTTGATATTGGCTCTCAGGATATACTCCATTTTCTGAGGAATAGGATATAGTAATTGAACACAACTCTGCAGTCAGCGATTGTGATTCAGAGTCCCACAGTGGGAATCCAATGAGTTGTGTTTCAGAAGCACGGTGACCTAGGGCAAATATTCTATCACTGTATCTCCTCTTCGGCTCATTCTCTATGATGAGCGTGTCTCGGGCTCAGTACCTACATCCTCTACCTGGGCAACCTCGCCTGCTTCCATGTCTGTCAGGCTCTGACCTCTGCTAGACACTCCAGACTCAGTCAGCTTGACATCTCCAGATAGATGTCTAATAGAATCTTAAACTATCATGGCCAGCATGGAACTCAGATTTGGATTCCAACTGCTGACCTTTCGGTTGGCAGCCAAGCCCTTAACCAGTGCAAGGATTCATGAATTTATGCTTTATTTTCTGGCTTATAGACCATTACTCTTGTTATTTATTTTCTTACTCAACTTGCCCCAGACTTGGGTATTGGAAGCTCCTCTTTAAATTACATCTAAGAGGTTTGACCTAGGAATTGTCATATTCAGATATGTAGGGTTAGAGTCAATAAACAAGGTTTCTTTCTGGTTATAGCCTCACAGATTTCTTTGTATAGAAATCACTTACGAACTTTTTATTCTTAAAAATGTCTAAATAAAGATACTGTACTAGATAAGGGGAACTTCACAGCCATCTCTGATGAAAACAAAGCAAAACAAAACAGTACCAACCCCAAGGACCCCTGCCCACCATCATTAAGTTACTTACTTTTCCAGACCAGTAACAATGGGCGTTGTGATGAAATGTTATAAAGACATTCTCACCAGCCAGGGATGCTATTTCAAGTAAAATGTGAAGAAACATGAAAACATTGACATTTTAAAGTAACTTCTATGGATTTAACTTTATGAATAATAAATGTATAGCATTTAGGGCTCTTATCCTTTTTATAACTCATTCATTTTTATCACAAAGTCTGTATAGCTGAAAGGGGCCTAATGTGTCATCTATATACATTGGTCTATTTGACTGAAAGTCACAGAAGGCAATTCTAGCTATCTCACCCCAAAATGAACTTATTGGAAGGATGTGGGGTAACTAATAGAAATGGGGAAATAGCTAAGGAATCTGACTCAGAAAAGACAGGCGTCAGAAGGGCTGCAGAAATCCACAAAAAAGGGTTTAAGGAGCAGATGCTTTGACCAGCCCCTGCCTCTCTGAGGACAGTCTTTGTGTAATTGTGGTCAAGGTTCCAATATTACAGAGCAAATCGTGCACCTTGACTGACAGCCCCACAAAGATTGGGTCTACTTGGGGAGGGATGGTGTCATGGATTGAACTGTGTCCCTCAAAAATATCTGTCAACTTGGCTAGGCCATGATTCCCAGTATTGTGTGATTGTCCATAATTTTGTCATCTGATGTGATTTTCCTATGTGTTGTAAATCCTACCTCTATGATGTTAATGAGATGGGATTAGCGGCAGTTATGTTAATGAGGCAGGATTCAATCTACAAAATTAGGTTGTGTCTTAAGCCAATCTCTTTTGAGATATAAAAGAGAGAAGTCAGCAGAGAGATCGGGGACCTCATATCACCAAGAAACAAAAGCCAGGAGAATATCGTGTCCTTTGGACCTGGGGTCCATGTGCTGAGAAGCTCCTAGAGCAGGGGAAGATTGACGACAAGGACCTTCCTCCGGAGCCGACAGAGAGAAAGACTTCCCCTGGAGCTAGCGCCCTGAATTCAGCCTAGGTTAGCCTGCTAGACTGTGAGAGAATAAACTTCTCTCTGTTAAAGCCATCCATTTGTGGTATTTCCGTTATAGCAGCACTAGATAACTAAGACAGATGGTGTCTTGGTTTGGGTTCCCCCAGGGCAGACCTTGAGACAAGGATTCAAGAGCAAGAAGTTTATTTGGGAGATGATCCCAGAAACTATCAATCCAGGTGTGAGGAAGTGAGGCAGGGAAAGGAAAGAAGCTAATGAAGGATGTGTCATCAAAGCTGTTCCCACTCTGGGTGATTGACACTTCATCCCACAGACAGTCATCGAGAACTCTTCTCAGAGTTATCTCAACAGGGCTGAGGAAACAAGACTGCATGATTTGGTGAGGACTTCTGGGACACTGGAGCCCTGGTGGCACAGTGGTTAAGAGATTGGCTGCTAACCAAAGGTTGGCAGTTTGAATCCACCAGCCACTCCTTGGAAACCCTATGGGGCAGTTGTGTTCTGTCCTATAGGGTCCCTCTGAGTTGGAATTGACTGGACAGCAATGGGTTTGGGTTTTATTTTTTTGGTTCTGGGACATTAACTCTTTGGCATGTCTGGCTTGTCCTGTGAATGAGTGGAGAGTGCTATCGCAACCAGAAAAAAGTTCTCCGGCACGGAATCATAGGAATTTGCTGTGAGCAGCCTTCAGTGAATAGAGGTGTGTGACTGAAAACATTGGCAGGGCCTGGGCATGTCTGTTACAGAGGTTTGCTTAATCCACATTGGAATGCAGTTACCAGACGATAGAGCCTGGAGGCTTGGCAAGTAAAAACGGTTAGATATTCACTTCACCATAAATCCAACTTTCCCATTTTACAGAGACAGTTGTTCACATATCAAATTGCTTTACATGTTGTGGAAATAAGAATGCTTTTAGCTGCAAGTAAGAGCATACGAAACTAATAGTTGCTTAAACCAAAGAGATTTTGTCAGGCATGATAGACTGCATTATTCTGTGGTAACAAACACTGCCCACCGGTGGTTTAACACAAGGAAATTCATTTCTTACTCAAGAAAAGACTGCTGCAGGCTCAGGCAGCTCTCCTGAGTAGCTGATTTTTAAAGTATTGGCTCAGCATTCCAGGCTGTTTAGATCCATAAACAGTGAGTAAGGAAGACCAAAGAAGAATTGATGCCTTTGAATTATGGTGATGGTGAAGAATACTAAATATACCACGGACTGCCAGAAGCACAAACAAATCTATCTTGAAAGAGGTACAGCCAGAATTCTCCTTAGACGTGAGGATGGCAAGATTTCATCTCATGTACTTTGGACATATTATCAGGAGGGACAAGTCCCTGGAGAAGGGCATTATGCTTGGTAAAGCAGAGGGTCATTGAAAGAGAGGAAGACCCTCAATGAGATGGATTGACAGTGGCTACAATAATGGGCTCAAGCAGGGCAAAGATTGTGAGGATGGTGCAGGACCAGGCAGTGTTTCATTCGGTTGTATATAGGGTCGCTATGAGTCAGAACCGATTCCATGGCACACAATAACAACAGTGATCACCCACTGCAGGGAAAGAGCAGACAGAAACACTGGAAAATAAATGTTCCCGCCTGAACATGGCACACACCACTTCTGTCCACATTTCATTGGCCAAAGCAAGTCACATGGTTATGCCATGGTGGTGGAGGGGTGTGTGTTCCTGTGTGCCCAGAAGTAGAAGACATTGGCAAACAGAGGTAATAACAAAGGTTTATATTTTTTCCAGTAAGAGACCTGGAGGTAGTAGTCCCGGGGTTGTTTCAGCAGCTCAGCAATTATTAAGGACTCAGGTGCTTCCTGTCTTTCCAATTTGACATCCCAGATTTATCAGGGACATCCCCTCTTTGTCACAAGATGACTACATATAGCAGCTTCAAACTTCACATTCTCTCCCATCAATATCCAAAAGTGAGAAGAGAAGGGTGGAGTCTCCTTGCCTCTTTCCTTTAATCAGGTGGGGTGGGGCTTCTCTCTCTTTTTCATAAGAAAATTTTCTCTAGAAGCCTTGAGAGACTTCAATATACCTCACTGGTCAGCAGTGGGTCACGCGGCTACCCTTGGCTGCAAGGGAGCATGGGAAAGTATCTGCCATTTTCAGTCTCTCTGCCAGCTCAGAGGAAGGAGTAGGGAAATGGCTGTTGGTGTCAAAGCCAACAGGGCCTGCCATATACGGAACAATATTCCCAGTGTCCAAGACGTTCAAGAACAGGAGAAAAAAGCATTTTCTGTATTATGCAATTTAATGCTTCACACATTTCCTCATGTGGTCTGCTCTTCTTAGGAGACCCTTTCGACCCCATCCCTACTTTTCTCACCTAGAAAATTCTTACTTATCCTTCAAGAATCAGTTAAGGCATCATCACTCCTGGCGGGACTGACAACATGATTGGTGGGGACCAGTGCAGAATAACAATGCGGGACTCTAGCCAGGGCAGGGAAGTCAACCCACCCGTCCCAAGCTCTGGCCACCCCAACCCAAGGGATTGTAGCCTCTGCACCAGGCCATGCTTGGAACCTGAACTGGGGGTGGGTGAGAAGCCCCCACTGAGTTGACTGCCAAACATGCTGTGATATGCCAGTCCCAGGCAGGGACACCACCATCTTGCTGCTCCACAAGGCACTGGGGGGCACATGTCTGACCCCAACCTTTCTTGTTCCTGAGCCCCAGCCCCTACTGGAGGTGGACGATGACAGCACAATGCAGGCCTCCCTCTGCCAGGGTCACTGTCTCAGGGCTCCAGGGGGCTGAGGATGAGTGGCAGAGAACCTCTGCTGGGGAGGCTGTCTGTTACTCAGCCCTGCTGACCAAGACAAACTGCACTGCCCGCATCTTTGATGGGGTCAGAAATGACACTTGGAGGCCAAAATTCATCAGCCCCAGTTCTCAGGTTTTCACCTGCCTGGGTCTGCTACTGGTGCTAACCCTTGTGGTGTCCATGTGGCTTATTCTGGAGGCTCCAGGTGCCAGGAGAAACGGGAACCAGTCACCTTAAAACGCAATGTCAAAGATTCCAGCACGTTGCTCTCCCTTACCTATGATGTGCTCCTGGTGATCTTAAGCACTGTGTGTGCGCCTTCAAAATGCAGAAGTGCCCCGAACACTCCAACGAAGCCAAGTTCATTGGTTTTACTACGCACACCACATGCATCATCTGATTGGCCTTCTTCCCGGTATTTTATGTGACATCTAGTGACTACAGAGTACAGACGACAACCATGTGGGTCTCCATCAGCCTGAGTGCCTTCGTGGTTCTGGGCTGTTCGTTTGCCCCCAAGGTGCCCATCGTCTCGTTCCAAACCCCAGAACGTGGTCACACACAGACCACACCACAACAGGTTCAGTGTCAGCGGAACTGGGACTCCATATTCTCAGCCCTCTACAAGCAAGGATGCCCCAACCGGGTGCAATGGGTGGGAAGTCCTCAACTCCACCACCTCAACCGTGTGGTTGTGAATCGCAGTTCAGGTCTCATGTTTTTAGACTGTTAGACAAAAGTGCTCACGTGTAGCTCCAGAACGTGGCAACAGAACAAAAGAACAGAGCCTTTTTTTAGAAACAGTACAATAAATTAGTTTTGAGGACTGTAAATAGCGATGTGCTATAACTTTTTAGGCTGATTTTAGGGCCCCTATTATTAACAAGGAAACCCTGGTGGCACAGTGGTTAGGAGCTTGAGCTCGGCTGCTGACCAAAAAGTCTGCAGTTCTAATCTACCAGGTGCTCCTTGGAAACTCTTTTGGGCAGTTCCACTCTGTCCTATTGGGTCGCTATGAGTCAGAATTGACTTGAAGGCAGTGGGTTTGGTTTGGTTATTAATAATAATTTAGAAATAACCATTGTTTACATAGCTGAGCAGTAGTGACAGGGTCTGTCTACTAAAAAAATATGGTGGCAATATTAGGTACCTATTTTTCCTATGAAATTCTTTGTTGGTCCTTGTAACTAATTTAGGATGTGTTTCTATGCTGTATATTAAAGTTACTTCAGCGTCTGGGGTCTTAAAAGCTTGCAAGAGGCCATTAAGATGCATCAACTGGTCCCAACCACCTGGAGTAAAGGAGAATGAAGAACACCAAAGACACAAGGAAAGGACCACATAAACCAGAGACTCCATCAGCCTGAGACCAGAAGAGCTAGATGGCGCCTGGCTACCACCAATGACCACCCTGGCAGGGAACACAACAGAGAGTCCCGGATGGAGCAGGAAAAAGGTGAGGTGCAGAACTCAAATTCTAGTAAGAAGACCAGACTTAAAGGTCTGAGAGGTCTGAGACTGGAGGAACCCCAGAAAGCATGGCCCCTGGATTCTCTGTCAGCCCAGAACTAAAACAATTTCCGAGGCCGGCTCTTTACACAGGGATTGGACTGGACTGTGGGACATAAAGTGATACTCGTGAGGAGTGTGCCTCTTAGCTCAAGTAGATACAAGAGACTAAACAGGGAGCTTCTGTCCAGAGGTGAGATGGGAAGGCAGAGAGGGTTAGGAGCTGCTTGAATGGACATGGGGAATCAGTGTGCTGTCACAGTGTGGGGAGAGCAATTGGGGTCACATAGCAATGTGTGTGTGTCAATTTTTATATGAGAGACTAACTTGAAGTGTAAACTTCATTTAAACAACAACAATTTTTAAAAAAAAGTTACTTCATGTGTAATGGAGCCCTGGTGGCGCAGGAATTAAGAGCTCATCTGCTAACCAAGAGGTCAGCAGTTCGAATCCACCAGCCCTCCTTGGAAACCCTATGGGGCAGTTCTACTCTGTCCTATAGGGTCGCTATGAGTTGGAATCAACTCGACGGCAACAAGTTACGTGTAACAGATTGCTTTTCTCAGCACATAATAAAAAGCATCTGTATTAATGTAAAGTTACTGACAATAAAACCTTCAAGGTTTTCCAGCAAAAACAAAAAAACAAAACTCTACTCTTATTGTAAACGACTAAATTAAAAGGGAGCAAAAAGGATGGGCTGAACAGAAAGAGAAATGAGAGAAAGGGAAACGCAAGGAGATAAACTGGGCCCACGCCATATGAAACTACTTGGAACAAGATCCTGTGCCTCTTTCTCCTTCCATGCATCCAAGCAAACAGACATCAGACACACAGTTTTCTCTCAGATTTTTCCCTAAGTCCCCTCACTCACCAATTTACCTAGCTTTTACTGAATGCATATAGATACCACGCATTAAGCTAGGAAAAAGGCACAAGGCATGGTCACTGCCCTCAAAGAGGTCTAGTGGGGTGGGCAGACAAGTGAACAAATCGATATAACAAAGGGAAATTGGTGGCCTCACATGGTGCCCTGGAAGCCCCAAGTGAATCTGGGAAATTATAGGGTTATGGGTTGGGTACACCTAGAGAAGAGGAGATGGCTATCAGGGAAGGCTCCCTGGAGGAAGGACTCCTTCAGGATGCATCTTGCAGAATGCAGTGGGCAAGGAAGAAAGGGCATTCCAACGCACAGGAGACTGGGCTGTAAAACAGACAAGAGCACCAAGTCAAAGATGACGTTGTATGCCAAAAGAAGGAATCTTATTCCATAAAGCTCCCCTAAAGGTTTATAAGCGGGAAAGGTGGTTCGATCAGATTCGTGTTAAGAATCTGCTCCTCTGTGCTTCTGTATATTGCTACTACTCTCTCCCTGCCTCCTGGCACAGCTCGGCCTTGGAATATTCCGTGAGTCAGACACGTTAGAGAGTCTGAACCACCACAGAGCTGGCTCTCATCAGACTTCACAGAGACCAGGGGTTTCTTGGACTCTCTGGGCCTCAAAAGAAAAAAAATCAGAAGGCCTGTTGAGATCTTGCTTCTAACCTCAGCTTGTAACTGGCTGTGTGACTTCCTTGAGCCTGAGTGAGTCTCTGATCCATCCATCCTCTGAAAAAGGAGAACCCTGACCGGGAGTCTAACCTGAGCAGCCAAAGACTGTCATAAAATGTAAGCTTGATTGCTTCCTCCTCCTTATGAGGCAATCCCAAAATTTCTTTCTCTTCTCTTCCTATGTCCTCTAAGGAGAGGAATATCGAGTGCGTGGCTGACAGACATGTGTGAACACCTGGGGACTTAGTCTCATCACCCATGGCTTGGCCCCAACAAGTGAAGCTACTTCAAGATCATCTGGAGGCAGGGTTGACGTCCAAAGGTCGACTCTTGAATTTTA
The DNA here is from genome assembly GCA_030035585.1 of Dugong dugon. Classification (NCBI taxonomy): domain Eukaryota; kingdom Metazoa; phylum Chordata; class Mammalia; order Sirenia; family Dugongidae; genus Dugong; species Dugong dugon. The sequence continues at coordinate 72,887,729 of CM057479.1, forward strand.
CTTTGAGAATACAGAGCCTGTTGAATCATAAAAGGCAGCTAAATTCTCTCTCTTTGCAAATAAATTCCAACAACTTTGCATCACATCAAGCTCTTTTAAGATAAACATGCTTTAAAAACAAAGTATAAGGGTAGAACTCTGGGGGCTCAGAACCCTGAGAACACAAAAATGTCTCCACTCACTATTGGTGGGTGCCCTTGAGTCGACTCCAACTTATAGTGCCCCCCATGTGACAGAGTAGAACTGCCCATAGGGTTTTCTTGGTTGTAATTGTTACAGGAGTAGATAACCAGGTCTTTTATCCTGCAGAACCACTGGGTGGGTTAGAACCTCCAACCTTTTGGTTACCAACTGAGTGTTTAACTATTGAGCCACAGGGCTCCTTCTTTGCTCGCTAAGGGGACAGAAATGGGTCCTTCGCCTTTCACTACCACCCTACCCCCAATCAGCATTCCAGTGACTATTCAAAGAGAGGAAGACCCCCAGCCTTGGGTAAAAGCTCAGGGTTGGGGATGGAGAGAACTTCCCCCCTCTTCCCCGACATCACAAAGCTTCAGACAGCCTAATTTGTCAAATGCAGGATCTCATCTGCCTTCCTCACAATGCCCCCGCCTTGGTCACCCAGGCCATTGGGGAAGGATGATTTTTAAACTAGAAGCATCAACACCAAAAGCAAAGAAACTCATTACACTTGATTTCTTTTCAAGTCACCTTACAATGTGCTCTCTAAAGCATAATGAAAACCCTCAGACATAAATTGCTGCCTAAAACTGTCCCGTCATAGAAGTTCTCGAACTTCTGCTGCAAAGAGATGAAAAGGAAAACATCTCCGAGTACTCTGGGTCCCTTACTCAATAGTCATCGGACCACCTTCACTTAAAAAAAAAAATCACCAAGTATTTAAAAATCTGCTTTAATTATGTTTTCAGGAATTCCAAGAAGAACATCGCAGCAGTTAATGTTACAAAAAAGCACAGAGGGACATCTGAACATACAGTATAAAATGGATTCACAGTGAAAATAACGCATGTTGGTACTAAAATATAGCTGCTTTGTCTTCCGGAAGGGAAAGGTTTCTTCTAATTACCTGTTCACTTGGATTTTATTATCAGAAGATTTTTTTCTTGAAAGCTTTGGGGAAGTGTCTAATTTGTGCTACCATTATTGTTGGACTCTGACGAAGCCCTCATCCTGTAAAGCCATGATTTACGGTCTATAATTGGAAAATTCAAAAGTACAACACATACCTTGGCAACTGTTCTTGTTACATACAAAGCCTTTAGCAAAAATATGTAACAAAATTTATGTAAAACAAATAATTTTGTCCTTATATACAGAAGTTGGCCTTCTTCTTCATGCCCTCATAGCCAACTCTAAAACTGAGGGGAATCCAGCAGCTACCTACCAATCCTCCAAGAAGTCTCTCATCCTGGGGAGGGGGAAGAAATCTTAAAAGGCAAGGTAACTATTTTCAACGTCTTTTCACTGGTTATAAAAATGCATCTGGGCTTCTGAACAAAGAAAGAAAAAATGGTAATGGCTTTAAAATAAAGAACTCAACCTTTTGTCCTTTGCAGAGTTTCTTAACAGAGAGTTAAAAATGACTGTTTGTGACTCTGATCTGAGGCGATACAAGAAATGACATCTTGGCAAAACACACATACATTGTAACCCAAGCAGCTGAGGAGTGTCACATCTAGAGCATGCACAGAGTTCAGACCGACAGAGCTTACAACACCTCAGGGGGAAAGCCCGCACGCACATGGGAAATGGCACGGGACCTACGGACAAACGCGTAGCCAGGAAGAACACACCAAGTCAAAGAGGACCAAAATACAAATTTAAAAATACATTTTAAAATCATCTCCAAGCCAAAGACCACATTTACTGAAAAGGGGACAATGACGACATCCTACAGACTACTTCATAAACATTGAGGATGCAGCTGTATGTAATTCACAGTCTCAAGAGAAAATAGATTTCTGGTTTGTCGTCACTGCTTGGCTCAGTCTGCAGAACAGAATTATCTGAACAAAACTGGTCGACGTAGCCATAGCTCAGGCCCGTGCACGCCCCCTCCGGGATGCCGCGGCCTTCAAGGCCACTGCCTTTGCGGTTACTCAGGTAGCCGGCGATGTAGGAGCCGGTGGAGTGTCGGTTCACGGCCGACGGGGGCGCCGCCGGCTTGTTTCTGAGCACCACTCCCCCCACGTGGCTGGGGTTCACAGCTCTTTGCTTGTTGGCCTCCTGTTTCTCCTTGGCACGACTGGCAATATTGCGCACTCTGCTCTGACTTCTAGACGACAACTTTCTGACCAGCGCCCTGGGGAGCTGATTCACCTCTGGCTTTGAATACAGCACTTGGCAGCCGTCTTCCTGGTCAAAGGACACGAGCTTCCTCAGCTGCTCCGTCAGGGCATCTGTAGATGTCAGTGGCTTCATCTTCACGGGCACTCCCTTCTTCTCTCTCGTGCCATTCGGAACAAAACTCTTACTAATGCACTGGTACTTGCTTTCAAAATTGCAGGTGATGTCCTCTGACGTCAAGTCCCCCAGACTTTTGGATTTGCAAGGACTGGGCAGTTTCAGAGTGGGCAGGGAAAGATGTGCCGAGGGCTTGGAGACAGGAGCATGCATGTCTCGAACGCTAGACTGCAGGGGCATATAGGTCAGGTTCATTTTTGCATCTGGATTTGAGAAATGGTTATGCACAAAGCCAGCACCCTGACAGGCTAGACAAGAAGTACTCTGATATTTGACATCTTGAATACTGTTGACGATTTCAGGGACAGAAGCGGGGAGAGTCTCTTTATGATAGCCGTTCCTCAAACCACTTGGGAAGTGTTGCACCACCTCCTGGCTGTGTTTCGGCTTTAAGGGAGAAGCAAGTTGGCCTGTGGCCCCTCGCCTATAGTCGCAGGTCGTTAGCGAGAGATTTTCTGACTCCCCATCGATTTCCACGAGACTGCTCTCCGCAGAGTTAAAACAGAGAGCAGGATCTCCTACAACGTCCTCCAGGGTGAAATCAGTGGATGTGGTAGGGCTGCGGTTCTTCAATACATTCCAGTCTTTCCCCTGGTTGGGACTTGTTGGTAACCAGCAATGAGAAGGACGAGGGGACCCAGGCAGGTGGCCGTCTGTAGTCCCTGCCTTGGCCTTCCCAGCAAGCTCATCATCCAGTTTGGTTTTAGAGATGAGAGTGCAGGTGGTTTCGTGAATGACTGTGCGTGTCACATGTTCTGTGGTCTCAGGGCTGGAGGATGCAAGAGGCGCAGGAGGTGAGCAGGGGAAGGATGACTTGGGCTTTTCTTGGGAAAAGCCATGCCTAAAGGGCATTTTTAGACCCATGGTGGGCAAGGGAGGGTGGCCTGACATCCCACTGGTTCTGTGAAGATGAGAAGCAACTGTGAGGTTAGCCGGGTCACCGGTCTCATCAAACTGGCCAATCAGTGCTGAGATGGAACTCCCCAGCTCATTCTCGTTTGTTAACGTCACGTCGTCGATAAGTTGGGAAATCCCACTCTCCCGCAGAATCGACGTTGAATGTAAGTCAGGTAAGTCAGCACAGAGCGTGGAGACATCTGACAGAGAAAAAGATGTTGCAGCTCTGCCTTGACCTCTATTATCTTCCAGAGTCTTAATCTCCAGATGGTTCTGAGGAAGGGTGCTCCCTGACAACGTGCTCTTCCCTTCCACAAAGCCCTCGGTGTTCTCGTTTGCCCTGGTTTTCACACCACGCAGATCTTGTGTTGGGTTGACTGCAGGAGTAAGATCCAAATGCATCTTTGGGAAGAGGGACTTGTTGGGACAGTGGTTTTCCTGGCAATCATTTGCCAGGTTTGGTTTGTTTCTCCCACCCTGAGGGTCTGGCTCTCCCAGCGGCCCTCCTGAGGCTGACTCACTGGCAGTAGAAACACCGGAGCCCCCTTGGACGGTATCTTTGTGGAGAAGGGCACTGGAGGAAGAGGATAACTTCTTGTTGAAATCTTGAAAGTGCTGGTCTTTTAGACTGGCCTTCCCTTTCCTTTCGCCATCCTTGTCTTCTGCTGAATAAAACCAGACAACATTTTAGGCAACATGTATCACTTCATGTAAACACTCAGCTTTGCCTCCAGACAGACAAATGGAGAATGTAAATCTGTTAACACCGTGACAGAATACAACTATGGATCGCAGAGGTTTGTAACAAAGTGTTCGTGTGATGAATAAATGGTAAAATATATTCATAGGAATTTCACTGAAGCTTCCCTTCGGGTATCTATTACATCAGCTGAGGATGTAATATTCATTGTCAAAAAAAAACACGTCAATGAGTTACTGTGCTGTTGCAGTGAGCATTACCTTAAGTTGTTTCCTATTCAGATTTGTGCTACACAGAAGCATGACAACAAAACAGAACAAGACAGCTCTGTTAAACAAAGTACTGTGATACCTGCAAATAAGATACTGTAAGCTTTCAAAGTTATACACGTATTAACCGAAATCACAATTATAACATTGTTAAAGACATTTTGGCAAAGATTTAATCAGTTGCTTTCTAAAACAAATTAGAAGGTCCAATAAATGCATTAAAACATATAAATATCTGTTGACTTAAAAATGTAAAGATAAAGAATTGGTCACTAATTCTATCATTTATCAATTTTTAGAACCATATTTTTGTTTTTGAATGAATAAATATCATATGCATTCTCCCCTAAGTGGAGTAAGATGTCAGGCACAGTATGGGAGCTACAAAATACACAATTCACAGTAATTTGGGGTACTCTCATTATGCTTAGCATAGTGTTAAGACAATGCTAGGTGCTCAATTACTCTTGATCAGATTATTCTTTAATAGTCTCTTAATGCCCTCAGATGCACAAAAAAAAGAATTTTTTAACTTCTATTAAATGTTCTCCTAATTAAAAAAAAAAAAAAGTTTACCATTAAAAAATTTGGAAAATACAAATAACTGTAAAGAAAAAAAATTAAACTCTCCCTATGCATCAGAATCAACTCTAGGGCAACGGGTTTTGGTTTGGTTTATGACTTTACCAGTCAGAGGCAGCCACTGTAAACTTCTGCAGAGGCACAGAATTACCTTCTGCTTTCCTCCACTTAATATTGAGCAATTATGTATTTTTTTCGATGATAGTATTTGAATTCTTACTTGGCTATGTACTGTTCTACATTTACTGTAAGTTTTATATATCCAGATATTTATGTGACTAATTTATATAACTGTTATAAAAAGGGAGGGGAAGAAACACTGCCTCAATAATGCTCTCTCACACAGATTGATGGTATTAATATCTTAACTGTGGTGTGAACAGGATTAATTACCAGTTTCTTTTGAATGGAGCTTTATTCTCCCCAAAGATACAGGCTGTAAAACAAATTTTAAAGCACATATTTCACCTCTTCTCTGACACAGCTCTTAGCAGAATTTCGAACTTTTAAAATTCCTCCTGCTTCTTCCAACCAACCACTCAAGAACTGGCTTTTCTCCCTAGACTATCTTACAACAAATATCAATGCAAGCAAACAGTGTTGGTGAGAAACAGATCATTGAAATTAGACCATCTGATGAAAGAGGAATTTTGCTAAAGGAACAGGTGTCACATTCTACTTGAGATGATTCTGTTTTGATTAAAATCTATTTGTTCCAGAGATATCCAATGGACACAGTTTTGGTGCTTAAATTACCTAGGAAGCCAGGGTGGGTGTTGTCATTAAGCTCTCCTTGGCTCATTGCAAAGTGGTCACCGCTCTTTACTGAATTCCTGGTGTAAGCCACATATTGTGCCCACACTAAGTAAATGGATGGGTAAAGCATGGTCCCTATGCCTGTGGAGCAACACACATGCCCCCTTCCCTGCAAACATCCAGCGACGAGGCAAGTAGGACCCTCTGACATCATCCCCTGAACTGCCTCTTGAAGAAGCAAGGATTTTTCAAGTGAAGAGGGTGACTTGCTTTTAACATCTAGACTTTGCTTCCTCCTCCATAAACATTCCCAATCATGGAAAAGAAATACAACTACATTCAACCTCAGAACAATCAACACATACAGCCCCCACTTGGAAAACCGAGATCTCTATTCATGTTCTGCAGATGTCACCTTCCCCTTTCCTGCCTCATAGACCCGTGTGCTCCATACTGTCACACCTGATGGCCTCCCCTGTCCCTCACTGTCCATTTCAGATGTCAGGCTATTTGAAGGCCTCAGGTAACCAGGAAACAGCTCTTCTACTGCCCACCCCCATCCCAAAGTTTAGAAACGTTGGGTCCTGAAGATAATATTAAAAATGAGTTTCAGCGTACTTTACCTTGACTACAAAAGGTAAACCATGTCATAATGCTAATCGGGCACTTAAATGCAGCCTAGAAAAGTTCATTCTTAGACAAACATAAAGCATCTTACTCAGAGTGTCTTCCCTGCCTCCAGTGTCTTTTGCTGTTTCAGAGACAGGCAGTGCCAAGTCTACCAGAAGACTTCTGTCAACAGGCATGGAGACAGGGCGTACTTGCAGACTTCGTGTGGTCCTCCTCAGGACACCATCTTGATCTCTCGTGGCCTCAGACACAGAATCCTTTATCTCTACCATTTCTTGGGAGCCCATTTTGCTCTTTTTCCTGCCTTTGGCCGGGGCACTAGCTGTGCGACGCAGAATTCTGTCTCCAAGCGACCGCTTCCGGACATAATGGGAAGTGTTTTCTGAAGTGTGCCTGGGATTCTTATTGAACAGTCCCTTCAGACCTTGGAGCTGTCTGTTCTGAAGACACAAAGACACCAAACACAAGTTAGACAAATGACGGCGTGAAGACAACTGACGTTCTACATGACAACTCCGCAAAAAACAATATACAAAACCGTACAGCCATCGACGTATATCCGAACAAGAAGACAGCAGCCCACAGCATGTTCGCACAATGGCATGCACATCTTACTGACTTGACTTTGTGAGGAAAGCAGCCTTCCATTATCACAACTAAGCTTTCTCAGAAGTTTCCCACCCAAACACGAGAAGGTGGTAGGAAAGTTTCCACAGCGAAGAGAGTGCTACAGAACATCGGCCACCTCCAAGTGACAGAAGCATGTTTCAAAGTGGTAAGCAGGAAAATGGAGTGAGATGAGGAAGCAAGCCTTTAATGTACCAGCATGAACACAAGGCTATGCTGAGCAACTACCTTTGTGGTTCCTAGAAAGTGCAATATGGTATAACTGGGGTTGAGTATTAAAGGGCTCCACTGTACGGAAAAACAAAACAAAAACACAACAGGCACAATTTGAGCTCATTCAAGAAGGTGGCACAAGAAAAACAAAAGAAAAAAATGCATATACTTCTGTGAACCATTTCTCCCAGCTTTGGTGATTTTGTGTCCTATGTTCATTCACTGTTCAACTCATTACCACCACGTTGCAGTATATGCATCCCAACCCAAACGCACCTTGGAAATAATAAATAATATGACTTATAAATGGGCATTTATTTAGGAGACAGAACAGTTCTATAGAATGCTTTCTTTTGCATATTTTAATTTTTTTTCGGGTCCAAGTTTTAAACAAATTCTGAATTTTATTGTTCCCCTCAACTATGATAAATGCTAGAGATAATATGGAGCCCTGGTGGCACAATGGTTTAAGAGCTCAGCTGCTAACCATAAGGTCAGCAGTTCAAATCCACCAGCTGCTCCTTGGAAACCCTACGGGGCAGTTCTGCTCTGTACTATAGGGTCGCTATGAATTAGAATCCACTCCCCGGCAATAGCTTTAGAGCTACCACGTAGTTAACTCAGGATTCCTAGAAACTCAAGGAATTGTTTACATTCTTGTGTATTTACTCACTACTTACCCACTGCCATCAAGTCAATTCCGACTCATAGTGACCCTGTGGGACAGAGTGGAACTGCCCCATAGGGTTTCCAAGGAGCAGCAGGTGAAATCAAACTGCCCACTTTTGGTTAGCAGCCATAGTTTGCCACAGCTCTTAGCCACTGTGCCACCAGGGCTCCATGTGTATTTAGACCAGAGGACAGATTCCAACAAGCAGCACAAACAGAAACCCAGGACTAAATACAGAAAGTCATGATAAAACTTCTCCGCTCTTAGAAACTAGAATTCTTTAGTGCCCCTCTGCGGACTGATGAGGTTGAATTGGTCCCATTCCTATCAATTAGGTTGTGGTAATAATAATATTAATATAAGCCAACATTCTTGAAGATTTACTATCTACCAGGCAGTTTTCTAACATAATATATATATTTACTTAATTACAAGCTAGCTACTCTTTCTACCCCATATTTACAGATGAGAAGGAGTCCCTGGGTGGTGTCAACGGTTAAGCACTCGGCCACTAACAGAGAGTTTGGAGGTTCGAGTCTACCGAGAGACACCTCAGAAGAAAGGCCTTGTGGTTGATTTACAAACGACCAGTCACTGAAAGCCCTATGGAGCATGGATCAACTCCAACACACATGGGGTAGCCATGGTTACTGGCTACAGATGAGGAGATAGAGGTGGAGAATGTGTGTGCTCTGGAGGAGAAGCTCCAGGATATCAGACTCTCTGGTGAAGAAAACTCATAGGCTCTATTCAATGCTCTTAGAGTCTTCGCAAAGCACACTTGGTCCTGAAAATTCATTCCAGCACCAAGGCTGCAGTTACCTGGCATGACTAGAGGACAGCTTATTGATCTGTAAGCCTCAGGTGAGTTCTGTAGTGAAGAGAACAACATCAGGAGAGAACTAGAATGCATTTTTGAGGTCCCTTCCTTGTGAGTCCTATGTTGTTGTTGCTGTGTGCTGCCAAGTTGATTGCAGCTCATAGGGACACTATATGACAGAGTAGAACTGCCCTGTCGGGTTTTCTAGGCTGTAATCTTTCCAGGAGCAGATCTCCAGGTCTTATCTCCCTTGGAGCCACCAGGTGGGTTCCAACTGCCAACCTTTTGGTTAGCAGATGAGTGCTTAACCATTGTGCTACCAGGGTTCCTTTATAAGTCCTATAAAACAAAACACCACACCTGTTGCCGTCGAGTTAATTCCGACTCATAGCAATTCGGTAGGACGGAGTAGAACTGCCCTGTAGGGTTGCCAAGGAGCGGCTGGTGGATTTGAACTGCCAACTTTTTGATTAGCAGCTGAGCTCCTAACCACGGTTGCTACCAGGGCTCTATAAGTCCTATAGTGACTTTAAATTCATTCACAAATGTTTAGGATTCAGTTAAAAACCATGGTGCCAAATGAACACATCCTGTCTAGAACTAAGCGGGATTGCAGCTGGTTAGTAAGGTAACTATCAAACATCTGAACAGTACATTTTCTACTGCAACCACCCAGGGCTATTTAAGGAGTAAAATAAAACTCATCATTTAACTGTATCTTTATTGTCTAGATAAAGAAATGACTGCCTGAGAAAATAATCATTTCCTCCACCTAGGGGCCCGATCCTCCATCCCAAATAGGACCCCTACGTGGAAGGAATGCGTGCATATCCCTGAACAGTAGGGGAGTCATGTGCACCAGGGCCTGACAGCAAGGCATCAGACTGGACATGCTGGGCTTCCGTACACATTTCTGTTACAGGATAGCTTGGCGAGGTGTACATCCCTTTTATGCAATTAGTCAACCAGACACCTTTGCTGAGGACCTCATTATTGCTATATGTGCCTTTCAGCCCAACGAGCTTTCTCACCTTTCCATAGATTTCATTGATTGTTATGTGGACAAATATAGATGCTTCTGTCAGTCCTTCCAAATAGACATGTCGGTAGCCTGATAAAAGTAGAGAAAGTAGTTTCTTTTTAGTTGAACTTGCATTTGGTTTCCCCACGGTACAATAGAATTAAATACCTGACTTCACTCTTGTTCTTTACTTTTACAAAGCACATCAACATTCATATTATCATATACAGTAAAGCCTTTGAAAGCCAGAAGTTGCATAAGGCGGAAACCTGTCAGAGAAGGAAAACTCAAATATTTTCCACTAAAATGAGCGATAGAACACCAAAGACACAAAGGAAGTAGCAGCCCAAGAGACAGAAAGGGCCCCATAAACCAGAGACTTCATCAGCCTGAGACCAGAGGAACTAGATGGTGCCCGGCTACCACCAATGACCGCCCTGACAGGGAACACAACAGAGAGTCCCGGATGGAGCAGGAGAAATGTGGGGTGCAGAACTCAAATTCTAGTAAGAAGACCAGACTTAATGGTCTGACTGAGACTGGAGGAACCCCAGAAAGCATGGCCCCTGGATTCTCTATCACCCCAGAACTAAAACAATTTCTGAGGCCAACTCTTCAGACAGGGATTGTACTAGACTGTGGGATATAAAGTGATACTCGTGAGGAGTGTGCCTCTTAGTTCAAGTAGATACAAGAGACCAAAGGGGCAGCTTCTGTCCAGAGGTGAGATGGGAAGGCAGAGAGGGTTAGGAGCTGGTTGATTGGACATGGGGAATCAGGGATGGAAAGGAGGAGTGTGCTGTCACAGAATGGGGTGAGCAATTAGGGTCCCATAACAATGTATATATAAAATTTTGTATGGGAGACTAACTTGAAATGTAAACTTCATTTAGACTACAACAATAAAAAAAAAAAAAGAGCAATAGAAAAGTGGTAAGACTACACGCTGTCAAAAGGTGGAAAACTTGCTAGACCTGGAAAAACAAGGCAGTCTCCTCAAGTCTCGGCTCTCACAGGTTTCACTGTCATATGTATTTTATATATCATATGTGCAATATATCACATATATCATATATTATATCTTCCAAAGAAAAAGGAATGCTCAGTTTAGAGAGAAAAGCCAGCCCATACCTACCAGGCACTAAGCTGCTGAAGGTCACAGTTCTTTGTCCAACAAAGTCTCGTCCAATGGGATCATGATCCCACACAAGAAACCGAACCAAAGCTATTTCTGGCATGTGTACTGTAAATGTCAGCGTTTCTTCCCACACAGGGTTAAATCCTGAGAGAAACAGGAAAAGACAAATCAGAAAATGCAAGGACTAGGCTAAAAATGAGTCGGCAGACACATCTGCATAGCAGACTGTGAAAATTGCTTGCAATGGTTATTAAACTCGGAAAGAAGACCGAGACACTCCAGGATGCCTTCCTGAAATAAAGCCTTGGAATTTACCCCATTGCTTGAAAATAATTGGTGAAAAAATTGCTGGTAAATTATCACATCAATTCTATTAATCTTTGATGCCAAATTGCATTGCAGACAAGGCACTTTAAGGCAATACTCAGGAGTGCTTCAGTGAGCTCAAGAATTACCTATAGAAGTGATCTAAGAATACCCTTTTAGCAGAAGCAATAAAGAGTGCTCCCCCCCCATGCCATCACGCTTCTTGCCTACCGACTGTCCTCCTGCTGTAATAATTGCCACCAACCATTTTATAAGGTGCTTCACAAGTTTCAACGCCACTGCACATTAATCATCCTATGTTATTCTGTTTTATTCCTACAGCAAACCTCTAAAGGTGTCAGGGCAAGGTTGTTGTTATTTTTGTTTTTTATTGCTCTGATTAAGAGAAGGACTCCTGGTGGCACAGTGGTTAAGAGCTTGGCTGCTAACCAACAAGTCAGCAGTTCAAATCCATCAGGCGCTCCTTGGAAATCCTAACGGGCCGTTCTACTCTCTCCTGGAGGGCCGCTACGAGTCGGAATCGACTCGAAGGCGAGTTTTTTTTGTTTGTTCAATTAAAGAAAGTATATACTACTGACCTGCAAAAATACATAACTTTCTAAAATTACAGAAGAAATATACGTCCTAGTTTTTTTTTTAAAAAAAAAAAAAGAAAATATAAGTATTTATCATTCATTTTATAGTTGAGAAAATTGGTGATGTTGATGACAAATTGGACCGTGCCCCGTGGATCCTCAGTGGCTTCTCCTGAAGCAAGACCTTAATAAATGAAAGATGGTATATTTTTCACAGCTACTGAAAATGAACAGGAAGGAGATATAATTCAACACAAATACTATAAGGCAAAAATATATTTATGTGGTATAAAAATCTATCAGATAAAAAATTATACAATCTGACAAAGATTCCAGTAGTATATACCTTTCTGTATTTCCTTTCTAAAAAATAAAATTAAGCTTTATTATATGTATGCATTCAGAAGGCACTGGCCACTTAACTCTATAAAAAGCTTCAAGCTAATGAGATAGTTCCAGACTAAAAATCATTGAGATGCCCCCTACTGAACAGCAGAAGAGATTTGTCTTTCTGTTGACGTGGTGAAGACCTCGCAATTATTTCTGAGACTTAAAAAAAAAAAAAAAAAAGATTCTATTGAGCTTTAATGAGAAAACACAATATAAGAAAGTTTCTTAAACATGTTATTTTCATAAGTTTGTTCTGCTCTTGAACCTTTAAATTCCTTTCATTCAACCAACACTTAGTAAAATACCTCTGAAGTTCTCTGTGTTGTCGTTAGCAGTCATGAAGTCAGCCCTCGACCCATGGCAACCCCACACACAACAGAATAGAACGCTGTTGGGTCCTGAGCCATCCCCAGGATCGGTTGCAGATTGAACCGTTACGATTCATAGGGTTTTCACTGGCCGATTTTAGGAAGTAAATCGCCAGGCCTTTCTTCCTAGTCCATGTTTGCTGGGAGCTCTGCTGAAACCTGTTCAGCATTAAAGCAACACACAAGGCCCCACTGACAGACTGGTGGCTGGGCATGAGGTGCGCTGACTGGGAAATGACCCAGGTCTCCCACAGAAGTTCAGAAATCTACCTCAGAAATCCACTGCCCCCAAGGTCTCTCTACGGAGCCCTAATTTCTCAAACATTTTGAGGATTGTGGTTTAAATTTATTTCAGAGTATTAATGACTACAGATTGAGAACAATAGGTGTGTAATAACATTGGTCAAATGTATGAAAAAATTAATAAATACAATTTTAGACAATTACCAAGAAACATGAGGTTTTGGGGAAAGAAATCTTTCTTTACACTATGGTCAAAATATAATAAGAGGGAGAATGCTAATCGTCCACCGTTGTTGTTGTTAGGTGCCGTTGGGTCAATTCCGACTCACAGCGACCCTACGTACAACAGATGCTGCCCAGTCCTGCGCCATCCTCACAATCATTGCTATACTTGAGCCTATTGCTGCAGCCACTGTGTCAGTCTATCTCGTTGAGGGTCTTCCTCTTTTTTGCTGACCCTCTACTTTACCAAGCATGATGTCCTTCTCCAGGGACTGGTCCCTCCTGATAACATGTCCAAAGTACATGACATGAATCCTCCCCATCCTCGCTTCCAAAAAGCACCCTGGATATACTTCTTACAAGACAGATCTGTTCATTCTTTTGGCATTTCGTGGTATATTCAATATTCTTTGCCAACACCATAATTCAGAGTCATCAATTCTTCTATGGTCTTCCTTATTCATTGTCCAGCTTTCGCATGCATATGAGGTGATTGAAAATATGATGGCTTGGATCAGGCGCACCTTAGTCCTCAAAGTGACATGTTTGCTTTTCAACACTTTAAAGAGGTCTTTAGCAGCAGATTTGCCTAATGCAATGCATCATTTGATTTCTTGACTGCTGCTTCCACAGGCATTGATTGTGGTTCCAAGTAAAATGAAATCCTTGACAACTTCAAACTTTTCTGTTTATCATAATCCTGCTTATTGGTCCAGTTGTAAGGATTTTTGTTTTCTTTATGTTGAAGTGTAATCCGTAGTGAAGGCTATAGTCTTTGATCTTCATTAGTAAGTGCTTCAAGTCCTCTTTGCTTTCAGCAGGCAAGGTTGCGTCAACCTGCACTCATTAATGCAGGTTATTAATGAGTCTTCCACTAATCCTGATGCTGTTTTCCCTCCCTCCTACCCACCCCTGGTGACCACGAATAAACTTTGGTACTAAGTGAATTTTAATCCAGCCCTTTAAAAATGTTTTTGACTCTATTTACTAGAAAGAACTTTTGCTTCAAAAGAAAATGTCTTGAGATTAAAGGTTACCACACCCATCAAAATATATACTATGCATCAATCACAGATTTGCTTAGTGTTATGTGTTAAAAAGACCTCAGTACAAATTCAGATGGCAGAGATGGATTTTAGAACTTTTCTTTTTCAGTGATTATCTAGTTCTACAGCCTCCTGATTAAAAAGGAACACAGATTATCATCTTACCATTATCATCTACTACGCGGGTTTGGTCTTTACAACAATCTACAGGCAATCCAATAATTTCAACTTCAACAAAGGGGTCAATGATCTATAGAAATAAAGAGAAAGCTTTGTCACCAATGATTACATTTCTATATTTGTGTGAATTAATTTGGGAATACTGGCTAAGGTGTCCACATTTCATTAGCAACCGACTTTATTAGAAGTTTACTAAGGAAGAGGGACTTTACCAGATGTGGCAAACACAGAAATAAGGGACAAGAACAAAAGACAATAAATTTTTGTTTGCCAGTATTTACTAATACGACACAAATGTTACCCAGTGAACCTAAAATTTCATCCCTGGGCACAGAGCTAATAGAAATGAGAGTTTTTGCTCGTGCACAAATGCTCACAGCAGCTCTATAGTCAAAAACTGGAAACAACCTAAATGACCATCATGAGTAGGAGGGATGACATGTGGAATATTCATTTAATGGTCTAGGACACAGCCATGAAAAAGAAGAAACTTCTGCTAAATAGGCATAATGTTGAACAAAAGAGGCCACACGTAAAAGAACCCATAATGTAAGAGTCTATATACAGAAAGATCGAGAACAGACAAAATTTAAACGGTGGGGATGTTGGCTGGGAGGGTAGACAAGGGAGCCTTCTGGGGTGCTTGATATATTCTCTCTTGATCTGGTGGCATGTTGTATAACCCTCTGTGCTTCTGCTTCCTCAGCTGAGCAAGTGAGATAACAATGTCTGCCTCATCATATTGTGATCCAGGGTAGAGAGCAGGAATGAAATCGGATAGTGGCAGCAAAGGAGACGGTGACTGATTAGACATGGGAAGCAAAGAAAGGAGGAAATAAGGACAACAAGCAGTTTGCTGACTGCGAGTGGAACAAATGAGGCCATTCTCAGAGGTGTGAGTAAAGAGAGGGCGTGTGGGTTGAAAAGTCAGGGGCTGTATGAGCCTGGATGGGCTTTGTTTTCACTAACCTCTGACTAAAACACACCACAGTCCCGTTAGCAGTGCCTGTAACATTGTGTCCAATAGAAATCGTGTGTTTTCATGTCACATTACAGTTGTTGCAAACATCTCAACGTATCACTTTAAAATTACAGTAATCATTAGATCTGCAGCTAGACCCTGCTATTTATTGCATTAATAAGGACACACATGTTCATATGCTATAATGTGTTTTTTATATATTTTGATAACTAAATGTCAATAAAATTGGTTTCCGTGTAACCCTACCTATTTTACTTTATGCACTGAAAAACATTATTCTGACAAGAGGTCCATAGGTCTCACCAGATACCAAAATGTTCCATGGCTCAAAAAAGTTGAAAATTTCCTGAGAGAGAACCTTGGAAGCCATTATCAGGAGGTTGAATTTTATTTTAATTGCTAAAGAGAGACACTGGATCCCATGAGGAATTTATGTGAACTCCCTCATACATGTAAATGATTACTCTAACTCCACAGACTATGTGTTAATTACGAGATACTCATACAATGAAAACTACCTGGTAGATGCCCCCTTACCCAAGTAATATGATCACCCATGGCACAAAATCACATCATATGATACACTGAGGATGACACAGCATTGTGCAGGTGTTATTCCTGCCAGATATGTTTACTCTGAATCTAACCGCGAAGAAACGTAAGGTAAATCCAAACTGAAGGGCATTCTGGAAAGCAACTGGCTTTGACTCTAAAAAAAAAACATCAGTGTCATGAAGAATAAAATACGAGGGCTGGAGAACTATTCTAGATTTAAAAAGGCCAAAGAGGCATGACATCTAAAAGCAATGTGAGATCCTTGATTGGACCCCAAATCCAAAAACAAAAAAGAATCTACTAGGACAAGCTTGGGACAACTGAGGAAAATTGACTATGGATATATACTAGATAATGTTATCGTACCAATGTTAAATTTCGTGGGTGTAACGATTACTTCACAGTTGGAGCCCTGGTGGCACAGTGTTTAAGTGATACAGCTGCTAACCAAAACTTCAGCAGCTCGAATCCACCAGCCGCTCGTTGGAAACCCTATGAGGCAGTTCTGCTCTGTCCTATAGGGTCGCTATGGTCTGAATAGACTCGACGGCAATGGGTTTGGTTTTGTTTTTTTTTTTTTTTTAATAAAGGAGAATGTCCTTGTTCTTAAGAGATGAATGCTGAGGTATTTAGGTGTCAAGTGTCATGATGTCAGTCACTTTCAAATGGCTCTGTACACAAACGTAAATACATATATATGTATGTATGTATATATATATATACATACGTATATATACATATAAACTAAACCCCTTGCCGTCTAGTCAATTGCGACTCATAGTGACCCTACGAGACAGAATAGATCTGCCCTATAGGGTTTTCAAGGAGTGGCTGGTGGATGTGAACTGCTGATCTTTTTGGTTAACCGCCAAACTCTTAACCACTGCTTCACCAGGGCTCCAATATATACACATATACATGCATACATGAGATGGACAGAGAGAGACAGAGAGAAATAAAACAAAACGTTAATAAACTGGTGTGTTTAAGTGATGAGGATATGGTGTTCCCTGTACTGTTCTTACAACTTTTCTGGGGTTTCAAAATTGTCAAAATAAAACGTGTGGAGGGAAATATAGGGAGTTAGCCTTCCTTTACTGCAGACAAAAAGAGAAAAAAGGAAAGAAGCAAGACCAATATTCTAAAAGTGCCAAAACAATGATTTCTTGCTGTTGAGAGACGAGCAGAATGTAGGGGCAATAACAGAAGCAGGGAGACCAGTTAAGAGGCTATTGCTGTTTTTAGTATCGTCAAGTTGTCTTCAACTCATAGCGACCCCACGTGGCAGAGGAGAACTGCCCCATCAGGTTTCATAGGCTTTATGGAAGCAGACAACCGGGTCTTTCTCCCGTTGGTGGGTTCGAACCACCAACCTTTCAGTTAGCAGCCAAACTGCTTAACCGTTTGTGCCATCAGGGCCCCTTAGTTAGGAGGCTACTGCAGCAGAACTGACGAGAAACAATGGTGGCTTGGATTAGGCTGGGAACAACAGAGACAGAAGAAACGGCCCCATCTGAAGCCCCTACTCTCTGTCGAGTTGGACATGGTACCATCTGTTGAAGACAAGAAGACAAGTGCTAAGAACAAATGTTGGAGGAGAGAGAAGGTTGGAAACCACCACTGTACAGAACAGGATAGAGGGCGGATCAGGTGAAGCTGGAGTGGTAGAGCAGCCGACCTTCAAGAGAAGGGTTTACGGTGGTGCCCAGCTGCAGGGCTGTTTCCTTTCCTCCATCAACGCTCGAGATCCAGAAATGATGGTTTACAAGAGGCGGGAGTGGCAGAGAGAGCATGGAACAATGCACCATTTCTGAGAGCAAGGCCATGAGCCCAGCAGAACCTTACACACGGGATTAAATGGAAGCCGAGAAGGCCAAATCCAGGTGAATGGGAACATCAGGATGAGAGTTCTAGAAAGAAAGGAGGCTGTGGTCACAGAGGGAGACATTTGAAAACCATACTACTGTGGTGTGGCAGGTGATGACGACCGTCAGCATGCGGTGGGAGCAGGTTCCTCATGTGCAGCTGAGATTAAGTTCCCAGGAGATGAAGAGGTCGAAGAATGTGAACGGGGGTCAGGGGGTGGGGAGCGTAAGACAGGCTCACAGGCAATGTCTCTGTCAACAGTAAGATGGGGCTTGGCACGCTGGTTTCAGCACTGCCTATGTCAGTCTTGAAGTGTGAACTGAACTGTGTGCCTTCAAACCTCCCAGCTAGACGATGCGCTCCAGAAGGAACTGTGTCTGACCTGCCAGTAAGTTGGTTAATAGCTCATGAGATGAGGTCAGTGCTCATCTCTGAACACTTTTCTGAGCGCTTACACACGTACACACACAGAGAGAACCCTGAAGAATCATGAAATATAAACACAACAAAATTACCACGTAACTGACCGCTCAGTAACATGTGGCTTACTTACCTCGCCTCGGTCTCCAAACACGGAATCTGGAGGTTTGGGGAGCTGCTGGCCGCTGATGACCTTCAGGATGAGTTGCTTTTTGGGATTGGCAGGAAGTGGGTCACCAGAGAAAGGGTTGAAAGTACCTAAGCCAAGTAAGACAGAGGTTAAAATCGAAGGCTGGCGGGGTGGGGGAAGCACACACACAGTTTAAGCTTGTAGAACACAAAGAAACAACAGATGCTGAATTACTACAGTGTGTGTCTTAGAGCAAAGAAGCTGTCACAACTGTCGGCGTGGCTTTACCCTGAAGGCAGCACCAGCTGGCATTTCCATAGCTGTGGTTTTTGTTGAATCTGTGCCCTCAAAGACCAGACGAACGGGCCAGGTGAAAGCAAGTGTCTGCGGTGCAATTACCAAACACAGCACGTGGGAAGGGGGGCATTTTGTTTGAATGCCAATAGTTTAAAGTCGGGAGGAGTTATGTCAGAGTCCATAATTTCCTAACCCAAACCATCTCAGGCACAGACTGAACGTTATAAACAGAAAGAAGACCTGAATTAGGTAAACAGCAGAGCAATAAAACATGCAAAGCATAAAATCCAGAAGACGTATCTGTCAACACTTCTTTACCTAAATTGTTTATAAATGCAATTTAGAAAAAAACAAAACAAACCCATTGCCGTCAAGTCAAGTACGACTCATAACTTAAAAAGAATTGTAATGAGCAGAACCAAATGAAAGTGGTTTTTGATCTAACGCTACGTTATGCTTTCTTTTTTGTTAGTGTTGTTCTATAATAGGACTACACTGATTAAACGGACTTCATATATAATTGTTCCAAGAGGTTTTTTAATTTCTCCAGGTCTCAGACTCACACACCTGCTTAAAGTTTCTGAAAGCTTGGGCTCAGACCTTAGAAGGCAGTCCAACTTCTAAGGAATGCCCAGTGAAGGTGGTGTGAGGCCACTGGATTTCAAGTGACAACCTATCACTCTCTATGTCCCTCTTAACACGCAAAACTTCACGAGAAAATATGCTACACATCATGCTACCCAAACATTAAATAGCTATAACAAGAGTTCTAATCACACTCCAACAATTTAACCTATCCTTTTTTAAAAACAAATCATGTTGTAAGACACGGGTGTCATGATTTCCAGAGACTCTTCTGAATAGAGTTCACCTGTATTCAGAGCTAAATTAACACATACCTTTGCACATCTGCTGTGGTTTGAGGACGTAGCCACAATTGCCATTTGTCTTGAATTTGGCTCGATTTAACTGCATCATTCGCCCTTCAGACTGGTAGTTCAGTGCCACTGTGTAAGTTGGGAGTTTGAGGGAATTAGGCAAGATGGCAGTGTAGAGCCAGGCTATCCAGAGAATGCTCCTTCCCAAGGCATACATACCTAGCTGACAGCCTGCATTCCAGTAGGGCAGAGGGTTGAAGTTACTGGAATCAATCCGGTAGGCAGAGGGATAAATCCTCGTGAGCTGCTTTTGGTTATAAATCATGAACTGCTCTGATTTCTGCTGAACCACCTGATGGGCTCTTGTCTCACTGAACGATAACACATTCCCTGCGGTTCCTAGCAGTTTTTAGTAGAGTAAAATGAAAAGTGAGAGCTACAGCAAAGAAAACGTGAGGACTCACACCACTCACGAAATGATGTCAGAACGTACCAATAGCATAAGCAGTGAAAGAAAGAACTCAAGGCAGTTGCTGGCCAAGGCAGACCCAACCAATTCCACTCTTGTGAACTTTTTGCCACTTTGGAGCTAAATTAGAGCTGTGCATCTTGCTAAGTTTCCTACCTATTTCTGGGTCCCATGTTCTCCGAAGAATTCAATCACCCCATTAATTTATGTCTACCGGGTTAATATGAAGGATGGCAGGTAGGAAAATTATTTTCTAGATGTATGACTCAAACAGATCTCTTCGGCAATGATATAGACAACTGTAGATAAATAAAGCAATCTATATAGCTTATTCCTGATAGATAATAAGAAGACATATCCGCTGAAAGCGTTCATCTAAAAGGCACACGTGTGAAATACATATTAGCTGATAGCAATCAGGATCCAAGAAAATAAAGAAAAAAGACCAATTACAGAAAAGAAAATTTCAGTTTAGAGTTGATTTGAACAGAATTGTGGAATCAGCAAAACTTGTTTGAGGGAAAGGAATAATGATGGACAAAAAAGAGTTCAAAAGAGCATGAAAAGAAATAGTGTTTCAGAAACAAGGACAGCCACCCACCTCGCAAGGCTTTGGAAACAATGAAAATAAATAAATAAATGGAGGTAAAAGAACATGAAGCATGTTCTAAAGTTTCTGCTTGGATCATTATGATGGGTCAATCCAGAGCCAAGAAAACTACAAGTTTGGGGTACCTTTTTCTCCTATCCCACCTTCTGTGCTCCACCACTACCACCTCTCCAACAAACATCCCCAACCCCTCCCAAAACAACTATTCACATGTCTCCTGAACATGCTAGAAGAGACCAAGCCCAGATGAAGACCCATTCTTGTGTCATTCTCGTTCCGATATATACTCTAACAAGCTGAGTGGATCTGAACCCAGACTGAGCCACATGGCTGTGAACTGAGCTCAGCCTGAACTGTATCTAGACTCAACATGTTCAGTAACACACACACGGTCTCCTGAAGCCCCTGCTCCCCTGCTGTCCTCAGGTGGTACATCCTTGTTAAACACAGGCCAACTGACTGACCATGACACTCCAGAGCTGGACCTTGGAACAGTCATATTTATGACTGCGGGAGGCAAAGACACTAGAGAATTAGTTTTTAACCTGATGATTTTTTTCATATAGACTCTTTCCTTAAAATTTAAAAAAAAAGTATATTTTGATGCAGTTTATTAACATTTTTATATACCTGAAGCACACTGCAAGTGATTGTATTTCCAGGTTTTGATGAGTACTTTGAACATGATAGGAAAAAATATATACATAGTTTAAAAAGCCAAATTCAGAAGGACTAGCACTATAATCAATACCATTGATTTTCTGTCTCTCCACATAAATAAACACATCACATTAAGATGACCTTGCTAATTAAAAACACATATCAATCAGTATATTAATAGATTTGCTTTGCATTAAGATAATCGATGCATTCATTATCTTTTCCTCATTTTGTGGAACATTTAAAAAACAAAAACAGCCGAAGGTCAAGAGTTAAATAGTACTCAATATTATTTTCCATTAAGCTAATAGGATTATGTTTTCCTAAGGAATTTATTGAAAATTATATTACTCTAAAACACATACACCTTTAACTCCATTAAACCAGTTGCTGAGTTTAAGAATCTGTTGCTCACTTGCTGAGAATCCCACAGTTTCTCAAGCTCTTATACGTGAAATTAATTTATTTTTTTCATAACTGTCACCATTTGAAGGAGGAATGAATACCAAAGGGAAGAAAATCTGTAGGTAGAGTAAGTGAGCTTGTGACTAGGAGAATAAAAGACGTAAGGGAAAAACTCTAGACGTCTGTAAGCACAAAAGACTATGATGTTGTTTTCCCTTCACTAAGACTTGAGAAAACTGGAGATTCTGCTTTACTGTAATTAAAATTAGAGGGGAAAACCACATGACCATAATTTACTTCTAGAAGCTTCCAACAACTGACCGCAATGGCAATGAGAAGGGAGGAGGAGAAAGAGAAAAAGAGCAACCAGCAGGAAAGTCAAGGGAAGAACAGTTTTCTCAGCTCAGACATGGCAACTGAACTCCAAATAATGCTATAGTAAAGCTATTTTTTGGAGAGAGAAAAGCCTCATATTCTAGCCACACAACTTGCCGGAAGATTAGCCCTCTTCAAAACAGCTAGAGTTAGGATTTCTGGCTCTGCCATCTATCAGATCTGCAGGCTTCACCTGCTTTGGCCCTTTCCTCATCAAGAAAGTAGAGGGTTGGATAAGATGATTTCAGATACGATTCTAATGTTGTTTTTTTCCTTCAACAACCATCACGAACTGACATATATTCAAGTATTCACTGAGTGTCTTCTAGGTTCCATAATTCATGCCAGACTCCATTCAGGCAGCTGTGAACTACGCAGAGACACCATGGAGTGTAGACAAGGACAGGACCAGTCACAGAAGAAAGGCCCCTTCATCCCCAAGCCTGAACTTCCTGTTTTCTGAGCCCTATCCCCCACAGCTCACCTGGTTCTCGTGGCAACCTCACGTAGGTCCTAGAATCCTCCCCACTGGCACTGCTAAAAAGTACCCCGTCACTGGGCCCATCCACTTCTGGAACATCTACTGATTCAGGTCATCCTCAGAAATACTTTGCTGAGATTTACATCCTGGAAGCTGAGTCATTAAGATGGTTTTCCAAGTGTTTCCAGCTTTCTCTTCCACAAGCATTAGCCGAGTCTAAACTAAATGGTCAAAAAAAAAAAAAAAAAAAAAACAAACCCATTGCCATCGAGTCGATTCCGACTCATAGCAACCCTATAGGACAGAGTAAAACTGTTCCATAGAGTTTCCAGGGAGTGCCTGGTAGATTCGAACTGCCGACCTTTTGGTTAGCAGCCGTAGCTCTTAACCACTATGCCACCAGATTAGGCCAGTATATTTTAGAGTAAGTTTTAAAGTGCATGTATTAAAAACAATGTGTGAACGCCTGTACTGGTGGGAAAGGGCCTGCTAATCTGTGATAAGGAAAGTGGTTCAAGTGCTCTCCCACGGTCTCTCCTCACTGGCACTGCTAATCCAGGCTCCAAATCCAACAGTCCACCTGGTCCTCAAAGAACGTAAACCCAGACACAACTAATGGAAAAAGCCCAAGACAGACAAACAAAACATACATATGACAACAGATAGATGAAAAATAGTGAAAAAGCCAATGCTACTGAAATTTCTCCTCATTTTGTTAACACTTCAATTTGTAGATAAAATAATTTTCAAAAAGTCAACACTTCCAGTGAGAAAATACGGAGTTTCCCCTAGGTGTTATTTCAGCCAGTTAATTTCTTCTTTCTTCTGGTCATTCGCACTTGGAACAGTCAACAAGCTAGGCCAAGTCTCCACATTTCAAGCTTGGGATGAAAACCTAGCTCTAATACATCTGGTTTTTTAAATAATAATAAAGTCCTCCCCGGCCCTGTAGGAGACTTGTCTGACCTCTCATCAGTCAGGACACCACAGTGATCAACAATCCTCCACGTGAGGCTAGCACTGGACCAGCAGTCAGTTTCCTGACTCAAGTCAGGGTTCACACAATCCCAGAAACGTGTGGTGATGATCTGGGTAACAAAAGGTTAATCAACAATTGGCAAAAAAAGATCACAAATGGTTATTCACGGGAGGAGAAGAACACTCTCAGGCCTTACCATCATCCACGATGTCCTGGGCGGCCACAGAGTTTGTGTACACCACCAAATCGGAGAGTTCTCGGCAGAGCTTCATGGTTTTCCTTCGCCGGCCCAACCTGTGAAGTACACACCCAGGACTCGAGGATATTTTAGTGCTGAAAGAGGTTTGGGCTTTTGGTAACTTCATTTGCCTTATTCAACAGAAAGATTAAGTGACATGCCTAAGGTCCTAGTGGAGCCAGGCTTAGAACTCAAGTGCAGTTCCTAGCTAGCTCAACACTCTGTCCACCACAACACCCTACTTGGGTGGTTTCACTCACTGCTCTTCCAGCATCACAGACTCTTCTGTGTTTGTGAATGCCACCGGGGGCAGGGAACATCACTCCACTGTTACCCAACTGAGGATAACACCAAAATTCATCAGGGAACTATGCCACCTATGCAGGAGAACTTGAACTAAAAAGAAGTAGAAGCATTGCATTGTGGATCACAGTAATTATATATCTAAAATCCAATTTTGGAAAATCCAGACTTTTCATAGTGATTATATTTTATAGATGCAATTACAAGTGATTTTTATTTTCTTCTTTATACCCTTCAACTTTCTTATAATAAACATCCATTACTTTAATTAGTACTTTTTTCTCTTTGATATTTTTCTCTCTCTCCTACAAACGACTCCTATATCTCCTCTACAATCTTACAAACTCTATCACTATTCTCTACCACAGTTCAAAGTCCTCCATAAACTATCCCCCTTCCATAAGCTATCACAGACCCCTGTGACAATTAAAATTAGGATACACACTTTTCTCCTCTAGGGGAACATGTAACTCTCAAAAACTACAGTCCTCTCTGAATAAGATATACAAATGGCCAGTAAGTACATGAAAAGATGCCCAACATCGTTAGTCATGAGGGAAATGCAAATCAAAACCACAGTGAGATACCACTTCACACCCACTAGGATGGCTGTAACCAAAAGGACAGAAAAGAACTAGTGTTGATGAGGATATAGAGAAACTGGAACCCTCATACGTTGCTGGGGAATATAAAACGATATAACCACTTCAGAAAACGGTTTGGCAGTTCCTCAAAAAGTTAAATGTAGAGTTACCATATGACATCCTACATCAGATCATGTGTCACCATTTGGGTTCTGAAATTATAGTATTTTATTCATCACAAATATTACTGGCATTAAAAAACAGCAATTAAAACAACAGCTATGAGAACTTATTTAATTGGGCCAGGAGCCCTGGTGGCACAGTGGTTATGAGCTTGGCTGCTAATCAAAAGGTTGGCAGTTTGAATCCACCAGCTGCTCCTTGGAAACCTTATGGGGCAGTTCTACTCTGTTCTATACAGTTGCTATGAGTCGGAATCGACTTGATAGCAATGGGTATTTAATTGGGCCAGGCACCAGGTTAAGTAGTTTAATTCCTTTAATCCTTACAATGACCCTAAGAGACAGATACAAACAAGGAGCCTAACTTGCCCCATGTTAAAGTTCGTAAGTGGAGGGACAAGGATTTGAACACATATCTGACTGCAGATCCTTGGCTCCTAAAATGTGCTTAGTGTCTATCTTCTCCTTTAGTCTCCTATGGGAGCCCTCCATTCTAGTTCATGTGGTCCCTTCCTCTTCTCTGAATATACCTTGTACTGGCAACTCCTACATAAACCTTTTATTAAGAGTTCACAGTGGTTAAGAGCTTGGCTGTTAATCAACAGGTCAGCAGTTCAAATCCACCAGCCACTCCTTGGAAACTCTATGGGGCAGTTCTACTCTGTCCTATAGGGTCACTATGAGTCAGAATCGACTGGATGGTAACGGGTTTGGTTTTTGGATGTGCCACGCAGAGTGCTAAGTTCCCTTCACATATCATTTCACGTCCAGGTGGTCTTCACATGATTCACTACATCTAGCATTTACCATGTGATCTGATTCTCTAGGTAGGTACAACCAAACTTATGGGGATAGAGAGTCCTCAGGAGTCTGAGCAGAAAATGTGCATCTTTCTTACCTGTACAGCTGGCCACACTCCTTGCCAGGATTCTGCTGTGCATCCTCATCATCTGTACTGTAGGATTTAGATCGTGATTTTGTGGCTTTCTGTTAGAAAAAAACACAGTACACACAACAACAAACTCAATCAGTTACATCTAGAACATGCAGAGAATGGAATGGGCTTTAAGACACACACACTCACACAAACACAAGGACAATAACTCAAAATAAATAAATAAATAAATATTGCAGCTTGCTTCACCATGAATAAAAGCGTGTCTATGGCCATAATTATATTAAAATATTAATGCAAAACTGAGGGGTTCGTGCTCAGAAACTGCCTTCTGAACTACATAAAATTGAGGTCTTAGAAAGACTTCATTAGTCATGTGTTGAATTTCTCAAAGGGCAGGGGCCAACGTTGCAGTATCTATTTAAATGACTTTAAGGAATGAAATGCCCTCTTGTAGAGGAAGCTCACTATTCCCATTGACTAAAAAATTATAAAAGGCAGATTTGATTTAAAAAAAAAAAAAAAGGCAGTTATTATTTTTAAGTGAAGAGCCAACCCTCATCCTTGCCTTTGATCAATACATACTCCACTGACCATCTACATCAAAAGGCTCTTTTGAGAGTTTGACCCATTTCAATTTCTAGCAGCAGAATTAAAATTGTCACCCATGGGATGCCAGCTGAAAGGCTCCGGGACTAATCTGGTATCTTGTGGACATATCTGCTGTTAGACACAAAACCTTCTGGGCATGGTGGAGTTTTATCCTCACCACGTATGTTTGGGCAATATATATCACAACAATACAAATGATGGGAAGGGACTCCAGTAGTCACAGAAAACTGTGCCACCAGAAACAACTTCCACAAATGGGTAAGAACTCTAGACAGGGGCATGTAATTTAGGAAGAGAAAGGGACTCCATGCCATTATTATGGGACTATGTCACCTTCCAGACATGCAAAACAAAAACAAAAACAAGATACGCTGTTGGCATAAACACACCAAACTCTCTATTGCACTGACAGTGAGGCACCAATTTAGTCTGAAATCTTCTCAGGGGTTATTTGTGCCTCAAGAACCTCAGTATGCATGCGGTGTGAGTCCTAGCATCTGATAATCTCACGTTCCAGCTCAGACTTAAACCAAGCTGGCAAGTAGGTTAAACTCTCTAGCTGCTTATGGTGTTGAAAAAAAGTAGTGGGGCAATAATACCTATTTCAAAGGAATATTGTTGTGATGATTAAATGAGGTGGCACGGAAAGTCAGTCTATGAGCTATATAACGTTAACTTTCAATTTAAAATACTATTAGTAGTCAATTAAAAAATCCATAACTAGTCTCATGGATAGTTATTTCTTCTTATGATTTGAGGCATGATGAATTCTAGTTCTACAGTAGCTAGAATATTCCATAGAACACTTACTTTGGAAGATAATTTTAATTTAATGGTAAGTTATAATCAAGAAATATTCTTCAGTTTCACATATAGTAATTTGAGGTGTGCCATTAATAAAATTGTCCATTTAAAATACATTTTTTTATTTACAAAGCAAAAAGTAGAAGAATGAATCACCAATGACAGATAACATTTGGTGAAATGATGGTGTATTTTCTTTACATGCAATTTTGACACATCATAGTTATCATACCATATAATCAATATTTCATCTTTTTTTTCCACTTAATGTTTTCATGTTAAGCTCTTCAGAACTATCATCTTTCAATGGCTGCATAATTGTCCATTATGTGAATGACTCATGGTTTACTTAGGTAGCATTTAGGGGTGAACATTTTGGCTATTTTCCATTTTTTATTGTAATGACTAATTTATCCAGCCTTTTAATCGATTATCTCACTGATGGAGATGGAATTTCCAGACACCATATTCTTAATTAGAATAAATGACCTTACAGAAAACTCATGCATAAAGTTCACCATTCAGCAATTGATTTCCTGCATATTTTTATTTGTATTAAAGTGTAACATACATTTAGAAAAGTATGCTAATCCTAAGTGTACAGTAAGCTGAATTTTCACAAAGTAAAACCACCGAAACGAGGAAATAGTATATTATCTGCTACTCAGAAGCAATCTGATTCTTCCATTTAGTCATTACTCCTCCTCCTGAGAGGTAACTGCTATCCTGACATCTATCTCCGTGGGTTTGTTTTGCCTCTTTTTGAACTTCATCTAAACTGAATCATACTGTATGTACTCTCTTGAGTCTGGCTTTCTTTGCTCATCATCATATTCATAAAGGTCATCATATTATTGAATGCAGGTGTAATTTTGTCATTTTTACTGCCGTTGAATATTCCATTATGTGAATTTACCACAAATTTTTATTCACTCTATTGTCAATGGAGATTTGAATCATTTCTAGTCTGGAGTTATCACAAATAATGCTGTTATTATAATTTTTGCTTTATGTCTTTTGATATGTACTTAAGAATGCTAATAAGTCATAGTGCATATGTATGATCAGCTTTAGCAGATACTTCAAAACAGTGTGTCTCATAAACCAGAGACTCCATTAGCCTCAGACCAGAAGAACTAGATGGTGCCCAGTTACCACTAAGGACCACCCTGACAGGGAACACAACAGAGAGTCCCTGATGGAGCAGGAAAACAGTGGGGTGCAGAACTCAAATCCTAGTTAAAAGACCAGACTTAATGGTCTGACTGAGACTGGAGGGACCTCAGACGACATGGCCCCGGACTCTCTGTTAAATCAGAACTGAAATATTCCTGAAGCCAGCTCTTCAGACAAAGATTAGACTGGACTATGGGACATACAATGATACTTGTGAAGAAAGTGCTTCTTAGCTCAAGTAGATACACAAGATTAAATGGGCAGTTCCTGTCCAGAGATGAGAAAGCAAAAAGGGACAGGAGCTGCTTGAATGGACATGGGAAATCCGGGGTGGAAAGGAGGAGTGTGCTCTCACATTATGAGGAGAGCAGCTAGGGTCACATAGCAATGTGTGTATAAATTTCTATATGAGAAAAAGACTTGAGCTGTAAACTTTCATTTAAAGCACAATTAAAAAAAAAAAAAAAAAACAGTGTGCCAAAGTAGTTGCACAAATTAACATCCCCATTAGTGGTATATGAGAGCTCAAGTTGCTCTGTAACCTCATAAGCACTTGATATTGTCAGGCTTTTTATTTTAGCCATTCTGCTGGGTAGGTATGCAATCTCATTGTCATTTTAATTTGCATTCCTGGATGACTGATGAGAGTGAGCACCTTTTCCTTTCTAGCCATTTGTATATCTTCTTTTGTGATGTACCTTTTTTTTTCCCCTGCTTTTTTTAAAAGTATGTTGCTTGATTTGTAGGAGCTTTTTATATATTCAACATACAAGTCCTTTGTTGGGTATGTATGTTGCAAATATTCCTTCCCACTATGAAACTTGGCTTTTTGATTCTTTTCATGCATACCAAAAAAAAAAAAACAAAAAACCAAACCCATTGCTGTCGAGTCAATTCTGACTCACAGTGACCCTATAGGACAGAGTAGAACTGTCCCATACAGTTTCCAAGGAGCGGCTGGTAGATTCCAACTGCCGACCATTTGGTTAGCAGCCCTATCTCTTAACCATTGCGCCACCATCGACTTGGCAGCAATGAGTTTCATGCACAGAACTTCCTAATTTTAAAGTAGTTTAATTATCAATATTTTCCTTTCTGGAGTACTGTTTAAGAATGCTTCAGTTATTCCAAGCTCATGATGATATTCTTCTGTGTTACCTTCTAGAATCTTTATTGCTTTATCGTTCACATTTAGATCTAAAGTTCACCTATTTACTGTAAAGGGTGAGGATTCATCTTTTTCCAGCCCACGTGGATATCCAGTTGAAAAGACAATCTTTTCCCAACTGATTGCAATGGTGCTTTGTGGTGAATCAAGTGACTGTATCTGGACTAGGGTCTAGACTCTGCCATTCAGTCACTTGTTTATCCTTAAGCCAATAACACAGTATCTAAATTACTGTAAGTTTTCTATTTTAATTTTCAGGATTATCTTTTCTTGGCCTTTACAGTACCATACAAATTTTACAATCAGCTTAAAACCTTGCTGCCCTCAGATGTCCCCACCCCGCCCCCTCCCCGACACAACTTTGTTGAGATTTTGATTGGCATTCCATTAAATTTACAGATCATTTTGGGAGGACTTGGTAGTTGAATGTTGAATCCAGTATATGAACATAGTCTATCTCTCCATTTATTTCTTTTAATTTTTATCAAAATGTTTTAGAATTTTCTGTACAGAAGTCTTGTATAATTTTGATAGATTCATTCCAAGTTACCTGATGGTTGACGTAGTA
The DNA here is from genome assembly GCA_030035585.1 of Dugong dugon. NCBI lineage: Eukaryota > Metazoa > Chordata > Mammalia > Sirenia > Dugongidae > Dugong > Dugong dugon. The sequence continues at coordinate 72,917,524 of CM057479.1, forward strand.
TAGCAGGAAACCCTGGTGGCATAGCGGTTAAGAGTTTGGCTGTTAACCAAAAGGTCGGCAGTTCGAATCCACCAGCTGCTCCTTGGAAACTCTATGGGGCAGTTCTACTCTGTCCTATAGGGTCACTATAAGTTGGAATCAACTCGATGGCAGTGGGTTTGGTTTTTTGCTTTATGGTATAGCAAATTATTACTTTTATAATTTTCATTTTCTAATTTGAATGTTGTTGATACATAGAAACAAACTGATTTGTATACTTCATCAGCATTGATAAATTTACTAATTAATTCCAGTATATAAATTATTTTAAACTTTTCACAAACAACAAGCATGTAATCTGAAAGAAAAGCCATTTTTTATCTCTTATAAATCTTTATAAATATAAATGTTTTGCTTTCCTTTATTTCATTGACTAGGATCTTTTGTATTATGATATTGAATAAAATATGTATTAATGGCCATTTTATTCTCAGTCCCTATCTCAGGAGCTTTTTAAATATATCATCACTAAGTATGATGTTTGCTGTAGGTTTTTTATAGATACTAGGTTTTAAAAGTCCCCGGCTAGTTCAAGTTTACAGAGTTTTTATCATGAATGGCTGTTCAATTGTATTAAATATTTTTTCCACATCTACTGAGTAGATCATATGGTTTTACTCCTTTATTCTGTTAAAGTGATATATTAGATTGATTTTCAAATGTTAAATCAATTTTGCATTTCTGAAATAAACCCAACTTGTTTGTGATGTATTATCCATTTTATATACCACAAGATTTAACTTGCTCATATTTTGTTTAGAGATTTTAAATGTAGGTTTATACAAGAAAAATGACCAATAATTTTCATTTCTTATATTCCTTACAATGTTCTTTTCAGGTTTTGGTGTTAAGACTATGAAGTCCTAGTAAAACGAGTTGGTAAATGTCCCATCTTTTTTATTCTTTGTAAGACTTTGCATAATATTGGTACTGTTTCTTTCTCAAGGTTTGGAAGAATTCAGTGAATTTAAATAGACCTTGAGTTTTCCGGGGGCGGGGGGGAGGTATAATTAATTATCTAATTGGTGTAATACATAAAAGACTACTGAAAATGTTTGTTTCTTCTTGTTTCAGTTTTAATTTTCTAGAATTTTGTCCATTTCATGTGAAATTTCAAATTTATTGGCATAAGTTATATATATAATATACTCTTAATTTGATAATACCTCTAGGATCTATCATGATGTACCCTTTTTCAGTTCTGATGTCAACAATTTGTGTCTTCTCTATAATTTACCTTAGCATAATTGATAGAGATCTATCAAATTTTTTAAATAATATTTTATTATTGACTTCTAGCTTAATTGAATCATCAGAAAACATACTCTGAGTTCAAACCCTTAAAACTAATGAGTCGTGCTTTATGACCTAGGATATGGTCAAATTTGGTAAACCTTCATGTGTGCTGAAAAATATTTTTTTCTGCAGTTGTTAAGCGCAGCATTCTAAATATATCAATTAGGTCAAGCTTGTTCATCCTGTTCTAATTTCCAGTACCAGTGATGCCCAACAGATCTCTCCAACTGATGGAAATGTTCTATATCCATGCCAATATGGTAGCCAGTAGTTTCAAGTGGCTATTGAGCACTTGAAATATGTATAGTGTGACAGAGGAATCACATATTTATTTTATTTCAGTTAAGTTAATTTACACTTAAATAGCCACATGTGGCTAGTGGCTATCATTTCGGACAGCACAGTTCTCCATTAGTGATTTTTGTCAGCTAGTTCTATCAGTTACTGAGAAAGACGTGTTACAATCTCCCACTAGGTCAATGGATTTGTTTATACCTCCTGTAGTTCTGTTAGCTTTTGAATGATATATTTTGAGCCATATTATTAGGTACATGCAAATGTAGAATTGTACTAGCTTCCTGATAGATTGACCCTCTTATTATAAAATTTCCCTCTATTTCTAGTAATACTTTTTCTTTTGGTTAGTGATTGCATGGCATAACTTCCCATTCTTCTTATTTTTTATCTTTCTTGGCTCCTATATTTAAATTGTTTCCCTTGTATGCTACGTGTAGTGTCAGCATGCTAAATATGACAATCTTTGTGTTTCAATAGGAGTTTTTAGTGCACTTACATTTAATGTAATTACCGATATATCTGATTTAAATGTACTTCTGTTTTTTTTTTTTTATTAGTCCCATATATTCTGTTCTGTTTTCTTTCCTGTCTTGCTTCTTTTGAATTAATCAACTATTTTTTTTTATTATCCATTTTCTCATTCTATTAGCTTTTTGGTCATACATTGTTTTACTATTAATTCAGTTATCACCCTAGAGGCTACAACATGCATTCCCTACTTAACAGAGGTTAACGTAAATTAGTATTTTCACTACTTCCCAAGCAAGCTCAGACCTTAGAACACTTTACCTCTATTTATCCTACGCCCACCTTTGCGCTAGTGCTATCAGTAATTAAATCAGTTTCTATTTTAATTTTTTAAAATCGCTTTTTAAAACACTTTAAATATTTTCCCATTTAAAGGGGAAAAACTTGAGAGTGTCTGAGCACCAGTCTAGCGAGTCTGTGCAGCAGTTCCTGGAGGTCAAACAAGTATGTTTATAATTCAATTACGGCATTGCTGGAGTGCCTCCTTGGTAGATGTGATCTTACATAGTTTTGAATTATGTTCATTTTTTATATTACATCATTTAATTTATATTCATAATAAAATCCAAGCATAATATACCTGTGGTTAAAGAAACTCAGGGCTGTGCAAGGTGCTCAACCAATTTATTAGAAACATATATTTTAACTGAATTACACACATTTATCACTCTTAATTCATACCTTGTATTTTCCAAAGTTTGTCATGAGGGATCGTCCATGTGATTTCTTTCCACTTTCCTTTATATCTGGATTCTGAGTAAATAAAGGCATACAGTGAGTAGTTTTTAAAATCTAGGGTTTGTTTTGTTTTGTTTTAGCTCTGGTGGAGTGGCAGGGGGACCCTTTTCCTTCCTGTCTCTAGTAGGAGGCAAGCAGGTCCTGTTCATTCCTATTGCTCCTCGTCTCCACTATTGCAACAGTGGTGGCTGGCCTGCCTTGAGAGATGGAAACATTGGCACAGAGAGGCCTGGGCACAAGCCAGGAACCAGCACCTGCTAACAACATCCCAAAGCTGGGGTCAAGGACCTCTCACCACCACCTAGCTATGCAAGTCCCTCGCAGTGCCTGTTCAAGATGCTCTCCACAGTCTGGGATGCTTCCCTTTGAATGCCATGAATAAATCATTTTCAGTTAAGAGTAGATTTAACCTTGGAAAATGGCTGAAAGTCATTAAGAGCCAGTTCTGTTGAACAAAGTGATCACAATGTTGACTGAACGTTGCTATTTGGGATTTTAATCTAAACATATCTATAAATAATAGAATTGTGTGTGTGTGTATTTTAAGTAAACCACAGCAAAGCTGATCTGTTATAAAACGATTCCTTCTGTGGTGAGCACGGGGAAGCGGTATTGTCATTTAAATGATAGCGCCTGAGTTTTCTCTCAGGTGGGTTAATTTCCCGGGTTGGGGACCGCATACCAACTCTCCTTGTTCGCTTGAGCCTATGTCTTATTTGAGGATAGAAAGGCCACCGTCCAGCATGCCAGAGAATAAACAGAGACAGCCACATACATGGAATAAATGTGTGTGAGCAATACCATATAAAACCACCCACACGTGTCCACAGAGATGACCAAAGATGCAATTGAGGAAAACCAACAAGACAGAGACTTGGTTGGGAAAAGAGGCAGTCTGGAAAACGCTCAAGGGGTGGGCATGAAGGGTGACGGGCTCTTCGGGGTAACATAATTCAACTGTTGACCAGTTTGTATAAGCCCACTGCCTCTGAAGAGCTATTAATGTTGATCAGTGACTGTTCAAAAGTTCTGGAAATAAGAAGGTGGACAGACTTGTTCACAGAAGTAATACTGCTCTCCAAGCCACCAATTAGCTACACGTCCTTTTATAACCCCCTTCTGCTGGCCTCCATTGTCTTATCTGAAATGGGGGTGAAATGGGCCAGTTAACCTCTGAGTTCTTTTCCACTTCTAATGACCCATCTATTGGTAGGGGGACCACATTGTTCATTGTCCAAAACAGTGGCTGGAAGAGCTGAGGAGGGGGAGAAGGCTATTGCTGTTGACGAAATTTTTTAAGAAAATTCAAAATTCTGTGATGAACTATACAGCAGTAATGCTCTAATTGATGTTGTGGTTGCCTCCTAAATATTCCATTCTACTCCCCTAACGTGGAGTTCGAGAGGGGCTGACTCTTGCATGAGCTCCAGGTGTAAGTTCTCATTGGCATTAGCAAACCAACATTATACTACCCCTTTGCCAAATTAGTATTCCTAGAAGGACACTTACCCAAGGCCAGTGATTAGTTTAAGGGTGGGCACGTGATCTAAGTTGCCCAATCAGAGCTGAATATGAATTCTGGTTTGCTGGTTGGGGCAGATACACTGTCTCATTCTCTTTGGACATGGGCTAAGAAACAGATAGCCCATGGACCTTCTGGCAGTCACTCTGCAACCACCAAGGGGAGAGGAAGCAGACTTGGGATGATACTGACTGATACCGTAGAAGGTAGAGCAGAAAGAAGGAATTTGGGTCCTTGAAGACCCTATTGAACCTCTGGATTAAGCCCACTGTGACAACCACTCAGGAAATAAACTAGCCACTTACCTAGTCCAACCTCATTCTTCCTCATTTAAGCCATTTTGAATTAGAATTTCTATGTTTGCAAACAAAACAGACCTAAGGAACAGACTAGTGGCTGAATGGCTGGACTTTTGTGGAATCTAGGGAGCAATCACCAATGCTAAGAGGTCACTTAAATCTAAGGGTGGCCACCCCCATATGATCTTCCCTCTGCCTGGGAAGCCTTGAACACTGGAAGGCAGGTGGTAGTAGCAGAGAAGGCTGCTGTTAATGAAGCCAGTGACCACATGGCTCCAGTGACTCTGTGGCTGGAAAAAATGCCCTTAATACTCTAGGATGGTAAAATCAATAAACCCAATAACCCTCTTCCTTGCCCATTTATGATATTTTCATTAGGAAGCAGTTAAAATCTCAGCAAGAGCCCAAACAATTCATTCAACAAATATTTATGAAGGTCCTACTGAGTCTCAAGCACTGTACCTAGCACTGGAAAAATAATGGTGATCAAGACTGATAAGGTTCCTTGTCCTCATGGAACCTATAGTTGGGAAGACAAACATTGAACGAGTAATTGCAAAATATGTTAAAAAAAAAGCTTCAGAAAAGAGATAATCTAACAGGCTACCATAGACAATATAACGGGGATAGTTCACCTAACCCAGGGGTTGAGGCAGCACTCATTTAGGACACAGCATTGAAGCTGGTATTTAAGAGACTGAGTAACCAAAAACAAACACCGAGCTGCTGTCTAGCTGATTCTGACTCATGGCAACCCCATGGGTGCAGAGGAGAACTGTGCTCCATAGAGTTTTCAATGGCTGTGACCTTTCGGAAGTAGATCCCAGGTCCTTCTTCTGAGGAGCCTCTGGGTAGACTTGACCCACCAACTTTTTGGTTAGTAGCCAAGCACTTAACTACTTGTGCCACCTAGTGACTCCCAAAAGACTGAGTAAGAGCTAAAGATGTAGGAATGGAATGTTCCAGGCAGAGGGAAGACAATGTGAGGAAGACTGTGCCATATAAAGACAATTGTGGCTGGGTAGGAGTGGCATGACAGGAAAAATGGAGAGATCTGAGACAGGAGCATTAGGCAAGAATGCAATTATGCAGGTCTTTGAAATTCTGGTTAAAGAGTTTGGAATGTATTCCAAGTGTAACAAGAAGCCTCTGAAGAATTTTAAACAGTGAAGGGACATGACCAGAATTGCATTTTTTAAAAATCATGCAGATTTCAGAGTGGAGATTGGGTTGAAGGGGGGCAAGAGAAGTCTAGGGAAGAGTTGACATTGGCCTAGGTTAGGACACTGGCCATGGAGAAGAAGAGAAGCAGACAGATGGGACACATGTTCAGAACCTGCCGGAGAATAAATGTGGAGAGGGTGGAGGCTGAAGTGTGTCGTGGGTGGGAGCCTCCTCCCTCATGTGAGCATGCCTTGGGAAGACGTGTCCAGGGGCAGTGGGCATTGTCCAGAGGATCCCAGTGAAGTCATAGTTGAGCCATTTCCACTCCCCTCCCCCTTCCATCCACCTTTAACTATTTCTCAAACAGACTGTTTTGCAAGAAAAGACTTTCCTTTCTCAAGCAATAAGCCAAACCAACCAAAGCCATTGCCATTGAGTCAATTCCAACTCATAGCGACCCTAGAGAACAGAGTAGAAGTGCCCCATAGGGTTTCCAAGGAGCGGCTGGTGGATTCCAACTGCTGACCTTTTGGTTGGCGGCCGAGCTCTTAACCAAGGATAGAAATGGAAGAAGCTGGAGGAATGCTGCACAAACAACAAAACATTAGAGACGGTACCTGAGGTGCTTTCTTTCTGTCAAAGGTCAAGGACAGGAGGGAGTTCCATACCTGCTTCAGATGGACATTTAAGCCTTCGTGAGTGGCCTTCAATAGCGCCCTCACTGTGAAACTATCAGGATCTTCTTTGTCTCGAATTTGAGATTCTCTTAACAGTGACTCCAGTTTTTTCCTTATGAAAGATTCCACTTGATGCTCAGTGGTCCCGTTATTCTGCAAAGAATTAAAGCAGTGAAATGATTTTCCCCAAAGAAACACGCAATCGATTAGAATAGACCCTTAGTTCAAGCCAACGTTGCTTCTATGATTGGATGACCTCTCAGTTACCTGTAAGAAGTTAAGCTCACTGTACCATTTTGATCCCCACTGCCAATCCTATAATAATAACGGCTCCAGTTTATTAAGAACTCACTCTCTGCCATCCACTCTTCATGTAGCTACATTCAACCCTCAAGAACATAAAAAGGCAGTGTTATCATTCCCATTTCAGAGATGCAGAAACTGATGCAGAGATTAAGTGGCTCAAGGTTACAAAGGTAGCAAGCGACGGAGTCAGGATTCAAACTAAGGACTTCAAGGCCCTTCCGACTATGCTTTCAATATAAGACAGTCAGGGAAAGTTTTAAGAAACTAAGTTTTCTATAGCTACATAGGTAAATTTAAGCAAGAGTATGTCATTTAAAAAAAAAAAATCACCTTCCTTCACTAAGGGGAGAAGAATGCTGTGGAAATCACCTCTCGGGCTGAGGACTATTCTGAGATAATATTTCTTTCCTGCCTCCGACCCACTGTGTAATCAGGAACTCAGTATTGACCTGCCATGATTTGTCATTATAATTACTTAAAGATTGCAACTAATTTCAAGGGTTTTAGATAACAAAGCTGTGCCTGTGTCCAGATTGTGCTCATGGAACCCTTGTTAGATGACCAGGAGATACAGACTTCCCTGAAGCCTTGGCCAGAAGAATTTTGTTTACCACGTTGCCCAGGCAGGAAACAAGGGGCCCAACCTCTGCTCACTGCTCCTCTGTGTCACACACCTCTCTGTGAATTCTTCAACTACTTCTGAAACCCAGCCCACCCAAAGGCAAAGGAGGGGTACTACTCCACAAGAATAATTCCCACATCCATCACCAAAAGTTTATTCCACTTGCAAAATTTGTCCCTGAGAAGTCATTATATTTGAACCCTAAAGAATGGGTAGGAGTTTTCCAGTAAATGCATTTGTTTTCACTTAATCCCATAAGAGCAAAGCAATAGAGATGCCTTAAGGGAAATTAAACAAAACAAAAAAATCTATATCATTATAGGTTACTGAATTTTCCTGTATTAACATCTCTTGCATTAATATACCCTTTAATATACTCAGTTAAAGAGGCACTCCACTTCCCTGGAAGCCCTCAGACCCCAGAGGAAATGTAAAGAAGAAAAAGAGCTGTGTTGACATCAGGTACTACCACCCCACTGTGCTAGCAAAGGTATGAACTGAAATATCCTACTCTGCTCTGCACAGGCACCATCGGAAAGCAGGGACAACCAACCGGTCCAACAGGGATCTGAGAAGAGACACCGCATTCCTGTCTGAGTGGTCAAGAAGGCCTCCAGGGAGAGGCAGGAGATCACTGGGGCTTTGAGTGATAATTAGGATTTCAACAGTGAGGAAGAGAAGGGCTTTTCGTAGTTCTCACAAAGGTGTTATGATGAGTAAAGCGTGTTCTACAAACCCAAGCAGCAGATTAGTTTCCCTAGAGCAGAGAGCTCATGGAGGTAGGTCATGGCAGATAATGCTGGAAAAGTACTTTGGTGTCAGACTATGGAGGGACTTGAAAGCAAGAGTTGTGGAACCGCTGAGAGTCTGCGTGTAGCAAAGTGTCCAAGTAGTACTTGAGAAATATTAACCTGGCATCGTGTGCTGAAGAGGAAGGGTGTCTGCGGATGAAAAGCCAGGCGCACAGGTTCCCACTAGAAGTGCTACATCTCTAGCTACTGTGGTGGCTGGGGTGGGGGGAGGGGAAGGCAGGATAGAAGAAACACAATTTGACGAGAAACATTAGTAAGACACAACCCCCACTCTTGCGGAACCCCCAGTTTTGTGGAGATGACAGACACAGCAATGGATAATTACACAACAACAGAAGGTAAATGACGATATGAGGGGGATCACAGGCATACAGTGGGCAGCACCTAATCCAGCCTTGGGAACTGGGGAGAGACTTCTGGGAGCAGGTGACACCTGAGCCAAGTCTTCAAAGATGAGTGTCTTTGTCTCCTAGGGCCGCCATAACAGATTACCATAAACTTGGTTTCTTTCAACAGCAGAAATTTATTCTCTCACAGTTCTGGAGGCCAGAAGTCTGGAATCAAGGTGTCGGCAGAGCCTCGCTCCCCCTGGAGGCTCTAGGGGAGAATACTTCCTTGTCTTTTCCAGCTTCTGGTGGCTCCTGGCACTCCTTGGCTTCTGGCGGCATCACTCTAATGCCTGCCGCCTCTGTCTTCATATGGACTTCCCTGTGTATCTCCCCTTCTGTCTGCATCTCCTCTGTCTTCATATGGACTTCCCTGTGTATCTCCCCTTCTGTCTGCATCTCCTCTGTCTTCATATGGACTTCCCTGTGTATCTCCCCTTCTGTCTGCAACTCTTCTGTCTTCATGTGGACTTCCCCTGTGTATCTCCCCTTCTGTCTGCGTCTTCTTCTTAGAAAGACAATTGTTAGTAAATTTAGGGCCCACCTGGTTAACACGGAGCCCTGGTGGCACAGTGGTTAAGAGTTCATCTGCTAACTGTAAGGTTGGCAGTTTGAACCCACCAGCCGCTCCTTGGAAACTCTACGGGGAAGTTCTACCTTGTCCTATAGGGTCACTACGAGTCGGCAATGGGTTTGGTTTCAACGGGTTCTGGTTAACACAGGGTGATCTCATCCTGAGATCCTTAACTTAATGACTTCTGCAAAGGCCCTTTTTTCTAAATAAAGTCACATTCTCAGGTACGGGGGGTTACGAGTCATACACGTCCTTATGGGGGCCGCACTTCGACCCACCACATTGAGTAAGAGCTGATAGCTCAGCAAAGGGCAGGCTGACAGCATTTCAACATGTGAAGAAGCATGGCTAAATCAATCTATCAATAAGAACTAAGGACTACAGGAGCATAAAGAAAAGAGCCACAGGGAAACACATAGAAAGTAACTAAGAGCATATATTGTGCATACGGCTCACAAAGCACCATCACATAACAATACTTCATTCAAGCTGCCCAACGCCCTTTAGAGTAAGCACTAGGATGAGCCCGGTCTTATTCATGACACAGAGGCAGAAGCTTCAGCACCTTGTCCAAACACGTGTGCCTATAAAATGGCTGAATTGGGACTTGAACCTAAGACTTACAGTTCCACAATCTGCATCTACTTCACTCTACAACACTGTGGTCATCTCTCCTGTATTATCTTAGGAAAAGATAAATTACTGAGTCAAGCAAATCAGCGGGCTCCTATTGGAGACAACCATTATTCCTATCATGATTCCAAGGAAACAGATTCCCACGATCCCTCTATGGGAAACAAAGTCATAGGCGCTTCCTAGACACATCCAAACACCCTGAGGGACTGAATTACTGGGGCTGAGGGCTGGGGACCATGGTCATGGGGGTCATCCAAGTCAACTGGCATAATATAGTTTGTAAAGAAAATGTACACACACACAATGTATTATACCTTATGTTCGGCACCCTAACTCCTTGACAAGGCAAGGAGGCAGAAGGCTTATCATGTTCTAGAAACAACTGGAATCTTCCAGGGATCTTCCAGGTCACGTTCTCTGTTCCCCATGCTTTGTCAGCAAGATGTAACAGCATTGCCAGCATGTGAACATTTGGTCTCTGAACTAATGACGTTGGACCTCATAGTCTCATGAGGTAGCTCATTGCTTTTACAAGTGCTGATAAGTCTTAAATAAACAAGATTCATAATCCTTAAAATGGCTTCAAGCTTAAGTGAATAGCTTAGGAAAGAATCCTTAGCGAAGGCAGTGGGAAGGGCGGAAAACGATAAAAATGTTTAGTGAGGGATATAAACATAGGCTGAATAAGGGTTTTAAAGTATTGGTGTAACACAAAAGGTTGCTACACGTTACTGTAATAGGGCTCATTTAAAACCTGTTGGAAGGCTTGGGGTTGATGGGATGAGCTTCATGTAGGAGACAGAATGCTAAGGTTTGTGCAGAAGGGGCTGGCTGATCACAGATTCAGAGAGCACAACAACTACGGTATTGGGTAACTAAGCACAAGAGGAAAAAGCCAGGGACATTGAAATATGGGGGCGGGAAGTCTGCAAGGCACACTGACAGTAGAGGACCCCATAAAGATGAATAATGGTGAGTTGGTCTCATTGAACCAATCTGTTAGGTGACTGTACTGTGCTTCGAGCTATGTCTTTGAGCCATATGATTCTTGGGTCACTGAACACATTGGCTTTGCCTATGGCTTATGCATCATGAGCCAGATTTTCTCTGTGACTGAAGCCACAAAATAACATATGGCAGAAGCTTAGCAGATTCAAATAACTCAGCAACAGGAAGAATTTATTCCGTATCCAAAACACATTCAGTATGGTTTGAACAGCTTACTTAGAAATAACAATGGGTTGGGAGGAGTAGGAGCCCTGGTGGTGCAGTGGTTAAGAGCTCAGCTGCTAACCCAAAAGTCAGCAGTTCGAATCCACCGGCTGCTCCTTGGAAACCCTATGGGGCAGTTCAACTCTGTCCTCTAGGGTGGCTGAGAGTTGGGATCAACTTGACGGCAACGGGTGTTTTAGGAGGGGTAGAAGACGTAGGGGTGACCCTGCCCTCCTGCTCTGCTTCTCATGCCTTGGTAATGCCGGAGTCCCAGACCTTGCTTTTGCATTTGCTGTTCCCTCCATCTGGAACATTCTTCCCCAGAGATCAGCATGGATAATGCTTCAATTCCTTTGGGTCTTTGCTCAAATGTTACCTTTCCCGTGTGGCCTTCCCTGGTTCCATACTATCTGCAAGTTTACACTTCCCCTGCCTTTTCCCCCCTACTTAGCACTTAGCACTCTCCAGAACACTATAGGAATCCCTGGGTGGTACCAAACGGTAAAGAGCTCAGTTGCTAACCAAAAGGTTAGACGTTTGAGTCCACCCATAGGCGCCTCAGGAGAAAGGCTTGGCAGTCTACCTCCAAAAAATCATCCAGGAAAACCCTATGTAACACAGTTCTACGCTGACACAGGTGGGGTCGCCATGAGTCAGATCAACTTGATGGCGACCATATGCTTTCCTTATTGGTCTTGCTTCCTGTCTATCTTCCTCCTTCGCTAATGTGTAAACCACATGCAGGAAAGGATTTGTGGCTGTTTTGTTTACAGATCTATCCCCCAGCACCTGCACCAATGATGGGTGCACAGAAGACGCTCAGGAGAAAAAAAAAATTGTTGAATGAGCAAATGAATCGTGTGCAAGTCTCATGGGGGTTAATGTTGCAGTGTCCGGGAATGCCAAGCTAAAGTCTACACAATAATTCAGGTATAACTTATAAACCTAACATGTTCTGTTAACTTAAAACTGAGGCTGAGAACTTCCTCTAACATAATCATTGGTTCGTGTTAACCTATGCATGGTACACCCTCTTCTGCAGAAATATGATCAGGCACTCAGATACCTAGATTTAAATTTGTCACACAGACAATGCATTTGAGCCCTCTGCTGACGGTGGGACTATAAGTTGACTGATCATAATAAAACACTTTGCTTTCTTAATAGAGTACTGGCTTTTCTCAGAAGAGTCCTCACGATGGGTTCCTAGAGATCATCTAAGAGGTTTGGAAAATGAGAGAAACCAACTTGAACATTTTACAGGTGAAGTTGCTGATTTATTCCCATTCAACTATTGCTAATTCTCAATGGAATTTTCCAATCACAGAATCTACCTTAGAAAGTTAGAAGGTTCACTGACATTGGAGGAAAAATGACATAGGAGGGTGGGTTTAGAAACTAGAACAAGCTTTGGTTTTAGAACAATAAATGTCTACATACTAATTAAATTTCTGAAAGTGAGCATTAAAAACAGCATTCCCCAAAAATGTAACTTAGTCAAGCTTCCGTTTCCCTGCTGGTGGTTTGAAACCACCAGTCGCTCCACAGGAGAAAGATGTGGCAGTCTGCTTCCGTACGGATTTATAGCCTTGGAAACCCTGTGGGGTTGCTGTGAGTCAGAACTGGCTCAATGGCAGTGGGTTTGGTTTGGGGACTAGAAGCTGAAATAGATGAGGAAGGACCACCCCCTACAGCCAGGCCCTCAGTTTGGACTTCTAGCCTCCTGACCTGTGAGAAAATAGTGTTCTTTAAAGCCCACCGCTTGTGGTATTTTGTGTTACAGCAGCACTAGCTTACTACGACACTGACATTTCCAACCATAATTTGATTTTTGTTAATGGCGGGGATTTGTCCCTCGAGAGGGAGTTGGATGGGTCAGTCTCTAACATTCCTTCCATCTCTAAGACACAAGGATTCTGGATTCATTCATTCAACAAACACTTGAGTACTTTTGTGCCAGCACACAAGGTAATTTTCAATAATTTTTTTTTTTTTTTCACCACAGCTACCATATTTGTGAGGATCCCATCGTCAGCATCTGGAATGCCATGCACACTGCAGCGTCCTGATGGTAAGAAGGAAGCCACGCCTGTAACTTACGTAATGGAGCTTGAACTTGCACTCATCTTCAATTTCATCGGCACTGTCCTCATCGGACACTTCCCCTTCCTCTGCATCGTCCCCAAGGTGATAAGGCAACTTCTTGCCCTGAAATGGAAGCAAACACCCAGTTTCAACATGAAAACATAATGTGGTGGACCTTGGCCAATTGTTACGTCAGACTGACAAGAAGGCAGAGTTTGAATTAGGGGTGAAACAAGGGGAGAGGGCCTTTCAAGAAGACTCACTCGTATTACCTCCAATTAAATACAATTAATTAATGGCACTGCATTTAAAAATAACACTCATACCAGATGTCTTTATGGGAATATATGACTCATCATAACAAGCATCACCCCCATCCCATTATGTACAATCAACGTGCTAAGCCCTGTAAGAGCAGCATGTTCTTGTAAGCATGTTAAATGGGCCCTTTCCACTTACGACCACCCCTCTGTTTGACAAGTCCCTTCTTTCACAGGTGATACAATCAGACCCTCCCCAGCCTGAACTCTTCTGTAGGCCATTTTGAATCACCCACCAACACACTATAAAAATCAGAGGCTTTTTGACAAAAAGGAAAATTCTTACGAAATAACATTAAGAAATTAAAGTTATAGAATTATATACAGTATATGATCTCAATTATGTATAAAAAAATAGGGAAGAACCTTGGAAAAGAAAATAGTTAATTATTTCGTTATCTGACTTATGGGTGGCAGTTATTTTCTCCTTTACTGTATTTATCAATCTATAAAAAAATCTATGAGAAAAAGTTGAGCAAATAAAAAGTAGCAGCACTGGGCAGGAGTTTCTAGAAGAGCTGATCATCCACATCAGCCAGGCCTCTCACTTGCAATTAGAGAGAGATTTTAATTGGAAATTGAATAGGAGTATCATCTAGAGAAAGGAGCCCTCGTGGCATAACGGTTAAGCACTCAGCTGCTAATCGAAAGGTTGTCAGTTCGAACCCACCCAGTTGGCTCCACGGGAGCAAGACCTGGCAATCTGCTTCCAAGAAGATTACAGCCAAGAAAACCCTATGGGGCAGTCCTACTCTGTTAAATGGTGTTGCTCTGAGTCAGAATCGATCTGAGAGTGCCCAACAATAACATCTTCTAGAGAAGGAGTCCTGGGTGGCACGAACAGCTACTAGCCAAAAGACTGGCAGTTGGAACCCACCAAGAGGTACCTCGGAAGACAAGCGATCTGCTTCCAAAAGGCCACAGCCTTGAAAACCCTATGGAGTGCAGTTCTACTCAGCACACATGGGGTCGCCATGAGTAGGAACTGACTGGACGGCAATGGGTTCCATTTTGATTTTCTAGAGAGAAGAATCTTCTAGAGAGTAGGGGTGGGGGCAGAGAATCAGGTTTTGAGGCTAAGTGGCCAAGGCCACCGTGGTCGGTAGCCTCTAAAATGGCTCCCAATGGTTTCCACCTCCTAGTATTCAAACCCTTCTGTAATCCCCTCGAGTGTGGGCTGAACCTAGTGACTCCCTTCTAATGAATAAAACCTACTGCTGTCCAGTCGATTCCAACAAACAGTGACTCTAAAGGACAGAGCAGAACTGTCTTCTTCCAAGGCACTTACTGCCACCTGGCAACCACTGGAGAACAGAGAGGGCATGTTAGACTCCATAGTGGCAATCGCCATGACGTAAGACAACACTCTGCCTCCACTGTGTATTTTGGCTCTGCTGTTGTTGTTGTTAGGTGCTGTCAAGTTGATTCGGAGTCATAGTGACCCTTTGTACAACAGAACTAAACACTGCCCTGTCCTGCGTCATCCTCACAATCATTGGTATGCTTGAGTCCATTGTTGCAACCACTCTGTCAATCATCTCATTGAGGGTCTTCCTCTTTTTCGCTGACCCTCTACTTTACCAAGCATGATGTCCAAGGACTGGTCCCTCCTGATAAATTAACTGAACTATGGACTTCAGTTAATAATAATAATGTGTTGATACTGGTTAAGAAGCCCTGGTAGCGCAGTGGTTAAGCGCTAGGCTGCTAACCAAAATGTCGGAGGTTCAAACCTACCAGCCACTCTGTGGGAGAAAGATGTGAAAATCTGCTTCCATAAAGATTTATAGCCTTAGAAACCCTATGGGGCAGCTCTACCTTGTCCTAGGGTTGCTGTAAGTCAGAATTGACTTGACGGCAATTTTTTTTTTTTAATTTTTTTCAAGATTGGTTCATCAATTGTAACAAATGCACCACACAAATGCAAGATGTTAATAATAGGAGGAACTGTGACAGGTATATGGGAAATCTCTACTTTCTACACAATTTTTCTGTAGGCCTAAAGCTGCCGTAAGAAAATTAAGTATATTAAAATATTATATATATAACAGAGTAAACAAGGTAAGGTCTTACGGGACTTATGAACTTAATGGTGGTCCAGTATAGATATAAAAAAATAACCTAGGTGTCTTCTGGAGATCCCTTTCCAATCTACGTACTATTTCATACAGGAGTTACACTCTAGAATTGGAGTGATTCGCTCATGGTATGCAGAACTAGAGCCTGGAACCAGTCAGCTATCTGGCTGCATGGCCCCTGGAGAATTACAGCAACTCTGCGATCCACACCTGTAAAAACGGAAGACGGCCAGACAGCTAAGAGTCTATGGAAAAATTAGTAAATTTCTTCTTATTTTTTATCAAAAGCAATTTTTGTTTCTTTTTCAGGAGATTTAGAAACATGGAAATGTGTATGTATACACAGTTGGAAAGTGTGTGTGTTATAGTTATTACAATACACAACTTGCCAATCTCCAGAGTGGTAAGTAGCCATTCAAATGCTGCATTTTGGGCAAAAAATGGCTCTGATGATGAAGATGCATAGGAAAAGTTTCCCTTAGGTTTGTGAATCCCTTTGGCTTTGCTTCAAACGGGAATATGTTGGTCTACCAAAAAAAAAAAAAAAAAAAAAACCATTGCCATCAAGTCGATTCTGACCCGTAGTGACTGAGCAGAACTGCTCCATAGGGTTTCCAAGGAGTGGCTGGTGGATTTGAACTGCTGACCTTTTGGTTAGCAGCCGTATCACATAACCACTGTGCCACCACGGCTCTAACACATCCAGGAAATCTTTTGGAGAACGTTACCACTGGTTAATACATCTCAGATGTCCCTGAAATACTTGCAGGACACATTGCTGCCACTCCTTCCAAAGACAGCCTCAGACTTTTTGGCTCCAATTCATCCTGCTGCCCATGAACTCAGAGACATTCTCTGCCAAATGACCCAAAATCCACTTACACAGAAGGCAGTTAAGCTAGTTCATGTCAAATATCAGCTTTAGGTTCCACTGTCCGAAAGGGAAGGGTTTCAATCCAAAGGACTTACTCTGCCTTTAACCTTCTGACTGAAACCCCTGAAAGGCTGCAGAGGTTGACACCGAGATTTCCCAGCACAGCAATCAGTTTTCACCACCAGGGGTTTGCTTTAGCAAGACTTCAGGCAAACTGACCTTACTATTATCTCTTGCAGTATGTGCAGCTGTTATTCCAAACGTTTTTACGCATGCAAATGACAACACCTCTTTGACTGATTCAAAGTCTATAATCTCCATGTAAGTGAGAGAAGATCAAGTTTTGGCCAGTGCCAAAGACGGACGTTTCACATCTGTCTCATTCGTTGCTCTCTCTCACAGCCCCCATTAAAGGCATCCTGAGAAATCACACTGTCTTTGACTTTCCGAGTCCTGATATGTGATATTCAGCTTTCTATACACACACCCCTTAAGTAAAATACAGCCCGATTTGAATATTAATACCCTACTGTTCCTTTTCAGGTTTTCAGTCTCAAAATAATGCAAACATCAAAGGTGGTTTTAGTCCATACATACAAAATGAACTGGGATTAAGTAAATTTACACAGCGAGCAATCTGAAAACGCAACGAGCCAGTCTCTCTGGCTATTCCTGGCACTGATAATATTCATTGCAGGTAGTCAATTTCCTCCCTCAGAAAATCTGTTTACGAAATGTCATTCTAGTCACCTACTGCTCCTTGGCATAGCTGTGAGTCCCAAGGGGTCCGCGTGTATGTGTCCATGCTCCTGTTTGAAGCGAGTGTTTCTCACATACAGAGCCAAGGCTGATCAACCGTGAATACTTTCTTTTTTTTTGACAAACGGTTATTGGAGCTTGAAATGGGAGAAGAGCAGAATCTGAAAGAAATGCTTTCAGATATGGATATGAGGAGCCTTCTCCTTCCCTCTGCCTTACCCCTCCCCACACGCTTCTCTCCAGTGTGAACTATTTCACACTAAAATATTAAACATTTAGTTTACAGCATTGATGTTCACATTTCGTAAGAACAGCTTCCAGAATACATGGTCAGTCAATAATAAGCTTCTTCTGAAGGAAGGACTAAATAAATTGGAATAAGGTGCATACACAGATCTAGGTTCCCCTTCATTATTGATTCTATCTTACTCTCCTGATGAACCAGTTCTTAATCTTTA
This sequence comes from Dugong dugon, assembly GCA_030035585.1. Taxonomy (NCBI): domain Eukaryota; kingdom Metazoa; phylum Chordata; class Mammalia; order Sirenia; family Dugongidae; genus Dugong; species Dugong dugon. The sequence continues at coordinate 72,935,206 of CM057479.1, forward strand.
AGGGAGGGCAGGCATAGTGGATGTATACTGCTTTTTATTGTGTTCCGTGGGTAATTACCTTCACTAGGATTTTGCCTTTCAAACTTTGAGGGCTTGGAAGCTGTTTGCACTCTCCTGCATCTACAGAGGACAGGTCCAGTTTGTCTCGGAATATTCCCTTCAGGTACTGAGCGATCTTCCGTTGCTGCTGGACACTGCAGTGATTCTCAATGGACAAAATAACCGGAAACCTGAGAAAACAGCAACACAGTCCAGAGGTATCGGGTAGAGGCAACTCACGGCGAGTTTTGAAAATTACTCTGCATTCATTGTGCTCTTCCACAATGCCTGACAGCATCTGTGATGGTGGCCACAATTAAATGCCTCTAAAATGAGAAAGATGAGAGATGCACTTATAAAACGCTCCTCTGAGCAAATATCCTTTGCTATGTACAATGGCTGAACAAAATACCACCCCATGTGGGAGGTCTTAGTCTAATATTTTATATGAGGAAAAAAAATAGTAAGGGCATTATGTATCTTTTAAAAGAAAAATTTAAAAGTGATAATAAGCCTAAAGAAAGAAAACTCATATAATGTAATTTTGACTTATTTATTCTGAAGTCTAGAAACATCTAAGGGACCACTGAATATCATTAGATGCACTTATTTACTCTAAAAAAAAAAAAAAAAACAGCCCTCAGCTTGAAAACTACCGTTGAGGAAATTTTGTGTTTTACAGCCCCTATATCAGGTATTTCAAATCCTTTTTATAAATGATACACTGATTTGTACTTTGAAAGAACAGTCAAGCATGCACACTATCAGCACTTCAGCTTCCGGGCTGAGAACGTGAAACTCACGTGAAATGGTTACCCAAAGGCAGCCTGAGGAATTGCCCAGCAAGGCAGAGAGGGAGCCAGGGCTGACTGCATGATTTTACTCCTCGTCTGTTTCTCCTCATAATAAGAAATTATTTCAAATTCAGGTTTATTGATTTTTTTTTTCCAGTTTTCCATGAGGTATCTTCAGAAGTAATAGGCAATGTATTTTTTTCCAGAGTATATATTACCAGTATTTAAATCGCTTAATATATCCACATAGAGAAGGAAATTCTATTTGTGGGCTTTTAAGACAAGCACAAGGTTCACAACTGAGCTATGACCTTCTGAAATTACTTTCTATTCTCATTACAAAACCTGATGCCTAAGGTAAAATCCGAGATGAACATTTGTGACTGAAGGTGGTTTGGTTACCTGACTACGGTCTCCCAGCTCATTGCATCTTCACACAGGTTTCACCCAGGAGTGTTGTAAAGACAGAGAACAACAACTAGCAACCCCAAGTTGTCCAGACAATCGCATCAGGGAGTTTTAACCATAAATTTGTAAATTATTGATCAGTTTATAAAAAGTCTGTTAGTGCCTGATGACGCTTGGTGTAAGGCAGTGCTTCTCAACGAGGGACCTGAGTAATCCAGGGGACACTAGGCAGTGTTTGGAGACATTTTTGGTTGTTACAGTGGGAGAGTGGGTATCTACAGGCATCTAATGGGTAGATGCTAATAACCATTCTACAACACACAGGACAGTCTCCCCACAACAAAGACTTACTGGCCCAAAAGTGCCAATGCTGAGAAACTCTGGTACAAAGATACAACTAGAGTTTGAGAAAGAAAAGACAAAGACTGAACTTTTGAAATGCACTGAACTAGCTTATTAACTGTTTAATTTGAAATGCCTCTCTCCTAAAGGTTCCCAAACTTATAGCAAGCACTATCAAGTCATTTGTGGTTGTTATATGCTACTGAGTCGGTTCCGACACACAGCGGACCTATAGGACAGAGCAGAGCTGCCCCATAGGGTTTCCAAGGAGCAGCTGGTGGATTTGAACTACCAACCTTTTGGTTAGCAGCCAAGCTCTTAACCACTGCACCACCAGGGCTCCATCAAGTCACTAGAGACTCCTAAAAAGTTCATAGTAGCAGGTTTTCTCATCAGCCTATTTCACAGACTGGAAAATAAATTACTTCTTCAACCTGGCTAAGACTAGTAGAAATGAGAGTAGGCAGAATTCAGTACTAGAGATTCTTCCATGGAAAACATGCCATAAACTAAACCTTCCGTACAGCAAGTGTTTCTCATTACAGCTGCATTTTAACTTCATAATTAGTTAATGAGAAGAATAAACATAATAAAAAAAAATTTAAAGGCTCCTAACTTTGACAAAACTAATATTAAACAACTGTAATTTCAATTCACTTCTTTAAATTCAAAATAATTTCTTGAATGCCTGGTATATTGTAGGCACCGTAGTAAGCATTAAATGAATAAGAAATGAATAAGACAAAGCCCCTCGTTTACAGTGAGTTCACGGTCTTTAAGACTTAAAAGAAGGCAAGTAAACCAGTAATATGCTACACGATATTACAGAAATAAGTTCAGGGCTCCAAGAACAGAGAAAAGGAGATATAAATCAGCTGGTGGTATCAGTAAGTTTGCCAGAGGGACAATGCTTAAACAGAGTTTTGTAAGATGAGCAGGAATTAGGTAGAATAATGAGGAAGGAGCTTCCAGGAAGAGAGAGCAGCGTGTGTGAGGACAAGGAGACGTGAAAGAGCAAGGCTCACGGGGGAAGCTAAAAGACAGCCATTGAAGGCAGAAGCCAAGTCTGTGTGGAGCAATGGTGGAAGATGACCCAGGAAGAGAAGGAAGAAGCCAGGCCTTGAAGGGTGTTGGAGGCCAAGTGGTAGATGAGCCAAACGGGAAGTGAAAACGGAGCAAAGGCAATAGGCAATGGAGTCAAAAGATGTTTAGGAATGAATTAGCAAGAAGAGGAGGAGTCTAGAATGACTCCCAGTTTCTGGCTGAAACCAAATGGTAGACAATGCTGCCCCTCACTAAAAGGAAACAGAGCGCAAGGAGGTTTGGTAGAGTGAGTTCAGTTTGGAGTGTAAGCTCCTTGACAGCAGGACTCTCATCTTTTGCTCAGTGCTGTGCTCCCTGCACCCATCACAGATGTCTGGCTAAGAGTTGTTGTTGTTACTTGCCATCAAGTCAATTCCAAGTCATGGCACCCCTACGTGTGCAGAGTAGAACTGCTCGGTGAGTTTTCAAGACTGTGACCTTTTGGAAGCAGATTGCCAGGTCTAGCTTCTGAAGTGGCCCTGGGTGGATTCGAACCACCAACCTTTCAGCTAGTAGTCAAGCGCTTAACCATTTATGCCACCCAGGGCATCTGGCTAGACACCATTAGATATCTATGGAAGGAGTAAATGAATGATGGTTGTTGGTTTAAGTACCTATGGGATATTCAGAGCAACTTTCACTGAAATTTTTTCCATGTAGGTCTGGAGCTTAGAAAAAAGTTCTGGGCATATAGTTAGACAAATATCCAAAATATAGTAGACCAATGGAAACATTAACTATTAAGACAGTGAAGAAATGGAATAGAAGACCACAGGTCAAATAAAGGAGAATGAGAAACAATGACAGCAATGGAGGAGAGAGTATTATGATGGAAGACAAGCAAGCAAGGAGATAGTCAACATTATCGAATGGCAAGGAGAGGTCAAGTAATACAAGGATGCCAGACACCTTGGTATATATAGGACATTCAGCAAGTCTGAAAACCCAGACAATATTTTCTTATTGTAATGCATTATCAGTAAATTATTTATCATGTATAGCTGCTGTGTTTCCAGACTTTATGGACACTTTGTACACCCTGAGCTTAGAAATTTAGAAGCCACTCTTTCTAAGGAGATTTTCAAGGAGTCATGGTGAGAGAGAATGCAATAAGGAATAAACGAAGCATGAGAAGGTACAAATAGGGAGCCCGTATTATTTGTTCATGATGTTTTGCTGGGAAGGAAGGAGACAAAGAGGTTAGCAGGAAGGGAGATGCATAGTCCAAGGAAGAGTGAGTGGTTCTGTAGTTGTGTGTGATCTAGCGATGTTCCATCTGTAGCCATAGAGTTAGCTCTGAGACGTTGCTATACTTACTCATTCTTCACAAAGGCATGCTTGTTGATGGTCTCCACCACATCTCTGAAGAGAATCTTTGAAGTGAGGGTATAACCATGGTGTACCACTGGCTCTCCATCTGGGCCATCCCAACAGTCAACTGCGAAAAACACAGCTTCATGTCAACAACCCCAAATCACCGGTGTTTACTAATTTTTCTGGAAATACCGCACACTTATTTTAAGTTATTCTTTGAGATTATAGCCATTATAATCATGATGACGATGTCAGAGAGAGAAATGTGTGCTCTGGCATATTCATTATTATAGTAAGAGAATTAAAGATAATAAATGGTTTGTTTTTGAGTGCGTATAGTTCGCAAACATGTCAAATTTATAAGTAGCCTAACATTTACCAAAAACCTTCTTTCAAAGTTGATCTAAATCCAATCAAGTGTGCCTGAGGACTTAGTGCTATATCTTAACAAATTGTTCCCCCAATTTTACTTCTTCAGATTACTAAGGTATTATTAAAGTTGGAGAGTCCTTCTCAGATCAATTACAGTTTTCATTACTGCTCACTTAAACTCATTATGTTCTATTAACTTATTTCTATTCTATCAATTTTAGTTATAAAAACAACATTGACTTCCTAAATTTGAATTCTCCTGCCCTGCCAAGACTTAACATAAATATGCGCCAATGATTTAATTATACAACCCTTGCTTTCCCCATCTATATAAGAATAATAGTACTTACATCATAAATTTGAGTGATGATTAAGTACATATAAAGTTGCTTAGAACACTGTCTGGCACCTAGTAACTATTGTTGCTCTTGATACTAATGATATTGTTATACATGCAGACAACCTCACTGCCTCCCAGCTGGAGAATGACCCACCTCCTCACCACCCTTCCTGACTTAGAATTTTCCTTCTCTTATTTTACATGCTGTTATTAGACAAATTCCTCAAAACACTGCTTTCATCATGTTGCCCCTTGGCTCAAAAGCCTACTCAGTGCATTACATAGTGTCCAGCACACAGTAGGCACTCAGTAGATGCTAAATGTATTAGCAAATTTCCTACAGAAGCATCTGACTTCTTCACATAAATGTCTCTATTTCTTGTGCCAGAGACTGGCTTGCCAATCAATGAGCCTACTTTCTCCTTGGCCCGGGCACACAACTAAACCACATTTCCCAGCCTCCCTTGCAGTAGGATGTGCCCAGTACCCAGTGAAATGTAGGCAGGAACCACATGCACCACCTCCAGATCTGGTCCATGAAAATCTGCCGTACATGGCCATCCATGCTCTTTTCTCTCTTCCTGTGACTTTAGAAGTCATGTGCTGAAGATGGCATGGCCACAAGACAGAAATACCTTAATCACTAAATCATTACTTGAAAGATTCACCCATTTTGAACTTCACATAAGCAAGAAATAAACTTCAGTTGTTTTAAGGACAGAGATCTTGAGGTTGTACTGTTAAGGAAACTGGTTTTGCCTTAATTAATACACCAGCTCTGACAAGTCCATCTTACTTTCCCCTACACCCACATGCACAGACTTACTCTTTCAGTTTAGCAAGTTTTCCCATATGAAATCTCAGCTCCATGCCTTTGCTTATTTCATTTTTGGTAAACTCAAAAGCCCCTTTTCACTTTCCTTATCTTAATCCCAACCGAGTCTAAGCTAGGAGCCCCCCATAGAACCTTGTCAGCTTGTGTGGTATCTCCCTTCCTCATGGCAGGGGTCAACAAGAGCCTAGCAGTTAACATAAATAAGGAAAACAACCCAGCAGAACATGCGTGTCTTCGTGTGATAAATACCTCTCACTGTCAATCAATCACTGCCAAATCATCTGAGAAAAGCCAAAAATCCTGTATTTTATTGCTGCGATTTTTCCCTATTTTTAAATATTGGCAATTAATTCACTCTTCAAAATACCATGTGGATCAAACATAAGCAAGTTTTCCAGGCTGCCTTTAGCCAACAGACTGTCAACTGTAAACTTCAGCCTTTTAAAGAGGACCACACCGTTCAGAAGGACATCTGTTCCTCTACTTCAAGTATGTTCCCATTTCGCCAACATTACAATCCTATAGGGTCACTATGAGTCGGAATTGACTCCACGGCAACAGGGTTGGTTTCCCGGTTGTCTTTTATAATCCTGTATCGGTGGCACAGAATGTGTTCGATAAACACGTACCGCTCAGAAGCACATTCCCTGCGTGTGTGCTTCGTATATCACCTCAGGAGACGACATCCCCATTTTCCTTCTAAAACTTTCAAAAAGTTCACCATAAACATAACGCTATCTGTATTAATAAACTAAATACTGGCTGTTCAAATATCACTTCCCAAATAATTGGAAAAGGTAGAAGGAAAAAGGTCTTTCAAGGTTACTGTCACAGGAATACTAGAAACAAAGTTTACGGATCCAGATGGTGTTGAGAAGACCAAAGGTCTTTGGGATACTATCCTACAGTGCCATACTGTTCCTCTAGGTGCACAAATGAGGTCGTATGTATCAAAGACATCTTCTCAGAAGAAAAGCTTCATCCATTTTCTTCCATGTACTTGACGTTTTTTAATTTGTCTCTGGACACAGGCATGGAAAGAATAAACAGATGTTTCAAAGACATATAACTTCAATCATTTCTACCCTGAGGCATAACAGGTTCCTCATAAATGACCTAAAATCTTTTTTAAAAAAATGCAAAGTAGAAAAGGCAGTGCCACATCTGACTTTATTATCATGTCCACACAAAAGTACTCTCAAAACTACATCAGCCAGGAAAGAAGGTGCTCTTTTGCTAATATTGATACGACAGGCTGAATATCTACAGTCCAACATGGTAGCTTCTAGGGTTCACTTTTCACTTCTGATTTCATCACTTATCTGTTTCATGAGGATCACAACACTCACAAACAGTACTATCATCTTAATGTGTGGCGTCTGTGGCCAGCTTCAAATGAGACTAAAGCTTCCTATGAGGAATAATACTGTACGGGATATGTTGGCAAGCTAGAAATCCCCTAACCAATTCCTATAGCCACAAAATAGCCAGGACTCCATGTTCAACTGCATCACCCATTACTAGCTGCCGTGGAGTCGACTCCAACTCATGGCAACCCCAAGTGACAGAGTAGAAATGTGCTCCATAGGGTTTTCAATGGCTGATTTTTTTGGAAGTAGATGACCGGACCTTTCTTCCAAGTTGCCTCCGGGTATTCTCGAACCTCCAAATTTTCTGTTAACAGCCAAGTGCCTTAACCGTTTGCTCTGTACAGGGGTTCATGTCACACATTAACCAACCAAACCCACTGCCATCGAGTCGAGTCTGACTCATAGCAACCCCATAGGACAGAGGAGAACTGCACCACAGGGTTTCCAAGGAGTGGCTGCTGGCTTGGAACTGCCGACCTTTTGGTCAGCAGCCTGAGCTCTTAACCACTGCACCACCAGGGCCCCCATGTGACACATTAGAGGCCCCCAAAAGCATTCTGACAGACTTAGTCAATTCTGAAGGCTGAGCAGCTAACTTGACAGCTTTTCATACTGGAACTCACAGACATTCCACTCGGACAGTACTCCCAGAGATAACATGAAAAATTGTAAACCAATTACAACCGCGATGTAACATCAGTTCCATAATGAGAGTGAAAATCCCCTGGACAGAACATCCATATTTCTTAACTCGGCCTGAAAATCAAGTGAATGACAGGCCATGTACGAAATGTTATCCGTTTGTTTTGCTGACAAGTCTACCTCATCAAAAAGACTTATTAGCCTTCTCCAAGACATCATATAGATACTGGCTGAAGGCATCACAGCCACTGAACTACTGGAGACGGAAAACCCATCATTATCAAAATAGAAGCTTGAAAGCAGAGAGATTCCTTAGGCCATAATACCAGGAAGAAACTGTCCAGAATCATTACTCTCCAACTCTAAACACCAAGCTTGGCAAAAGCTGCTTCAGAAAAATATCTGAGGGGTCTGAAAATTTCAATCCATGACATGTTACATTTCATAAATCAGTTTCTTTAAATCCTGTGGATGCAGCTGTTTAAAAACAAAAACTACTTCATCCGGACCCAAGGTGGCTAAAATATTCCAGGCATACACTGGTGTCTCCATGTCCAAGGTCCAAACCTGAACCAAGATCTTCAGATCACACTGCTAGAATTGGCTGGAGACCACAAAGGGTCATGTCACCAAAATCTAAGTCTTCAGGAACGTCTAAATATTTAGGTGGTTGTTGTTATTAGGTGCCATCGAGTCAGTTCTGACTCATAGCGACCCCATGCACAACAGAACGAAACACTGCCTGGTCCTGCGCCATCCTCCCAATCGTTGTTACGCTTGAGCCCACTGTTGCAGTCACTGTGTCAGTCCATCTCCTTGAGGGTCTTCCTCTTTTTTGCTGACCCTCTACTTTACCAAGCATGATGTCCTTCTCTAGGGACCAATCCCTCCCGATAACATGTCCAATGTATGTGAGACAAAGTCTCACCATCCTTGCTTTTAAGGAGGATTCTGGCTGTACTTCTTCCAAGAGAGATTTGTTGGTTCTTTTAGCAGTCCGTGGTACACTGAATATTCTTCACCAATACCACAATTCAAATGTGTCAATTCTTCTTCAGTCTTCCTTATTCATTGTCCAGCTTTTGCCTGTATATGAGGCAACTGAAAAAACCATGGCTTGGGTCAGGCGCACCTTAGCTAGGCCTAAATAAGAACCAAGCAAATTCTTCCTTTTAATGCCAACCTTCTCTTTGTGCTACGTACTTCACTTTCTACAGCCCTTCCTTATATGACCTGAAAGCCCTGATTCAGCCCCAGATAGGCAGATCATGTCATTCTATCCTTGTTCCTCCAAAGAGCACCCAGGCTTCCTGGACAACAGTGGAGTAGGGGAATCAGATCAACTGGCACTCAGATCCCAGCTTCCAAGCTTCCTTTGAGAACTTGAGCCCTTTATCTAACTCTGGATTGAAGTCTCCTCTAAAGTGGAGATTATCCCATTCCCCTTGGTGTTGTTCTAAGAATTAAATAAGCTCAAAGTTTATTAGTGGTTATCAGGGACAGGAGGGAGGGGAAAGGGGGGTTAACGGTGATGGAAATATCATGTTGATGAAGGGTAGGGTTGCACAGCCGATTATTGCATTTGCTGTCAATAACCTGTATACCTGTAAAAAGGTCAATCGGCAAAAGCTGTGTGATAGACATTTACAACAGTGACCAAAAAAAAAGAGTAGCTACTGAGGCTGCTTATACATAACCAAAAACCTCATGGGATTTGGTTCCTTCGTTTGGAAATTTCGGGTGATGGTTTCATGGGACTTCCCAGTTAATTGACCTAATAACATATTTAGTGCTTCTGTTCTACCTCTTAGTTTCATTGCATAGTGCCTGGGGTCTTAAAAGCATGCAAGCGGCTATCTAAGGCACAACAATTGGTCTCTGTTTGCCTGGGGCAGCCTCAGCAGCAACTCTTCTTTTTTTTTTTTTTTTTTTTGGTCATTGTAAATATATCTATCACACAACTTTTGCCAATTCAACTGTTTGCAGGTGTACAACTTTAAGGTTCTTTAAACCAAAATATCCCCTGAAGTCTTCTTAAAACCAAACGATAAACAAACCAAATAAAACCCGTTGCCATCGAGTTGACTCTGACTCAGGCAATCCTATAGGACAGAGAGTAGAACTGCTCCATAGGGTTTCCAAAGAGTGGCTGGTGGATTTGAACTGCCAACCTTTTGGTTAGCAGCCAACCTCTTAACCACTGTGCCACCGGCTCCAAACCAAACAGTAGTTTAGCTTAACTAGTAAAAAAAAAAAAAAAAAAGTCTGCCTTGAGCATTATGCTCTTTTAAGAACTATCTATATGGGATCGAAGGGACAATAGCAACTCAAAAGTTTACTATATTTTTACGCAAATAATACGTACCTTCTACATTTATTTGCCAACTGAGTCCTCCTTCCATGAGACATTTTCATATGTGCCACTATGCCAACTTTTTTTTACATGTTTTTGTAAAAATAAAAAGTTAGCATAGCATGCTTACAAAAATACCTCATGGTAAACAGATGTAGAAGGCACAAGTTATTTGCGTAAAAATATGGTACATAGGAACCTTAAGGGGCAGTGATGTTATGTTAATGGGGGAAGAACAACTCAGGAGGGTGAGAATGGTTGCACAACTTGAAGAATGTAATCAATGTCACTGAATTGTACACGTAGAAATGGTTGACTTGGTGTCTGTATATTCTCAACAACAACGAAATTTAAAAAAAAAGAAAGAAAGAATTAAATGAGATCACCTACAGAAAGTACTCAGCCCAGATCAGGCATACAAAAGGGATCGATATAATGAATGTTCCTTTCTTCATTACATCCAAAGCCAAGGTGACAACTGCAATTTCAAACAGGAAATAGAACAAGTACAAGGCTGACTAAGTCTCCCAGAAAATACAATTTTTCTCTTCAAAAAAGCCTTTCAGAAATAGTATCTCGACTTTCACCATCTGGTCAAGGATTATTCTAATAGTGGGAACTTCAAGCCAAATAACAGGGGAGGAATTTGCTGATGTAAACTGGTAAGGGAGATATTTGAGAGTACGTGAGACACCTTGCCTGTGCATATTCTCAGCTTATGTCAAGCTGGAGCTGGCAGCCTTTTAGACATAGTCAAGTAGCTTCCTTCTAACACTTTGGTGACTGGCAGACCGGAAGAAAGAATGTACAAGAGAAGGCCTGTGTTCAATATCCTCTACTCTACATAATTTCTAAAAGCTCCCTTCTTTAAATTATAAGACCCCCAAGAAAGCAAAGACTAAAGATCATTTGCACCTTATTGCAAAATATTTTCATCAGAGAGCTTTCCTTCTTACTAACCCCACACAAAGCTGGTGGATTAGAAGGTTTGATTCAGTTAAAGGAGTTGCTCGTGGGAACATGGTCAGGTTTGTGTAGGATACTGATCTGGGGCAAGTAAACACAAAAAGAGGAGACTGTGTCTCTGAAGCAACTGAAAAGCAGAAGAAATAAAGTCTGGGAGACACAAATAAGAAAACTGCAAAACTGTCTAGAGTTGACTGTCACTTCAAGGAGTCAATAAAAGTCAACTTCCATCCTTGGCCTCCAGAAAATGTCTCCATTTAAAATGATGGGCAACCATCAGCATGAATCCAATGAGGCATCTCACTGCATGCTAGACATGTAAAATGTGTTGAGTGCTGAGTGAACAAAGGGCTGAATAATGGCTGAAAGCAGACTGTCTCCTCGAGACCTTTTGTTGCTTGAAAGGTTTTACTTTATGTTAATCTTTTATAAGCATCTTCATTATTCACTTGTTGAAAGCCACTCAATTATCAGTCACAATTGTCATGATGTGTTACCTGCATCTACTACAAAAACACTGTGGGTCTTTAAACGTAAATTTCCAGAGAGCTTATTTTGTAGTGTTTCTAACGGCTCTTTATGCAGATAGTTTTTACTCCTGCCCATTTTTAAAATATGATCATTTACCTTTATAACTTTTACTGTCACTTCTGTAGCAGAAAAATACATCAAGCCAGAAACTATCTGACAAAGAACACCCCATTCAGTTACCAACCTTACCTCTTCACCCTACTGCTTTATCCTACCTAACCACCTCTAGGACAACCTGTTATCCCACTGCGGACACCCTGTACGTCCCCACGAGAAAACAATTCCCCTGTGCTCCATGGAATTCCCAATCCAGCAAAACAAACTTCTTTTTACCTTCAGACTCTTTTTGGAATTCTCCCTCAGCCTCCTTATTGAGGCTAAACATCAGCTCACCTTGGAGGATACTACTTCTTTTCTCCAGATGCTCTTTTGTACAAATGAAAGAACCAGGAGGCATTATTGAGGCTCTTATTGATACTTACTTTTAAATATGATAGAGTCACTATGAGTTGGAATCGACTCGACGGCAATAGGTTTTTTTTTTAAAATAATTGTTCTTCTATACTCATAAAAAACTCCCTCTCTTTTGAAGCCCACTTTATCGAACTCTGTTGTTTTTGTTAGGTGGCGTCGAGTCGGTTATGAGTCATAGTGACCCCCTGTACAACAGAACAAAACACGGCCCAGTCCTGTGCCATCCTCACAATCATCCCTATGTTTGAGCCCATTGTTGCAGCGACTGTATCAGTCCATCTTATCTAGGGTCTTCCTCTTTTTTGCTAACCCTCTACTTTACCAAGCATGATGTCCTTCTCCAGGGACTGGTCCCTCCTGATACCATGTCCAAAGTATCTGAGATGACGTCTCGTCATCCTTGCTTCTAAGGAGCATTCTGGCTGTACTTCTTCCAAGACAAATTTATTCATTCTTCTGGCAGTCCATGGTAGAGTCAATATTCTTTGTCAACACCATGACTCAAAGGCATCAATTCCAACTCTACCTTTCTGGTATCTTCCAAGTGCCTTTTCCCATAGCTTTCTTTTTGTACTCAAGTATCTGGTATGGTTTTTAATCTCCAGCCTAATGCCCCAGCATCCTTTATGAGTTAAATGTCCATGTGGACGATCTACTCAGCCCCTTATTCTTGACTCCTCAATACCAGTGATCTCTTCCTTCACTCTATTTCAATCATGGTCACTCATGACACACCTTGGATATTGTAACTGCATCCAAAATCCCACCTACCAATGACAACTTCCCATCCTTGTTTTGTGTGAATGTGATGACAGCTCCCCACATTTTTCTGTTTGAGTCTTCTAGTCTCTTAACCTCATTTTGTGACCCCTTATTCACCTCACTTCCTTTCCTATACCTGATCTCCATTGTCAATTAAACGAGCCCAAACCAACATCTTAAAGATATTTAAAACAACTGTATTAGCTTCCTGGGGCTGCCGTAACTAACTACAGCAAACTTGGTGCCTTAAAACCACAGTAAACTAGTATCTCACAGTTCTGGGGTCTAGAAGCCGGAATCTGGCAGGGATGTACTCCCTCTGGGGCTCTAGAGGGAAATCACTTCTTTGTATCTTCCAGTGTCTATTGGCCATCAACATTCTTTGGTGTCCTTGGCTTGTGGCCATATCACTCCAACCTCTTCTGTCTTCATATTGCCTTCTCCTCCATGTCTGTGTCTTCCCCTCTTCTCTTATAAGGACACCTGTCATTTGGATTTAGGGCCCATCTGGGGAATCCAGGATGCTCTCGTTTCAAGATCCTTAACTTAATTACATCTGCAAAAACCCTCTTCCCAAATAAGGTAACATTCACAGTTCCAGGAATTTGGATGTGAACATATCTTATTTGTGGGGGTGGGGGAGGCCAGCATTCAACGCATTACAACGTCCTAGAAATCCAGAGCCTTGGATCAATTATACAGTCTGTCTTCCCTGTGCCTACAACTAAGCAGATGTGTCCTGGTGGGGTGGGGGTGGGCGTAGGGCTGTCTAAACATGCACATCTGCATCCCTACCGACTGATTTTTTAAATTAGCTGGCCTGCCCCCAGCTTATTTTGTCAACACCTTTCCTATTCCTTGATGGCTTTTTCGAACATTTGCTGATTCTCTTACACCCCTAACCAACCTCTACCACTTCACATTGGTGGTGGTGCTTCTCCTGCTTCCCGGAGAAAACAAGGGTCATCAGGCATCTTCTCCCCTTGCCTTCCTCCACTCAAAAAACAAACCAGCAATCTTCATTTCCCCTTCTTCTAGGTCGCAAAACTGCCCACCCAACTCTGTCATCAAGTGCCTCTTCTCCACTAATTCCTTCCTCTAGGGTGAAGAACTGTGGTGCAGTGGTTAGGAGCTTGGCTGCTAATCAGAAGGTTGCCAGTTCAAATCCACCAGCCTCTCCCTGGAAACCCTATGGGGCAGTTCTACTCTGTCCCGTAGGGTCACTATGAGTTGAAATAGACTTGAGGGCAATGGGTTAGGGTGGAGAAACACCCAGTCACCAACGCAAAGCAGCTTAGCTACTGCTGCCTTCCCACTAAAATGCCACTGGAACTACACATCAGAAGTCACCGATAACCCCTAGCCCTCAAACGCAACCACACTGGATGCTTAGTCTTTATTTCAGGAGCAGGATACGAGTTCTGATTAGTGTGAATAGAGTTTAGGAGTCCCCAGGACTTATCCTAGATTTGACTGCCTCACTAAAGGATGTATTTACCAGTATGTACTGGTGCTCTGACACAGGGCACGTACCTTCCACACAGCGACAGCCCTCCTGAAGCACCCGAGCATACATATCCACTTTGGACTGAGAGAGGAGCTGGTCCCCAGTCAGGTAGGTATTGTGAGAGGAAGCAATGTAGTAATTGCAGAGGGGTTGATCCATGTCTTGATATACTTCATGGTGTGATGGGTTAAATACGTCACAAGCTGGACTACGCATGAAGTTCGTGAAGCCTTTGGAAAAATGAGAGAAAAGAGTCAAGTACTCCAGCTTTCTAAGCATATGTGCTTCATTGGCTGTAAAAGAGACAAAAGAGGACAAAGCATGTTCAAAGTGATTATATTATTGACACTTACAGAGGCCTTTGAGGGGAAAAACTGAGGCACCCAGAGATTTGCTTCAGGTCAAACAGACAGTGTCAGAGAACTGGAATATTATTTTGGGGAGTAGCAGTTTAAACACAACCTCGACAAAAATAAATTGACTTTGTAAGAATTTTGATTGGGTAGGGGAAGGGCGTTCAAGGCAAAGACATTCAGTCGCTACTGAACTCCAGCTTTGGTTATGCAATGTGACTTCATGGGTGACTGACGCAGTGTTAAGGTCATGTTTATACAAAATGTACACAGATCAACCAGCAATTTGGTAAGTTAGTACAGTGATTTGAGAAACAGTATTGCCAGTGCGATAGTTGGGATAGCAGGTGAAAAGTCGGGCCCAGCCTAAACTCAGGTTGTGGTTATTTGACTATGAAATTCATTTGGGAAGTTGCTGCTAATGGCCAGCACACCCCGTAACTTTGAAATAGGGCTTAAAGATTGTGTAGAAAACCTTGCCATTTTTTTCTACAATCTTCCAAAACATAATGCCTAGGGTAAGAGGCATTCTTTAAGGTATGAATAAATGCATGAATGGCCTACAATAGCTATGTAGAATGATTATTAGGGTAAATTGCTTCAAGTCTTCAAGAATTATGTGGTCAGACTGTATCTGTAAATATCCTCTAAGTCTCTGGAAAGTCTCTTCCTTCCCAACTCTATGCCCATAATTTAGGAACCATGCTCAGTGTTGTATTTTGGGGCCCCACCAGAGAAAAGTTTCATTTCTTAGGACAGAAAATGCCCCGATGAGTTTGTTGTCTTCTCTGGTTGTTTTAAAATGGTTTTTAATGATTTAAGATTTTAAATTATCCCTGTTCATCTTAATTACCCTCCACCCCAGAAAGTAAAGACATGGAATCAAAGCCCCCTTGTCCACCCGTAGTCTGGGGACAGAAGAGAATAGGAAGCCAGCAATTATAAATGGTAAGAAAAACAATGACTTTAGATGTCCTTTGGAAAGCTGGGTTCCCCAATAGTCCTTCATTAAGATGATCTGTTCTGCCTGGGAGATTCTCATCTTGAGTAGCAACCTGAAATTTATTTCCCTACATATTTTAAATATACATAACTTATAAATACACATAACTATATTCATACCATATTATTTATGTACAAGATCCTAGGGGCTAGACTATGGGTGCATGAGTATCGGTAAATGATTTAACTTCTTTGAGTCTCATTTTCCTCAACTATAAAATGACGTGGTTATATTAAACGACCTTTGTATTCCAACAACCTTTCAAATGCTACAAACTACTAGAAGTCAGTTGCTAAAATTTTTAGAAAAACACATTTACTTTCAAATCAAGGAGCCCTGGTGGTGGTGCAACAGTTAATTGCTCAGCTGTTAACTGAAATATTGGCGGTTTGAACCCACCCAGCAGCTCCACAGGAGAAAGACCCTGCAATTTGCTTCTGTAGAGATTAACTAAAAAATCCCAAATCTATTGCCATCGAGTCTATTCCAACTCATAGTGACCCTACAGGACAGAGTAGAACTGCTTCATGGGGTTTCCAAGGTTGTAAATCTTTATGGAAGTATACTGCCACTTCTTTCTCCCATGGAGCAATTGGTGGGTTTGAACCGCTGACCTTTCGGTTAGCAGCCGAGCCCTCAACCACTGCATCATGAGGGCTGCTCTGTAAAGATTACAGCCTAGGAAACCCTGTGGGGCAGTTCTACCGTGACATGGGGTCTTTATGAGTCAAAAATCAACTCGACAGCACTCAACAACAACAATTTTCAAGAAATTAGTTTCTCAAATTACTTATTTTAGAACTGAATTTCTATTCATACAAACTTTGCTGGAACTTAGTAGAACTGAATTGAGAAATTAAGAATATTAATATTTTACCTTCTATGCCAAGAACATTTTTTGCCTTATTTTCTTCTGAAACTTCAAACTTCCTTATGATGTCAAGACAATAGTCTGCGGTCACATTATTCATCTAAAGAAAACAGAGCATTAGCACAGTACCAGCAATGTTTCTATTAGCCAATCATTTCATTGACTTTATTTTTAGCACATTTTTTCTTCTTTTAAAGATAGTGTGGTGTCATATTACGGCAAGATTCCTGGATCTGGGGTGCTGCATTGAAAGTTAGCTTTACCTCAAACTGCAGGCATAACCTCTCCTTGCTTCACAGCATTCCCTACATCAGTTGGCCTAGAGGATATCTGAATTTCTCCCCCTCTGGAACACATTCAAAAATGTATCTGAGTAACACATACAATTGTACATACTTGTCTGTGTGACAGATACAACGATAATGAATACTCTCCTGAAACCAGAGCTCACATCTTCAGTTTTGTCAAGAGATATGTGTGCCAGCTTAAGAGAAACAAAGCCGGTGGTACTCCACACTGAAAAGACACGTACTGATCTTGGAAGCACTCTTGATACAGCGCTAAGTGGTCCAATGCACAGTGTATGAGGTAACTATTTACAGGTCTTTTATCTTTGGAAACATGATCGTGATCTCAGTCTTCCTATGCATCTTTCCTATTTAATCAGTGAAAACAGCCCTTCAATTACTAGATAAATGTTCTCCATAAAGTAATAAAATTAGTAAAATAAAATCAATACAAATCCATTGCCAGAAAACCCACTCACTCTATAGCTAGTAGCTACATGTCAAATTAATGTTTCCTATGCAAATGCTGGAGTGTGTTGATCATAAATACGTTTAGAAAGAAAATTTCCTATTAAAGCAGAATACTTCTAGATAAATTCACCTGTGTGTCTACAGATCTCTAGATCCCTCCACTGAATCACCGAGAGCAGTCTACCACGCGACGAAGTGTGTTCAACTTCATGTCATAGTTATCTTTACATATGTCTAGTCACTTCTGCTAGCCATAAATTCTTAGATCTACTTCTTATTTGCTGCCTAGTATGTTACTCTATAGAACTGATATGTATCATGGACATGTGTCACATGTCTGTTACATATAAGTAGAGAAGTTCGTACGGGATTTTTAACATTAACATTAAATGTCAATGAGAACCACATATTCAGTAAGTATCTTAGGCGGTCCATGAGCTACAAGGAGAAAGGGTCAACTCCATATTCTCAGCTAGAATACCCAATGGCATGGACAGGGTGCCTAATATAGAAGGTGTAAAAGAAATTCAGACACAGAATTGAAGGAGCTGGAGTTTAGAACAGTAGAGTGGAATGAGGTCCTATTTGTTGATAAATATGATTCAACATTTTTGAAGAACCAGCCACATAAAAAATGACACCACTGACCCAGTTATAAACAGTACTTTAATACGGCAACAGTTTTCAAAAACAAAAATCCATATAAGAATACACCAAGGCCTAGCTAAATGTGATATTGTAGAAATACCTAAAAACCGTAAAACAAAGAACTCCATCCTGTAAAGAGCAAGGGAACAACTGTGGCCCAAGGTCATGGACGGCGCTTTGATATTGCTTGTTATACACAACGACATGGCAGAGGTGGGCCCTAACAGGTTACCTGCGGTCACTTCCATTCACGGTGGAGTTACTACTAACTATTCGTTGATTTTGGCCAATCTTAGGAGTGCTAACTGATAATTTAAAAATAAAACGAATTTCATTTTCCGACTTTCATTAATTTCCTCAAAATATCCAGAATTACTAGAGCTAGATCACAAATGTAAAAGTAAAAATGTAATTTTTCACAGTTGGCTATTTCCAGGTCTTTTACCTTGTCAAATTACTTCTAGACCAGCAGTTATCCCAAATGTAGGAACTATACTCTGATGGCAAGCTCAAAATAAAGCAACAAAAACACAGTGTCTACGAAACATACTGAGTAGTGAACAATGGGAATGTTTGTCATCAATGACATCATAACATTGCAAGGATTTAAAACGTTTTATTCTAAAACGTATGCTAGAAGCAACCCCAAAGTCTAACCTGGCGGGAAAACATAAACAAATACAAATAAAGATCAAAGCTCCATGATCTCAGTTCTCCACATTCAGAGATATGGTCAACCGTAGGAAGCAAACCAAAGCCATCCAAGGCCACAGCAGCCTTGGCACCCTGAGGTAAAGTGAGTTCCTTCCTGTGGCCTTCTGCCTTGGTTCCTTGGAAAAACAGCTTAAAGAGACTTTGCCCCTAAGCCCTGAGGAGTTAGCTTTGCCCTAGCTTTCTACCCCAAAGGGTTTGTTACTTTTGTCCAGGTTGATTGCATTTCCTGGGTGAGCTGTGAACAATCTGTGGTTTGGTACTTTTTGTTCGGCCCCGGGCTACAGCCTGCCCTGTGATTGGTATGCACCTTTCAGGCGTCGGCCAACATATTATGCAAATGAAGTGAATATAGACTATGCAAATGAGGGTACTAGCCTACTATGCAAATGACATATCTGCCACCTTCCAAGACACAGGATTAGTCAGTTTGTAGCCCTAGTAGGCAGCAGGAGAGGGGGCATTCCTTGATATTGACAAGCAGTTTGTGTATATATGCAGCCAACCCCACAGAGGTTTTTCAGACAGAAGCAGAAGAAATAAGACAGAAGGAGCCCAGAGAGAGGGGGCAAGGAACCTCCTAAAAGAGCTGTGACAGATCAAAGGCTGTGACACTGGAGACAGTGACAGGCCCGGAAGAGGCCCTGCAGCAGTCGGTGGTGACAGACGGCAGGGCCAAGAGGAGCCTGTCCTCGGGGGCTGAGAGGAGCCTGTTCTCAGGGGGCTTAGAGGAGGCCTGAGCACCTGAGAGGAGGCATGCATGGGAGACAGAAGGGCCTGCTTGCTTGCGAACCGAAGAGGAGCTGAGAGCTGAGAGCTCTCCCCTTCAGGGGAGCCTTCCAGGCTTTGCCTACATGCTGCCGGATCGTGATCCCGAGTTGTACCCTGTTACTTCCTTAATAAACCACTTAACTGTAAGTACAGTTTGTGCATTCCGCGTGGCCACTGCAATGGATTATCAAACCCAGCAGAGAAGTAGACAGTGCTGCGGGAGGGATGGCTGGTGTCGGAACCGGTAAAAGGTTGGAGAGAGGGGGCCTGTCTGACCACCTCATAGGAATCTACTTGGGCTGACCTTGGGTCTCATGATCCCCCTCGAAGTTAGGAAAGGTTCTGACGCTACAACTCACAAACCATCCTACACACCCCTAAGACGAAAAACGTCTCTGTGAGTTCTCAGAATTCTCCATCACACATTACTTCTCAGTTTAACTTTTCAAAACCCTATGTGTCACTGTGCAGTCTATTCCCTGCTTAGCTCTCTGCACTGTCCCGTCCAGCCCCCCATCCATTCAAGAACACGAAGGTTAGAAAACCAGTTGCCATCCAATGGGCTCTGAATCATGGAGACCCAATGTGTATCAGGATAGAACTGTGCTCCAAAGGGTTTTCAATGGCTGACTTTTGAGAAGTAGATTGCAAGACCTTTCTCCCGAAGCACCCTGGTTGAATTCAAACCACCAACCGTTCGGTTAATAGCCAAATGCGTTCCAACATTTACACCATCCAGGGACTCCACACAAAGGTTAGCAAGAGAAAAAGAGAAATAAAAAGCTAGGTGAGGCAGCTAGCGTAACATTGAACTCTGGAGCTAGACTGCTTGTGTTCAAATCCCAGCTCATGTTATAAACAATGCGATCTTCAACAAGTCGCTTAACCTCTCTGTGGCTACTTGAAAGGGAAGGAGAGAGGATTAAATGAATCAACATCCATAAGAACAATGTGCGGCACCAAAAAGGCAGTGTATGCTATATTATTGAGTCAGTTTCAAGGTTACTGTAGGAACGTTGGGAGCCCTGGTGGCTGGGCTGCTAACCAAAAGGTCAGCAGTTCAAATCCACCCACCACTCCCTGGAAACCTTATGGGGCAACTCTACTCTGTCCTTACAGGGTCGCTATGAGTTGGAATAGACTTGACGGCAATGGGTGTGGTTTTTGTTAGTAAATGAACATTATATACCGTCACTGGGGAAAGTGAAACTCCTCAGGAATAATTTGTTTAATTAGCTACATACATAGTGGGTGTCATATTTTGATCCAAAATCCACTGAGCCCCACAATCTAACAGCGACATTTAAAAAATACTAGTGAATAATGATAGACGAAGCTAACCTTGTGAGAAAGTATTTCATATTTCAGTTACACTTCTCAAGGATCCCATCATCTCTAAAGCTCGAGTCTCATGTTTTAGGGAAATCTAACTTCTAAACAGTTTATTTAATTGCATTTAAATATGTTGCAGGGGAAAGCAGCTCTGGTACAGTACAGGACCTTTTTTTTAACAATTTGAAAGAGCACACGCTGTTGTTTCTTTTTCCAAACTAGTTACATAATGACTGATGTATCCTTTGAGTAAATATTATCATCGTACTCCCATCGGAGATCCACATTACCAGACACTACCCGAAGACACCATAAATAAATGAAACCATGCTCCAAGGAACTGTACCAACCCTGGCAGGCTTTGAGCAGCCCATAATCTGCTATAGCTTTGAAGATTTATCACATGCAATCTGAAACATAAATAACTGCTCACAAAATAAAACTGATGAAAATTTTATATGCCATGGGAAGACAGAGTTCCCACTGCAGCGATTCAATTTACTAGGCTGTTGGTTCAGAGACGCAGAGAAATTGACCGGACTCAGCTATTCCACCAGGAGCCCGTCAATCTAAACTAAATGCTGACATTGTGGAATGGAGCTAAGAACAAACGAGGGGAAAACATGTTTCTAGCTCAAGATACGAACAAAACGTATTAATAAAAAGCATCCTATTTGACACTGAATTGGCAAAAATCTGAGTAGCCATTCCAGGAAGGTCATGAATTTATGGGTACGATGTAAGAATTAATAAGCAGAAAAAAAATCACTTTCTACCAAAATTCAGGTATTAAGTACTGACTCTTAATAAGGCGAAATCTCATGACAATGAGAACTGAAATGCAAAAGTCAATCAGCTCCCCTTCTTCCTCCATCTCCTGTTCTCATTAAATAAACCTGGGATGGTGAATTTTATGTGTCTACTTGGCTAGGCTATGGCACCCAGTTGTTTGGTTAAACACTAGTCTAGATGTTACTGTGAAGGTATTTACATGAGATTAACGTTTACAAGGAGGCCTGGTGGTGCAGTGGTTAAGAGCTCTGCCGCTAAAAAAGGCCTGCAGTTCAAATCCACCAGCCGCTCCTTGGAAACCCTATGGGGCAGTTCTACTCTGTCCTATAGGGTCGCTGAGAGTCAGAATCAACGTGAAGGCAACGGGTTAACATTTACAATCAGTTCGCCTGAAGTAGGTGGCGCAGTGTTTAAGAGTTTGGCAGCTAACCAAAAAAGGTCAGCGGTTCGAATCTATCAGCCAGTCCTTGGAAACCCTATGAGGCAGTTCTACTCTGCCCTATAGGATCGCTATGAGTCGGAATCAACTCAGTGAGTTTGCTTTGGTTTTGGATTGAAGTCAAGCAGATAAACCTCCACAATGCGGGTGGGCCTCATCCAATCATTTGAAATCCTTAAGAACAACAACGCATGTTTCCTGAGGAAGAAGGAATTCTGCCTCAGGACTGTAACATAGATATCCTGCCGAAGATTGCAGTCCATCTCCTGGCCTAAGGATTCTATGTTAGCTTAGCAGTTTGTACTACGTACAATGTTGCAGTGGGTAATTGGCTGACGGGATCACCCTCACATGTTCACCTGCAGATGTTCAAAGATCAGATTTATAAAGACACTAGTAATAAATGGCAATAATAATGAAAACTAAAAAAAGTTATTCAACTTATGTCAGTTGGAAAGTTGGAGACTACCTTTGTATGTGTGTGTGCGTACATATTCCCGTTGCCATCAAGTCAATTCCGACTCATAGAAACCTTCTAGGAAAGAGTAGAACTACCCTACAGGGTTTCCAAGGCTGTAATCTTTACAGAAGCAGACTGCCACATCTTTCTCCTATGGAGCGGCTGGTGGGTTCAAACTGCTGACCTTTTGGTTAGCAGCTGAGCATTTTAACCACTGCACCACCAGGACTCTCTCTACATATACATGCACACGTGTGTGTGTAAACATATGTATTTATATACACATACATACATAGTTATATACACGTGCATATATATTTGTATACACATACACATACATATATATTTATATACAAATACGTATATATCTCTATACACATACATACATATTTCTATACATGTACACATATATTTATATACACATACATATATTTGTGTATACATACATATATATTTGTATACACATACGTATTTATATACACATACATGCACATTTATATACACATATTTATAAACACATACATTTATATTTGTATACACAGAAATATTTATATACACATACACATACATAGTTATATACATACACATACATATATTTATATACACATATATATTTATATACACATACATATTTATATACATATACATATATTTATATTTGTATATATATATGTTTATAGATACAGGTTCTATTTCTTTGGAGCATCCTGAGTAACACACCTTCTCACAGCAAAATACTGCATCTTACACAGTTGATCTTTTCAGACCTCACTGGTAAAATTACAGTGAGATTTTACTATCAGGATGAAGGTTCAGCGTAGGTTAATGCTCTTTATTGTCCTTTTTCTTTCTCCTCGGTTTGACTTCCTACTGAACACAGGTAACAGGGTGAACCAGAGACAGTCTCTCCCTGCTCTGCCCCTACTTCCCATGGAGTTCATTTGAAAGGTTTTGTTTGCTATCAAATATCTGAGCCAGTTGCTGCCGCTAACACTGAGGATTGTTCCTTCTATTGGTGCTAAAAGAACGTAATGTAAGACCTGATTTATTTCAGTAATAATTGTTCACATTTATATAATGCTATGCCATTTATAAGGTGCTTTTATATACAAAATCTTACACAGTTCTTACAACAGTCTTGTAAACCAGGTATTACTATTCCCATTTTATAGCTAGAAAAACTGACGATAAGAAAGGTTAAATATCTCCACCAAAGCCACAGAACCAGTAAGGGGCAGAACCAAGGTTCCAACTTGAACCTTCTAACTTCAAGTCCAAAGCCTTTTCTTTCTGACATTATATCTACTTTCTGTTTTTCTTTGTTTCTACTGTAAAATAGAGTGGCTTACTTTCAAAACTGATTAGGTCTTTCAGTATAACTGAAACTCCTGAATCTTTTCTTAACTTCGGAAATTTCGGTAACTTTCAAATCAATGATTACATGTTGACACCTTTATTCTTCCAGATTGGACTCCATTCTCTGATTCCTAACTTCATCTGGAAGAGACTCACTGGACCTCACACTGAAGGTTGATCCACTTCAGATGAATTAGGTGTAGGAAGCAGAGTCAAGCATCCGCACAATACCCATAATTCTGACACTAAACTTTGATCCCCAGATTTCATGTAAGTTTTCTAGCAAAGCTTCCCCAGTGAGCGCAAATTTCAAAACAAAGTTGGGGTAAGTAACTGTATTTTTTATGGCTGTGATTCCCCATACACACCAAACACAGAACTAAAGAATAATTTGCAAAGAATTTTAACATAGCTGGTCTTTAATTTGTTTTTATCAAAGTAGCACATGCATAATTAAAGAAGTCAAATTAAACTAAGATGCTTATAACCCAAAGCAGAAGTCCTCCTCCTATTCCCAGAATCACACCCTAAAGGCAGTAATGCCAACATTTTTAGACATTTCTTTTGAAATGGATCTTTACGTTCCTAATTATTACTTTTATGCCACTATTTTGTGTTTTATACACTTTAAACATTATCTATGACTTCTTAATGTTAGATAAAGATTCAGATTAGGGGCCAGCAAAATTAACTTTGCCTCTATCCATTCTCCCACTATATCATCATTCTTATTAAATAAATATTCAATGTTTAAATTACTCTGACTATGCAAATGTTGAATACTGCTGAGTCTATGTAAACTAATAATTGAGTTTCCTTCCTCAGGAAACAATTTTTCTAATCGTTAATTGCTGCAATTACCATTCATTTGGTTAATTTTTAACGAGCTTATGATCAATTTTTCCCAATGATTTTAATGCTCTCTCGGTATTATTTTCCATATGATCAAAGGCAGCAGATTATCCGTGAATTTCCTTTATTTCCCCTATACAGGTTCTCCCTCTTCCAGGCTGGCTGGGTTCTAGAACTGCTACTGAGCTTTTGTGGTGACTTCATTCTGTCACTCTCTTGAAAGAGTATCCAGGAAGTAAATCGTTTACTTCTTGCACGTGTTTTGTATGTGCTTGTGTGTGGGCTGTTTATTCTACATATAGATTTAGTAGACAGTTCAGTCAGGTAGAAAATTCTAGGTTGGAAATCACTGCTCTGGTGATTTTTGGCTTCCAGAGTTGCTCTTGAGAAACGTGATGTCATTCCGGCTCTAATCCTTTCCACAAGACCTGTTTTTCGTTTGTTCATTTCTTTAATTTTCTGTTTTTCCTTCTGTAAGCTTTTTGGGTTTCACTTTACCCTAGTATTGTGAAATTTTACTATTATTTGCCTTGATGTGGCTCTTTTTACATTGACTGTTCTTGGCATTCAGTAGACCCTGCCAACCTAGAGATTCCTATCTTTTGGTGTTAGTAATTCTTTGTGATATTGATTTGATATAGATAAATGTATTTGATATCAATAAAATTTCAGTAAACATATTTGATATGAATAAAACTTCCCTTCTACTTTTTCTCATCTTTTTCTACAGCTCTTATTATTCGGATAGTGGGCTTCTTAGATCAATCCAGTCATCTCCTCCCCTTTTCTATTTTTTATTTCCTTGTTTTATTATTTCTGCTTTCCGGACAATTTTCTCAACTTAATCATCTAAGGCTTCTTTTGAATTTTCTTCTTTGCTTTCTTACTTTAATTTCCAAAAACTCCTTTCTACCTTCGGAATCTCTTTTAGCATCTTGTTCTTGCTACATGGCTGCTTTTTCCCCCTTGATCCCACTTTTCTGATGTTAATGACGGTGTCTAAAGTATGCTTTCTCTTCATTCCTCTGTTTCTTCCAAGCTGCTTGTTTCTGTTTGCTTTGGTCTCTGTCTTTTATGTTAGGGATTTCCTCAAATGTGTGGTGGTTCTTGGCTAATTATTCATATTTTAAAAGCAACTCAATAACAAGTTGGCTGGAAGCTTTGTATTCATGGACAGAGCTTGTTGAATACTGGGCTTCACTGTAAACTCTCTGGCTGGGCTATTTTATTCGGAGGTCTCTGATATGAATATCTTTAGATTTTTTTTTCTCTTGGGCTGGTAATATTCCCACAACAAAATTTTTCCAGTCTCTTGCCTAGAGAAGATAAAACCTGGGAGCTGAGATTGGAAGTGGGCTAGGATTCTCACAGCTCACTGCAGACATTTACTTTCTCTTTGAATTCATTATCTCTGTCTGTGAAACAAACCAACCCAACCTTAAGAGGCTTCAAGCAACAACCACGTATTTGATTACAATTCTCCAGGATGGCAATTGACACGGGGTTCAGCTGGACAATTACTCTGCTGGTCACACACCTAAGCTTCCAACTGTAGTCATCTGGTCACTTGACTGAAGCCAAATGGTCCAATATGGCCTCACTCACATGCCTGTGGTTGGTGCTGGCTATTGGCTGGGTCTTTCTCTCGCTCTAGTTTCTCATTTTCAAAAGAACTCCTAGGCAGGTTTCCTCATGTGACAGTCTCACAGTTCCAAGAGGGTGAGAGTGGACACTTTAAGTCCTCCCTAAAATCTAGGCCCCAGAACTTGTATGTCCTTTCTGCCATATTTTATTAGTCAAATCATGTCACAAGGCCAACCCACATTCAAGGGGTGGGAAAATAGGCTCTTTTTCTTGATGGGAGGAGAGGCAAAGTCGTATTGCAAAGAGACATATATACAGGATGTGAAGAGTGATTGCACCATCTTTGCAAACCATCAGCCACAACACCCAGGTTTTCAGCATTGTACCCATACTCAGCTGTGCCTGGTATCCCTTAATCCAGATTCTTCTGGTTCACGCCCCTCCACTTCATCCTGTCAGCTTTATGCCAGGTGGAGGAAGGACAGGTGCCCTGCTGCACAGGGTAGGGAAAGGGTCGAGGAAACTCTACCCACTTCTTAAACACATTTTCAACCAGTGCTCGTGTTTTCAGCCCTTCTTTCTCTCCTACTTGCAGAGTGTCACATGACTTTAATTCCTGAGGTTTTTCTGGGGATCTGCTGAAGAAACGGAGCCCCTGGGTGATGCAAAGAGTTAACACACTCAACTGTGAACCAAAAGGTTGAAAGTTCGAGTCCACCCAGACGTGCTTTGGAAGAAAGGCCTGCAATCTACTTCTGGAAAATCAGCCACTGAAAACCCTATGCAGCACAGTTACTCTCACACACTTGGATGGGGTCGCCATGAGTCAGAGTCAATTCAAGGGCAACTGGTGGTTAGCTGAGTAAACGGAGTTGCTTTGCAGCTTCTCGCTCTGCAGGCGGGGGTGTCAGTACTCTCTGGTCTCCTTTAGGTCAAACAAATTTCAAAATTTTGTTATTCTGGACTCTCGTGTTCCTTTGGCTAAGCCTCTTTGGTTTTACGCGCGTGCGCGCGCACGTACACAGTCAACGTTTAGAACCACTACAAAATGATAGTGTACAGATCTATGCCAGAGAGAAAACAAGTTTACAATGCAAAAAGGACCTTCCAGCACGGGAACGGAAAAGCTTGGAATTAACGATCCATATGTATATTTCAGAGAAAAGCTGTTTTTGACTGACCTGTGGCACAGTGGTTAAGAGCTCGGCTGCTAACCAAAAAGTCAGCAGTTGGAATCCACTAGCCACTCCTCAGAAACCCTATTGGGCAGTACTACTCTGTCCTGCAGGATCGCTATGATCCAGAATTTACTCGATGGCAACAGGTTTGGGTTTTTTTTGATATGGAGGTAACCTTTGTTCTTAGTTAACAGCTAGAAGGTTTTTCAGACTAATAGGGTGCTTCAGCATCCCTGCCTTTTCCTTCTCCTTCCTCACTCCATAAGGAACAAAAGGATAAAAGCAGGGTGGTGGTGGTTAGCTGTCATGGAGCTGATTCCAACTCATGGTGGCCCCGTATGTGCAGAGTTCAAACCACCAGCCTTTCAGCTAGGAGTCAAGAGCTTAACTGTTTGTGCCACCCGGGACTCTTCAAAAGGAGGGTAGAGCTTGTTAAGAGGGGCTGCCAAGAAAGATGGGGGAGAAAAATCAAATGATCACTCCTGAACCACAGCTCTGCCAAGGTAACACCCAACCCCAGTACCAAGAAACGGACAGGAACTCTGAAGGAGGAGAAGGTGGCTGTGTAGCAAACACAAGGGGGAAAAATGAAAGGAAAAATCCCACCCAAACCTAGTACTTTGAAAGCACAGGCTAGTGGATGTCTATGATCTTTATCTGTGGATGTAAGGAAGTGATGAAAGAGAAACAGAGGCCAGCTGGCTTCCTGCTGAACTGGAACCTCTTCATGAGGATTAAGCCTTTACCATATCCATGTCTTAAGGAGGAAAGTCTAATCAGACAGCAGTTGGATCTGTCAAAAGGTATAAATTCAATTTTCACAGAGCAACAGTGAAATAAAAATCTGAGCCGTGGGCCAATATTTGATTTCACCTAATCCTTGACAGCACATGTGGCCTGCAGTGATATTTCATTTCACAACCGATTAAAACCTGTAGAAGTTGAATACTCTAGTGTCTACACCAATCTTACGCCATCAGAAACTAATGAATTACTACCATATGGATTGTCAAATCCCCTTGGAATAGTCTCATTGTGAAAATTCCGTTTCAAAGCTTAAAACTTCACAGAACTCTTGACTAATGACTCCCTTGCTACGCATGCAGGTGCGTCCAATTTTCCCCTATTTTTATGCTGAAACGCACAACTTTATAACTCTGTACCCACTTAATTACATCATTAGGATGAACTATTAGCAGTGAAATTGCTTGGTTAAAGTTTTATAAATAATAATGTTTTTGTTAGGTATAGAGTTGCCCCGTAGAAGGAGTCTATCAATCCACAGCTTCACTAAAAATATAAAAATGGACACGGGTTTGGCAGCATTTTTTTTAACTTAACTAATTGGATGGGTGAAGAATGGTCTCTTGGCTTGTTTTACGTTTTTTAATTACTAATGAAGGGTGAATATTTTTCGTAAGTTTCCTTTCGTGAGAATTTTTTTCAAATGTTTTGCATATTTTTCTATTAGGGTATTCTTTCTTTTCCTCACTGGTTTAGGAGAGCACTTTCCATATTAAGGAAATTCACCATTTCTCTCCTTTGTATGTTGCAGATAGTTTCCTCATTTGTGCCTGACTTCGATGTTACGGTGTTTAACATACTGGATCACGTATAAATTTAAAGTTTCACTACATGAATATTTTCCTTTATAGTTTCTGCCTCTTACATGATAATTTTTAAAGTACATTTTTAACAATTTCTTTCAGGTCATGCCCATGTGTAGCTTCAAGCTAATTCAGGAAATTCAAAAGATTCAAGTAATCATCTGCCAGGGCAGATGGCACAAAACACTGACTTCTGTTTTCCCCGGCTAAAATTGACTGGCAGAACGTCAACACACACAAAAAAGAAAGAAACCCTTTAGCAAGCAACATCCACTATTACTATTTGAAAGCTTTGAGCTAATTCCACTAGTCCAAATGAATTTGAAGTCAGTAGAGCTTTCCACATTGTAATTTTAATTCTCCACATTGCTGTACTTCTGAATAGCTGTCAGAGGGCTTTCGTGTTCTCCCATCCGCAGTCCTCAGCTTGACATTGTGAGATAAGAGAGGCAGGTGTAAACAGATAAGGAAACCAAGGCTCGGAAACAATAATGATTGACCTGCTCAAGACTACCCAACCCAGTCTTCTGGGCTCCTGGTCTAAGGCTCCTCCAGCATCACTGTGCAGAGTTTTGCAAGTGAGAATGGAGAAATAGTTATAAGAGCAGGAAATTGAGGAGTAGAGGTGACAGGTTTTGTGTTAAAAAAAAAAAAAGTTTTCCATTCCCATGTTCTGTTTTACAGCTCACTTTGTTAGCAAAGAATCTCTGCCTTTGCCAAATTCTCAAACTAATTGAAATAGCTGATTTTGCTAAACATTTTGCTGACACTATTTGACTTAGGAGCCCTAGTGCCACAGTGATTAAGAGCTTGGCTGCTAAGCAAAAGGTCAGCAGTTGGAATCCACCACCCATTCCTTGGAAACCCTATGGGGAAGTTCTACTCTGTCCTATAGGGACATTTTGAGTTGGAACTGACTTGATGGCAATGAGTGTGGTTTTTTATTTGACTTAATTCTTAAGAAACCAACAACAAAGTTCACAAAAGTTGAATCCTTAACACATGCGATTGTGGTAACATGGTAAAGTAAAATATTACCGGGGGTGGGTTAGAAAAAATTAGTCATGCATAGAATTTTACCAGCAGCCATGCTGGCACAGTGGTTAGGCATTCAGCTACTAACCCAAAGGTGGGCAGTTGGAACCCACCAGCCGCTCCATGGCAGAAAGATGTGGCAGTCAGCTTCTGTAAAGGTTTACAGCCTTGGAAATCCTGTGGGGCAGTTCTACTCTCTCCTATAGGGTCGCTTTAAGTCAGAATCAACTCAACGGCAATGGGTTTATATTACAGAGTTTTACAGCAAATTGTGTGTATGGATACTTGCCTACATGCAATCTAATATAATTCCTTGGAAATGGCCCGATTTGTGCTATTAAATAAATATTGCCATTTATTGAGCAGCTAGTATGCCAGGCAATGCATAAGTGGATTTACATCCCTATCTCATTTAATCTTCACACTAGTTTTCCCAGAGACGTATTACTGCCAAATCATTACATAACTCACAAAGTTAAGGATGAAAGGTTAAAT
Organism: Dugong dugon; assembly: GCA_030035585.1. NCBI lineage: Eukaryota > Metazoa > Chordata > Mammalia > Sirenia > Dugongidae > Dugong > Dugong dugon. The sequence goes on from CM057479.1 coordinate 72,965,583, forward strand.
AGTAGTGATCAAAGTCAGAGAGTAACCAAGGCTGGGCACCTAGGTCTTCTCAATCCCATTCTACCACACAGTCTAATAATAATAAATAAAAAAATCCATTAGCGCCAAATGAAATGCTAGCCTGCTTGGAAAGAGGTTGTTAGTACTGCTGATGAAGAAAACAAAGGAAACACACTATCAGGATACCTGATGTTCAATGCATTAAACTTTGGGGATTTTGTTTTGAAAGAGACATCAAGAAAAGAATTAAAACTAGTTCCTACTTCAGTATTCCGTATCTCAAGTAAGAGCTAGCAGTGTTCTGCTGGTGCTGACGTCTTCAACAGCATCTGAACAAAGTAGATCTTTACATGGAATCGGTCAGTGGACATTAGTCTGTCTGTCTCTCCCTTCACTCTCTCTGTCTCTCTCTCTCTCTCTCTCTCTCACACACACACACACACACACACACTCACACGATAAAAACAATAGAAAAACAGGGCAGAAGGCATACAGCCAATTTTTCTATGTTTTAGAGGGATTTTCAAACAAAGTTCAAGAAATACAATAAAAATAAACATACGGAAAAATAGTCATTACTGCCATCCAAATAAATGTTCATAGAACTGACTTTAAGCTCTCGTTCCATACCTATCACGTTAGCACCAAAAATAATTTATTTAATTATAACTAACATTCGCTCACTGCTTTCTTAATTATAACCTGACAGAAAACTTTTGGGTAGCATTTTGGCAATATTTTCAAAAATCATGAAAATATCTCGGTCCTAAAGCTCAGTGGTAAGTAAATAGTTCTCTAGAGGAAGGATTTGGGATTAACAAATATATTCTACTTCTTTTTTCATTTTTGATAAAGTAAAAGGTGGCAGAATGTGATCACCAAATTAATCTACATGAGAGGAAAAACACTGAAAATCGCATTTAAATGCTATAAAAATATTTATCCATCTCACTCCGGGCAGATTTTAAATCAGTGGGACTTTTCTCCACTTATAAATCTATAGGCCCTACTAGCTCAGATTATGATTGTCAGAAAGGCTTAAGTCATGCCAAATAAAACTGATGATTTTCTAGGTTAAGGGAGAGTAAAATTAAAGGAAGTTAAAAGAACAGAATGACTGTCAAATGAAAATTCACTTCAAAATCTTAGTTAATTAAAATTGGGACTAAAACTAAATGAGCACAGTTACATGTATATTAATTAATAGAAACAATGTTTTGCTAATATGTTTGCTATCTTAATAAAGGTATTTTTGTTTAAAAAAAAAAAAAAGAAGCAAGCGATCCAGAAGAAATAGTACCAGAACAATAATTATAATTATTTTTATTCTCCTCGAAAAGGCAAAGCCCAGGTAATCTTAAAAACTGTGTGATTTCACTTCTTGCATTCCTTCCATTATATCATAGACTCGAATTTATAAAATATCAACATATCTCTTTACTGTGAGCTCTCTGAGGGTAGGTTTTGTCCTTTCCCAAAACTTAACACAATGCCTAGGATATAGTATGTGTTTACACAAGGGAGTAAATTAATCCGAAATCTTACTAATTCAAGCATCTACCTATGATTCCAAAAAACCAAACCAAACCTCTTGCTGTTAAGTCGATTGTGACTCATAGTGACCCTATTGGACAGAGTAGAACTGCCCCATAGGGTTTCCGAGGCTGTAATCTTAACGAAAGCAGACCGCCACGTCTTTCTCCCACAAAGAGGCTGGTGGGTTCGAACTGCCACCTTTTCAGTTAGCAGTGGAGCACTTAACCACTGTGCCACCAGGGCTTCTTATCACCCATGATTCAGCCTCCTTAATAACATCCCCAACCCTTGTCACCACCTCCAAGGATAAAAGCTCACAATTGCCAAAGCCGTCAATCCATCCCTGGTCCGCTCTACTCCATTAGAGTCAGTGGGAATTTATCTGCCCTGAGTATCAAAATATTGACCCTTAGTTTTATTCATTGAGACTCTATATGAGAAGTTTATTCTGGTTCACATGAAGTCCTTTCAATATTTAGATCCAGATTATATGACATGCTCAAACCATATGACCAGCAATTCCATTTGGGTATCTACCCAAAAGAAAGAAAAACATATGTCCACAAAAAATGTGCACACAAATGTTCATAGCAGCATTATTCATGATAGCCAAAAAATGGAAACAACCCAAGTGTGAATCAACTGATGAACGGATAAACAAAATGTTTATAATACAATGAAATATTATTTGGCAATAAAAAGGAATTAAGTACTGACACATACAACATGGATGGATCTTGAAAACATCATGCTGAGTAAGAGAAGCCAATTACAAAAGGCCATATATTATATGATTCAATTTATTGAAAATATCCAGAACAAGCCAATCCATAGAGACAGAAAGTAGACTAGTGGTTGCTGGGGACTGGGAGGAGGGAGGAATAGAGAGTGACTTTCAACAGGTGGTGAGTTTCTTTTTGGGGTGATGAAAATCTTCTGAAATTAGATAGGGGTGATGGTTATATGGAGGCCTGGTGGTACAGTGGTTAAGAGCTCAGCTGCTAACCAAAAGGTCAGCACTTCGAATCCCCAAGCCACTCCTTGGAAACCCAATAGTACCATTCTACTCTGTCCTGTAGGGTCGCTACGAGTCAGAATCGACTTGATGGCAACGGGTTTTGGTTTTGGTTTTTGACGGCTGTATAATTCTGTTAATATGCTAAAAACCACTGAATTGTAGACTTGAAAAGGTAAAATTTAGGGTACGTGAATTATATCTCAATAAACGTCACTGTTAAAACAAATAAAAGAAGTAAATAAGTACACAATTATTTTTGTGGGCATTATAGAAAGAATTCTTTCTACGAATTATTATACCATGAAATCGAAATATTCAATATTTTTTTTGAGTTTGACACAGTTAAATGCCTAGCATTTAAAATGGATAAAGGAGGCAAGAGGCTCTTTATATTAAACCTATGAGCCCATAAATCTACAGAGCATGAAAAGTAAATCTCACCAACTACAACAAAACCAAAAGCCTCCCCCCGCCACAAAAGAAAGTCTAACATGAAAGGTTAACATTTTTTAGCAAAATTTTCATTTATTCCTCTACTTTAGAGAGGAATAAAAAGAATTTGAGGCAATTAAAAAAAAGCAGCGATGATAAGACTAGCTTTGTTAACTGTAATTCAATCCATGTGATATTAAAATGTAAAGGTCTTATTCTAAATATAGTTCAGGGATTCACTTTGCTTATCAGAACTTAATTTACTTAGCCTTCTCATCTCATAAAACGCCAGTTTCCTATCAGAATCATCAATGACCTACTTTATTGCCAGTTAAGAATTATACCATAGTTAAATTAATAAATATCTAGCTGTAGTATTAGAAAAATAATTACTATTGTACTTAAAATAAAACATATAAGTTAACATCCATTTGTCTGGGGAAATATATGCATATCTACACTCAATAGATTTAAGGCAAAAAAATTATATAAGCTAGTGTTCAATTGATCATTTCTTCTTAAAAACTTCTGAGAACGTTTCAAAGAACTCAGGGATAAGACTTTTTGTGGAATTGTGATACTTATCTCCGATCTTAAAGCATTAACTACATCCCACCCTAAGAAAAACTCCTGTGTCTTTCACAGGTATTTCTGAGTGAACAGAAAATTCAGCACTCTAATGATACCTTTTGCTCCACCTTCAAAAACTGAGCCAGTTCTTCCACAGTTAGGTGATCTTTCTTGTCACTGTAGCTCAACAGCAACAAATAAAGATCCCGTCTCAATGACATCATTTTGTAAAAAACACAAAACTCTTCAAACGTCAGAGTTCCTTGATTCTTATCCGTGTCAGCTTCCTGAAAGAGGCACAGACAAAAACAAGACACTGTAAGAGTCTGACGGGGGAGATTCAGTACTGGGAAAGAATAGTCAACTATAAGAAGGCTATAGTACATGTTTCACACATGGTGAATACAGATTCTTTTCAAGTACACACAGAACATTATAAAAACCGTCTGTTAGGCTGCAAAGGAAGTTTCAACAAATTAGAAAGAATAAGCGTCACACGAGCCACTTCCTCTGACTGTAGTAAATTTTGAAATCAACAAAGTAAGCTATGTGTTTGGAAATAACATGTTTAAATAGAAAATATAATAGGCAATGTTCTGTCATTTTACACATAGCTTTGAAAATCAAAGGGCTCATGTCTTTTTTTAGCTTTGGGTCAGTTATGAGCAATAACCATTTGACCAATATTCAAGTCTTACACAGTTTCTATGTCGGGCTGATTGATGTCATCTTCTGTCATTTCAAAGGCAGAGACAGAAAGACTGGTCTAAAGAACATGAACGTTTTGGTGTGTGAGGCTCTTGGTTGGACATGCTTTACATTCTAAAGAACTACATATAACGGCCATGTTTCTGCCATGACTTTGTTTCAAAATATCTAAGTCTTGATAGAGATAAAACATTTCTCAAAACTTCCTTATAAACACCTAACCAACTAAGAAGAATAAAACTCTAAGCAATAGCATCTAAAGACTTCAAAAAAGGCTATCTATACCTCAAAAGACTACTTTAAAAAAAATTGAATCTTGCGTTGCACCAAAAAAGGCAAACAAAATAAACCCTAGGAAGGCTTTAACGTCTAGCAACAATACGGTTAAGAGGAGAATGTTCCTGAAATAGTGCTCAGGTCTTTGGTCCTATCACTCCACTCTGAACATTTACAGAATCCTCTAGATGCAAGGCCACATTGGATAAGTTCTTCATACAACAGGCACAACTGCTCGCTTACCAAGTCACTTCGGGCTTGTTAAGTTTTTACACCTAATCATAAAAGAGACAATTAATGTTGTCTTCAAACTTGTCTAAAGCATTTACTTTGAACCTTTAAGACATTTAACATAGACATTTCCTTCTTTACCCTTTAAGTACTGGATACTTTAGACATAAAAGATGTCTGGATGGGAAAAATATAAAAATAAAAATAATCCAACATCTTACTTCCAAAAAGGACTATCATTTTTATAGGTATAGACTTGGCTCTCCTCTTGAGCTTGGCCTCTCTTATTAAATTAGCAACCACCTCTCCAGTACTGTAAAGACCTCCTATGAAAAGGAAGAGACTGTGGGATGGGACTCACCATGGACAAAAGTAGGATGAGAGAGGGAGAGTCACTCTGTTGGGGCCAAAGTCTCTCCCTCCACCCCTGGGGCCCCTCACATGGCACCCCGCATTCCTTTCTCTTTTAGCTTTTCCTCCTGTTGCTCTCCAGTGCAACGGGACCAAACTCCCCACAACACAAACAATCTCCAACCAAGAGCGTCCCAAGGGCAAGACCACCTCAAGGGGTCACAGAACTAAGCAAGACTCCACATCCCATCCATTGTCACAATTCACACCCCATGATGCTTCTGCCTTTATTATCTCTAACAGCAAGTGGTTAGAAAACAAATGAAGCAGGAAACAATGACCATAATAAAGTACCGCCCCCTCCACTTGTTTTTACATGTACAGTATAACACTTGCCTTGTAACGCAGAACAGAAAATCATCGCAGCACACGGATTATGGGTGCATATTACTCACCTACAAAGAACAGCCTCTTGTAATTAGTATTCTACTAATGACTAATAGTCTAACATTTTCTTTGCCAAAACTTAACAGAGCTCATTTCTGCATCTTAGCCTTGGGACTAAATATAGTCCAAGATGGACATCACAGAATAAGGCTGGGCCCAGCACATTCAGTCTCAATTACTTACCAACAGAAAAAGAACATCTCATATTACATCAACAAGCAGTTGGCTATAATTTCTGAAGAGCTCCCTAAACGGTAGAAGTGACAGCATTTAGTACCTCTAAGCCTCATGGATTCTAAATCTTAATCAGACTCCTCTAAAACTAAACTGAGGGCTATTGAGGACTTAACCCGTTGCCATCGAGTGGATTCCGACTCATAGCGACCCTGTAGGACAGAGTAGAGCTGCCCCATAGGGTTTCCAAGTGGATTTGAACTGCCGACCTTTTGGTCAGCAGCTGTAACTCTTAACCACTCTGCCACCAGAGTTCCATTGAGGACTTAGACAAGTGCTATTCTTTTTTATGTTCCTTAGTCTTTATTCTAATCCTCACGACAGCTCTTGGAGGAAGGCAGATGACATATTATCATCCCCTCTGAGTGGCTTGAACAAGTTTACTGTACTATTTAAGTGTTAGGGAAAGTGCTGATAATTACTCTCTGAAAACAGCAACAACGAAGAGGCTATTCGGGAAGAGGAACTGTAGATGGTGTGTTTAGCTTGTGAAGCGTTTTCCTCGATGAAGCAAATGTCTCTATTCATCAAAGAAAAATAAAATAGTACAGATCAAGTAATATTAGTTTTCAACAAAACAAAAGAGGCTTTTAATAAATCAAAGCACATCAGTAGCCTCCAATGCGTATTTTATGTAAAGGTCGAGGCGACGGGCAAACGCACCTGAAACATTTGTCTGACCTTCCTCCGGGGCAGGTTAACGTTTAGTTTGTGCATCAGTTGGTGTATCTCTTCGATATTCAACAAGCCATCTCCATTCTTATCCGCTTCCTCAAAGGTCTGCTTCACCCACGTGCAAAAAAGTCAAGGAAAACATTTGCAGCTTTCATCAAAATAAAAATCACTCCCTCATGGAAGACTCTCAAGGACTTCTCCCAGCAACACCTGAACTTGAGGAGAAACTCTTTTGAGGCGGCCCTGCCACCCCCAGCTCTGGTGAGTTATTAACAGTGACGACTCAGAGAAATAGGAGGGTGTATACACATGCTCCCATTCACAGTAGAAGCAGAATCCAACCAGATTCTATCAAGAGTTCTTTAACTCAAAACATGCTATCAATCTTACCCAAATTAAATTTTAAATCTACTATTTCAAGAAAACACTACCTATTTCATCTAAGGAAAAAAAACTACATTACCTGCTCTAATTCTGCTCTAGCAAGATGAGTGTATGTTACCTTGCTTCTCGATTAGCAGACTCCCTAACTTTAAAATAGTCCTATATGACTTTCTACTTAAAGAAAACAAAAATCAACTTGATAGCACCTAACAACAACATATGACTTTATACATGATCCCTTTTTACTTCTCTTTCCCTGCCCAGTTTTTCTCAGTTGTACTACTGTAACAGTAACACAAATCTTATGTCCCTATTAGTTCTCATGTGTACAGCTAGAATTCTCCATTTATGAAGCCTGTAGCAAAAATGGTCCAGTATTGTAGCTCTCACACACTTTCTGTTAAAGAACCTTTCTTTTTTTTTCTTCCTTCCTTCTCCCTAAAGAATCTCTTTCCAAGATGGCGGAACTCCAGGTCTACTTTTCTAAACTTAAACCTTACCTTTTTCTGTGTCCTTTCATCTAGCATCCTTTTCCCTTCGCCCAAACTACCTCCTCTTTTCGATCCGCTCTTCTCATTCCCACTTCTACATTCCAGAAATGATATCCCTGAGAGGGTCCCCAGAGACCAATCTCATTCAATCTCATCATATCAGACAAAGATAGGCAACTAGAAGAGAAGGAGAAATCTGGTAAAGTTTAGTAAGAAAGCCAGGCTCTTGCCACCTGGTTTAGCACTCTTTCCCCTGCACCCAAGGTCTGTTTCGTGCTATATTCCTCCTCCTATTACTAGCTTTGACGGTGCCTACCTAATAGCCTCCAAAGTTCTACATCATGGGCAGTAAGATGAAGTACAAGTCTGATACGAAGGGGCTGCTGTGTAAGTGCAGGTATGAGACTAATGACAGACAGATAAAATGGGTTAATATCAAGCGAACAAAGATTTTAAAAGACTCTCAGTGAGATGAGCCTTGGGTTTATTTGTTTTACCTAGTGAGAAAGCAGAATAAATGGTAATAAAATGGATGAGTGGAAAATGCCTGGTTAAACTTTAGCTTATTGTTGTTGTTAGGTGCCGTCGAGCCGGTTCCGACTCACAGTGACCCTATGTCCTACAGAACAAAGCACTGCCTGGTCCTGCACCATCCTCACAATCTTTGTTATGCTTGAGCCCATTGTTATAGCCACTGTGATGATCCGTCTCATTGAAGGTCTTCCTCTTTTTTGCTGACCCTCTACTTTACCAAGCATGATGTCCTTCTCCAGGAACTGACCCCTCCTGATAACATGTCCAAAGTATGTAAGACATAGTCTTGCCGTCCTTCCTTCTAAGGAGAATTCTGTTGTACTTTAGCTTAGGATTTTCAAAAAATGGATTATTCATTGTTGTTGGAGAATAATAACTGGCTAGGTCACAGAACACAGTAGAAAACCAAAGTGAGCTTCAAAGTTCGAAAGGTAATGCAGAAGAAAAGAATCAAAATGATGGGCAAAAACCAGAGAAGCAAAGTAAGGGAAAGGTATAGGTTTAAAACCAAGAAATGGGAGAATGGATGTACGTCAGAGGGGAGAGGGTCAATGGATAATATTTGCTTATCAAGCTGGTGACGTCGAACCAAGCAATTTTCATTTTAAATCAGAGTATTAACTAAGCTCCCAATGGTAGCATGGCGCATTTACCTTCCTCACGTGATTCAAATTACGGCTGTAGAAGACTGTACCTTCGAAAGTAAAAATAACAAGAAAGATCGTCTTATTCCTTTTAAAATTAAATAGAAGCGATTTTGAGATTGTAAATACCTTGTTTCACATTTTGTTCCCTTTACCACATTTTCAAATAACCAGCCCTGTTCTTTCAAGCTCCATTTTCTCTAACAGTGTTTGGTCAGGACCTCATTATAGGTGACACCAGGAAGTTAAAGGAAGACCCAGGCCAAGGGGAAGATAACTGAAGAATCAAAGGGTTGAAGATTTGGGCCAATTAATAGTAAGTACCGGGATCTCTTTTTTTTCTGTTTCTGGGCCCACAGTGCCCTCTCTGTTACTCCATTTCTATGGAGACTGCTCTGCGCCCCATATGGCCAACATTCAAAGTGCTAAAATGGGTCCAAAGACAGCAATATTTTCTTCCAAATGTCTTTTAGTCTATAATCGTTTACCAAAGCCTCTCAAAGACTCATCCAGAGAAGAGGCAGGGCAGCCAAGGCCCAAGCACATTCTGCAGATACAAACCCTTTAGGGTGTGCTTGTATCTGCGGGGTCTCCCACAAAAATACACAGCTGGCCTAGACACCTGGTTAAGAAGGAGACAGGGCTGGTAAGGCAGAAATAGAGGCAGAGTCACACCTAGGAAATATGCTTCAGTCCCGAGTCAACTGCTGACTGTCCCTGTAACAAAGGGTCATTCACATCACCTCTTGGGGACTCCATTTCTTCATCTACAGTTTCAGGAAGCACAACCAGATAACCTTGAAGTTCCTTCTGATTCTAAGATTCTATGAAAGGAAAAACCATTCTTTCTCAGCAACAGTACACATAGCAGGTAAACGTATCCGATATGTTAAAGCTATTCTTCACAATTAAGGCATGAGTGTCCAGGAAAGCCCTGAATTAATGATTCATATCCAGACACGGGATACTTCAAGAAGAAAAAACAGTCATTCTGTAGAGAAAACCTAGGAGTAGGAATGGATGACAAGTAACTCTAAGAGAATGTAAAGCACTGAATAGGATTATTTGGTGTGGGTGTGAGGAAACTTTTTCTATAAAGGGCTTGGTAGTGAATATTCTAGGCCTGGCAGGCCATTTGGTCTTGTTTGCAACTGCTTAACGCTGCCATTGTCACATGAACTCACCCACAGACAAGACATAATAGGTGCGGTTGTGTTCCAGTAAAACTTCCCTTATGGATGCTGACATTGGAATTTCATACAATTTTCACATGTCACAAAATGTTACTCTTCTTTTTGACTTCTTTTTTCAACCATTTTAAAAATGTAAGACCCATTCTCAGCTCAGGAGCCTATACAAAAATAGGCAGTGGGCCAGGTTTGCCCTGCTGGTTGCCGTTTGCCAGTTCCTGACTTAGAGGGAAAGTGCGAGAAACATACACTACACTTCAAAAGCCGAAAACTATACCCACTGCCGTCGAGTTGATTCTGACTTATAGCGACCCTATAGGACAGGGTAGAGCTGCCCTTTTGGTTAGCAGCTGTAGCACTTAACCATATGCCACCAGGGTTTCCTACTGAGACTCAGGCTCTAGTAATTCAGAGAGAGTAAATGTTATTAAGTAAAAGAATAACTTCCCCCTTGAATATCAATCCGTTTAGTTTCCAGACTACAGTTCTAAAAAGAGAGAAAGCAGAAAGGAGCATAGTGCCTGGGACATGATTAGAACTCAAAAAATACCTGCTAAACTAAACTGGCTTTATCACAAAGAAGGATTTTCTTTAATTCTAATCAGTGTGTTCCTGGCTATAGTTAACGAATACTCCCTACAATTAAAAAAAAACAAAAACCTGTTGCTGTCGAGTCGATTCCGACTCATAGCAACCCTACAGGACAGAGTAGAACGGCCCCATAGGGTTTCCAAGGAGCAGCCGGTGGATTTGAAATGCTGACCTTTTGGTTAGCAGCCAGCTTTAAACCACTGCACCACGAGGGCTCCACAATTTAAAAAGGCAATAATATTTAATGTGTGCCTCACCTCCCTTAGGAAACCTTAGGTTATAGACTGTGGCACTAAATCCAGCCTCTTCACAAGAAGACTGCTCCTGAGCTCATCTAAACATAAATTTCTATACATTTTGGGTCCATAATCATTTACCTGAGGCAAGAGTAAGTGGCGGAGAGAAGGGTGCTGGGGATAAAGGAAGAGACAGAACGGAGAGTGGCTCTAAACCTCAAAACTATGCAAAAATAAAAGATAGTCTAATTCTCTTAATTACACACACACACACACACACACACACACAGAGGTCAAGGTCTAGAGAGGATATTGGTCATGGGTTCTCTGCCTTTTGGCAAGAGAGTCTTCGTCACTGATGCCAGCCATCAGGTACTTGAGACCTGTGATCCAGGTGCGGGCCTCCTCAGGGTTGGAGGTGATGAGGTCCAGGGACTCCATGTGGTTGCCATGGTAGATGGTGAAGCAGCAGCTGGGGTCAAAGTTCCCCTCAGCTTGTCTGTGGAATATTTCAGACTGCCGGCCCTCGGTGACTTTGTAAATGGAGTCGATAATTACTAAGAGAGAAGCAAGATACAGTTACATGACAGGCGAAGATATCAACACAGATTAGGACGATGAAAAAGCAAAACGATTTTAAATAAGAAAAATAAGCACGAAGAACTCCTGAAGTCCACCTTTCAGCCAAAGATTAGACAAGCCTCTAAAACAAACAATAACACAGGTGAGGAACGTGCTTCTTAGTTCAATCCGGTAGACGAGACTAATGGGTACACCTTCCCAAAAGCAAAGACAAGAAGGCAGACGGGGTGGGAACACCGGACAAATGAATACGGGGAACCAGAGGTGGAAAGGAGGAGACTGTTGATACACGTGGAGATTGCAACCACTGTCATGAAACAATCTGTATATAAACTTTCAAATGAGAAATTAATTTGCACCGTAAACTTTCACCTAAATCACAATAAAATTTCAAAAAATAATAAGCATGAACAAATTCATTGCGAGTTGCAATCTTAAGTTCAAATGTAAAACACGAGCCGTATCGTTTCCTGCTAGGAACCAACTCCATATAACACTTTAGCTTCCTGGGCAGTCTGGACAATGTCCACCCAGGCCTTGATTCAGGATGTGCTGCAATTTATGTGAGAGACAGAGACGTGTCCATCAGAGCAAGCAGACTGGCAGAAAAGGTGGTTAAGGAATACGTCCAACGTGTGGAACAGACCTTGGTGTTTCACCGTCTGTCTTTGTGGGCGTGGTTACTGAGGACGCCTACAGAGCGCTGTGATGTAGAGGTTGGTGAGAACCAGTCTTACACTTCATGGGGAACTCAATAAACGGGTCTGGAGAGTGAAGAGGGGTGGAGGGTAACAGAGGGATAAAGAAGATTTGTTCAAGTCTTCCAGAGTTTACACTTTCTATAAAGCTTATTGACTATATTACCGGGATTCCACAGACCAAGTTTCAGGGAGTGCTCCATATCGCCACTTGCCATACACGGTCTCACACCTAATCTCAGAAACGTGTCTAAACATGGATTTTAAAGTTTAAAATGTATCAGAAGAAGCCATGTACTTGAAATTTTTTAGGAGGGGAAGGAAAAGGCTATGAGGCCAGAAATTTTTTTGTACTTTTCTCAATAAAATGGAAAAATCTATGGAGACCTAGATTCAAATGCTGGCTTTGTCATGATTCAGTCTGTGATGGGGGGCAAGCTGCCCCACCCCTAGGAGCCTCAGAGTCAAGCCAGGCCAGTCAGATTCTTACTTTCTGGCCTAGTTGGGTTATAAAGAGAGAAAGAGCAATTCAATTCAACAGTAGCTGAAGGAAGCGCAGAGCGAAGGAGACATGAACAAACCAAGTTATTAGGAGACAGAAAACACGCGTAAGTTCAAAGTACGAGGTACGGGCTAAGAAAGGCAGTGTTAATACCAATAATATTAACGTCAGTAACCGGTACTTTGAAAAGAACTGGAAACGTGGCAAGCACTATAAAAGTTAAATTCTCCCAATTCATTCAACTCTCTCAACAATTCTATGAGGCAAGCACTATCATTAGCCCCATTTTACAGCTGAAGAAACAGAGGCACAGAGAAATTACGTAACTAGTCAGAACGCACAGCTAGGGAGCAGCAAACCTGGGATTTGAAGCCAAGCTGTCTCCCAGCCCCTGAGGCCACAGCCTCAACCAGGATGTACAGGTAAAAGCATAGTCTTGGAAGTGGACTCTGTTCAACTCCCATCCTACCGCTTACTAGCTGTGTGGCCTGGGCAAGTTTTCAACCACTCTAAGCCTCAATTTCCTCATCTGTAAAGATGAGGATCATACCACGTAAGGGTTATCTACTTTATTGGATGGTTGTTAGACTTGAATGAACTAATCCATGCATGTAACCATAAGTCACATAGCAGAACCACCATATCATACCCAGTGCAGCTGAGTCGATTCCAACTCCTAGAGACCCTATAGGACAGAGTACAGCTGCCCTCATAGGATTTCCTAGGCTGTAATCTTTATGGGAACAGATCACCAAGTCTTTCTCCCTAGGAGCTGCTGGATGGGTTCAAACCGCTGACATTTTGGTTAGCAGCCAAGCACTTAACCACTGTGCCACCAGGGCTCCTTGGGCAGAAGGCCATAGTAAATGCCTAATAAGTTATCATTACATCTGTCAAAGTGCTCAGGGCAGACCCTAGCACACGGTAAGCTTTTAGAACCAGTAGCTATTATTATTTGAAGACCATTTATTACCTTGGAGCCCTGGTGGCGCAGTGGTTAAGAGTTCAGCTGCTAACCCAGAGGTTGGCAGTTCGAATCCACCAGCTGCTCCTTGGAAACTTTGTGGGGCAGTTCTACTCTATCCTATAGGGTAACTGAGTCAGAATTGACTGGATAGTAATGAGTTTGGGTTTTTTTTTTTTAATTATCTTGCAATTTTTCCTCTACCCTTGACACGACGTTGTCGTTATTAGTTTGCCATCAAGTTGATTCCGACTCTTGGAGACCCCCCGTGTGCAGAGTAAAACTGCTCCATAGAGTTTTCAAGGCTACGACTTTTAGGAAGCAGATCACCAGGCCTGTCTTCTGAGATGCCTCAGGGTAGGTTTGAACTGCTTACCTTTCAGCTAGTAGTTGAGTGTTTAACTATTTGTCAGCTCATTAACTGACCAGTGGCAAAACTCTTACGTAGGCACCAGGAAAGGCAGACGGCAAAACACCAGACTCTAACCAGGGTTGTTACCACAGCCTTGAAATCAATCTTCAAGACGTCATCCCACATGACGTGACACCCTCCCTAGTAACAAGCTGGTGCTACAATGGATGAACTCAACTTTCTAAAACCAATCAAATATTCACCGAGCGTCTACTACGTAAGGTCTAGGGTGCAGTGGAGCCTGAGGTAAGTGGAAGAGAGATATTTTAAGGAATTAGCTATTTAATTATGGCTATAAAAGAAATATGCATGAAAAGAAAGTTAGAAAATTGAAAGGGAAAAAATTTTAGTGGCAAATGAATGCCACAGCTAAAAGTGATCAGTGTTCATAGAAACAATGCTATGATGGGTTATGCTGTGATGGCGAAGGTACTACAAGGCTTGGAGAGATAGAAGAACAATGAGGCATGCTAGGGGAAGGAGTGTAAAGATACAGAAACATAAAGCCCACTCCACCATCTAAGATATTCCACTGGTCTCACCCCTTCCGGAGCAAGGGAGAAGGAAAAGATTAGTCCAAAGGACTAATAGGCCACAGCGACCAAGGCCTCCACCAGACTGAGTCCAGTACAGCTAGATGGTGCCCGGCTACCACCACTCACTGTTCTGGCTGGGATCACAACAGAGGGTTCTGGACAGAGCTGAAGAAGGATGTAGGACAAAATTCTAACTCAAAAAAAGACCAGATTTACTGGCCTGACAGAGACTGGAGAAACCTCGAGAGTACGGCCCCTGGACACACTTTTAGCTCAGTGGTGAAGTCACTCCCAAGGTTCACCGTTCAGCCAAGGATTGGATAGCCCCATAAAACAAAACGGGACTAATGAGGCACAGCAGTCCGGGACGAGGACTAGAAGGCAGAAGGGGACAGGAAAGCTGGTGATAGGGAACCCAAGGTTGAGTAAGGACAGTGTTGACATGTAGTGGGGTTCTTAACCATTGGCATAGGGTAATATGTGTACTAACTGTTTAATGAGAAACTATTTTGTTCTGTAAACCTTCATCTAAAGTGAGAATAGCAGCACAACTGGAAGAACGTAACCAACGTAACTGAATTGTACAGGTAGAAATTTTTGAAGTGGTGTATCTTTGGCTCTGTTTATTTTCACCAAAAAAAAAAAAAGGGGGGTCCTCCAAGGCTGAGAAGGGAGTGTGTTGACATGTCATGGGGTTGTTAACCAATGTCATAAAACAATATATGTACTGACTGTTTAATGAGAAACTATTTGTTCTGTAAACCTTCACCTAAAGTACAATTAAAAAAAAAAAAGGCCCATTCCAGGATGCTAAACAGGCCATTTCTGCTGGACGGGGGAGCTCAAGAAGAGAACAACAGGAGATAAAGCTGGAAAGGCAGCAGAGGCTATATGATGCGGAGCCTGGAATGACAGACCAGAGATTAGCCTTGTTTATAGAGCGACAGTGACCCTTTTGGTCAGAGAAGCACAAGCGTCGTTTGTTTGTTTTTAAACATCAGTCAGAAGTATTGTGACCTCAAAAAAGGCCCAGACTTACTGACCTGACAGAGACTGAGGATACCCCAAGAGTATGGCCCCCAGACACCCTTTTAGCTCAGTAATGAAGTCACTCCCAAGGTTCACCCTTCAGCCAAAGATTAGACAGGCCCATAAAACAAAATGAGACTAATGGGGCACACCAGCCCAGGGGCAAGGACTAGAAGGTAGGAAGGGACAGGAAAGCTGGTAATAGAGAATCCAAAGTCAAGAAGGGAGAGTGTTGACATGTCGTGGTGTTGTTAGCCAATGTTATAAAACAGTATGTGTACTAACTTTTTAATAAGAAACTATTTGTTCTGTAAACCTTCATCTAAAGTACAATAAAAATTAAAAAAAAAAAAAAAGTATTGTGACCTTATTGATTATCCATGCACCATCTACTCCTCCCTTTTGCCTTTAAGACAGAACCTCAAATTTTTCCTGGTAGCAACCCATTCCTCCCATGACTCATAGGGAAATGAGCCTATGCCCAGCCCCAGGGCAAGTTTTCATGGGTCTAAGCCTACTGTGGTGGCCCCGTTCCTAATTCTTGTGATCAATTTAGATATGAGAGTGCAACCCAGTTCTAACCAGGAGACAGGAGGCAGTCTGCTTTGAGGGGATGATGGAATGCTCTGGAAGAAGGTTCTTCTCCCCTGTAAAGGAAACACCAGGAGAGATGGTCCTTTTCTCCCCTTTCACTGTCATGCTGGTTTATGAGGCCCAGAATAGCTGAAGCCATATTGCCACTGCCTTGATTACAAGGCCAGCATACAGGGGGGCAGAGTAAGAGAACTGCAGGGAAACAGAACTGGAGCCCAGTGTCCCACACTTGGGTGTGCCTATCTCTGAGTTTCTTGTAATGTGAAGTCATAAATTCGTTTCTCATGGAAGCCTTCATTTAGTCTAGGTCTTCTATTACTTAGAGAGGAAAGCATCTTAACTGACATACAAAGGCAGAAGAAACTAGTAATATGGAGATTGGTTAGGAGACTCTGCAATAGGCCACCAAAAAGGTGAGGAGGCCCTGGACTAAGGAGGTTACCAGGAAAACAGGAAGAGGCAGTTCGGCGACGTTACTGCGGACACAGGAAAAACCCAACAAACATTGAGTATAGAAGGGGTGAGAGAAAAGATTTAACTAGGAGTCCAATCAAAACTATTTCACTGCATATCATCGGAATAATTTTTAAAAATTCATTAATCAGTTAACTGTGCTCAAGATATGGCAATACATTTTAAAGTCCATGGGATTTTATGATGTTCTTCACCTTTTACAGGAAAATAAAAGTTCTCGTGCTATAAAAAACATCTTATCCCAACTAAAAGATATCATGTCTCCAACACAGGGGAAATATTAACATTTACTGTATTGACAGAAAACTTTTATAGATTTAAATTTCCCCCAAAATTAAAAAAGCAAAAATTGTCATCACTCATCCTGTCTCTCCACATCCGTTACCCATCGACTCCAAAACTTCCGAAACTATAGAGGATCTGAAGTTTCCACAGATCTCACCCACTATAACCCGGGTGCCCCTGTGTCAAGTCAAACAAGGAATTAAAAGGCTGGTTTTACTTTTTGCTTTCTCATTCTTCCTAGAGGGTCGCCAGCGGAGACGGGTGCGGTGCTCATCCAGGTAAAAGAGCCGAACGAGGCCTTTGGTCCCACGCTTCAGTTTGATCATCTGCGTCCCGGACTGCATTACACTCATGCATCTTTCAACTGTAAAAGAGAATTGAACACACTCAGCCCTTACACAATGCACGTGATTATGAGTGTTCACAACACTACTGTGAGTTCATCACTCGTTTCTCCACCAAAGACTCCAAGGACCAGGAGACACATTTGGTAGATGTTGTCTGGAAAGAGGAGCCCTGGTGGCACAGTGGTTAAGAGCTCAGCTGCTGACCAAAAGGCTGGCAGTTCAAATCCACCATCCACTCCTTGGAAACCCTATGGAGCAATTCTACTCTGTCCTGTAGGGTCGCTGTGAGGTAGAAGTAACTTGATGGTGATGGGGCTTTGGTTTATGTGGAAGGAGAGTTGTTAAGTAATTAAATCATCATGCTTATGTCAGTAAAAAGTTTTATTGACTGAAATAAAATTCTGTTTCTAGGTAAACAACACAGTACAGCTGTCCAGAGTTGTCTTTTCTGATGAGAATGATGATCATTTGATACCTGGATTTATGTTCATAAAGCAAGTTCTCAGACATCATGCTAAATCTTCTGAGTTTTTAGATAGCCAGTTGTATAAACATCTAATCATAATGCTTTAAAGTAAGAACAGAAATAAGATTGGCAAAACATTGACAATTTTTGAGGCTGGATAATGGCTAGATGTAGGTTCAGATTATCATATTTTTTGTGTATGTTTGAAAATAAATATCATTTTTAATGTGATCGGAAAAATTTAAGTTTTCAAAATTGAACATAAAACGTTTGTTGATGAATTAAACTGCTAGAATTTTCCATCTAGGAGAATAACTTGGCAGTTAAACTCAGGTAATATTCAAATCCTTTACTGTCCAAGCCATCATTTAAACCTGCTTTGCTTCAAGATGAACTTGCTAGAAGTGAGCATCTGTTGGCTTTATCTGCTTCCCCCTCTTTTGGCCATAGCACCTAACTTTTGCTTTGGAACCACTCCTCTTTCATTTCACGTGCCCTTGGTTAACTGTCAATCACCCCCAAGAAATGGACACCTGACTTAAGTTTAGAGCAAATCTGACTCCCTGTCAAAGAGCACAAATCTTGAGCACAGCACTGACTGGAAACCAAAAACTGACCAATTACAACTCATAGCGACCCTATAAGACAGAGTAGAACGCTCCACAGGGCTTCCAAGGAGTGGCTGGTGGACTCAAACAGCCAACCTTTTGGTTAGCAGCCGCAGCAGGCTGTAGCTCTTACCTACTGCGCCATCAGGGCCCCACTGCATCACCAGGGCTCCTCAAATGGAAACAGCTGAGCCATTTCAAAGCTGAGCCTTAAGAGACTTCTGGTTGTCCACCCCAAGTCACCACAGCTCTTATTCTTCCCGAGGCTGACAAATGACTTGGTTCTCCCCTTGAGTTTGCAAGTTATGCAATCTCCCCCCAGATACTCTTTTTTCGTAGTATCAGCCAGATACGGTTTTTGTCTCACAAAGATCTCTGACTGACTGACAGACAGACATGTAACCATGCATCTAGGACCCTTGAACATCTGGCTCAGAGTTCCTACCTAGTCAAGCAGGACACCGTTAGAGTGAAACAAATGGATATAAGCAGCAGAGAAATAAACTTCAGCTTTTCTGGCTAACTATCTTGTCTTTACTATGTAAAGATACTTTCATACAACAGTTTAACGTAGTATGCATGGGGTGCTCACTAGAATTAACTTCAGCATAACCAACTTTGGCTGTTTAGTCCATGGAGAGCCTTCCCCCTACCCCAAGGAAATTAAGGAAGAACTGCATAGGATTAAGTACAGTTTCAGGATTTGATACTGCAGGGAAGGAGAAGCGTAAGTTGCCTTTACCCACTTTATTTGATAAATCAAATACCTGAATGATAAAACATATTGCTTAAGAAAACAAACACACAGACTTAAAATGTTGACTTTGAAGCACAGAACAAAATTTGAGATTTGGTTTCACACACATTAATAAATCCACCCACTAATGAGTTCCATTCATTTAGGCAAAGAAAACCATTACTTTGAATGTTTAACAGCCACATTAGCCATCACATGCCAGCAATTAGACAGAGAACAGAAAAGAGAGAGTCACCTATCAAGCAAAACCACCACTCCCAGTAAATCTACTACAAGTTAAAGAAATATCATTGACCACTGACAATGGAGCCAATCAATAAGCAAGCAGATGCTTATAGGGCAACACCGTGTTCCAGGCACAGGCCTCTATGGTGAGGATATAGCAAAGAATATGGACACTATCTCTGGCCTTCCTTAAAGAGTTTAAATTTTAAGGGAACGAAACTCCTAAGAGAATTTATTAGTGACAGTTTAGAGCCATAAGAACACAGAGTCTGGATCTAGACGGTCTGCGGCAGAATCCCAGATCTGGTCATACAATTATGACCTTGTGCAAGGTATTTAACCTCTCTGTGCCTCTGTTGACTTATCTACAAAATGGGATAATAATATTATTTAACTCTTGAAATGTTGTGAGGATTGAATTCACATTAAGTACTGAAAACGGTGCCTGGCATATCAAAAACCAAACCTATTGCCATTAAGTCGATTCTGACTCATAGTGACCCCATAGGACAGAAGAGAACTGCCCCATAGGGTTTCCAAGGCTGTAATCTATATGGAAGCAGATTGTCACATCTTTATCCCACAGGAGTGGCTGGTGGGTTCGAACTCCTGACCTTTTGGTTAGCAACTGAACACTTAACAACTGCACCACCAGGGCTTCTTATAAACACTGTAAATGATAGCTAATGTTATAGCTTTATTATTATTGAAATCTTAAAAAAAAAAATGCTAAGTCCAAAACAAAGACAGAAATATTATAGGAATCCACAGAGAAACGGGAAGATGGTGGGCTGGAATGGAGCAAAGAATAGTAATAAAACAACATCACCAAGACCTGGGGACAAGAAAGATCAGGTGTATGATTGGAGAATGGGGGAAAGATGGGCCTCAGTCTTTGGAAGGGTGGCTTCAAATGGAATTGACAGGGTAGATGATTCCAAAGGTTGGATATGACTAGTCTTTGGAGGGTTTGGGGATGCCAGTATAACAACATTTTATTCCATTGGCAATGAGGGGTCTATTAGATATATTATGAGCAAAGCAATGGCTGAATAAAAGATATAATTCAGGAAGATATCTCTTTGGAAAAATATATAAATTGTTTAAACCAGAGTAAAAACCAAACCAAACCAAACCAGTTGCCATCGAGTCAATTCTGACTCTTAGCGACCCTACGGGACAGAGTCGAACTGCCCCATAGAGTTTCCGAGGCTGTAAATCTTTACAGAAGCAGACTGCCACATCCTTCTCCTACAGAGCAGCTGGTGGGCTCAAACCACCGATCTTTCGGTTAGCAGCTGAGCCTTTCACCACTGCGCCACCAGAGCTCATTCTAACTCATTCCACTGGGTAGTAATTAGCACTGTTGGAGACAGGATATTCTTCCGACATCCTCTAAATCATTTAAGTGTCAGCATAAGCCAATGTGTTCCATGTTCTGCCTTCAGAAGAGATGGATGACAGCAGTCACCCTCTGTAACAGTCACTCTCTTCCATGCCAGATAGGTGGATTCCATAACCGGGGACCAGAATGGCTTTACGGCAGGTAAACAAAGGGCGGAGCTCCAGTGGTTTCTAATTCATGTAACCTCATTCCACACATTTCCAGTGCTGGAGGTCCTCTAAGGAAAGTCTCCAAATGTCCGTTACAAATCTCAGCAGCCACCAACATGTGCACAATCCCTTTGAGTCTGTGTTCTCCCTGATGACAGCACAAACAACTTTATTTGGACATAATGCAGCAATAGTCAAGAATATGAAGGCAGAAATGCCCATCACATAAGACATATATCGTTTTTGTCCCGTATACTGCAGACCTCCACATGTACACACATTTGTTATGCTAGTTGCAGTCATGGTACTGAAGCCATTTGGCACTCTGGTGTTCTTTTGTTTCTTTTTGTTTTTTTCATTTGTATTAAAAACAGTTTTCCATGTCTCTACACAGTCTTAATAGTTATCTTTTAATGGCTGCCTAATAGAATAGCATAAATATTTAAAGACTAGAACAGATGACTAGGAGTATATGCCAAACTTTATTACATAATTAGAGTTTTAAAACTCTTTGTAGAGTTTTAAACTGAGTTTACACAGTTTAATCTGTAAAATGAAAGGAATTATGATGTGGTCTACAAGATTCTATAGAATTCAGCTCTTTAAATGGGTTAGATCAATAGTTTCTGCTACAGTCAGTTTAAAATACGTAAACTTCCTTAGGGATGATTAGTTCACTTAAATCCGTCAAGCAGAAAATGCTGTTAAAAAAAAATATGCTCTGGTTCAAAGTAACATAATAGAAAGTATACATAATTTGAGGGGAGAGTCTCAATTATTTCCACTAAATACATAATGACATCTAAGCAGGTTTCAGTCTTTAAGACAGGTTTGAATGAGAGATAATCACATTTGGATAGGAATGCATATATGCCACCTGATGCTGAATTCTTTAACAGCTTTATTGAAGCAAAATGTACATGCAATAAAATTTACCCATTTTAAAAGTACAATTCAATGATTTTAGTATATTTGCAGAGTTGTGTGATAATCTAATTTCAGAATAGTCCCATCACCCCAAGAAGAAACCTCATGTCCAGATGCGCTCTCTCCCCATTCCTAGGCAACCACTAAATCTACTTTCTAATGCTACTGTAGCTGTCTTTTGCCTTCGAGTTGATTTCCACTCATGGCGACCCCACGTGTTACAGAGGAGAACTGCTCCATAGGGTCTTCTTGGCTGTCATCTTTACGGAAGCAGATCACCAGGTCTTTTCTTCCACGATGCCACTGGGTGGATTCAAACCACCAACATTTCGGTTACCAGCCAAGTGCAAACACCCAGGATCAAACACTATAAATTTGCCTTTTCTGAACATTTCGTGGAAATGAAATTATTCAATACGCAGTCTTTAGAGTCTGGTTTCTTTTGCTTAGCATAATTTTGGGGGAAGGTGTTTAATGAAGATTGTGTTAATTTTTTATCTTTTTTTCCCCCTCTCCAACTCCTGCACATCATACTAAACTCTTCTTTGGCACTTAGGGTAAAAATGATCCTGAATCAGAGACTGGTTGAATAAAATAATATACACGCACACAATGGAGTACCATGCAGCAATAAAAGATAATGAGATCTCTATGAACTGATATGGAGTGATTTCCAGGAGATATTGAGTGAAAAAGGCAAAGTGTAAATGAGCATGTATATAGTAGGCTATCTTTTGTGTAAAAAAGGAAATTTTTTAATATATATAGTTATCTGTTTATCATTACAGAAAGAAACACAAGGATAAACCAGAAAACAACGAAGATGATTACTTATAACAGTGGGAGGGATGAGGAAGGGAGTGACATTTCTCTCAGTATTCAATATATTCAAAAATAAAATTAAATCATTAAGAACGGGAAGGGGAAAACAGAAACGAGTATGTTTGTTTTGTATAAATACACAAAAGGACCTCCTACCACCAAGAAAGAAGAACTGGGAGGGGAGTGCATCCTTTGGACCTGAGATCTCTGAGCTGAGAACCTCCTAGACCGAGGGAAGACTGATGCCAAGACACATGGAGATCTCCAAGGAACGCTGGGCCCACAGATGTTGAAAGGAGATGAGGACCTTCCCCCAGAGATGACAGAGGGAAAGCCTTCCCCTAGAGCCGGCAGCCTCTATTCAGACTTCTAGCCTCCTAAACCAAGAAAGAATAAATTTCTGCTTGTCAAAGCCATCCACTTGTGGTATTTCTGTTATAGCAGCACTAGATGACTAAGACAGAATTTGGTATAAATATTCTTTGTATAAATATTCTGACACGTATATGTATTTTGTATAAATATACTTGTATGTTTGTGTGTGTATATGTGTATAAAAAACCCCAAACCAGTTGTCGTCGTGTGAATTCCAGCTCATGGCAACCCCGCACGTGTGTTAGAGTAGAACTGTGCTCCACAGGGTTTTCAATGGCTGATTTTTCAGAGGTAGATTGCCAGGACTTTTTTCCAAGGCATCTATGGATGGACTCAAACCTCCAACCTTTTAGTTAGAAGCCAAGCACTTAAGCATTGCACACCCAGAGACTCATTATCTGTGTATAAGTTGTTATTAGGTGCCGTCAAGTTGATTCTGACTCATACCAACTGTATAGGACAGAGTAGAACTGCCCCATAGTGTTTCTAAGGAGCAGTAGGTGGATTTAAACTGTCAACCTTTTGGTTAGCAGCCATACCTCTTAACCACTGCGCCACCAGGCCTCCATATACATCTATGTATTTCCTAACTCTATAGTCAGAATCGGATCAATGGCAATGGGTTTGGTTTTTGTTTTTTGGGTTTTTTTGATCCTTTGAAAGGACCACAAAGCAAAATCACCGAGCAGCAATAAGCACATGTAATGCGCTTCTCATTCTCTGCTCCAAAGGTCACCTTAAGACAGTTTGTCACAGACAGTGGTGGCCACGTCTGAGTTACAGTCATACAAGAATATCACTTACACTCTTGTGAACACATCTATTCTCAGACACTGGCCAACCAAACTGTGCGTTAGCAGGCAAAAAATATTTGAGTCCTTTGTAAAACAATCTTTTCAGCAAAGACATTACATGAAAAAAGTGAATTGATTTCTTGTCAGCTTCCACAGATTAGAGTAAATCTGAGAGACTGAAAAACATTAGCTTCTGAAAACAATTTCATTTCTATGTAGAAAAAATGTCAAATAATGCAGGTAATGGTTCTCTCAAAGGAAGGGACGGGAGACTTCCTGAAATCATCATAGGAGACGTCAAGAGTGTGTTTGTTTAACTCTCAACACAAACCAAAAACATATCAGGTGGCTCCATACACCATGGGTCCTGCGGAAACCTTGCTTATGGGCACTGAGGGTGGTTCAGAGTGTTTGTCCACAGGTTCAGGAGATAGAGAAGACGGAGCAAGAAGAGTTCTGGTTTGGGATCCGTCACTAACAGGCCATGTGGACTTCAAAAGTTCACTGAATGTCTTTTAGTATCCCATTTTCCTCAACCTAAAAAGGTATTTCTCTCTAAATTCTACAAGTCTATAAAACAGCTGATCCAGCTTTCATAAACGTTACTTTATTTTTCAATTGTACAAAATTCCAGCTCATCCAAAACCTTTCAGAGTAACTTTAAAGGAAAAAAAAAAGGATCAACATCTGGATGCCTTACTACCAACGTGAATTTTTTAAATGATCTTTATATAATATATAACTGCTCTTCCCAGGGAGTGACTTCCCTTGAAAGGCTACTCTTTTCTGGTAGCTGAGCCTTGAAGTCAAATAACATCAGCTTATGAACAAACGTGCTTACAACCACGGTGAGCTCGACGCTTATTAAGTTGTGGTTCTTCCCAGTGAAGAGCCAACAATGCGGAGCTCGTTGATTTTTTTTTTCATTGCTTAAATCACTCCTGTGGAGAAGATAAGATCGTTTGAAATGCTTTTTTGAAAACTAATTGGTTAGCAGTAACATTTTGGAACTTGTTTGCAAACCTCATACGTAGATGGTCGATAGGACTGCCAAACCGACAAATTCATATGAGGGAATTTAGGTCAAAGCAAAGCGTGAACTAAAATAATGAGCAATATTTAACATGTTAGAACTTCTTTTCTATTTTAGTAAAGCCTTCCACGCACCACTTTCTTTTTTAATGGGATCTATTTTGTATTCAACAGTTGTTTCCATAATTGTCAGCACCGGGAAACAAATGAAATACTAACAGGAATTCACAGCAATATAGTTTGGTTGGGTTTATTTTAATGCTACACCATGGGAAGGGGGTGATTAAAAAAAAACAAAACTACATTTAGTCGTTCACCCTGTGGTGCGGTGGTTAAGAGCACGGCTGCTAACCAAAAGGTCAGTGGTTTGAATCCAGCTGCTCCTTGGAAACTCTATGGGCAGTTCTACTCTGTCCTATAGAGTCGCTATGAGTCCGAATCAACTCGACAGCCGTGGAATTTTTTTTTTTTTTTAATTCTTCTTCAACATAAGATCAGAAATGGCATTGTCACCATCATCAACACCATCCCACAGTACGATTTGTTATAAACAAAACACCAGAAAGTGCCACAAGCCTGCTGGGTCGTTTTTCACGGATATGACATTGTCCTGGATATTTTGAGGCAAACACCCCAAGCTGCAATAAATACTGGCCTTTATCATATAGAACATCACCGTCTAATAGAGCTGTCTCACGATTACCCACTCGGGCTGCACACTCAAATCACCCGGGGACCTTCTTGAATGTGTTGCCCCAAACCCCCCTCCCATACTGAAATCAGAATCTCTCAGGGTGGAGCTGGACAGCTGTTTTGTTTGTTGGTTTGTCACGTTTACGCTTCCCAGGGATTCTACTGCACATCCAGAGTGAAGACCACTGCCGTATATTTTCTCACTTATTCCTCCCAACATCTGTGAAAAAAGATCATTAATTAATTACCTCTCCTTGTAGCGTGGATGAAACAGATGCCAAGAAGTGAGGAGACTTAGGTTATAAAGCTAGCAGATGGCAGAGCCAGGGCGAGAAAGCAGGTCCTGTGATGCCCAGGCAGCATCCCTCCATTTCATCAGGAATGACATCTGCCTTCAAGTCCTGTCTGGCCACTAACGGGCTGATCCCTGGCAAGTCTTTTAACAGGCTTGGCCCCAGTTTTCTGGTCTATAAAAATAAGAAGTCAGGTTTGTTGGTTCGTAAGACCCTTTTTTCCAAATGCTGTTCTTGTTGGCAGCCATTGAGTCAGCCCACACCTCATGATGGTGGCCCCATGCATAACAGAATCGCACCGTTGTGGTCCACAGGGTTTTCAGTGGCTGGTTTTCAGAAGGAGATCACCAGGCCTTTCTCCTAGTCTGTCTTCGTCTGGAAGGTCCGCTGAAATCTGTTCAGCATCATACCACCACACAAGCCTCCAATGACAGACGGTGGTAGCTGTGCTTGAGGTGCATTGGCTGGGAACCGAACCGGGGTCTCCTGCACGGAAGGCATGATTCTACCATTGAACCACCACTACCCTCTTACCAAATACCAGAGTCTATAATATTCCAGGTCTAGCTTTGAGAAACTTTATGTGTCATAGCGATACTACTTCATGGGAATGACAAGACTCATAAGTAGTAAGTGAAGAGTCACCACAGAATAGAAGGAGATGAAAACAGTAACAGCAACAAGGACTAATCGAAGGGGATGGAAAGGGACTCCAAGGAGGCAGTATTAAACCCTGACCCCCGGGATCATAAGAAGAACAATTAGTTGTTTTCTACTGTTCATATTCTAGGTCTGTACCCGTGCCCCCCCTCCGATTTTGAACGTGTAGTGATAGCTATGATTCCTTTAAATGAATTATAAGTATTCTGTCCACCATGTTTAAGAAATTAGAGCTTAATACTTGTTCTTAGTAACTGAAAAGCTAGTTTCACTCCCAACGTTCTTGGCTGTTTCCTGAGTGGCACCGGGCAAGGAGCAATTTGTTCAGCTACACTGGTAATGCTTAACCTTCCCTAAAGCCAGCGAGATATTTTTTTCTTAGTTCTACAAGAACTGTAATGTCAGAGCATAAAAGTATTTCTATGGAGCATGTTAAAAAAAAATAAAAAGTATACTACATTCTAATTTCAAAGCGCTGAGAGAAGCTTAGTGCGTTAGGTCAAAATGAAATGCTTTTACGTAGACGTGTACATGGCTGTTAGAAGACATAAACTGAGTGAGGTTCTTGGGCAAACCAAACCTCCTAAGGCAGCAACTGGTCCCCACCTGGCTTTTCTTTAAAATACAGACTCTGAGACCAGATCCCCAGAGATCCCTGGGGCTTGAGAATATGCATTTTAAAGATCTCCCAGGTGATGCTAGGCTCTTTGAAGTGTGGAAATCACAGCTCTGGGCACCATTAATGCTCACCTTACCTGATCACCATGTGGTCAATGGGAGCCAATCAGAGTTTCCCAGACACAGAGAATTAGTACGTTAATTTGGAGTCCTGGTGGCCCAGTGGTAGAGTGTGGCTGTTAACCAAAAGGTTGGCAGTTTGAATCCACCAGCCGCTCCTTGGAAACCCCATGGGGCAGTTCCACTCTGTCCTATAGGGTCGCTATGAGTCAGAATCAACCTAAGGGTAACAGGTTTGGTTTTTTGTTTTAAATGAAAGAAGAGCCCCGGTGGCCCAGTCGTTAAGAGCTCAGGCTGCTAACCAAAAAGTCAGTGGTTTAAATCCACCAGTCACTCCTTGGAAACCCCATGGGGCAGTTCTATCCTATACTATAAGGTCACTATGAGTCAGAATCCACTTATCCACAATGAGGTTTTTTGGTTTGTTTGTTTTAATGAAAGAAGCAAAAGTCTAATGCTCAGTTGCATATTTGGATATTAGCACAAAGCCCTTCCCCTACTGATAAAATATGAAATTTCTGATTAGTCCAAAGGACTAATGGACCACAACTACCACAGCCTCCACCAGACTGAATCCAACACAAATAGATCGTACCTGGCTACCAACACCGACTGCTCCGACAGGGTCCTGGACAGAGTTGGAGAAAAACGTAGAACAAAATTCTAACTCACAAAAACAAACAAACAAACAAAAAAAAGCCCAGACTTACTGGTCTGACTGAGGCTGGAGAAATCCCTAGAGTATGGCCCCCAGACACACTTTTAGCTCTGTAATGAAGTCACTCCTGAGGTTCACCCTTCAGCCAAAGATTAGACAGGCCCTTAAAACAAAACAAGACTAAAGGGGCACACCAGCCCAGGGACCAGGACTAGAAGGCAGGAGGGGACAGGAAAGCTGGTAATAGGGAACCCAAGGTCAAGATGGGATGAGTGTTGACGTGTTGTGGGGTTGGCAACCAACATCACAAAACAATATGTGTATTAATTGTTTAATTAGAAACTAGCATGCTCTGTAAACCTTCATCTAAAGAATAAAAAAAATTTTTAAATATGAAACTTCCCAGTTACAGCAAAGTTTAAAAGATACTAAACTCTGGTGTGTAAATAATCATTATCAGTTGTTTAGCTAATAACGTCTTGTCTCCGTGAGGGCCTTTCAATACGTCCAAAGTTCTTGTCCATTCTAACTTGTACACAGCTGCTAAACGGGACACAGGTGCTTTGTTAGCTTTGAGCCCTAATGACCGATCATCATTTTATCTGACCTCACCCCATCCCACCCAGACAGCAAGATACTGCTGCAAGATACTAACACATACTAAGCACAGAATAAGTATTTGTTGAGGGTGCTAGAGTCTAATATATTTCTCCAAGTGCAGTTTCTCCGCCTACCTCTTGCTTTGACTTTAATCGCTTTTTAAAAAGGAATGCCTGTTCTGTCCTACAACAGATGTGTGTGCCCCCGTGGGAGTCCTCAGTTCTTACACGTCGGCTCCTATTTCCTTCAGCAACCGGTTTATGGAGCCGATCGTTTTCTGTCATGAGCAGCTAACAGAAGGCTCAAGAAAGAGTAGCCAATTATTTCGTGCAAACCGTAGGTCGTAATTCTGGGTGCCTTTAAGGCTCTCCATCCAAGAGTGAAAAAACAGAAGGAAGGAAGAGATCACATTTTCCTAGAAAACAACGCCCTCCCCATCCTGCCAAAGCCTTTTGCTTTCAGGCCAACAGTCTTGCAAAGGCTGAAGGTTTCAGAGACCACCTGCTGTGTTGAAGCAGGCCTGGACACTTCCAGCGGCAGCCGGCTGGAAATCAAGCTGTAGGGCATTTACAGCAGGCCCCTTATTTCTGCGGCAGGGGTTTTTGTAAAGTAACCGTCCATCCTAACAAACGTAAAAGCAGATCTCCATGTACTAAGGGAAACGCCTGGGAAAATCCCCTCGGGTTGACTTTTCAAATGTTGCCCTGATCCAAACCCTTGTCTTAATATCATAGCGTTCCTTAAAAGACAAAAAAAGTAAGGAAAAAAAATACCATGTAAACATCACTGAGTAACTAAGGGAATGCTTAATCCATCACAGCCTATTTGTGGCATTTTGATTGGAGTTGCTATCCCAAATCACTGCACTACAGATCTTAAAATCATTTTTTAAAAAAATAGTAGAAAAGCTTAAACTGGGAGAAAAGATGAAAATGTGTTTTAGGCAAAGTTTATATATATAATCAGAGTATATTTGCTATAAAGTTTTCTAAATAGTTAAACCCAGGAGGTTTTGGCAGCGGGGGGAAGCCAGTATTAAAACCATTTAAATATCTAGATGCAAAATTTCTTGACGCTCTCTGAATTCAGAAATAATTACACACACATGTGCACGGGCACGCATGCACAGACACACATGCATGCCCTCAAGACACACACGCGTGCACGCACACACACACACGCTTCTTGAGCAGTAGCAGGTGGAGCTCCTAGTGAGAATGAGCAGGGCTGACTGGTAGGTTATTTTCAGTAAAGCCTGGGAAGTATAAGGGAATTGGCGAGCATCTGTCATCTGGTGCTGCTGTAACAGAAACACCACAGTGGATAGCTTTGACAAAGAGAAATTTATTTTCTCACAGTCTAATAAGCTGGAAGTCCAAATTCAGGGCATCAGCTCCAGAGGAAGGCTTTCCCTCTCTGTTGACTCTGGAGGAAGGGCCTTCGTTGTCATCAGTCATCCCCCCAACTAGGATCTTCTCTGTGCAGGAACCTTGAGTCCAAAGGATGTGCTCTGCTCCCAGTACTTCTTTCTTGGTGGTAGGCAGTCCCCCTGTCTCTCTGCTTGCTTCTCTCTTTTGTATCTCCAGAGATTGCCTCAGGACACAATCCAATCTTAAAGACTAAGTCCTGCTTTACTAACAGAGGAAACACTGATGGCATAGTGGTTAAGAGCTACAGCTGCTAACCATGAGGTTGGCTGTTCAAATCCACTAGGTGCTCCTTGGAAACCCTGTGGGGCAGGTCTACTCTGCCCTAGAGGGTCACTGTGAGTCATAAGTGGCTCGAATGCAATGGGTTTGGTTTTGTTTTTTTTTTACTAACATAACTGCCACCCATCCTCCCTCATTAACATCATAGAGGCAGGATTTACAACATATAGGATAATCACACAATACTGGGAATCATGGCCCAGCCAAACTGATACATACATTTTGGGGGGGGGGACATAATTCAATCCATGACATCAAGGGACCAGGAGAAAAAAGGTCACAGGGGCAACAGGACTAAATATTAAACATAATGGTGGCAGGACTACGAGGGAGCAATTGTGCAGAAGAGAGCCAGCAGGGAGAACCCAAAGATCAGCACTGTGGTCCAGGGAAAAGGTGGGAGTGTGGGAAGTGCCATGAGCACTTGGCAACCACCTCAGTAGCTCTTGATGTCAGAATCAGGGAACGCTGGGAGAGTGTCTCGTGCATGGCAGTGATAGGTCAGTAAACAAATGTTGCAGGACACATGTTCTAGCCACTATAACCTTTACAGCTTTAAACACTTTTTTCTGGCCCATGGCGACTCCATCGATGTTGGAGTAGAACTGTGCTCCATAGAGTAATCAATGACTGATTTTTCAGAAGTAGATGGCCAGGACTTTCTCCCGTTAACTACATAAGCAATGCCATATAATTAAGTTGGTCCTCCTAGAAGCCATTCCAGCATAAGGATTCCATACTTCCTCTAAGGTAAGCAACATGAATATGGCACAAAACTTATACACACCAGAAGCCCTAATGAAAAGAAGAAATGTCTACAAACCAAAAAAAAAATCTAGGAGAATATATTTGCAACATATATGGCCAAAGGACCAAAATACATTACCTAAACAGCTCCTGTAAATCAATTAGAAAAAGACAAACAGAACACCAAAGACACAAGGAAAATATTAGCCCAAGAGACAAAAGGGCCACATAAACCAGAGACTTCAACAGCCTGAGACCAGAAGAACTAGATGGTGCCCGGCTACCACCAATGATCACCCTTACAGGGAACACAACAGAGAGTCCCTGACAGAGCAGGAGAAAAGTGTGGAGCAGAACACAAATTCACGTAAAAAGACCAGACTTAATGATCTAAGACTGGAGGAACCTCCAAAGCACTGGCCACCCGGACGTTCTGTTAACCCAGAACTATAATTATTCCCGAAGCCCACTCTTCAGACAAAGATTAGACTGAACTATAAAACATAAAATAATACTTGTGAAGAGAGTGCTTCTTAGTTCAAGCAGATACCTGAGACCAAATGGGTGGCTCCTGTCCGGAGGCAGGATGAGAAGGCAGGAAGGGACGGGAGCTGGTTGAATGGACACAAGAAACCCGGGGTGGAAAGGGGGAGGGTGCTGTTACATTACAGGGTTGCAACTAGTGTCATATAACAATATACGTATCAATTTTTGTATGTGAAATTAACTTGAGCTGTAAACTTTCACCTAAAGCCCAATTAAAAAAAAAAAAAGACAAACAATCCAATTAAAAATAGACAAAAGGAGAGGAAAAGGTAATTCACAGAAGTGACCAACAAAAATACAGAAGAAAATGCTTACCTTTATTCATTGTGAAAAACCAAGTCAGAGTGAAATAATATTTCACCTGATAAGCAAAATGTTTAAAGTTAAAAGAAAGGAATATATTGTGATTTTTTTTTTTTTTAGTTCAATTTGGCAATGTCTATCTAAGTTTAAGGAGCTCTGGTGGTGCAGTGGTTAAGCGCTCAGCTGCTAACTGAAAGGTCAGAGGTTCAAACCCACCTGCTGCTCCACAGGAGAAAGATGTGGCAGTCTGCTTCCATAAAGATTTACAACTTTGGGAACCGTATGGGACAGTTCAAACGAGTATGTGGTCACATATGTAGGTATATAGGCATATAGGTGTATCGGCAATTACAGGCGAGTACGTATGTGTGCAAAGATAGAAGAATTTATATGTATGTGTGCATACAGATGTGTATGTGCACACATATATTTCACAGAGGACACAGTTACAGATACTTCTCAGACATAACCAAACACCTTACACAAACGGTTTTCTGGATTTAAAGGCTTAGGACCTTAGTCTCATGGGACAACTCAGTCAATTAGCATCCCGAAGTTCATGTTCTGCATCCTAGTGAGCTGAGTAGCGTCTGAGGTCTCAAAAGCTTGTGAGCACCCATATAACATACAAGTATTGTTCTCTACTCTAGGGACAAAAGAGAAAGAAGGAAACCAAAGTATCAGAGAAGAAACTAGTCTACAGAGCTAACAGCCTACGTGAGCCATGGCTTCATCTACTCTGAGACCAGAAGAACTAGATGGTGCCCGGCTACCACTACCAACTATTCTGATCAGAGCCACGAGAGATGAGCCCTGACAGAATGGGAAGAAAACAAGGAACAGATTTCAAATTCTTAAAAAGTCCAAACTTACCGGACCAGTTGAGACTAGAAGACTCACTGAGACTATCACCCTGAGACACTCTTTAAACCTTGAACCAAAACTATACAAAGGTCACCTTTTAGCAAAACAACAGATTGGCACACAAAATAAAGAATAGTATCTGTAAGTACAGTGTTCCATTAATAAAAACCATTTATATGAGACTAAAAGGACAACAATTACTCTAAAGCAAAGATGAGAAGATAAGGGGGCAGGGAAACTAGAGTACAGGAAACAGAACAACCTGAAGGCAATTAAAGAGAAAGCTGACTCATTGTGAAAAATACAACTAATGTCACTGAACAATTTGTGTAGAAATTGTCAATGAGAACCTAATTTGCTGTGTAAACTTTCACCAAAAACACAAAAAAAATTTATTAAAACAAAACACTGTAGTATCCCTTCAAATCGACAACAGCAACTCAAAAGATTAGATAGGAAACTTAGGGGCAATGAGTTTATGTTAATGGAGGAGGAACAATTTGGAAAAGGAGGGTGAGAATGGTTGCACAACTTGAAGAATGTGATCAATGTCACTGAATTGTACCTGTAGAAATGGTTGAATGGCAGTACATTCTGCTGCGTATATTCTCAACAACAACATATTATTAACAGCTCATTTTTTTCTTTGCTCATTTTCTGTCTGTAGTCACTAAAACGTTAGCTCTGTGAGGGCAGAACTGTTTCTGTCCCCTGATTTCCTATGGCCAGACAGTACCCAGCACACAGTAGGGATTGGAGTTGCTATCCCAAATCACTGCACTACAGATCTTAAAATAATTTTTGAAAAAAATAGTAGAAAAGCTTAAACTGGGAGAAAAGATGAAAATGTGTTTTAGGCAAAGTTCACATATATAATCAGAAAATATTTGCTATAAAGTTTTCTAAATAGTTAAACCCGGGAGGGGGCGGGGGGAAAGCCAGCATTAAAATCATTTAAATATCTAGATGCAAAATGTTGAATTTTACCCGAACCCTGAGATACAGAGATGGTTAAAAAATCCACCACCGCCCCCGCCCCCAAATCCTTTGTGTTCAGGGAAAGGGCTTACTGCAAATAACCACCCTTCCCACGTAACTGAGCTAAGACTCAGGACTGTCCCCTTGCTTACCTATGACAAGGTCAGACACCCAACCAAAAAACCAAACCTACTGCCTTCGAGTTGGTTCCGACTCACAGCGACCCTACAGGACAGAGTGGAACTGCCCCACAGGGTTTCCAAGGCTGTAATCTTTACGGAAGCAGACTGCCACAACTTTCTCTCACGCGACCACCGGCTTTTTGGTTAGCGGATGAGCACTTAACTGCTGCACCACCAGGGCTCTGTAGGTCCAACACAGACCCTCCAAATTCCCACCCCTTACCTCATAAATGAGCAACTGAACTGCCACCCTCCACTGATCAACTGGAAACAGAGTGCTTGTTCACCAACTTTGCTCAAGCTCCTCTCTATCCCCCAAGTCCCTGAACTTTGGGGCTCACCTCACCTAAAGCCAACATATATTACCCCTCATTAAGAGCTCCTCCCAGAGAACAGGCTGACCTCAGCTTAAAACACTCAGAGTTACTATCCTTCCATGTCCGCCTTTCATTCCATTTCCCCATACCTGGGTTTTTCCTAGCCTGGTGTACTCTCAATCTCTATAAAATAACATTGTTTCCCTAACTCTTTGAGAAACTGGAAGACCTTAGGGTCAGTGTTCTCCCTATTACAATAGACTCCTCTTCCTACTGTAATAGTCCCTTTGTCCTCTTCTTTCTGAATAATGTCACTCCCTATCAAAGTCAGGGAGCCCTGGTGGCACAGTAGTTAAGAGCCACGGTGAGCTACAGCTGCTAACCAAAAGGTCAGCAGTTCGAATCCACTCTGCCGCTCTTGGGAAACCCTATAGGCAGTTCTACTCTGTCCTATAGGGTCACTATGAGTTGGAATCGACTCAACAGCAATGAGTATTTTGGGTTTTGGTCTATCAAAGTCTGGATTTGTTTTTTATTGGACAGACTCCATTTGTTTTTGTTGACTACATAGATTAATGACTTTGTGGTTCTTGATGAACAGATCTACAGGAGATCCCCAATTCTTGGTCTGTTCCCTATGGAAAAAAAATTAAAGAGTATTTTATGAATAAAAGCTGGTGAACGATTGGTGTTTCTCTGGGAAACAGTGATCTTTAAAAACCATTTAAATCTAATATTTGACTGAGAATCAAAACAAATGGTGAAAACTGGTAACTGTTGGCTGAAACAGTAATCCAGGTGTTGTCACTTCTGCTAATGATGAAGAACTTGATTTGAATTTTTTTTTTAAGAACACTGAAGAGTACAGAGTCACCTGGCTGAACTTAGGCCATCAAAATATTTTATTCTCCTAGAACTCCAAGTTCAATATAGGTGTTGTTGCTGTGTGCCATCAAGTACATTCCAACTCACGGTGACCCTATAAGGGCAGAATAGAACTGCCCCATAGGGTTTCCAAGGCTGTAATCTTTATGGAGCTGATGGCCAAGCTTTTTTCTCCTGCGTAGCAGTTGGTAGGTTCAAACTGCCGACCTTTCAGTTAGCAGCCAAATGTATAACCATTGCACCACCAGGGCTCCGTTCAGTATAGCTAGACTTCCTAAAGCAGTTCTTGGGGGTGTCCATGAGAGTTCTCTATATTACACCAGGCAGCATTACCAGGCAGTTTTCCCAGTGGCTCACTTCCTCCTTTGGTGTCTACCATTTGCTTTTTCCTGACTCCCGCAGTCCTCACACAAAGGCGAGGCTCTAATGTTACACTTGTACACTGTACATCATAGGGAAGAAAAGACTAGAAGACCACATAACAAAATGCTGACTTTGGTTGTTTCTGTATTAGAGAGTCACAGATGATTCACGTTCTTTTTTCTCTTCTGTGTTTTCTATGTTTTTCTCCAGTGAATAAGTAATATTTTTATAATAAAAATAAATACAATCTTTTTAAAGTCCCTAATATGTTATTTGCCCATATGGGATAAGAACTGAAAAAGAGATTTTAAAAATCAAATACAAATATTAAAAATCTTTAATGTGATTAAGAAAATTTCAGAATTTTAAAATGTTCTTATATCACTCACTGTTACGGATTGAATTGTGTCCCCAAAAAATATGTGTTGTAAATCCTAACCCCTATGCCTGTGGTTATAATTCCATTTGGAAATGGGTTTTCTTTGTTATGTTGATGAGGCAGGATTAGTATAGGATATGTCTTGAGTCAGTCTCTTTTGAGATATAAAAGTGATTTAACAAGCAAGCAAGCAAGCAAGCAGAGATGGGGGAAGAGAGATGCCATGCCACATGAGGATCACCAAGGAGTCAAGGAATAGAAGTTAAAGGAACAAGGACCTTCCCCCCAGATACCATAGATAGAGAAAGCTTTCCCTTAGAGCTGGTACCCTGAATTTGACTTCTAGCTTCCTAAACTGTGAGAAAATAAACTTCTGTTGGTTAAAGCCACCCACTTGTGGTATTTCTGCTACAGCAGAAACTTACTGGACCGGTTGACTCACTGACCAGTACACTCACCGAAAAAACTTCGTCTAATTTTTTAGTTTTTAAGAGAAAAATGTATGCCTTATCCTAGAAGTTATTTACCTAACTGTAAAATTCTGACCCCACCACTCATCTGTTATACTGTGGTAACTTGTATGTTGCTACGATGCCGGAAGCTATGCCTTTGGTATTTCAAATACCAGCAGGGTCACCTGTGGTGGACAGGTTTCAGCGGAGCTTTTAGAATAAGACAAACTAGGAAGAAAGACCTGGTAACCTACTTCTGAAAATCAGCCAGTGAAAACTGTGGAAAATAAAAAACAATTGGAGATGTTTGTGTCAGACCTGGAGAACATGGCCGATGCCTGGTTTCACAGGGCAAAAGTTTAAGATAATACATATCCTAACCATTAGAGGAACTAACGAGCTTATTTCTTTAGATTTATGTGTAACCAACATCCTTCGTCTTTAGCCCCGATGTTCCAGACAAACAGGCACCTGCGCACCTGGAAACCTGCGTTGGCAGGCATTGAGCCCCTGGAGATCTACGTCACCTGTCTTCTTAGTGAAACTGACATTTCTAAAGAAGAAAGGACTTCAAGAAACATTTTGATGCACATATAAAAGACTGATCTAAACTGCCTCAACTTCCCCAACTTCCTTTGTTCTCAGACTACGAAACCCCAATGCTGTCCCATTTCTTTGGAACACTCAGTCTATGCTGTGTGTTGCCCGATTCACGAATTGTATGATCGACAAATTAATCTCTAGCATTATTTTAAATATTTTTCTGCTCTTATAAATTCTTCAGAAAAAAACCCTGTGGATCGCAACAGAATATTGTCGTTATAGGGCTGGAAGAGGAGCCCCCTAGGTCGGAAAGCACTCCAAAAACACAGTGGCTGCAGCAACAGACTTGAGCAGACCAACGATTATGAAGATGGCGCAGGACCAGGCAACATTTCATACTGTTGTATGTGGGGTCACCATAAGTTGAAGCCAACTCAAAGGCAACTAATAACTACAGCAACGTAGATCTGATACAAATTTATTCTTAAAAATCAAACTGGTCCACGTTTTATTTCACCTTTGCCTGTCTTAACAATTCTGGTAAATTCACAAGAGCACAGTCATAGAATCCAAGAAAAAGACCAACAAACAATAAATTATAAGCCTTAAATATAGAATGGTGTTCTTGCACGTTAAGTAATTATAACACACCCTGTATAATGCTAAGATCACTGCCAAGTTCAAGGTATAGTGTGTTTAAACATGATGTATGCACTGGAAGCAGTAGGACTTCAATTCAAAAAGAAAGCATTGCTGCAGCAGTACAAGTCAACACCCAGGAGATGTACAAGCCTTCCTTGGAATCCCCCCTTGTCCTGCCCCCGGTTGCCACAGCATTCAGTACAGAGATAAACAACATATTGAACCCTAATCCCACCAGGGTGGTTCCCTAAAGGTCTATTCACAGGACAATTACATCCCAGCCTGCATGCTATTTGGAGATTTTGCAACTGATTCAGCACTCCAACTGCTGTTAAGTACTGTAATCAGAAATTCTTTTCCTCCAGCACAGCAATGGCAATTCAAACATCAGAGTTTAGCCCCACAATCCAGATCTGAAAGTTAAAAAAGCACCAACTACGTCTACGTCTTCTTCAGATCTCAGAAAGCATTTGCACTGCACAACGTAGTGTTCCTCTAACGATAAAAGAAATTCCTGATGAATAATTCAGAAGCATCTGTCAGCATTTAGGAAACAATTACCACTATTGGACATTTCAATGAGTCCATCCCTGGATGAACAAGTGACAAGACAGACTGTTTTTTGCTTTCAGTACTCAACTCAGGAACGTAAAAATAATCAACAAGGTTCATTTAACTGAAATCGCATTTCCGACCAATATATCCGTCCTTCTGTTCTCGAAATGTGAGCACCCAAAGTTCCAAGCTTAAACCATCGTGGCCAGCTTGACTCATCCAGGGAAGCCTGTGTGGTTTCACAGAGGCCATCAGCTGTGTCAGAAAGTTGGCCATGGCTCGGCAGGGCCATGTCAGCAAATGATAATTATTGGGTCTGAAAAGAGCAGACTGGCAGAAACACCCCAGCTACCAACAAGCTACAACTGGAAATTATAAAACCATCTGATTTATAGTCACAAGGTGCCCTATGCCAACCCATGTTGGCACACACTATCCCCTCTTAATCTCTATCACAACAAAAGAGTCACATCTTCTTTAAGTCAGTTACCAGGCTTTAATCCAGAATTTGGAATTATTCAGGGCAACTGAATCATGTATCTATGACCTTCTTGGGCCATCATTGTATCATGAACAAATCAGCTGTAGAGCAGTTTATCTTTGGGGATTAAATACTTCCCAGTCCAAAAGGCCGTTTTGAAAATACAATTTTCTGCCTTCCCTTCTGCATTCTGAGATGACTAGGGCTACTTCAGTTTAACTGTGTCTCTAGAAAGCCACAACCACAAAACCCAACAAAACCCATTGCTGTTGAGTCAATTGAGACTCATAGTGACCCTACAGGACACAGCAGAACTGCCCCATGGGGCTTCCAAGGAGTAGCTGGTGGATTGGAACTGCCAACCTTTTCGTTAGCAGCCGAGCTCCTAACAGCTGCGCCACTAGGGCTCTCATGCCCATGTAGCCACTTAAAAAGGCTCGGTCACAAAAGATTTTTTAAGGGCTCTGTTTAAAGGAAAATCTTGCAAAAGGAAAACAAAAATTTCTGCTGCAAATTTTTTTAAAGTAGGAAAAAAGTGGGAAGTTTTCTTAAATTTATATCCTGATTTACAGGAATCTTTTTTCAGTAAACTAAAAAGGACAGCCTGCACGTAGTCTGTAATATTAATGTTATGAAGGCTTCCAGCAATCCCATTAGGGACATAATCCCTGTATGGATTTTTGATGTTCATACAAAGCTCATTTGCCATGTTCCTAGACTGACCTCTGTGCCAATTCCACTTAGACACACATATACCAAAATTCTTTCAGGAAAAGAAAACTCACTTCCACTGCCAACGTTGCCAATGAGGCCAACAGTCTAACATAAAATAGTTCCACACTTAGGGTATTTCCCTTCCTGAGCTGTACTGAGTATGAAGAACTCTTAAGTATCTCCCTTTTACTATGGTCAGTTGTACTGATGAGGCGGGAGGGAGGGCGGTAGGGGCAGGAGAAGTGGGAAGACATCAACGGGTCATCTTTGAGGGTGGAGAGTGCTGGAACCACCAAGGGTTGCCCTGTGTTCAGAGGCCCACCTTCTCACATATGTCAGAGTTCCAACAGTGGAAATGCCCTATGAGGCAAAGTATGTTAAATGCCACAATCTCAGTTTGAAGATTTTATTTAGAATATTATCCCCTTAAAAAAAAAAACCCCTTGCCGTCACATCGATTCTGACTCATAACGACCCTACAAGACACAGTAGAACTGCCCCATAAGGTTTCCAAGGAGTGGCTGGTAGATGTGAACTGCCACCTCTGGGTTAGCAGCTGAGCTCTTAACCACTGTGCCACCAGTCAGAATCGACTCAACGGCAACGGGTAATGTCCCCTTACACACTGGTAATACATGTCTTGAAACGGAGTTTAGTAAAAAAAAAAAAAAAAAAAGAGTACTATGCTTTCCTATTTTCCTTCCTTGTTTTTTTTTTTTTTTCTTTTAGCACTTATCACCTGACATATAAATAAACATATCTACGTAGATAAACCCCGTTGCCGTCGAGTGGATTCCGACTCACAGCGACCCTATAGGACAGAGTAGAACTGCCCCACAGAGTTTCCAAGGAGCACCTGGTGAATTTGAACTGCTGACCTTTTGGTTAGCAGCCCTAGCTCTTAACCACTGCACCACCAGGGTTTCCATCTATGTATATAGACAGATACAAACTTACTTATTTTATTTTCTGTTTGTCCCATTAGAATGTAAGTTCCATAAAGGAAGGATTTTTATCTGCCCTTTTACAGCTACATCCCCAGTGAATACTCAATAATAGTTGACAAATAAATCAAGGAATAAATTATAACGCTCCGTGGTAATGCATCCCTAACTCCTTTTTTTTAAAATCTAAGATAAACATATAATTAAGGGGTTATGGGCTGAAATCTATGTCTCCTTCAAATCCCTTTGAGTTGTTGTAACAGTATCAATAACTCAGCCTAAATTAGATCCTTAACTCCCTGCTGCTTATCATCCTATGGCAGAAGAAAACTTGCATTTCAATATCCACTTAATTTCACTGTTAAAATAATTTTCCTCTGTCCTATAGGGTCGCTATGACGGCACTGGGTTTGGTTTTTTGGTTATCATTCTGAAAACGATGAACCTAAATTAAAATTAAAACAGCTTTAGA
The DNA here is from genome assembly GCA_030035585.1 of Dugong dugon. Lineage (NCBI taxonomy): Eukaryota > Metazoa > Chordata > Mammalia > Sirenia > Dugongidae > Dugong > Dugong dugon. The sequence goes on from CM057479.1 coordinate 73,005,832, forward strand.
AAATACCATGTTCATGGCCCAAAAAAGACCTACATAGCAAATTCAAGAGGCTGGCTGCCCGGCCATGGCCCCTCCGACCAAGACACACGAGTTGTGTTGTGCTAGTATGGTGCAGCTGCGCTGTAGGCAAAGACGGTACTCACTGTGCTATGGTGCTGGACTACCAGCAAATAAGGAGCAAGCACTGTCTAAGGTGGCACTAAAAAAACCCATTGTCATCGAGTCGATTCCGACTCATAGCGACCCTATAGGACAGAGCAGAACCGCCCCACAGAGTTTCCATGGAGCACCTTGTGGATTCGAACTGCTGACCTTTTGGTTAGCAACCACAGCCTTTAACCACTACGCCACCAGGGCTCCAAGGTAGCACTAAACAAGATAAACCTCTTTTTCCCCATATCACAAGGCCAACGGTGGCATGGCCCTTCTGTATTCCCGTGGGGCTCAAAGCAATGAGAGGGGCTGAAATCAGGGGGCTGCAGATCCCCAGGACCAAGAGTGTGGCTGTTTGCGGAGTGCCTGCAGAGAAATGAGGCTAACATGATCCACCCCATCTTAGGGACCGGAGCTCACCATCTAAGACGCAGAGGCGGGGTGTGGCTCCGGGCTCCAGAACAGAGGCTCATGGGAACTGTTCCCATCATTCTGAGAACTGCTGCTGGACTAAGCAGAGGGCCCAGCAAGTGGGAGACCCAGCCTCTGTACCAAAAACTGAACCAAATTCCATCGCAGTGAAAGAAAGATCAGAGAAAGAACAGGACTGGAGCACCAAGAGGCCCTCAGGGACTCCAACTGTATCTGGAATGTTTTATTCCTTTAAACGACACAGCTGAGAGTGGACACCAGGGCAATTCTTATACTATCCTCTGTACCTCTCTGAACAGTTGAATTACTCCATATTGAGAGAGTATAGTGTAACAGTTAAGAACATGGGCTAGAGGCTGAAGGCCTCGGGCAGGTTACTTAAAACTTGTCTGTCCTCACTTTCATCATCTATAAAAAGGACATAAGCATAATATCTGCTTCATGGGCTTTTGTGAGAATTAAATGAGATAATGTATGAAAAGTGCTTAGAACAGTGCCTGGCACATAATAATAGCAGACTTTTAAAGTGCCATTTATTTCATAATTTAGAAAAGTAAACAGCTCCCACCTTGACTGCCAGCTGGACTCAAACGTTCTCGCTTGGCCCCCATCTCCTTTTCTCCTTCTGTCTCCCGAAATACGTGTTGGAATCCTAACCCCTATACCTGTGGATGTAATTCTGCTTGGAAATAGGGTCTTCTTTGTCATGTTAATCAGATCCCACTCAGATAGGTGGGTTCTAAATCTAATCACTCCAGTTATAAAAAGAGTAGATTAGACAGAGGCACACATGGGGGACGACTAACAACATGTGTGGATGGTTTACAAGCACAGGAACATCAAAGATCACCAGTGACACCAGAAATGAGAGAGAGGCTCACAGAAGGAATCAACACGGCTGAGACCCTCCAGGACCGTGAGAAAATAAATGTCTGTTCTTTAAAGCCACCCACTCGTAGTGTTTCTGTTACAGAAGCACTAGGCAACTGAGGCACCTCCCAGCCCAACTCCCAAAATGCCTGGCAATAATTTTTCTCAAGCCCCGAGTCCTCCATCTGGGCATTTCAGTAAATCGTTAAGCAACATGCCCAGGGAAAAAAAGAATATCCAACCCCTCCATCAGCACCTCAAGCAGTTATTGATAATCCAAATCCTACAGCCTACTCTGAGAGTTATTATGTACAGGGTGCACTTGCCTTCAGCACTCAAAAGATTCTAACTTGACTTTAACCTGTCCCGCCCCAAAGGCTAGAAATGCCCCATGTCTCAAAATAAAAACAGTCTTTACAGCTGCAGTACACCTTGTTTTTGTGACACAGTGTTACAAAGATCAGTTTATTCCTTGTAGACTTTTTGCCTGCAAATCCAAGAGCTGCTGCCTGATGAAAAGCCACACCTTGGGGTATAGCGCCGCATGGAAAATTGATTCTTAAGCATGTATACAGTTACTGCTTTTACGTAAAAATGGAACTCATTATTAAATATTACATACACTGAGCTACACACAAATTAGTAACCATTTAGATGCTTTGGGCTGCAAGTAAGAGAAAGCCCAACTACAATTTGCTTGAACAATAAGAAAAATGTTTTATCTCACATAATGACAAATTTGGAAGATAGTAACACGTTTAGTTTACCTAGCAGCTCAATAATTCATTAAAAATACAGCTTTCTTCCATCTTTCTACACTGCCATCCTAAACTGGTAGGTTGCCAGTTGGCTATAGAAGTTCCAGGCACCATGTCCTCACATAATTTATAAAGAAAAAAGGGTATCATTTCATTGCATCTTTTTTAAGAGGAAAGCAAACTTTCTCAGACGTGCCCCAGCTTCCCTCACATCTCATTGGCCACAATGGTGTCATTTGTCACTCCCACACCAGTCACTTAGTGGGAAGGCTGGAAAAACCAATCTGATCAAGAGTCACCCTTGGACTGGTGAGATGCCCAAACTTTTCTTGAGTAGGATTAACCTGACTGAGGGTCTGTTAGAAAAAAGGAAGGCATGGTGAATGGGTTTGTTTTGGTTTGTTGTTGTTGTCGTTATTGTTAGGCAAAAGCATTATTATAACAAATTTAAATCAAGATAAAATTTTAGGCAATCTTTAAAATAGGAACTTCAAGGTCTGATAGAACTTTTTCAACTTCCACTAAATAATTAGGTCCAGTGTCTCAAAGTATAATCCCAGGAACACTGGCAGTCCACAAATTGATCATTATGGGTCCACAATGAGGTAAGTGTAGAAGTTGAAAGAACTTAGATACTTTTATAATAAGCAGACGGATTGATTTTATATCTGTTAAATCTAATAAAAATTTGGAGCTTATATTTTTTTGAATATTTTACTGTGTTTTAGATGTAAGTTTACACAGCCAATTAGATTGTCATTAAACAATTCATACACAAATTGTTCTGGGACATTGGTTACAATTCCCGTAATGTGTCAACAGTCTAACCATTTCCACCCCTGCCTGCCCTGTTTCCATCCATCCAATTTCCCTGTCTTTCCTTGACTTCTCATCTTTGCTTTTTTTGTAAATGTTGACCATTTGGTCTCATACGGTTGATTGTTTAAAGGAGCACATTCCTCATGGGTTTATTATTTTATAGGCCAATTTATTATTTGGCTAAAAGGTGACCTCTGGGAGTGGCTTCAGTTCCAGATTAAAAGGGCATCTTAGGGCGACAGTCTTGAGAATTCCTCTAGTCTCTATCAGTAGTCAGTCTGGTCTTTTTTATGAATCTGAGTTCTGTTCTACATTTTTCTCTCATTCTAACCAAAACCTTCTATTGTGTCCCTGGTCAGAGGGGTAGGTAGTGGTAGCTGGGCACCATCTAGCTCTTCTGGTCTCAGGCTAGAGAAGACTGCGGTTTATATGAGCCATTAGTCCTGTGGACTAATTTCTTCCTTGAGTCTTTGGTTTCCTTCACTCTCCTTTGCTCCAGAGGGGAAGAGACCAATAGCCGTATCTTAGATGGTCACTTGCAAGCTTTCAAGACCCCAGTTTCCATTCAGTTAGCACTCTGGCACTTCTGCTATGGAAAACGTGTTTTGGAAATAGTCCCACATCTTACCATATTTTATTTTCTCAGACAGCAGATCATAATTAATTCTTAGATCTCTACATTGAAGAGGACAGGACAGACCTGTAGTTAATATTGAAGACTAGAAGATTACCTTTGTCTTTAAAAGTTCCAGACTTACTAGATCAGTTGAGACTACAGGACTCCCTGAGACTATCGCCCTTGAAATACTCTTTAAACCTTGAATTGAGACTATCCCGAGGTCACCTTTTAGCAAAAAAACAAATTGGCACATAAAATAAAGGATATTACCTCTGAGTACTGTGCTCCATTAAAAAAACATCTGTGTGAAACCAAAAGGTCAACAATTATGAGAAAGTAAGAGGGCAGGGAAACCAGAGCACTGGAAATAGAACAACCAGAAAGCAATTAAAGAGAATGTTGGCACACTGTAGAAAATGTAACTAATGTCATGGAACAATTTGTATAGAAATTGTCAAATGGGAACCTAATCAGCTGTGTGAACTTTCACGGAAAACCATAAAATATGTATTATTTTTAAAAAGAAGATGACCTTTGCCAAATTTGCACACTTCAATAGGCTCATTTTCATAACCATAGAAAGAGCCTCTCACCTACATTGTATGTTTATTCAGCAGATTTAAAGTAACCTTTCAAATCACCAAATACAGAGACAATGTTCCTTCTCACAGTTTATTCAATTTGTTTTGCATGGGGCACTTACAGAATTATTAGCACATGTCTTAGTCATTTAGTGCTGCTATATCAGAAATATCACAAGTGGATGGCTTTATCAAATAGAAGTTTACTCTCTCACAGTCTAGGAGGCTAGAAGTTCAAATTTAGGTTGCCGGCTCCAAGGGAAGGCTTTCTTTCTCTGTCAGCTCTGGAGGAAGGTCCTTGTCATCAATCTTCCTCTGGTCTAGGAGCTTCTCAGTGCAGGAAGCTTGGGTCTAAAGGCCGTGCTCTGCTTCTAGTGCTGCTTTCTTAGTGGTATGAGATTCCTATGTGTCTCTGCTCATCTCTCTCTTTTACATCTCAAAAAAAATTGGCTTAAAACACAACCTAATCCTGCAGATTGAGTCCTGCCTCATTAACATAACTGTCTCTAATCCCGCCTCATTAACATCACAGAGGTAGGATTTACAGCACATAGGGAAATCACATCAGATGACAAAATGGTAGACAATCATACCATACCATGAATCATGGCCCAGCCAAGTTCACAGATATTTTGGGGGGGATACAATTCAGTCCATGACAGCATACCATCTTCTCCCCTGACATCCTAACAGCAGCAACCTGGGCACAAAGCAAACCAGAGGCTCAACAGTTAATCAAAGAATTCTATCCTAGCTTCTCAAATTGACGCTTGACATCATAGATTGTTCTAAGTGTTAGCACATCTACTGATGGTATTACCAGAATGCTCCTTAGAAGGATGGTGAGACTTGGGCTTGCTTACTTAGGACACATCACAGGAAAGACCAACGGTCAGCAAAAATGAGGTGAACTCTCAATGGGGCGAACTGACACAACAGCCACAACAATGGGCTCAATACACAAACGATCTTAAAGACGGCGCAAGACCGGGCACCGCCTCGCTCTGTTACACATGAGATCTCCAAGAGCTGGAGCCGATTCGCCAGCAACTAACAACGGTTGATGACACTTGTTATAGGTTTACACTTTCTTCTTATTTATTTCACATTGGTTATCATGGCACAGCTCTTCAAATGAATTTTTTTAAGTGTTCTTTTTTAAGAATGCGAGTTCATGTATGCACCCTCCCTCACTACAAGAGAGTGTGGTTTCAAATATTTAACAACAACAACAAAAAAAAAAAACCAGCTGCTGTCAGTCGACTCCGACTTACGACAACCCCACGTGTACAGAGCACAACTACATTCCATAGGATTTTCAAGTCAGTGACCTTTCAGATGCAGGTGACCAGACTTTACATCTGACGTGTCCCTGGGTGGGTTCAAACCACCAACCTTTCAGTTAGCAGTCGAGTGTTTAACTCTCTGCGCCACCCCGGGACGCCCTTAGGTTCACCTACAGGTCTCTTTTTTGGTTCTGATGCTTGTCAGGGTCTCCTACTTTTCATCCACCATCACCCCTGAGATATTCGAGCAATAATCCCCATTATTTAACTTTAAAAATACAGCGGGAAACCTTCAGCCGTGCTCACCTCTGTATCAGCGGCAGTTCCCACAAAGAGCTAAGTGAAAGCCTGACAGCTCTGTTTCCTTTAGACTCGGCTGCCTACTCTTTGAACATATGCAGTAGGTGACTCTGCCAGCAAAGATCAGGCTTCTTCTCCCTAAGCAGCCAGCTGTGGCTTCGTTTTGGACACAGGCTATGATTTTTCTAATTTTTCTTTTTGCACATGAATGTTTATTTGCTGAGACCTGCACTTCGAGCTACCTCCAACTCTGTAAATGATTTGGGCAAACCATCATGCTCATAATCTTGCAGCCACCAGCTTCCCAGCTTACACAAAAGCTATCTCTTCCTATTTAATTAATGTCACACACATAATGTCATGCAACGGTGTCAAAAGATGTCTATTTTTCCAACATGTCTGTTCCCCTACACATGACTAGAATGAGTAAAATTCTGAAAAAATGAGAGGCATCTGTGGCTGTACAGGTAAATGATTAAAGGGTCTTGCTCCCTGCCACAATATTGGAACAGGACCTGGGGGAAAATATTAATGAATAAAGGATTATAACTCTGGGCTAGCAAGTAAATTCAGCTCAAATATATAACATTAGTTTCCTAAAAAATGAACTTGATTTTAAACTACACATCATTATATTTTATGCATCTCTATATTATAGCACCTTAAATAATTTATACAATAAATACTCGATACACAAATGAAAAAACAATCCAGATGATACACCTGGTTGAAAAGGTAAATTCGTGGCTGCATTAAGCTTCCCATAAATAGCCATACAGATGTCATTCATTTGCTATGACTATCATAGACCTTGGCATCAAAGACAAAAGCATAAGTCTATTTATAAGTGATCTGAGATTTCAGTAATTGGGGGAGAAAGCAATCAGAGGTTGACTATCTAACCTGTGTTTCTGTCTGGGGAGCTCTTCAAACACTCCCATCCTGTAAAACGGCAGCCTGCTGTCACAGCCCATCTATCTACGTGGTCATCTCCCAGGCTCAGGGAGCACCAGGGCTCACCTTACTCTAGCCCATCAGATCCGCTTTCCCAGAAACTTGCAACAGAGCCTGAGAAAGCAGTCTCCGTCTCTACTGTTGACTTTCAGCAAAGAGATTAAACCAGGCAGCTGCGAGCTAAGCAGACGGAGAAAGGCAGTCTGCAGTGGAAGAGAAAGAGGCAGACAGCAGGGAGAGCCACAGAGGCCAGGAGTGGGCCAGAGGGCTGTCTGGGCTCTTGATTCCAGTCTCTTGTGAAACCTAACCGTCCTTGAGATGTTCTTTGAGATGACTCGATATCTAAGGAATAAAAAATGAGTGGGATAAAATAAAAATAGGAGAGAGAAGATGCAATGCCAGAGTCTGGACTTCATTTGAGGGCTCGAGGGAGCCTCACACGCATGTGAAAGCTGGACAATGAGAAAGGAAGACCGCAGAAGAATTGATGTGTGTGAATTACGGGGTTGGGGTTGGTACTGAACACACCACGGACCGCGAGAAGAGTGAACAGCGAGAATGCTCCTTAGAAGCGAGGATGGGGAGACTCCATCTCATTCTTTGAACGTGTTACCAGGACAGACCAGTCCCTGGAAGAAGGACATCATGCTTGGTAAAGTAGCAGTTAGTGAAAAAGAGGAAGACCCTCAGCAAGATGGACTGACACAGTGGCTGCAACAATGGCCCAAACACAGCACCGATTGTGAGCATGGCGCAGGACCGGGCGGTGTTCCATTCTGTTGTACGTCAGCTTGCTATGGGCCAGCATCAGTTTGACAACACCTAACAACAACAACAATAGGGGCCACAGGAACCTGGTGGTGCAGTGGTTAAGCACTTGGTTGCTACCCGGAAGGTCTGTGGTTTGAAGCCACCAGTCACTCCTTGGAAGAAAGGGGCTGGCAATCTGCTCCGGTACAGATTTACAGCCTTGGAAGCCCTATGGGGGCAGTACTACTCTGTCCTATTATGGTTGCTATGAGTCAGAATCGACTTGATGGCAACAGGCTTTTTTTTTTTTAGGGAGCCACAAAGGTCCCTGGGTGGTGCAAGCATTTTGTAACCGGCTACTAACCTAAAGGTTGGCTGCTTGAACCCACCCAGCAGCACTGCAGAAGAAAGGCCTGGCAATCTGCTTCTGTAAAGACCACAGCCAAGAAAACCTATGGGGCTCTGTTCTACTCTGTAACACACGGGGTGGCATGAGTTGGAACTGACTCAACAGCGACGGAATTGGGGTTTTTTGTTGTTGTTTTTTAAGAAGTCACAGAGATTTACGCAGGGAGTGACACATGGTCAGGTATAAACTTTACAGAAGATAGAGGATGGGTTGGACTGGAGTGGACTTCAGTTAGGAGGCTGATGTGGTAACTGAACAGCCCCGTGGTTCCAGGGCAGTGTCTCCTGCTAATGTACAATGTTGCCTGCTGGCATAACTTAAACAGACGGCTAGTTCCCTTCAAAAGTGCATGTTCAATGTAACATCTCTAAACATTACATGAAAACTTTCTCTTTCCCACTCAACATCCATGCATTTATTAGATTGTTTGGCCAAAGTCTCCATGGTCAGGTAATGATACCGTGAGGACTAGATCAGCAGGGAGTTCTCATTATGGAACAGGCCGTGGCTCGGGATCACCCTGGAAGGTATCACTCTGCGGCTCTTTAAGCACATCTCTAACATTTCTTCTGAACGCTATAGATCCTTTCCTAAGCCTCTCAAAGTAAATTCCAACGACTGAATTCATAAGGTAACACTTGGTAGCAGATGCTCTTCCTAATTTCACCAAATCTCTGTAAATCCTTTAAGGTTTAGGGTTCTCTACACTTCTTCTAAATAGAGCTGAATATTGAGCTAGTTAAAAAGAGGTAAAGAGCAAGTTAGATATTGATTGCAATGAGGCCCGTCGTGGCTCTGCAAAATGTATGAGCTGAGCTTTTTAGAACTACTCAAGCCCTATAGCTGCTATGTCCCCGGGATATAGTTCTATAACTCGCTTTTAACCCAAAAAATAAGCCACAAACACAAACAAACGTACAAAGACAAGATTATTTCACTAGCCCTAACATTTACCACTTTTTTTCTTAATGTTTTAACTTTGAGAATTTAAGAGAGTGTTATATGAAGTGTTTTATAAAGATCAATTTACAAAAGGTAGAAACAACTGAAGTGTCCATCAACGAATGAATGGATCGACAAAATGTGGTTCGTACATACAGTGGAATATACTCAGCCATAAAGGAACTGAAGTCCTGGTACACGCTACAACATAGATGAACCTTGAAAACTTTATGCTGAATGAAATATGTCAGCCACAAAAGGTCAGATATTGTATGATCTCACTTATATGAAATAACAAGAATAGGAAAATGTGCAGAGGCCAAAGTTCATTAACAGTTATGGGGGGCGGGGCATGAGATATGGGGGAAGGAGAGACAGCATTTAGGAAGTACTGAGTTTTTACTTACGGTGACAGGAAATTGGGCAGTGATTATGGGTGATGGTTACACAACACTATCCATGTAACTGATATCACTAAATCGGACACCTAAGAAATGTTCAATTGGCAAATGTTGTGTTATCCGTATTTTTACAACAATAAAAAAGATTGATTTACAGATTTTTGCTTAGAATTAAATGGTTATAAATGTTATCCTCCCTCATACTTCTACCTGCGTTATAGACCTAAGTGGTTCCCTAATTATGCTTGCTCCACTTAGTGGTTCTTACAGACTGAATGGTGTCCCCAGAAATGTGTGTCAGCTTAGCTAGGCCATGATTCCCAATACTGTGTGATGGTCTACCATTTTAAGTCATCTGATGTGATTTTGCTATGTGTTGTAAATCCTACCTCTATAATTTCAATGAGGCAGGACTCAATCTGCAGGATTAGGTTGTATCTTTTGTCAATCTCTTTTGAGATATAAAAGAGAAGCAAGGAGAGAGACAGGGGGACCTTATACCACCAAGAAAGTAGTGCCAGAAGCAGAGCGCATCCTTTGGACCTGGACTCCCAGTGCTGGGAAGCTCCTAGACCAGGAGAAGATTGTTGACAAGGACCTTCCTCCAAAGCTGACAAAGAGAAAGCCTTCCCCTGTAGCTGGCGCCCTGAATTTGGACTTCTAGCCTACTAGACTGTGAGAGAATAAATTTTTGTTGGTTAAAGCCATCCACTTGTGGTATTTCTGTTATAGCAGCACTAGATGACTAAGACAGTGGTCAAAATTATTGAGGGGTCTTCATCAAAGCTCAAGTTTAAGGCATCTGGATCCCACCTATTGAATATTCATACTAAACCCTCAAAACAAAACTAACTGATTTTCTGGCAGGAAAGCTACTAAAAACTAGGCCAGAATCAATCCTGTTTAGATCAGCCAAAAATGTAAATACAACCACTAATTGAAAGACTCGCCAGCTGCTGACGGGTGGCATACTAAAAAATAGGTCAAGTGTAATTTTTCCCAGTTACCAAGAATAGTGAAGGCATTCACACAATAATAAAAAAGAGGAGCTAAAATGTATCAAGCACTTACAACGTACTTCACAATGCACTGTTCAAAATGCCTGGCATGCTGTGATACATTCAATAATCAAAACAATCCCATGAGGTAGCTACTATTATTATCCCCGTTTTATAGCAAAGTATACACAGACATAAAGAAGCTAAGTAACTCCCCTAAGATCACACCCACAAGTGGTGGGGTAGGACTCCAGTATCTGCACTCTAAACTACTTCCTAAGGCCCAGATTAAAAATCACCACATTTCTTGGTACAATGAAAGCAGAAAGCAAAAACCAATCAGGGTAAACTGCAGACTCTTCCACGCTGCTTCCACTGCAAACTTCATTGAAAGAAGCCACAGGGACTCCACTCTTGCGTTCGTTTCTAAAACTCTCCACTTGATAACCAACTTCAAAAAGGACAAATGTGTACATAAATGGCATCCTCAAGATTTCCAATACTAAAATTACATTCAATAGGATAGTCTTGGGGCACCCAGAGGTGAAATGCATTTCCCAATTAAGGGTCATGAGAACCTACCCATCAAGAATGGACTTGCACTGCATTCTGGGGGCAGAGCAACAGCAGGTCATGGCATGCTTTGTGAGGCGTGCTCCGTGAGGAATAATCATACACCTAACTGCATCATACATACCAGTGATAATTACATAGTAGGCAACCAGCCAAAATGCCAATGAAGAATCAACCAAGTATGATCAGCTATTTGGGATTATCCCCATTAATGTTGCTTGCTACTTCTTTCTTTGCCAATTATCTGTATCAAAGTGGAAACAGATACCAAAAATTTAAGAAACACAAATGCAAATATCCTTCTACTAACTTAGGTTTGTCTATAATTTGTGTAGTGAGGGTCTGGGAAACCTCTATTAACCAAATTTTAACTAACTAACCTTAGCTTAGCTCACCGAATTTTGTGCTTTGGGAACATGGTTTGAGAAGCACTGATCTGATGCTCCTCTTGTCCCTTGGGATCAAGCTAACAATTTATTCTAAATAATTGTTTGTCTTCCACACTAACACGTAGAGAATTTTGCCTTTTCGCTCTCTCTTCTACATAATAAATTTATGGCTGGGCTTCTTAAATGAGCAGGGAATTAGACCTAAATGTAGAACTAAGACCAAATATTCCTATTCTCTGGTTCAAGGAGGTAAGGCTTTAGGCTAACGAGCCAAAAATGACATGATACTTAGCTCACCCGATTTAAAAACAGAACATAATATACATAGGTTCTCTGTCCACATTTTTGGACAATATCAGACACTGGAGACAATGGCAGAATATTCAAATGAAGAACTGCTTGCATACAGGCACTGTATCCATAGTATTTGAATTGTTATACGCATTTAAAGAAAACACCTTTTCCTAGTAAAATGGTTCTTAAACTTTAGGACCCTAGAAATCATCTCTTCCAGGGAAGGGCACATTTTGGGTTGGCTTTGTACTGTCTTAAAAATAACAGGCCATGTGATTAGAAACTCCCATTTTTTAGGTTTTGTTTGTTATTGATGATAAAGGTAAGTTAAACAGTCTACAATCAATCTACAGGAGAAGGAAAACATGGAGGCTTTCTTCTTACCCATGGCAGACAGTGCTCACTGAGGGCAGACACTGTTCCTTGCTTGCCTGATTCCTATTCTCTCTCGCCTCCTTGCAAACACATGGTGGCCATGTGCCTAGCTAAAAAACGTTTCCCAGCCTTCCTTGCACATATAGGTGGTCATGTGACTAAACCCTGGCCAATATTCATGGATCAGTTTCTATGAAATGAAAGCTATTCCAAAGGGAAGACCCTTGGTCCTTGCCCCTTCCTGCTATTTGAACGTAAATTTGATGATTGGAGCTGCAACAGTGATCTTGTAACCACGAGGCTACCCTGAAGATGGAAGCTAGCCATTTCCCTTGTACCACACAGCCTTCTCCCTTACATCACAATCTTAACAATTACTAAAGTCCTAATAATGATAGAGCAGAAAAATACATGAAGCTTGAGACCTGGCAGGTCAGAGGGATGCCACCACAGCTGGATATCCTACCTTTGGATTTCCATTCCTTGTAGGAAAATAAATTCTTATGTTGTTTAAGGTACTAGTATTTGGATTTTATGTTATCTACAGCTGAACCTGTAAGGAACCTATAATGAATAAGAAGACCAGAGAAGAACTGATGCATTTGAATTATGATGTTGGCAAAGACTGCTGAATATACTATGGACATGTTATCAGAAGGAACCAGTCCCTGGAGAAAGACATCATGCTTGGTAAAGTAGAGGATCAGTGCAAGAGAGGAAGACTCTCAACAAGATAGACTGACACAGTGGCTGCAACAATGGGCTCAACATAGCAACGATTGTGAGGATGGCAGGCAGTCTTTCATTCTGTTGTACATAGGGTCACTATGAGTTGGAACCAACTCAACACAGCACCTAACAACAACAACACAGCTGAACCTAACCTGAAACAATGCCTGTGGTACCCTGTCCTCATGAGAGTCCGCCCTCGCAGAAAGCCAATCCAGCCTTGACTCCTGATACTCATGCCTTTGTACAGTCTCCTCCCCACTGAATCAGGCAGTTCATATGACCAATAACCAGAACAAAACAAAACCCATTGCCATCAAGTCCACAGCTACCCTATAGGGCAGAGTAGAACTGCCCCACAGGGTTTCCAAGGAGAAGCTGGTAGATTCAAACCACCGATCTTTTGGATAGCAGCTGAGCTCTTAACCACTGCATCACAAGGGCTCCATATGACCAACAGGGTATGGCAAAAGTGAAGGTGTGTGACTTCCAAGGCTAGGTCATAAAGAGCCTTGCAGCTCCCAACTTAGTTTGTTGGACCACTTGCTCTAAGGCTAGCCAGCCGCCATGTTGTGAGGACAAGCAAGCAGCTCTGTGGAGGTTTCACATGAAGAGAACCTGAGGCTTCCCACCAACAGCAACTTGCAAGCTACATGAGCAAAAATTAGACCCTCCAGCCCCAGTCAAACATTTAGATGACTGTAGCCCCAGTTGACATCTGACTACATTCCCATGAGACACCCCAAGCCAGAACCATTGAGCCAAGCCATTCCTGATTCTTGACCCAGAGAAACTGAGAAATAATAGATGGTTATTAGTTTTGGGGTAGTTTGTTATGCAGACAATTAGTGTCTGTTGACATTAATTCTTCAGAATGCCGTGGCATCGTAATGCAGTTCCCATGAAATTAATCTTGAACTGCTCAGAATCATTCCATTAACTATATTCTGCATTACCGTTTCCTTGCACCTGCTGGCATGATGCCTGGTAGCTCGTAAGCTCCCTAAGAGCAGGGATCATGTTGGGATTTGCTCATCACTGACTTCTCCCAACGTGTCCAACAGTGCCTGGCATGGAGAACATAGTCAATAAGTATCTGTTGAATAAATGGACAAATAGATGTATGACTGAAGAATGAAGGAATGAGTGGCAGTCGGGTACTAAGGTCTACTTAATTGGATACTTTTCTTCTTTGTTGACCAGTCCTGCCCATCTAGTAGCATGCTATGCACCAAAGATCCTGCCCAGTCTCTGATCATTGCAAGGGGAAGAAGCACAGGCCCAGAAAAGAAAAGTAACTTAAGGTCACAGCCTGAGTTGGTTTCTACTGCTAGATCACACACTTTTTGTTTTATATGTCAAAGAAAAACCAGAGGCAGTGGTAAGACGAGTCAATGATGCTCATGGATAGGCATAAACTCGAGGTAGTACCTTGTAATGGGGAATGGGACAAACACAAAGCTAGGGAAGATGAAGGGACATGTGGGAGTGGGGTTACAAGATCCTACTCCCCAGGGTCACACAGCCCTTATCACTTCTATCCATGGTCTCTTGGGTCCAGGCTATTTAACCTCCAATTTGAGAAACTCTTGAAGAACATTTAGCAAATCTAAAATTGCTGATTACAAAGAGAATACAATAAAAGAAACGATCCAGGAAATTCAAATCTTGACTTATGCTAAGTCATATTTGATTTGTTTTTATTATATATCTCCAATTACTAACTCGGATCGGGGCAGAGGAAAATACTCACTTTTCTAATACTCCCTTCTTCTGCAGCAGAACCAGGCTCCTCTTTTTCAAGTCAAGGCCAAGCCATTGTGGGCAGCAACATCTGGCCCATGGAACACCTGTAAGTGTCCCTATCTAAAGAGAGCTGGGTGAACAAAGGGATCTGGTAAGATTCCTTTTTCACTTATTCTTGGTGAGGTACAGCTACTTCAACTGTACATAGGCCCAGACTCTAAGAGATGAAATAAGAGTATTTTTCATTTATATAGTGCTCCATAATCTTCAAACCCCTTCTCATACATAATCCTGCTTCTCACAATAACCCTAATGAGGCAAGATGGGGCGGAATTATTGAGACCTCTTCCCTGAAGCCCGAAATCCTTATGTCCAACTGCTCTTAGGTATCTGCATCCACACATCCCAGTACCCTCAGAGACTTCAGACTCAACATGTCCAAAACCAAACTCAACATCAGCGCCACCTACACACTGCTCCCCTTCCTAGGTGCCACCTCGTGAACAGGTGGCTTCACCAACCCCCCAGTGGCCTGAGCCTGAAACCTGTGAGTCACTACTGTCTTCCTCCCTTTCTCTTCCTTGTGCTCCCTTACCAATTCCCACACCTGTCACTTCTCCCCGGGAATCTCTCCCCTCTCCCTCCTCACTGTTTTGTTGAGGGCCCACATCTCTCACCTTGACTACTGCTTTTTAAATGACATCCAGGATGTGGGCTAGTGTCACGTCTTACCTCACCTTCTCAGCACTGACAATAGTGACCTTCCCAATGTGCAGCTTAACCGAACTCCCACACTCAAAATACTTTGAAAATCCAAGTGTGCATCAGCAGATGAGTGGGTAAACGAAATGTGGTATACACATACCATGGAATGTTACTCAGCCATAACGAGAAATGAAATTCTGATACATGCTACATGAATGAACCCTGAGAACATGAAGCTGAGTGAAATAAGTCAGGCACAAAAGGACAAATAGCGTATGATCCCACTTATATGAAATATCTACATAGGCAAAGACATACAGACCAGAGTTTACTAGTGGTTACCAGGGGCTGGGGAGGAGGAGAGAATGGGAGTTATTGATGAAGAGGAACTGGGTCGTTCTACATCCTACTTTGGTGAGTAGCGTCTGGGGTCTCAAAAGCTTGCGAGCAGCCATCTAAGATACATCTATTGCTCTCGTCCCATCCAGAGTAAAGTAGAATGATGAAAACCAAAGATATAAGGGAAATATCAGTCCAAAGGACTAACAGACCACATGAACCACAACCTCCACCAGCCTGAGCTCAGAAGAACTAGATGGTGCCCAGCTACCACCACGCAGCACTCTGACAGGGATCACAATAAACGGTCCTGGACAGAGCAAGAAAAAAATGTGGAACAAAATTCAAATTCACAAAAAAGACCAGACCAGACTTACTGGCCTGACAGAGACTATGGCCCCCAGATCCCTTCTATCTCAGAACTGAAACCACTCCCTAAGTCCACCTTTCAGCCAAAGATCAGACAGGCCCATAAAACAAACAATAACACACGTGAAGAACATGCTTCTCAGATCAATCAAGTATACGAGACCAAATGGGCAACACCTGCCCAAAAGCGAAGACGAGAAGGCAGGAAAAGACAGGAAAACAACGAATGGACCCGGGGAACCCAGGGTGGAAATGGGGAGAGAGCGGACACATTGTGAGGATTGTGACCATATGTCACGAAACAATTTGTGTATAAACTTTTGGATGAGAAACTAATTTGCACTGTAAACTTCCATCTAAAGCACAATAAAAAAAAAGAGGAACTGAGTTCCTGTTTGAGAAATGAGCAGTGGCAATGGTAGCAAAATGTGGTGATGTAATTAATGTCACTGAATTGGACACTTAAAAATGGCAAACGTTTTGTTATATATATTACTGCAGTAATTAAAAAAAAAGAAAAACGTTTTGAGGACTTCTGTTTTATCTTTAAAATGTATGTAAATTGCACCTTCAACTCCACAGTAAGAGTTCCCAAAACTACGTGGGTAAACAATGACCGCCATGACAGGGAACGCAACAGAGAGTCCCTGATGGAGCAGGAGAAAGGTGGGGTGCAGAACTCAAATTCTGGTAAAAAGACCAGACTTAATGGTCTGACTGAGACTGGAGGAACCCCGGAAAGCATAGCCCCGGGATTCTCTATCAGCCCAGAACTAAAATAATTTCCGAGGCCAACTCTTCAGATAGGGATTGGACTGGACTGTGGGACATAAAATGATACTTGTGAAGAGTGTGCCTCTTAGCTCAAGTAGATACAAGAGACCAAACGGGCAGCTTCTGTCTGGAGGTGAGACGGGAAGGCGGAGAGGGTTAGGAGTTGATTGAATGGACATGGGGAATCAGGGGTGGAAAGGAGGAGTGTGCTGTCACAGTATGGGGAGAGCAATTAGGATCACATAACAATGTAAGTATAAATATTTGTATAAGAGACCAACTTGAAATGTAAACTTTCACTTAAACTACAACAATAAACAAAAAATAAGAAATTAAAAATATATGGGTAAAACTTACTTTCTATGTCTGGGGTCTTAAAAGCCTATGAGCGGCCATCTAAGATACTCCACTGGTCTCATCCCTTCGGGAGCAAGGGAGAATGAAGAGAACAGGATACAACGAAAAGATTAGTCCAAAGGACTAATTGTCCACAGCTACCAAGGCCTCCACCGGACTGAGTCCAGTACAGCTAGATGGTGCCCGGCTACCACCACTGACTGCTCTGACCAGGATCACAACAGAGGGTTCTGGACAGAGCTGGAGAAGGATGTAGAGCATAATTCTAACTCCCCCCCCAAAAAAAAAAAGAAAGAAAGACCAGATTTACTGGCTTAAAGAATACTGGAGAAACCTCAAGAGTGTGGCCCCCAGACACCCTTTCAGCTCAGAGGTGAAGTTACCTTCGAGGTTCGATGTTGGACAGCCCAGTAAAACTAAATGGGACTAACGAGGTACAGGAGTCCGGTGACAAAGGCCAGAAGGCAGAGGGGGAGTAGGAAACTGATGATAAGGAACACAAGTTGAGTAAGGACACTGTCGATGTGTTGTGAGATTGTTGACCACTGTTATAGGGCAACATTTGTAGTAACTATTAAATGGGAGGCTGTTTTGTCCTGTAAGCCTTCATCTTGGGCGAGAGTGGCAGCACAATTGGAAGAGCATAGTCAATATCACTTAAATGTGTAGGTAAAAAGTTTTGAAATGGTGTTTAAAAAAAAAAAAAAAGAGACTAATGAGGTACAGTAGTCCAGTGACAAGGGCCAGGAGACAGAAGGGGACAAGGAAGTCCCCTGGTGATAGGGAACACAAGGTGGAGTAAGGATATTCTTGATGTGTTGTGAGATTGTTAACCATTGTCATAGGGCAACATGTGTAGTAACTGTTAAATGAGAAACTATTTTGTTCTGTAAGCCTTCATCTTAAGTGAGAATAACAGCACAGTTGGAAGAGCGTAGTCAATGTCACTGAACTGTGTATGTAGAAATTTTTGAAACGGTGTATCTTTGGCTATCTGTATTTTCATCAAAAAAAAAAAAAAAGGTTGAGAATTTAGAGGCTTAATATGTTGTGGGGTTGTTAACCAATGTCATAAAACAACATGTGTACTACTGTTTCATGAGAAACTATTTGTTCTGTAAGCCTTCACCTGAAGTACAATAAAATATATATAAAAAAAAAAAACTCACTTTCTAAGAATACTCTTTTTCTTATCTGGACACCACTCCCGTACCTAGAGGGTGAGTGTAGCAGACTACAGAGACAACCTAAACTCCCCAGCATGGTCCACCAAGGCCTTTCTGAAGGTTCCCTTCCTAACGAGCCAGCCCCGTTGCCCACACCACCAGTCTCTAGCCCCAATCTCATGCTCTTTACACCCTGCTAATCCTGAAAGCGTACATTCTGGAATGTCACACTCTTTAGCTCAGTTCTGTTGGGTGGAGCAATGAGTACAGAAAACATTAGAGACGTACCTGTGGAGACTCTAAACCATGTCTGCAAATTCCTGACGCTCCTCTGCTAAGAGATGGAGCCCAGTTCCCCGCCCCTTGAATGTGGGCTAGCCTTAGTGACTAGCATCAAAGAGAATACATCACCAGAACGAAAAGTGAGACCGAGTCAAGATTGGTTTCAGTTGTGCAACATTAACCATCCCCTTCATCCTTGATTTCCAACTCTCTTCCCAAAGAGTGAAACAATTTCATGTAAATGCTGTATCCTGCAGGCCAACCCCATGTGTTTTCCTCCTCAGCAGACTGAAGATGTAAAAGCTTAGCTAATAAAAAATGCATGTAATTCTTAACCTGAGCATCAATAAGGAAAATGAATGTGCTCTCCTACCCAGCATAAAAACAAGCATTTGTGCTCCTAACAATTTAAATAACTCCCTACGTACACTTTAACAGCCCCAGGATGAAAGGCCCTCCACTGTTTCGTTCAATGGTACTTCAATAAGAATGTTCCAGAGGAGAGAGAGCACTATCAAACCAAGGCATGCTTCCTAAACCTTCCTCCCAAACTCGCTGAATCTTTTAGATAGATCAAAGGACACAAGTAACAGGAAATTGCATTTTCTTTGCAGATCAACAAAGCAGCCGACTTAGGAGACCACAGAGAAATAAAGATGTACACAAGACTTTAGAAATAAACACAGAATCCAAAAGTCTTTGGAAAAGCGACACCCAGATGGTCTGTGACCCGGGAAGGTTTTAACTCACGACTGGTAAACACTTAAATCTCACTCACACCCTCACTTTAAAACTGAACCAGCCTTCAAAAATCTTATAAATAAAAATTTTAAAAACATTGAGATAAGAAAAAAGGAAATTATTGTCTGAAAATAAGACAGAGTAAACATTAATTCTTTTTACTCACTCAAAAGCATTAAGCATTTATGAAATGTCTAACTCAGTACTATCTAAGATTTTCTGAGCCTGTAGGAAATCTAGACTCTTAAATCCTGGGCACTTAACCTGCTCCTTCCCTTTCCCTAGGATTTAAGGCCCTCACTATCTGCAGTAGAGGAATTTTGTAGGATTCAGGCAAGCAGCAATTTATGTTTTCATTCTGCCATGATTACCTGACGGCAGTAATAGGCGAATTTGTACATGTTTTCAAATTGAAAGCTCAGAAGACTTGAAAATTTGACTCTTGAATCAGAAAAGAAATGTAATTTCATCAGTGATATAAAACCTAAAAAACCAAACCAGTTGCCACTGATTAGATTCTGACTCCTGGCAGCCCCATGTGTGCAGAGTAGAACTGCTCCACAGGGTTTTCAATGCTGTGACTTTTCAGAAGCAGATCACCAGGCCTTTCTTTCAGGGCATCTCTAGGTGAGTCAGTAGTTGAGCACTTACCATTTGTGCTGCCCAGGGACTCCAGTCAGCGATGTGTTGTTACTGTTGAGCACCACTGGGTCAATTTTCAACTCATATTGACCCCATGTGACAGAGTAGAACTGTCCCATAGGGTTTTCTAGGCTATAATCTTAAACTATTAAGAATATTTTAATATTAAAAAAACCCCTAGAATGCAGTATCTTTCAGCAAGTACACTGAAATGCTGAGTCAGCCTACTCCAGTCTTATCCACTTTGCTTTTGCGCCCTTTCCTGTTTCAGTATAAAGTTACTCACCAGTTGATCTCCCATGAAACATCAATGTAAGGGGTCCCTGCTTCCTTCTTTCACTTTTATTGAAAAGCGGATTAGATGTTCCAGTTATTTTCTCTGAAGGGTTATATTTAAATCAATCCTCGGAAAAGATAAATTCTTACCTAGGGGTAAACTACAAGTAAACCCAAATATCTGTTGGCCTCCAGTTTTCAAGTCCTAACTTCTGAGGCTTTTCTCCCTCCGGGAATCTCTAACATTATGAAAGTTATGTCTCAGAGCCTTTGGAGCCATGCAGTTAACCATACAGAATAAGCTTATTAATCTGACTTTCTCAATGAACATAATGATCAAGTCATCATAAACGAACAGGAGGGCAGAGCAAAGTCCAGGTGGCATTGATCTAAATTTGCACCTAACCCTGCCTCTCGCTTTCCCACGCATTCCAGTTTTGGCAGCAGGGAGCCAGTTAGCTTTAATCACTCATACTGCTAGATCCCTTGAACACCTACAACATCTAGACATGACAGCACATTAAACTTCTTACGTCTGATTATTTTACAGCTTGCTAATAATCTACATTTGCGCGGCGCCATTTAAGCGGTGCACCCCAAGAAACCAGCCCCCAGAGATGGGTACATAAGATGATTACCCAGCAGACTTCTCTAGACTCAGCAGGACAAACCCATGTTCCGTTACAGCAGGCTTGAATTTCCCTTCAGGTTAAGAAAGCAAGTGAGTTCAGTTTTGTTTTCTGTCTGGGATCCTGTTGAACACACTTCCATTTTATGGGCCCACTTTGAACATAGCACCAAATTTTCAAGATCATTTGCTCACCATTTAGTACTATATATCACCCACCATTCACAGGGTGCTTCATATATGTAGGAGGAGTTTTACATGCAGTAGATCACTGCTTGTCCTCCTCACTGCTGCTTTCAGATCACTGTTCCCTGTCTGTCTTGGTTATTTAGGGCTGTAGTAGTTAAGAGCTATGGCTGCTAACCAAAAGGTCAGCAGTTCAAATCTACCAGGTACTCCTTGGAAACCCTATGCGGCAGTTCTACACTGCCCTATAGGGTCGCTATGAGTCAGAATCAACTCAACGGCAACCGAGGTTTTTAATAACAGAAATACCACAAGTGGATGGCTTTAACAAAGAGAAATTTATTCTCTCAGTCTAAGAGGCTAGAAGTCCGAATTCAAGGTACCAGCTCCAGAAGAAAGCCTTCTCTCTCTGACAGCTCTTCAGGAAGGTCCTTGTTATCAATCTTCACCTGGTCTAGGAGCTTCTCAGGTTCAGGGACCCTGGGTCCAAAGGACACGCTCTGCTCCTGGCACTAATTTCTTGGTGGTATGAGGTCCCCCTGTCTCTCTGCTCACTTCTCTCTTTTATATCTCAAAAGAAATGGGCTCAAGACACAATCTAATCTTGTAGATTGAGTCCTGCCTCGTTAACACAACTGTTAGTAAACCCATCTCATTAACATCACACAGGTAGGATTTACAACACATAGGAAAATCATATCAGATGACAAAATGGTGGACAATCACACCACACTGGGAATCGTGGCCTAGCCAAGTTGATACATATTTTTGGAGGACACAATTTAATCCATAACACTGTCACACCTAAAAGCAAAGTACATACCCCCACAGTTTACAACACCTGGTTCCTCACTGTCTTGGTCAGTGTTCTCTAGAGAAACAGAACCAGTAAGATAAGCATGTATATACATACGCATAGAGAGAGAGAGACATCAGGCAATGAAGAACAGTGATCATTTAGAGATGAGAACCAAATCAAGTGAGCCCTACAACTGCCCCAGTTTACTGCCTGGAGAGTTGCCCGATGGTCTTTCTGGGTTGAAAAGACAAAGCTGGGAGTCCAGGGAGGTCAAGACTATAATTCACAGGACAGATTACCAGAGAGGAGAAAACCGCGTAGAGAGAGCGCTCTGGAGATTTGCAGGTCCAGATCTGAGGGCCTCCCTCAAGTCTTCAGATGAGTTCTAACCAGCACGTGAGTATGAGGACCTTACCAGGTAAGGACCATCCCAAAGGGTTCAAAGAAGCAATACTGAAGATCACATAGACCTGAGAATAGTTCCTGCGAAGCACTGGGTAAAGTCCTCAGAAACATTTTGCTTCAGTAGTAAAGTAACTTCATTCCTGTTGCTTTTTTGGAACAAACAAGAGGTAGAGACGAGAAAAAGCAGACACAAAGGAGAAGACTTCAGAGATTAGCACGGTAATCCGACAGGCACACGGCAGCCACCCAGGGCAGGGTGGGAGCAGGACAGACGTGCGCGGGCCTGGGGTACACCGGGCACTCAGTCTGGTAGAACCTGCTAACGGAGTAGATGTGGGTGCTGAAGGAAAGCAAAGAGTCAAAAATGAGGTTTACGGCTTGAGGCACCGAATGAACAGTGGCACCATTTGTTGGGTCAAGAAGGAAGTGGGCGTGTGGGTAGGGAGTCCTTTATAACTTCTCCAGTGACCCATTGTATCCATCATTCCAATCTTTTACCTTACTTTTTAGGAATGGCTTTCCATCCATTTTGTCTTTTTAAAGCAATTTTTGCAATAAAGGGAGGAAGAACAACATTGTAGCTAAGAAGTCAGGCTTTGGAGTCAGACACAGTAGGGCTGACGGCCAAAAAATTTTAAAAGAGAGATTCACAATTTTCAAATATGATCAATGTCTTAAAAAAAAAAAAACCTTCCTTACCATAATCAACAATTTCTTTAACAACAGAAGATACTTGAGGCTAGCCCAAACCTTCAGATGCCACACCCACTTATGCTCTCCAGGCATTCTGCTTACATCTCTTTGGGAACATTTTAGTTCATCCTTACCAGTTGTTTACACCTCTGTTTCCCCAGAAAACTGTGCAAGAAACATGACTTAGTCATTTCTTTATTCCTGGTGGGTTCGAACTGCCGACCTTTCAGTTAGCAGTCAAGCACTTTAACCACTGTGCCACCAGATAGACCAGTTAATAGAAAATGCATTAATACAACATCCTATAATCCAGCTCAACTTTATAATAATTCATATTTTGCTTTCAGAATGTTTATTAATTTGTAAAATCTGAAGTTATTTTTTAGACAAGCTCAGATGTTTCCAATCATGTCCCATTATTTACTCCTTAAGCTATATCCATAAATTACAAAAGATTTCATTTAGCAAACAATACCCCTTAAAAATAAAATTTGCTTTTAAGAAAGTTTGTTTCTATAGCCAATCTCTATTCATCCTTAATGTAACTACTTCAGTCTGTCTCGATCCAATAGTCAAATAATCCTACCCAGAAGTATGCATTTCATATTTGGAAGGAAGAAGTCACACATTTAATTGCACACTTTCTCCCTGGCTGCCTGCCAAAAACAATCACAATTCAATATTACTGTGTCTCCTTCAGAATTAATTAAGAAGTTAATCTTACTTAGAAAAGATGATCACCCAGCAGACTTCAGAACCATCTAATCTACTTGACATGAGTTAAAACTTAGAGTCAGAGAAACAATATCACATTCCCAAAGACAAAACCAAAACTCTCTCCTAGCTTTAACGTCACCACCCTTTGGAGACGTGTGGAGGTGATCCCAACCCATCGCTTCTTTAAAGCATCAAGAAGCCATGAGGCTGAAGACCCTGGAGAACACTGGGCACGGTAGTTAAGTTCCTAGTTCATCAGGATAAGGGATGATGTCTCAATTACCAAGGAGCATTCCTAAGCTCAAACTTCAGAATATTCCTTCCCTGCTTCTGATCTACATGCAGAAAAGCCTCCTATCTTCTACCAGAGGTGACATGCTGTTGGCCTAATCTTTGTTCAATATCAAATATCAGTGCTTCACTTGACATGCTGTAGCAAGTACATACTATGTGCATTTCTTTGCATTTGGAGTCATTTCTAACTTCAGACTCATTAGCTATACCCATGAATGGAGGGGACAGCTGTCTTCCAGAATGGATGGATTAGACCATCTTTGGGGAACACGTGGATTATAAAGGTAACTGTCCGCCTGTATGGTGGGGCCGGAGTGTCTAACAGGCTGAACACAATTCAAAATCAGGCTTTTCCTCTGACCACAGGCCTGTGGCCACCCGAACACCCCATCTTTGGGAGAACTATATTCTTTTCACAAGTCAATAGCCTCTTTTATCAACCTACACCTTCTGCAAGCTGGCTTTCAGAGCTAATCCTGAGATTCTTCAGAATGCTGCAGATACTGCAGGCATCTGAAATTGCAATGGCAGGGGCAGACCAACTCCAAGGCCATTTCCAGCCATCAGCGGTAGGGCTTACACAATAAGGGCTTCTCAATATTGACAAGCCTTGGAAACCTGCTGTGTGCACAGCACTGTGTCAAACAGCAGGGATTTACAAAGGAAGAAGGCACTGTTTCTGCCCCTGACAGACACTCCACCCTAACATCCTAGTATCAGAAGTGATCTAACTACAGCTGCATCTGAACTCTAGATAATTATTTCCATTACTGCAGGAGTGGAAGGGGGAACAATTCCTGAAATAATTCTCTACCCACTTACCCACACCAATCTCGAGTTCTGCCTCATCTTTTGAGCATTTGGATTTTACATTATTAAAAGAAAATCCACATGATCACCTTTAAAAAAAAAAAAAAAAACTCCCTTGTTGGAGAAGAAATGGAGCATTTTCCTTTTCATACGTACTTTGGGGTGAGTGGCTCCCCTGGCGTGACTCCACAGGTAATTGAATTAATTTACCAAATAACAGGCCTGATGGGATCTGCAGAGCATTCCACAAAGCCCAAATCCTCACCTTCCTGCCTAAGGCTTTCAAGCATAGTAACACGTGGAGAATTGGCATATTGAAGAATATGGGAGTACTGTCCTCTGCCAAATCCCTCAGCACTGCCCACAGAGAGGTTGGGAAAGGGGGTTGGGGGAGTGGCAGCAGGGGGTGGGGAGGGACAAGCTTCTTCAGTCACCAGAGTAGAGGCAAACAATCAAATTTCTCATCAGTAATCTTACAGTTCACATAGTACTCCCCCTCCTGTGTTCTAGCTGAAGAGATGAAGGCCCTCAAGTTCAATAAGTCAGGTCAGAAAGTGGCTGAACAGAGCCTAGAGTCCAGGGCTACTTACCCAGACCTCAGAGCAGCCCCATCGAGGGGTCTCAGGCACCCATCGATGAACCGGTCTGCACACCAGGTTCTGATGACACGCTAAACCTAGGAGAGGCCTTCAAAGGCTACTGGCTCTTAATCAAAGTCACTTTGTACCTCAGATTCTGACCCCATCCCATCCCTCCATACCTGAACCCCTACCATCTTATCAAATCTCTCAGTGTCCATATCTCCTCCCGTCCACTTGTAAAAAACAACAAGGTTTAAAGCAGAAATTTCTAGGAAAAATTATCTGTACCAGATGTAAAATAAATACATCTCCAGACTCCTGAATAAAGAAGGGAAAAAGGAGGTACCTATCTGACAGAGTCTGGTTTCCTTATTCTTCTCCAACACTGTATTTCCTACTTTACTCCAAAAAAAAAAAAAATAGACTTCATTAGAGTCCTGGGTGATGCAAATGGTCAACGTGCTTGGCTACTAACTGAAACATTGGCAGTTCAAGTCTACCCAGAGGCACCTCAGAAGAAAGACCTAGCTATCTACTTCTGAAAACTTAGCCATTGAAAACCCTATGGAACACAGTTCTATTCTGACACTCATGGGGTTGCCATGAGTCGAAGCCAACTTGACAGCAACTGGTTTGTTGGTTTTTTGTTTTGTTTTACAGAGATTCACACAATATTTCAAGGGAAAACAGATATGCTTCAGGCTGTAGTCTGCTCTCTGTTCCTTTTGGTGATTTCCAAAAGCAAGCCAGGGGCACTCAGGTAGTTAGTTATTTCCCTAAAAGCTAAGAGGCCAATTATTAGCAAGCAGGCATTTCCTACTTCTCCTAGGGTTGACTCACCTACAGAGAGTTTATAAACCCAGAGGTATAATGGTCTCTGACAGCATTCCAGAAACACCCCTTCAGGAATCTGTAGGGAACACTCAACAATTGACCCGAGTTGGGCATTGTCATCTTCCATGTCCTGGCTGGGGACCCATCACCTGCATAGTAAAATAAAAGGCCCTGTAGGTACTGCTTGGACATGTTTATGAGGGGGACATGCAGTAGAATTATAGGAGCTACTGCCATAATCTAAAGACGATGAATATTTCTTATCTAAATCCAGAGACTGGTAAAATAAGAAGCCAAAGAGAACTGAGAATACATTGCACCAAATGCTCTTTAACCCTGATTAAAACTCTGAATTGGTCATTGACCTTTGCCTTCTATGTTTTTGTATAGCTTTGCGGGTGGGGGGAGGGTACAAAAATGAAAAAAAACATCACCATCAAGTCAATTCTGACTGATTGTGACCCTACAGGACAGAGTAGAACCGCCCCATAGGGTTTTCAAGGGCGCCTGGTGGATACAAACTGCCGACCTTTGTTTTATCAATAAACAATTATGGATCACCAACTCCATGTGGATTTTTAAAGATGGCAAGCGGAATGAGACACTGTCCCTGCTCTGCAAACTTCCCAGGAGTAACACACCCTGATACTTTCAATGGCTAAATTCTAGAAAGGTTTTCTAAGTACATTATTTTGTGCTTTTGCATCCTTCGAAAATCTAACTGCTCAAATAAAAAGACAAAATGGCTATACTAAACATAGCTGCAAAAATCTCTTGGAATCTGTGGTTTAATTAATTTAGACAAGTGCCTTTGGCTAGAGTTGGATAACTAAGAATGCACGCGGAGAAGCAAATCCTGACCCAATTCTACCGTTAACCGACTACTGAAACCTTCTGTTCTCTTTCTCTTCTTTTCCCTTCCTCCCCTCTCCCCAACTTTCCATAAACCAGCCAAAGTATTCAACCTCCTAATTATTCCAGAGTTGAAAAGATTGCTGCTTCAGGTATTAATATCCCCCAAAATATTATCTCCCAGCAAATCCTCCCTATCGCGCAAAGGCAAGGAGGGATCTGCCCAGTCCTTTCCTATCTTCCCCCACTAACCTGTGTGTTCTCAAGCAGGGACCATGGTTTATTCATCCTAGTATCCTCGGCACCCAGCACAATACATGGTGCAGAGCTAGTAGGTGATGGAGAAACGGAAGCTCAGTGAACTCCCCTCCATCATCCAACTTAATATCTCTGCATGCTGAAGGCTTAACTTGTACTGATAGACTCACGTAAACTCTTAATTTGCCAATCATTAGAGGCAAAGGGAGAGTTACTACTCCTAATTTATCAATCATTAGAGCAAAAGACTTTGTAGCACTACTGTTTGAACTGTGAAGTCTTTAGCAAAATTCAGGCTCCATAATCAGCAGCAGCAAACCTTAAAGAGACAGTGCACTGGAACGCCAAAGCTTCCTCAGCCACCTGTCTTTCAGTCCCTGCAATAATCATTCAGTTAATGCTGGCCAGCCGTAACGAGTTCAGTCCTGATGCACCATAAATACCCTGATGACTGCACCAATTACGAAGATCACAAGGGGCATTTGCTTATATTCTAAAAAGAAGCCAGCAAAGGCAGCACCGTAGGGGGCACAGATAGGACTGAATTCAGGGTGCCTAACTAGCCTGGCTGTTTGCCTATTCGCAGAGTGCAAAGAGGTGGACAAAGACTAAATGCCTGATGACCGGTAGTGCTCGCCCACCTCAGGAGAGCGGCGTCTTTCCTATGGAAATGGCCTTACAGCTACGTGATTCCCTGCCACAGAGATCTAAACAGAGATTTTGGACTCTCAGTAAATGTTCTCTGAGTATCTCCTATGTCTCAGGCACTGTACTGAGCATCAAATGAATAAGGCTTCAGACACAGTCTATTCCAATGGCCTGGCCCAAAGGGCCAGAGAGTAAATATTTTAGGCTCTGAGGAGCATACAGTCTCTGTGGCATTAACTCCTCAACTCTGCCAAGTAGTGCAAGTCACCTTAGCAATCAGTAGACTATTAAGCATAGCTGTGATTCAATAAAGCTTTATTTACAAAAACAGGCAGCAGGCCAGATTTAGCCCACAGGCCATAGTTTGCCAACTCCTGTTATAATCCATGAGTCAAGTACATTTTTTTTAAATTGCAAAAAATTGAGATATATATTAATAAAAACACATATTTCATATTTTATGAAGCCATTTCATTTACATTGGCTCAAAATTTAATCCTCATACCAGCTCTTTAAAGTAGGTACATCTTATTATCCTCACTTTGTAAATGAAAACATCAAGGCTCAGATAAATGACAGGCTTTCCCGTGACTCCTCACACAGCTGGGACACAAGGGTGATGGAGTTAGGGTTAGAGCATCTGCTTACTAGGCAGAGGTTCACTCCTATTCACCAAAGCCCCTTTCCTCTTGCTCCTGCTCACACACCAGACCACAGTTCCCAGCCTCCTTTGCGGGCAGGTGTGCCCATGGAATTAGCTTGGGCCAGTGGAATTTGGGCCCTGCCCATAAAAACGTCCTCATGAAAATCTCCCACACATGATCCTCTCTGTTTTTTTGGTCCTCTTCCAGCTTTCTGGAAAGGAGACTACACCAGGAGGCCACCCCCAGGGTGACCTTGTGAGTCACATGTTGAAGCCAGCAGAGCTACAAGGTAGAAGGAGCCTGGGCCCCTGAATCACCACTTGGAAGAGCCACCCAACCAGAAACACCTGCATGAGACTGTGAAAGCAGCAGGAACTTGTACTAAGCCATTGAGATCTTGGGCTTTATCTGTTAAGTGAGGCGGCGTGA
Source organism: Dugong dugon (assembly GCA_030035585.1). Lineage (NCBI taxonomy): Eukaryota > Metazoa > Chordata > Mammalia > Sirenia > Dugongidae > Dugong > Dugong dugon. Next base: position 73,034,639 of record CM057479.1, read on the forward strand.
CCTTAACTAATACAGCCTGTGTCCAGGTCCATTCAACCATAGTACAGATATGAAGGACGAGTCTGAGTCCTTGGGCGGTGCAAGCAGTTAAGCAGTCAACCACTAGCTGAAAGGCTGGAAGCTCAAACCCACCCAGAGGTGCCTCAGAAGACAGGCCTGGGGATCTGCTTCCAAAACCTCACAGCCTTGGAAACCCTATGGAGCAGTTCCACTCCTCACACATGGGGTCGCCATGAGACCAAATCAACTCGCACGCAACTAACAACAGTAGCAGAGACGTGAAGGATGAGTTTACCAATCTGATGGGGTAGAAGAGACCCAGAAAACAGCAGGAAAAGAAGGAGTGTTCTAAATAGTGAGATTGTAAAGAAGCAAGGCGGTGGGAAGAGATAAGCATTGGGGAAGGACTCGTGTGTAACGCTGAGAGACACGGGCTCGAGGGTGAGACAGACCACAATTACGGACACGCCATTAGCACACACAACCTGAGGAAGAGGAGGCTGAAGGCAGGGAGACAGCCTCCAGGGTTTCAAGACAGCACTCACCTAACCAGAGCAGAGCTGTGAGCCAGCAAAAAATTGTTCTTGACATAACCTGCTTTTTTAATACATTTTTTAAAGGAGCCCTAAGGGCGCAGTGGTTAAGTGCTCAGTTGCTAACTGAAAGGTTGGAGGTTTGAACCCTCCAGCCGCTCCTCAGGAGAAAGGTGTGGCTGTCTGCTTCCTTAAAGATTTACAGCCTTGGGAACCCTACGGGGTAGTTCTACTCTGTCCTATAGGGTCACTATGAGCCAGAAGCGACTTGACCACAATGGGTTTTTAATTTTTTTTTTTTCTGATTATAAAAGCAATATATGCTAATTGCAAATGCTTAAAGAACTGTGAAGAAGAAAATAAATCCCGCATAATCCCTCAGCGAAAGATAACCACAGCACAAATGATCAGATGTTAATTCTCCCCAAGGGGCAGTGGATATTGTGGGTGAGCTGTGATTAACAGCATTGAGTGGGTGATCTATTTCGGCATTCGCATACTCTTAAATAATAACCTCTTGTGCTAATTAAAATCAACTAAGGATTTGTTTATTGCCTCTTTGCGTTTTCCACACACATACACCTTTATCATATCCTTGACTTATTTGTGGTTTTGGGTATATAGTAGTGAGGTAGAACAGTAAATACACAAAGAGGCTTAGAGGAAAAATACAAGCAGACAGGTGGTCAACATGAATGGAAGGGATAGGAAGCAGACAAGGTGTGGAAGGAAGGCAGCCGCTAAAATGAGCAGACACAGTACTAGGGGCAGGATGTCGCATTACTGAAGGTCTGTGTGCTAAGCACTGGGCAAGGCTTCTTACACACAGCATCTCACTGGATCCTCACAACCCTTCGAAATGCAGAGTCCATATTTTCAAAATGAGGAAGGAGAATGCCAGAGACGTTGACCTAGGCGGCTGGCTGAAAAGCTAAGCTGCTATTAGAACTGTTGTCTTTTGCCACTATTTTATTCCGAAACCCATTCTCCCCGCTTGTCCCAAAGCACGGAGAAATCCAGGATCAGAACGTCCAGCTCTCTTCCCGCTACCAACGTCTGTCTTCTGTCACTTGAGGATACAGAGAAACGAAGTAATGATACAGTAAAAAAAGAACTTGTGAGAATGGGGGGAGGTCCCAGCAATGGGAATAAAAGAACAAGAAAATAAAGAATCTACTGAGTAAATGATAAGTTAAACTGAAGAAGACAGTATGAACTAGAAGTAAAAAAAAAGAGCTTAAAACTGAAAAGTTGAGATAAATGAAAAGAGTTGAGATAAAAGAAGCAGTATGATGAAAATAATGGCAAGAAGAAACACATCTATTATTCAAATGAAGAAATAAAAAACAGAGAAGGGTAAATAATAGGTAAACCAAAACAATTTGCCTGGAGTCAGCTCTGACTCAGGATGACCCTACCTATGTCAGAACAGAACTGTGCTCTATAGGCTTTCCAATGGCTGATTTTTCAGAACTAGGTCACCAGGCTTTTTTTCCAAAAGCACCTCTGGGTAAACGTCAACCACCAGCCTTTTCAGTTAGCGGCCAAATGCTTAACAGTTTGCACCACCCACGGACTCCAAATAATAGGTAGAAACCACAAAATCATAAAACCAGATGGCTCAACTGAGAAATGGTATGTCCAGCTCTTAATCTTGACCAGTTCCTAAAGGGAGTCATTTTCCATTCTGTTAATATTCTTTGTTGTTGCTGTCAGGTGCCGTTGAGTCGGTTCCGACTCATGACAACCCCACATACTACAGAACAAAACACTGCCCAGTCCTGTGCCATGCTCAGAATCGCTGTTACACTTGAGCCCATTGTTGCAGCCACCGGGTCAGTCCATCTCGTTGAGGGTCTTTCTTCTTTTCGCTGACCCTGTACTTTACCAAGTGTGATGTCCTTGTCCAGGGACTGATCCCCCCTGATAACATGTCCAAAGTATGTGAGATGTGGTCTCACCATCACTGCTTCCAAGGAGCACTCTGGTTGTACTTCTTCCAAGACAGACTTGTTCGTTCTTCTGGCAGGCCATGGTCTATTCAATAGTCTTCACCAGCACAACAACTCAAAGGTGTCAATTCTTCTTCGGTCTTCCTATGCTTTCGCATGCATATGATATAACTGAAAATACCATGGCTTGGGTCAGGCGTACCTTAGTCTTCAAGGTGACATTTTGCTTTATTCTTTAATATTTAATTAATTCTTTATTCTTTAATATTCTTTAGCATGTGCTAATTTTCACTTCATTTTTTTTAAATGTAGTGACCAAACTATAAACATGCTCTTCAAACAAGGGTGACATTACCCCAGCAAATACAAACAGTCATTAGCCAGGACCCACTAACACAATCTGCACTAACATGATTAATTCAAAACTTTCCCGCAAAAGGAATCCTCACAGCAGCAGTGTGCTGCCCTCTGCGATCGATCCTCGGGGCTTCTGGCAGAACTGCCGAGATCTTCGTGTTGCTTGTTTTTCCTCTTACTGACATTTCTGAGCTTAGAATAATGAAAATCACAGAAAGCATCTTAGAAAGATCCCCGAAAACCAGTTGCCGCTGAGTCAATTCCAACTCATGGCAACCTCACGTACATCAGAATAGAACTCCACAGGTGTTTAATGGCTGATTTTTCAGAGGCAGATCACCAGGCCTTTCTTCCGAGGTGCCTCTCAGTGGACTAGAACCACCAACCTTTTGGTTGGCAGCCGAGTGCTTTCCCTAACCCAATGCAAAGGATAGACAACTGACTCCCAAGTATTAGCTTGTTTGTGACAGAGGTAGGGTAATACTAACCACTGATTCTTATGTTCCCATGTGGTTTTAAAAACCAAATATACTCTAAATTTTCTTTCTAAAAAATATGAGGGGATGAGAAAACTGGGGAAAGATGGACAAAAGATCACAACGAGGAGAAGAGCGTGCATGCTCAGAGTGGGGAAGATAAGAAACACAAGCTTAAGGAGAGAAATGGAACAGCTTCACTCTTCATTAATTTCATTCTGCCTTTGTCCTTTTGAGCATCTCTTGCTTTCATTCACCACTTCTTCAGAAAAAAAGGCATAAATTTGATATTTTTTCAAAGTAGATTAATAAAGAATCCGCAATGACATTCAGAATGACTGACTATTCACCAGGATCTAACAGAGAGAAAAATGATCAAGCCAATTTTTGTAAATAAGGTGAGACATGATCCCTCCTCCCCCACCACCCGAAATTTATATTCCCATTTATTACGCTCCCCATTCCTGCCTTCTCTCATTTTCCTGGTGGATTTTCTGCACTTTTCCCTTTTCATACTACAAACGAGAACCTGAAACCAGATAGGAGTAAATAAAAAGAGGGCAGAAACAAGAGAATAAGAAAGATATAAAATAGCTGAAGTTAAGCTTAAGACCTCAAAACTGGGAGAGATACTCACTGTACATCAAAACAAAACAAAACAAAAAACCGGTTGCCCTCAAGCCGATTCCGACTCACAGCAACCCTATAGGACAGAGTAGAACTGCCCCACAGGGTTTCCAAGGAGTGGCTGGTGGATTTGAGCTGCCGACCTTTATGGTTAGCAGCCAGAGCTCTTAACCATGGAGCTGCTTGAGGAAATAAGCCCAGCTGTGGTCCTAGCTCATGTTCAGACTAGGGCTCAAAGAGCAGAAACAGAAAGTGGGAATATGGAATGGCCCACACAATTTAAATTGTTCATTCTCTCCTTTGTTGAGCACATAAAAATTTATTTCCCTTATGAAAGTTGCACTGATGATGTGACCCTCTCTGTACATGAACACACGTAAACACACACACATCCATACCCTAAAACCCATTGCCATCGAGTCAATTCTGACTCACAGCAGCCCAACAGGACAGAGTAGAGCTGCCCCATAGGGTTTCCAAGGAGCAGCTAACCAACCGTCTGGTTAGCAGCTGAGCTCTTAACCACTGCGCCACCAGGGCTCCCTCATACCCTCAGAAGGATGCAAATCCATACGTCAAAACATTGATCATGGTTATGTCTGAGGAGCAGGAAAGGCAGGGGAAATTTCATTTAGTCCTAAAAAATCATCAGTGTTTAATTTTTTTTTAAACAATCATTGGGTACAACTTTAGACATCAAAATAAAACAGTAAAGAAAAGGGCAAGTGATGATGGATGGATGAACTGAGACATGAGGGAAAATGTGCAAAGAAAAATTACAAAAGCCGGAGTAACAATACTCCCCTTTAGAGCTGCCTTTTATCTCACCCCTTCTTTTCTCTTCTCCTAATTTGGGATCTACATTGTCTTAAGGTGCCTCAGAGTCTGCTTGTATATTCTCTCCAATTCTGCCTTTTCACCCTTTTCCTGGAAAAACAGACAATACAGACACAGATCTTAAAGAAAAAGAAGAAGTGACAGGTCAATGGCTTAGAAGAAAACCTTACGTTACACACATCTTCAACCATGACTTATTTCTCAAACAGATCAATAGAAATAATCGTTCACCTTTCTTGAAAGAAACAGCTGGACTAACTCTAGCTCACTCATGGTAGCTTCTGTTTTGTTGGCAAGTAATTAGAGACAGTAACGGGTCATTTGTCAAAACCTCAAATGACTCAGGTTCATGGCCTTGATACGCCTGAGCCAATTTCCCAAGTAGATTGTAGGGCCTTTGGCTCTTTGAGCTATCCATCACAGCACTTCCAGACTCTTTTCCCCACAACATCACTTTTATATCACCCATCTACTCCAATGTCTACCATCCTCTCTGCTTAATTATCTAGTGCTGCTATAACAGAAATACCACAAGTGGATGGCTTTAACAAATTTATTCTCTCATGGTTTAGGAAGCTAGAAGTTTGAATTTAGGGTGCCAGCTCCAGGGGAAGGCTCTCTCTCTCTCTGTCGGCTCTTGGGAAAGGTCCTGGTCATCAATCTTCCCCTGGTCCAGGAGCTTCTCAGGGCAGGGACCCCAGGTCCAAAGGATGCACATGCTTCTGGGTCTTCTTGCTTGGTGGTATGAGGTCCCCCTGTCTCTCTGCTGGCTTTTCTCTTTTATATCTCCAAAGAGATTAACTCCAGATACAACCGAACCTTGTAGATTGAGTCCTGCCTCATTAACATAACTACCTCTAATCCTGCCTCACTAGCATCATAGAGGTAGGATTTACAACACAGAGGAAAATCATATCAGATGACAAAATGGTGGACAATCACACAATACTGGGAATCATGGCCTAGCTAAATTGACACACATTTTTTGGGGACACAGTTCAATCCATAACACTCTCTCTTATTTATTAGATCAAGCCAAAACACCTCAGTCAGATGCAGAAAACCCTCCACGATCTGTCCTACCCTAACCATTCTTAAATCAGCATTTCTCAGCACCAAACCCTTGTAATTAATCTACCACATTGTTCTCCTTTCTGTCTCTCACTCAGGAAGTACTCATTTGCAGGTCTATTAACTCAAGGAAATATCAAGGCAACGTGTCACTGGGGAAAGGCATATAGAGGAAGGAGTAGTTAAGCGAGGTATCTTGATAGATATAGACTACTAATCTAAAAGTTGGCAGTGCAAACCCACCCAGTGGCACTGAAGAAGGAAGCCTTGGCTATCTGCTTCCATAAAGATTATAGCCAAGAAAACCCTATGGAGTTCTACTCTGTAACATGTGGTGGGGTCATGAGTCAAGAATAGACTCAACAGCAGTGGGTTTGGAGTTTTTGTTTGTTTGTTTAGAGAACCTTTTACAGAGGAGACAATAAATTGCTTCTTGCCTAAATCCTTACCACCTCCAACAAAGTAACAATATTGCTAAGGGAGGAAACATGACTGCAAGTCCAGGCTCCAAAGTCACCAACTGGATACAAATGTCAGTTCTACCAGTTACAGTGTGACCTAGGGCAAGTTATTTTCTCTCTGAGCCTCAGATTCCTCATCTCTAAAACACAGATTACAACTACATCTACCTCACAGAGTTACATTGAAGATGGCTCGTTGTCAAAATTATTACCAGGTCCTCAACTTTTTCTAAAGAATTTGGTCCCATCACCTGCTATAAAAAGTCTCCAGGAACCGTCCTTTTTCTCAGATACCATCTTCTGAAGCAGTATTCTTAATCGAAGTTAACTTAGACTACTTCTGCTCTGGTGAGCATGTACATAATCAGAAAAATGTAAATTTATGTAGCCATAGTAATGAAACATTGTCTGTTGATATTAAACATTTAAAATCAACCTATGACCAAAACACACACACACACACACAAAGTTGCCATCAAGTCAATTCCAACTCATAGCAACCCTACAGGGCAGAGCAGAACTACCCCATAGGGTTTCCAAGGCTGTAATCTGTACAGAAGTAGACTGCCACATCTTTCACCCCTAGTGGGTTCAAACCACTGACCTTTCAGTTAGCAGCCAAACACTTAACCACTGTACCACCAAACATAGAAGGTGTAACTATGTGTACTGAAAAAAACGGAAGGTGTAATTATGCGTACGGAAAAATAATTTATGTAAGAGAAGTTAAGAGGGATAAGCAAATGAAAAGATTCATAAAGGGAGTACAAAGGTCACAAACAAGGAGCCCTGGTGGTGCAGTGGTCAAAAAGATTGACTGCTAACTGAATGGTCTGCGGTTCGAAACCACCAGCAGCTCCAAGGGAGAAAGAAGTGACAGTCTGCTTCCGTAGAGATTTACAACCTTGGAAACCCTATGGGGTCTCTATGAGTAGGAATTGACTTGATGGAACAGTGGGTAGCATCACAAGCTTAGTACCTGCTTGTAGCTAATCTACCCCAACTACAAGGTAGTGACTAGCTAACAAGCATATGCAAAAGAATAAGCAGTGTGAATTCTAGGACAGCTTTGACAAGGGCAAAGAACCGATGCGTGCATGTAGCCTAAGAACTCCGAGTTGACAGCACCGTACCCTCACCTCGTTACTGCAGGAGTCTTCCTCTGGTCTCCCCGGCTCCAGTCTCACCCCTCCCCCATCAGTCTCTAAACTAAATAAAACGATTCTCTCTCTTCCACTCATTCGTAGTCTAGTTGTCAGAGAGTTCTTACTAAAAACTCAAGTCTGATTAAGCTCTCCCCAGCTTAAAACTTCTGCTGTTTTGTTTTTGCTGCTGTTTTGTTTTGTTTTGTTTTTTAAATAGCGTCCAGATTCCTTAACCTTCTTTGTTGTTGGCTGCCATCAAATGGATTCGGACTCCTAGTGACCCCGTATGACACAGTAGAACTGGCCCTAGGGTTTTCTACACTATAATCTTTATGGAGCAGATTGCCAGGCCTTTCTCCCACCGAGCTGAGCTGCTGGATGGGTTTGAACCACCAGCCTTTCAGTTAGCAGCCAAATACTTAACCAATGCACCACCAGGCTCCTTTTAACCTGGATTAAAACCAATACGAAACCAAACCCGTTGCCGACGAGTTGATTCAGACTGACAGCGACCCTACAGGACAGAGTAGAACTGCCCCATAGGGCTTCCAAGGAGCAGCTAGTGGATTCGAACTGCCGACCTTCTGGTTAGCAGCCGAGTACTTAACCATTGCGCCACTAGGGCTCCTTTTAACCTGGATTATGAATTCTTTAACACCTGGCTTTTGCCTGCTTCTCCATCTTTAACTCCTTGCTTTTCCAACTGATAAAATCCTTCTCATCCTTCATGGCTTAACTCAAAGGTCACCTCCAGACAGTCCTCGCTGACTTCTCCATGCCCAAGGTACCGCTACAACTCTCCTCTATTACAGCGCTATGTTACCATAATTACAGTAATATAAGTTCAGCCCACTAGACTATGAATTACCGGAAGAAAGAGAATCATTTTTATTCATCTTCATATCCTAGCCAATACCTTATATATAAAGTAGCACTCAATATATCTTTACTGATTTTTACAAATTAATTATTAGCAGTCAAGTATTTCACAAGAAACTGTCGATTTTCCCCTTCCTAAAAATGGCCTCGTACAAAGAATTAAAATGACGTGATATGAGAGAAATCACAGGTACCTACACGTTTAAAAAGAAATTGCCATTGAGTTGATTGCAATTCATGGTAACCTCATATGTGTCAGAGTAAAACTGTGCTCCATAGAGTTTTCAATGGCTGGCTTTTGAGAAGTAGATCTCCAGGGCTTTCTTATGAAGCACCTCTGGGTGCACTCGAAATTCCATCCTTTCAACTAGAAGCCAAGCGAGTTAACTGTGGCACCAGCCAGGGACTCCAACTGCCCCATAGAGTTTCCAAGGAGCACGTGGTGGATTCGAACTGCTGACCTTTTGGTTAGCAGCCGTAGCTCTTAACCACTACGCTACCAGGGACTCCCAGCTAAATAGTTACCATCCCCTCTAAGCAAAACCTGTGTGATTGAAAAGAGCAGGCCCAGCCATCACAATCGGGAACTGGGGAGGGGGTGGAGGAGATATGACTCAGACCACAGATCTGCTCTGAGTCTTTGAGAAAATTGTGTAGCCTCTCCATGCCTATGTTTTTTCTTTTTATAAAAGAATGAGATTGTTAGGATTTCTTCCTGTTTTCCAAATGGAGGACTCGCTCCTTTACTGACATCAGCCCTTCCACCGGGCATTCGTACCCATGTGCACACTGCTGGCAAATAGGTTATACTAAGCTAAGGGGAAAATTAGTAGCATATGGTATGAAATTTCTAGGTCAAAGTGCTTTTTTGCACCCCAGACGAAATTTTTTTTTCCATTAAAGCAGACGAAATGTGCATTTATTCTTATTTCTGTGACGGTATCATTTTACATTTCTGTGGCCCTTTTCTGTCTCCCTAATGCTTTCAGAGATGTTATTATCAGTCATTCTTACAACAGCCTTGTGAGGTAAGCAAGGAAGTAGTATTATCTCTTTGGTACTAAAAAGGACATTGAAGTTCATAGACGTGGCAAGGTTATAAAAACAGTTGCCTTACACGTCTCAAGCTTGCTCCTGTTTTTCTGTTGCGATTTAAGTCCTTTTTATATTGCAGTTCCAGCCCTTTGCAGCCTCATACTGTTGTTTTACGAATCACTGAGGTAGATGCCTTCTAATTTGGATGTTTCATGTATTACACTGTACTATGAGGCTAATAATAACAATAAAATAATAATTTCCTAAGTATATCCAAATACAAAATTAAGGGCCAACATTGGTTTTACACTTAACATACAGTTTTAAGACTAAGGATATACCATCAAAACTCAGATCTCCTCTCTTTGGTCTTCCTGGCTCTGAACTGGATATTTCTCAACTTTGTCTTCCAGTCAATGGAAACCACTTCCACTAATGTTACTGTTTAATAATGCAACTCAGATTTCATGAGAACTCAGAACCTATCAATTTTACACACTCTGAAATAGAGCTGATGTGTATAATTTTAAATGTTCCACTTAAACTAGATCTGGAATTCAGAAGAAAAATCTCTTAAAAAATAGTCTTGCTACCAAATGAGAAGAGTTTTACCAAGATGAACAGCCAGCAAAGAAAATTTTTCACTCTGCAAAATAGATCATTAAAATGAATAATTGAACATCTATTAAATTAAATATGAAATATATGCTCAGTTTTAAAAAATCTCTAGTAAGATCAGTTGTATGTGAAGATGTCTTTCTTCAAACAAGGCACCTCAAATTCATCAACATTAAAAGCTCATATGACAACTAGAAAAATTAAATTTCCCCAATGCTTAAGAATTAAAGCTTTAAAAAAGGAAAAAAATAGAATTAAAGCTTTATTTTCAAGGTTACTTTATGTGGAAGTAATAGAAGCCGTTCTCATCATTACTTCCAGGGTATGCAAAGCAAGGCAATCCTGATGGTATGCTGTGCAATTCGATTTGCTCCTACGTTTCACATACAAAAGAGTTTCCAAATATATTAAGAACGAAACTCGACATGCAAAATCCTTCTGACAAACTGCATATCAAATAAGCCAAATCCTACCCTATTTCTGTGTAAAAGCTCCTTGCAAGGTTTAGAAAAATCAGTTATGCTCAGGAAATCTCAACCATAGCATAATTTTGTATTTTGCATAAACAGCAAGTGTCAATGCCGGCACCGTGAACACAGCACACTAAAGCTGAGACCATTAACCGGCCAACAATTCATCGACAGGCTTGCAAACCAAGCACTGGCATGATAAAAGTTACACTGAGTAGACATATGGATAATCTGAAATGACAGATGAATTTCAGGTTGAAGAGAAGTTTAGAAGACATTTCTTGACATGTCATTTATTCTGTCTGACCAGGTAGGAACATGTCTTAGAATTCAAGAACAAGCTCCCTATATTTTAAATTTCTGATCTCCTCGCTCATATTTATGGTTGCTGGAGCTGAGATTGGCTAGAGAAATGATACATGGACTCTGCCTCCATTTTATCTGTGCTGAATACTTATGCCATTTCATTTTATAAAGCTAATTATGTCCACTATCTATGGCTATCTTTAATTGATGTCAGTTGGGAATTATGCAGAAAATACTATAGAAAGTTAAAATATGGTTTTATCTATAATTCATCATTAATCAAAATGAATAAGACGTGACAATGTTTAAATTAAAACCCACAGCTTGTAACTGTCAGACAAATGGAATTTTTAAGCATATCTGTATCACTGGCTTGTAACCTAAGAATACAAATGACTTTGTCACTGAGCACTTTATTATAATGATGCACTTCCAATCTGCCAGTACGCAAATTCTACCATTATCAAAGTACACATTTGCAAGAAAAAATACTTTTGCCCAATCAAAAATACTTCATTAGCTTTCCATCTCATATCGAAATATCTCAAATATAGTATTAAGAGTTCAAATATATTTTTAACTTAACTGGACATGAAACCAAATAAGAAATATATATCATCTTTTTCTAGCACTATTACACTTAACATTAAAATTAGTAGTACAGTTCTTACCTTTTTCTGGACTTAAGTTTTTATACACCTCAAGGTCTGCCATTAAATTTAATATTGTCACACATCATTGGCAAGAGTAGTAAAATCTCTCTCTAAAGGCAAAGCCTTTTTCTGATACACATCTCCAAAAAGAGGGGGGGAAAAGGCAAAGAAATTCTTAGCAGCCCCAAGAACTTGGTTCATGCTGCCCTTTACAGCATGATGAAATCTTCACGATTCAGGCTTTATAGTGCGGAGAAAATAAATCCTTGAGGTCTGATTAGAGAACTTTGTCCCAAAGTGAAAAAAGCACAGGCAGACAGGAGCACTGGAAGCCGCTGCTCGGGACTGCCGCTAGCTACCCGTGGAAGGCAGGAATGCAGGCACAGGAGCTACTTTGGGTAGGAGACAAGCCTGCTTCCACTGCGCTCAAAGCCCTCAAGGCATTATGCACATTTAAAGCCTGGAAAGTGTAGGTCTTTCTCCATCAAAGAAAGTCCCTCACCTACGGAGGTCACTGATAAACAATGCTTGCTAAGGGAGTGACGCAGGCTGAATGCAGCGCAGAAGCATGCAGACACACAGACGCACACACAGCACATACACGCGCGCACACACACGCTCTCGGAAGCAAACACCGTCCATCTGAGGAAACACTAATCTATTACTAAGCTCCGTGTGGCCGGTCCTTTATGCTTATAGACTACTTCTGTGCTGCTCAGGCTGTTTCAGCACATATTTACCGAAACTGTCAAAGCTTTTCTATGATTTCCGTCCTTATTCCACACACAGACATAACAGTGATCACGGAACAGACTGGAATGTTTCCAACTTAGAATAAACGAGGTTATAGTTTTAAAACACTTAAGCAGTGAGGACTGCTTGTCGGGTAAAAATCACATCCCTTCAGGCAAGGCAAGTAGCATGAATGGGTCTGGAAAACCCACTTTTTAGTGAATGAACTAGCATGTCATTCTAGCACAATTTTCCCCTAAACTATATATAAGCATTATCTGCATGTTTTAATCAACTTCTTCCTAAGAGACAGATAAACAGATACCCATTGCCATCGAGTCGATTCCAACTCATAGTGACCCTATAGGACAGAGTAGAACTGCCCCATAGGGTTTCCAAGGAGCAACTGGTGGATTCGAACTGCTGACCTTTTGGTTAGCAGCCGAGCTCTTAACCACTGCGCCACCAGGGCTCCATATAAACAGACAGGCAGGCAGATATTCCGCAAGTAATTTACTGTAGTTGTGCGGGTAAGAGTTGTAACCAGGTCTCTCCAACCTGGGAATTAACTCCATCACTCCCAGAATACTCTTTTAACATCAACCCCTCTTGCCATTTTTCTCTCATTGGCTTCAGGTCACCCCCACCTAGCTGGGGACCCTGAGACTGCCAGCATCTTCCATTCTGTACATGCCAGTGAGAACCCTTCACCCACTCCTCAGGGCCACAGCTCTCCCCTTCCCCCATTTCCCATGCACCTGCTTCCCCACTGGTATACTCCTTCCCCAATTTGCAGACCCCACTAATTACTCATAATTACTTCTGAACCACCAAAGGTGTGCGTGCACACACATAATTAGAATATCCTTCTTGCAAGGACTTGTATTTGATATGCATGTCTACACAGTATCCAAAATAGCAGTTAAGAGAGTAGGAACCCACAGACCTGGGTTCAAATCCTGAACCTGCCACCAACTAGCTATGTGACCTTGGGTTTCCTTATTGGTACAATATGCATAATAATAGTTCCTACTTCAAAGTATTATTGTGAGAAGAAAATAAGTGCTTAGTATCACAATTGTCATTGTTATTATTATTATTAGTCTTGAAATTCTATCAACCCCAGAGAAGTGGTGGACTTCATCGGCTAATCTCAACTAACCAGTAATTTGAACAGAGTGGCACCCGCAAATATGAGATATCTCAGAAATACCATCCCTGCTAAATAATTCAAATTTTTAATACTTCCAGATAATTTAATACAAAAAGACAATGGTGCTTTTTTCCAAACATAAAATTGGTGCAAAGTAATGGAGTTCTAGTTCCTTTGGTTTCCCAGAACCAAAGCTACCCAAAAAGGAAGAGACATCTTTGGGCCGTCCTCCCACTCAATCCAGAAAAGAGATAGAGACCAACGTGCTCCAGAAAGAGTTGGAAAACCTTCTTCCCCATCTCTTTCCAAAGATCCTCCCTCCCACCTCAGTCTTGTGATGCCAAAGCAGAGAGGGTCAGGGGAAGGGAGAAGGAACTGTTAGTCTCCCCATTTACCCCACAGGGGTCTTCAGCACCTTCATCCCTCTCAGCTCTGTCGCCCTTAAAGCTCCTCAGACTCCTCCCTGAAGAGACTGGCACTCGGAATCTGATATGGAGCCGACACCACAGCACAGAGCAGAGCCTCAGATTCGTCCCAAACGGCTCTGGGGCACCTTTGAGGGCCAAACCACTTAGCCAGGTTGAGTACTCAGTGGCTCCACAGGACAGGCGGATGAAATTTTAAGAAGCAGGGATGGCCCAGATGTGTGCATATGACCACCAAGGAGCATTCCTGGACCTTTGAGAGCCTAGAAACATCTATTCATTAAATATTCAATTCTTCATCAGTGGCAAAAAACATCTATGTAGTCCATCCCAAAGAATCCTAAGACTTAAACACCTATCCTGAAGTCAGCAGTGGCCCGGGGTAAATAACCACATTCCCCCTCATGACTCCCCAGTGTGCTCGCTCTCAACAGCGAGCCCTGGTGTTACCATGGTTAAGTGCTCAGCTGCTAAGCAAAAGGCTGGCAGTTCAAACCTACCCAGTGGCTCCGCAAGAGAAAGACCTGGTGATCTGCTCCCATAAAGACTATAGCCTAGAAAACCCTATGGGGCAAGTTCTACTCTGTCACATGGGGTCGCTGTGAGTCAGAATTGACTTGATGACAACAGGCTTTGGGGAGGAAATGCAGTGTGTTGACCTCTCACCGCAACCACCAGCTAGCTGTAGAATCTTTAACCTCTTACCTGGCACCATCATCCAAAAAGGTTGGGCTTTTCCAGATTCCATCTAGTACACTACTTGACACATAGTAGATACCTTATACCTATCACTAACTTTTTCCATTTTTAATCCTTAGACCTAATATGGAATTATCATTCACCAGTCAGGTAAAAGATATATACAAGTATCTCTGAGTTAAGCTTCTACATTTATAATGAGTGAAGGACTTTAAACCAGGGCTTCCAAACCAGTTTGTTCCGGTTCAAACCCCTGCCGAGAATTTGCATTTCTAATGCGTTCCCAGGAGACACAAACGATACTGTTTAGGGACCAATTCTGAGAACCCCTAGTAAAGCAGTAGGTCTCAATATTTATTATACATATGAATCACCTGGCGATCTTGTTGAAGTGTGGATTCCAGACGTCATCATTCAGCTAAATAACAGATTGCCTGATGAAATAAATAATTATCACCTGTGAGTACTGTGCTCCTTTTAAAAAATCATATATGAGACCACACGGTCAATAGTTACCCTAAAGCAAAGATGAGAAGGCAGGGAAACTAGATTAATGGAAACAGAACAACCAGAATGGAAATAATGAGAATGTCACTGAACAATATGTATAGCAATTTTTAAATGGGAACCTAATCTGCTGTGTAAATTTCACCAAAAGCACAACATTATGAGAAAAAAAAAAAGAATATGTAAAGAATAAAACATTATCTAATTTAAAAAATAATTTTTTTAAGACATTGTAATTACATGGAGAATGCTATACTAAGTGGAAAAATGATTCAAACTAAATATACAATATGATTTTAATTACGTAAAATATCCATTAAAAAAGACTAGAAAAATATATGAAAAAGGTTAACGATTGTTATTTCTAGGTGTTTTATATTTTAATATATATACATACATATATTATTGTGGTAAAATACACAGATATAACAAAGAATTTGCCATTTAAACCATTTTTGTTATTTTATTGTGTTTTGGGTGAAAATTTACTACCCAAACTAGTTTTTCATTCAAAAATATTTATACACATTGTTTAGGGACATTGGTTGCAATCTCCGCAATGTGTCAGCATGCTCCCCCTTTTTCTTACCACCTGGGGTTCTCCCTGTCCATTTGTTCACTTTTCCTGTCCCTTCCTGCCTTCTCATCTTAGGTTTTGGGCAAGTGTTGCCCATTTGGTCTCGTATACTTGATTGAACTTAAGAAGCACGTTCCTCACATGTGTTATTTGTTTTATAGGACTGCTTAATGTTTGGCTGGAGCTCTGGCTATGCAGTAGTTAAGAGCTTGGCTGCTAACCAAAAGGTCGGCAATTCAAACCCACCAGCCGCTCCTTGGAAACCCTGTGGGGCAGTTCTACTCTGTCCTACAGGGTTGCTATGAGTCGGGATCGACTCAACAGCAATGGGGTAAATCTTTGGCTGAAAGGTGGACTTTGGGAGTGGCTTCAGTTCTGATTTAGAAGGATGTCTGGCAGCCATAGTCTCAGGGTTCCTCCAGTCTCTGTCACACCAGTAAGTCTGGTATTTTTTGTGAATTTAAATTTTGTTCTATATTTTGCCTCCTGCTCTCTCCGGTACTCTCTTTTATGATCCCTGTCAGAGCAGTTGGTGGTGGTAGCTGGGCACCATCTAGTTCTTCTGGGCTCAGGCTGGTGAAGGTTGTGGTTCATGTGGTCCATTAGTCAATATTTTCCTTGTGTCTTTGGTTTTCTTCATTCGCCTTTGCTCTGAACATGATGGGACAAATACACGTATCTTAGATGGCCACTCGCAAGCTTCTAAGACCCCAGGGGAAAAAAAAAAAAATAAACCCATTACCATCAAGTTGATTCTGACTCATAGTGACACTATAGGACAGAATAGAACTGCCCATAGGGTTTCCAAGGAGCAGGTGGTAGATTTGAACTGCTGACCTTTTAATTAGCAGCAGAACTATTAACCCGGCACCACCAGGGCTCCAAAAGTTCCCAGACACTCGCTACTCACCGAAGTAGGATGTAGAACATTTCTTTATGAACTATGCTATGCCAATCGACCTAGATATCCCCTGAGACCATGGTCCCCAGCTCTCAGCCCCAGTAACTCAGTCCCTCAAGGTGTTTGGATAGATCTAGGAAGCTTCTATGGCTTTGCTTTAGTCAAATTGTACTGCCTTCCTCCACATTGTGTGCTGGCTTTCCTTCACCAAAGTTAACTTGTCTACTATTTAGTTGGTGATTTCCCCACCCCTCCCTCGTCACCATCAAAGATTGTTCTTCCTGTGTGTAAACCTTTTCTTGGGTTTTTATAATAGTGATCTCATATAATATTTGTCCTTCTGTGACTGACTTATTTCACTCAGCATAATGCCCTCCAGATTCATCCACATTGTGAAATGTTTCACGGATTCATCATTATTCATATCGTCGCACAGTTAAAACATTTCTGTGTACAATTCAGTGACATTATGTTTACCATGCTGTACAACCATCATCATTTCCAAAACGTTTTCATCACCCCAAACAGAAAGTCAGTATCCTTAAGTAATAAATCCCCATTCTTCCCTCCCTTCAACCTCTGTGACCACTAATAAACTTTTCTCTCTACGCACTTGCCTGTTCTAGATACTTCAGATAAGTGAGATTAAATATTTGTCCTTTTGTGTCCTTTTATTTCAGCTGGCATATCTTCGGAGTTCATCTATGTCACAGCATGTGTCAAAGCTTCATCTCTCTTTATGGCCGAGTTTTATCCCATTGTGGGTATGCACCACATTTTGTTTGCCCATTCATCTCTTAACGGACGCTTGGTTGTTTCCTTCTGTTGGCTGCTGTGACCACGGCTGCAGTGAACACTGGTGTACAACTATTGGTTCGGGTCTCTGTTTCCAAGTGTTTTGGGTATATACCTAAGAGTGGACTTGCTGGGTCAAACGGTAATTCTATGTTTAACTTTTTGAGGAGCTTCTACACACTGTTCCAGAGCAGCTATATTTTACTATATTTTAAGTTTTTAAAACAAGTATTTGTTTCTTTTATACTAAAAAAAAAAAATAATTTTTAAAAAGTACAGCCAGGTTAGTGCTTAACTCAGGAAAAGATAACTCTACAATCAAGAACTTCTTTTGAGAATTACTAGCATTTATTAACCACTTACGATGTTCCAGATACTTTTCCTAGCATCGTACATGCCTTGTTTAATCCTCACAATGCTCCTATGAGTGAATTCAGTACAGTTACTTTCTCCAGTTTCAGATGTGGAAACTGAGGCACAGAGAGGGTAAGTAACTTCTCTGAGATGGTGCAGCCAGTGAGTGACAGAGCTGGGATTTGAATCCCCCCAGTTTGGCCCTAGGACCAGTGCTCTTCAACAGACAAGGCAATATGGAGATCTCGGCATGTCACTTGCATCCTTCAATCTCTGTTTTCTCACCTGAAAACATCACAGAACAATAAACAGAGCTAACCAGAAAAAAAATCTTTTGCCATCAAGTTGATTCCAACTCATAGCAAGCCCATAGGACAGAGCAGAACTACCCAATAGGGTTTCCAAGGAGCAGCTAGTGGATTCAAACTGCCAGCCTTTTGGTTAGCAGCCAAGCTCTTAACTACTGCCCCTCCAGGACTCCATAAATAGAGCTGCAAGAGCTTAATTCCTTTTAGAAAATTTCACCAAAATCCTCAGTGTAAGTCATAAAGCAAAATCACCAAAGTAGCTATACAAACACATGACACCCTAGAAAGAATCCCCCACATACAAACCCATGGAGCTAGATGCAGAGGAAATCCCAGGTGGATGCTCTGGGAGGTGACACAAGGTGAGCAAAATGTTTGCTTCCACAACACCAAAGGGTACCTACCACTGAGGCACTGTCCTGTCCAAGTCCCCACACCCAGCCCAAAGCTGTTCCAAGTCATTCTGGGGATTGTGAGCACCAGTCCTTCATCACAATCTCCTCATTGCTTAACTCACTTGTTCTCCATTAGCTGTCCTGAGCAACACCTGGCTCTGAGGTGGGGGCAGCACCACTCCACTCTTTGGCCTGTGCAAATCACAAAGATAAAGATTACAGTCTCTGAGTGTCTACTAACAGTCTGTGGGGTAACCCTGGAAATCTGCACTTGGTTTATATTTACAATGGACTCAACTACAGGGAATGACTCACAAAACGAAAGCTTCAGTCATAGCAAACTCGGAGTTAAATGGATTAAAGACAGTAGGGATCATATATCAACTCAAGCAAGAGCAGCACAGTACACACCAATCCCCTACGCATCATCCCCAGTGCATTTAAGGGAATCACTATCCTAAGAAGCTCAGAAACCTCCATCAGAACCACCCTAGAAAATGGCTGGAACTTCTCTGTTAAGCACTGAGGAACAAAACGAAACACTACCATGAGTCCCTCTTCAAGGGAAAAGTTAAGATCCTCCACAGACAAAGGCGCACGCGTTGTACCTAAACGGTCGAGAGTAGTAATAATTACAATCTCACTGTGCCTACATGGTGCATTATACTCCTTCTGCCCCTTACAAAGCCCTTTCAGGAACACGTACCTCAAACGAACCTGACAGCAATTACATGAACAAGACAGAAGCACGTTATTATCCTGGTCTCACAGGTGAAGCTGAGCCTCAGCTTCCCTCCATCACTAGCCCAAGATGGTAACACTAGTAAGCGGGGGAAATAACCTGAAATCAGGCTTTGCAATCTGTACACAGTGCTCTTTCCCCATGCCATGCAAACATGCTCAACATATTAATGCAAGAATTGATCACTACACAACAGGAAAACAGTGTAATCAAAAAGTTAAATTGTAAACCCAGTGTACTACAAAAAAACTTGAGCTGAAAGGAAAGATTAGTCCAAAGGACTCATGGACCTCAACTACCCCAGTCTCCACCAGACTGAGTCCCTCACAACTAGATGGTGCCCAGCTACCACCACCGACTGCTCTAACGGGGATCACAACAGAGGGTCCCAGACAGAGCTGGAGAAAAACGTAGAACAAAATTCTAACAAAAAAAGACCAGACTTACTGGTCTGACAGGGACTGGAGAAACCCCAAGAGTATGGCCCCCAGACACCATTTTAACTCAGTACTGAAGTCACTCCTGAGGTTCACCCTTCAGCCAAAGATTAGACAGGCCCATAAAACAAAACGAGACTAAATGGGCACACCAGGCCAGGGATAGGGACAAGAAGGCAGGAGGGGACTGGGAAGCTGGTAACAGGAACCCAAGGTCAAGAAGGGGAGAGTCTTGACATGTTATAGGGTTGGCAACCAATGTCACAAAACAATGTGTAGTAATTATTTAATGAGAAACTAGTTTGCTCTGTAAACTTTCATCTGAAGTACAATTTAAAAAAGAAAAAACCAAATTTGAGCCGAGAGCAAAGACGACCTGTAGAGGATATGTTCCCATCCAATGCCTGCTGAGAGAATGCTGGGAACGGCTGAATGGAGGGTCTTATGTGGACAGCAGCTTCCCGTAATAGTTCATTCATCACCGGAGACAGATAACTATATTCTAAAGGTACCCAAGCTGTCACATAGATCACACACACTTGTCCCCTACACTAATAACCTGACACGCAGCAGTGGGCATTAATTGCTACACATTTTGAAGCATCTGAATGCTGAAACAAACTGAGTATGGCCCATGTTTTATTTTGCTCAATTCCACAGGGCCAAGATGAGCCCCCCTTTAGCCCACCAGCCCTTTGAAACAATGCTCCTTGATGATTTACTGACCTCCCCCTCAAGACTCGTGGCTTCCCAAGACAATTTTTTCATTTTCTTTTCTGAAAGCCTTGACTGTTTTTCAGTCACTTTAAATTTTAGAGGTTAGCATAAAAATTTACAGACAGATCACTGTCGGTTTGATGAAGACGTCAGTATAATTCACAATAAAATCCTCAGTAGGCTCAGAGCGTGGTCTCGGCATGAGTCAGCCACGGAAACCACTGAGCCCTCCCAGGCAGGATTTCATTCACAGGCCCCGTGAGGAAGCCAGGAGCTTGAGAAGGCTGGAGAACACGCAGAGAGCTGGGATTGCCTTCGGTGGAGATGCAGAAAACATGAACATCTGATTGGCAACTGGGCTTCATGAATTCATATCCAGATATAAAAACAAGGTCCACAGGCTTTCTTAATCAGCATCAACAATTTCGATACCTACTACCAGCTCTGATCAGTGTTAATTATGACACTAATAGGGGGTCATTAACGAGATAGGTAGGCACAGGGGGATTCTCTAATGGTTGTTGACAGTAACATATACTAAAACAAATATCTACCCTGAAGGCTGAAGCTTTAATTAAACTCTCAGAACTAAAGTAGACACACTATTCAAACTCCCCTGAAGCACTCAGGATGTGCGTGTTCCCGTAAACAGGGAAGACCGGTCACTTTCCCCTTGGGAAGAGGAACTGGGTAGGTAGACTGTGAAAGGCCAGGACAAATCCTAAGTGCTTCTACTCTGCAGCACTCCAGCCAAAGGACTGTTTGCTTGTATAATAACCATGCTTGTGCATATTTGATATGTTAATAGAGGACATTTTACCACGCTTTAATCTACCTTCTCTGGGTCTAATAAAAGGAAATGATGTTATCTGTGCAGGCATGGTTTAATAGTCTAACAGGGATTGCAATATCTGCATTCGAGTGCCAGGTACACGTGGTCATTATAATGCAAACCCGCTTACCTGGTTAAACAGAACCCCAGGACACCACAGGTACAGACGAGTCCCACGAGGACCCCCAGGACAGTACAGGTACAGACAAGTCCCATGAGGACCCCCAGGACACTACAGGTACAGACGAGTCCCATGAGGACCCCCAGGACACTACATGTGCAGACGAGTCCCATGAGGACCCCCAGGACACTACAGGTGCAGACGAGTCCCATGAGGACCCCCAGGACACTACAGGTACAGACGAGTCCCATGAGGACCCCCAGGACAGTACAGGTACAGACGAGTCCCATGAGGACCCACAGGACACTACAGGTACAGACGAGTCCCATGAGGACCCCCAGGACACTACAGGTACAGACGAGTCCCATGAGGACCCCCTGGACACTACATGCACAGACGAGATCCACGAGGAACACCAACATAAAGTTAAACATAAAAAGAGAAAATAAAAATTTAAAAAAACCCATTACCATTAAGTCAATTCCAACTCATAGCGACCCTATAGGGTAGAGTAAAAAAGAGAAAATAAAAATTTTAAAAAACCCATTACCATTAAGTCAATCTCAACTCATAGTGACCCTATAGGGTAGAGTAGAACTACCCCAGAGAGTTTCCAAGGAGCGGATAGTGGATTCGAACTGCCGACTTCTTGGTTAGCAGTCGTACCACTTATCCACTGTGCTACCAGTACTTCCTAAAGAGAGAAGGGGTAGGGAAAAAGAGAAGAGATCCTGGATTAAGCAACAACAAAAAGTCAGCTCTGACTCCTGATGACCCCAAGTGTGTTAGAGTAGAATTGTGCTCCATGTGGTTTTCAGTGGCTGATTATTCAGAAGCAGATCATCAAGCTGTTCTCTTCAGGTATCTATGGGTGGACTCGAACCTCCATCCTTCTGGTTGGCAGCCATGTGCATCAAACGTTTGCACCACCCAGGAATTCTTAAAGAAACCCTTCCCTTAACAAAGCTCTTCTGGATATAAAGGGAGTGGAGGGCAACTCAGACCCTCTGAATACAAATAGCCACAAAAGGGAGCCCTGGTGGCACAGTGGTTAAGAGCTGGGCTGCTAACC
Source organism: Dugong dugon (assembly GCA_030035585.1). Classification (NCBI taxonomy): domain Eukaryota; kingdom Metazoa; phylum Chordata; class Mammalia; order Sirenia; family Dugongidae; genus Dugong; species Dugong dugon. Next base: position 73,056,826 of record CM057479.1, read on the forward strand.
AATAGGTCAGCAGTTCGAATCCACCAGCAGCTCACTGGAAGCCCAATGGGACAGTTCTACTCTGTCCTATGGGGTCACTATGAGTCAGAATAGACTCAACAGCAACAGGTTTATCCACAAAAGCTCAAGCCAAAGAGGCAGCATCACCTCTCTACAAAGTCTCACGCAGGCTGACCAAAGCCGAGTACTGGCTATGGAGTGACCCAGCTCCAAGGCTCCTTCAGAGCATCAGGGTCGCACCTTCAGGGCTGTTTGCTTCTGCGATGCTGACCAGAGACTCTCCCGAGAATAGAAGGCTGGTTTCCAAGAGAGCTGGAAGGTCATAAACCCCCTGAGGGACGAGAAGGGAGATGTACCCCTTGGAAAATCTCATCCCGTAACATCTGGGGAGGACACTTTAACAACAAGACATGACCTTCTGGAGAAGATGGACCTTAAACGACCTAGGCAGAGGGACATCACCCCTCTTTCTAGAAAGAAAAACAAGGAAAGGGATTCCACTCCTCCTCTGTGAACAGTCTTGGTATGCCACAGCTTACCGTACCATCACAACAACTAAAATTCCGAACCTCAGTTACTCTGCTGAAATGAAAAATCGACTGCTCTTGTCTCTTCCTTGACGAAACAGAAAGTGGCTGTTCTCCACCACTTCAGCCGTGCATTTTTACACATGCTGATACTTTTCCAACATCTCTTCCCCAAATCAAATAACTTCCCTTCTTCAGCCTTTCTCCTTATATTATTTTCACCGAGCAACAATCCTGATTTATTAATTTTTTCTTCTGCCTAGGAGACGTTCTACAAGAGATAGATGGGACACAGCACAGGAGAACCACAATGTGAGGTGCCTGAAGGCAAAGGAGGCCTGGTGGCTCAGTGCTTGGCAGCTCGGCTGCTAACCAAAAGGTCGGCAGTTCAAATCCACCAGCTTCTCCTTGGAAACTCTATGGAGCGGTTCTATCCTGTACTCATGGGGTCTCCATGAGTCGGAATTGACGTCAACTAACAACCGACCTCAAAGGATCACAGAGGGACTCTGAAATGGAGAACACGAGAACCAGTAGCTGGGAGTGTGATATGTGGTAAGGGTAAGTGCGGGAATGACCACAGGTAGCCCCTTCTCGTAAATAAGGGGGAAGATTGAGATGAAAGCTACTCATGGGAGGTTCCCTTAAAGTTACATACTTATTACAGCAACCCAAATGGCCTCCTAGCCAATACTTTAACCCAGGGAGTAGGAATGAGAAAGAAACCGCACTGCCAAGAGAAGGTAACCTTCTTCAGGGAAAAGGGGGAAGGACAGGTCAATTCCAAATCCAGAAATAATTCAACATAATGAGGGGAGAGTTGGGGATATGATGTGATAGTGGATATGGAATCAAAAAGATCTGAGTTCAAATCTTGGCTCTACCAGGTAGCTTAGGTACCTGAGCCAAGTTATTTTAAATCCCCCGAGCCTCACTATTCTCATCTACAACAGGACCTATGATGTTGTTGTTGTTAGGCGCCATCAAGTTAGTTCTGACTCATAGAGACCCTGTGTACAACAGAATGAAACACTGCCCAGTCCTGCGCCATCCTCACAATCCTTGCTACGTATGAGCCCACTGTTACAGCTATTATGTCAATCCATCTCATCAAGGGTCTTCCTCTTTTTCACTGACCCTCTACTCTACCAAGCATGATGTCCTTCTCCAGGGTCTGGTTCCTCCTGATAACATGTCCAAAGCACGTGAGTCGAAGTCTCCCATCCTTGCTTCCAAGGAGCACTCTGGCTGTACTTCTTCCAAGACAGACTAGTTGGTTCTTCTGGCAGTCCATGGTATATTCACTCTTCTTCCCAAACACCATAATTCAAAGGCATCAATTCTTCTTCAGTCTTCCTATTCATTGTCCAGCTTTTGCACGCTTGGGAGGTGACTGAGAATACCACGGCTTGGATCAGGCGCACCTTAGTCCTCAAAGGGACATCTTTGCTTTTTAGCACCTTAAAGAGGTCTTTTGCAGCAGATTTGCCCAATGCAATGCATTGTTTGACTTCCTATGGTAACTGGTGGAAGTTCCTAGCCCAGCACGTAAGTACTCTAAGCAGAACCAGTTACCTACCCTGCAGGGTCCAGGGCAAAACGAAAACACGGGGCCCTGTGTGACAGCATAGGTCTCACACACCAAGGCCACTCTAGCTGGCTGGAAGCCAGTTCTTCCCCAAGAACTTGGTAGGATATTTGAAGCCTTAACATGTTTTCCTTGTTTGTTACCTTCCTTCTTCCAGGTCTGTTTCCCTATAGAGATCATTTGGGGAAAAAAATATTTGTTTTTAAATAAAGGGCCTTATCAATGTTAAGCTCAGTTAAGTTGATAACCACACTGGTTATATAAGGGAATATCCCTCTTCTTAGGAAATACACAGAAAAGTGTTTAGGGGTAAAGGGCCGTGAGGTAATCTGCCCCGGCCATATTCTCAAACGGTTCAGAAATAATAATGACATATGTGTGCAAATAATGAATGATAACACAAAATGGGTGAAGGACAAAAGGTGATTCTGTATTCTTACTCTTGCAACTTTTCTGTGAGTATGAAATTATTTCCCAAATAAATAAAGTACACCTAGCAAATACATACTCTCTTAAAGGTCAAGTGTATTCAAGATTTTTAAAACTGTACACATAGGGCAGTGAAATGCTAGACAGCATATAAAATTAAGCCTTCTGCCAATAATCAAATTATTTTCACTGCCAAAATCCTCATTCCTTGACAAATTATACAAACAGCAAGAATTTTAAAAAATCTAACAAAGCTCTGTGGCTAGAAGACATTATGAAAAGACAGAAATACTTTTTAAAGCAATAAATTTAGCAATCGGAGAAATAACTTCGAAGTATAGGTTAATGATTAGCATTAAAATTAAAACATCAAAGGTATTTTAATTTTCTGCTTCATTAGTCTTCCTCATTCATAGTCAACTAGCACAAAAATGGTTACAAAGGCTAATTTTGTTAAAGACCTTGGAGAAAAGAGGAAAGAATTGTTCCTTCATGAATACTAAAGATGATAAAGTAAGAAGCCAATAACACTTCATCACTTTATATAAAATTAATCTAATTTAGAAATAATTTAGTACTATGATTTATGCAGACCTTGTTATCTAGCAAAGAAAAAATTTATATGACTAGTATCAAAAACGTGGTACCTTCAGTTCCCAGATACTAAACATCTGCACTGATTTATGTAATTTAGAGGCTATGGTAAAGGACAGGCGATCAAAAATACAAAGATCAAAATAATAGGCATATGAGAACACTGTTACCCACGTGGGTTCTAAGGAACTCAGGTAGGAGCATACATCTATGAAAGATGGTCTCAAACACTGGCTGCAAGCTGAGAGATTGAAACTAAGTACTTGTCCTTGAAAAACTACCACCTTCCTGCCACTGATCAACATAATTCACAAAGATCTGGACACTATGTTATATTCTGGTAGCTGCAGAGAGAGACCGCTTTAAAGAGTTAACTTCCCCAACTAAACGGCCATTTGTCTGTGGTTTACCGACCAGCAGCACTGACACCTGTAACCCTAGAGATGAAAACCATTCTAAATGTCCTTTGGATCAGGGAGTCAACATGGAGTCAACTTTACCAGACAGCAAATGACCAGACAGTGAAGTCATTACCGCATTTAAATGCTACTTGGATATATCACTCTGTTTGCAAAGTTCAGCACCTGGCTCCCCACAGAGAGTTAATAATTATTCATTAGCTATGAAGACCCAAAAAGAAGTCAGTTGGATGTCACCAGGTGGGAGAGCCCAGTCTCAGGGAGCCCTGTGGCCCTGAACGATGGGGAAACCAGAATGAAGGCTGATGCCCAGGACCCTCAGCCCTCTAGGAAGCCTGCAGTGAATACAGACTTCCACACCTGGCCAGCACTAGAGGCTGTGAAACATTTTCATATAAAACACATTCTATGTCACAATATTTCAGTGCTATAAAGATTTAACTGTTTTCAATAGTCAGAAAATGCAGACATTTTTGCAGAGATTTATCCCACAGAAAATCCATTTGGCATTTCATAAGATTTAGCTCAGATCATAAAGGTCAGTTGAGTTGGAATGGCAAGGATACTGCATTAGAAATCGAAAACCTGGCTTTTAGAACTAACCCTGCCACTAGCTGGTTGGTATGAATATGCGCCTCTTTCCTTCTCAATCTTCTCATCTATAGAAGGAGAGTACTTTTATAATCAGAAGGTTATCATGCTCAAAAGGAGGAAGCGGTTACAGATTACTCTGAAATACGATGAAAGCTAAGGACTTCGTTTATGGGGTAGGAGGGGATACACAAATGTATATGCATATACATACAGTGCTTAGCATGATGTTTTCAGGGATTTCACAAATGTCCCAAAGCCCAGCCACGCCATCTATTCAGCATCCTTCCATCAGATGGCTTCTCAGGTCCTTTGTAGTTCTGGCATGCCCCGCGTTACTGCATTTGCAGCTGTGGCATGCCCCACGTTACTACTGCATTTGCAGTTCTGACATGCCCCGCGTTACTGCATTTGCAGTTCTGGCATGCCCCGCGTTACTGCTAATTTGCAGTTCTGACATGCCCCGCGTTACTGCATTTGCAGTTCTGACATGCCCCGCGTTACTGCATTTGCAGTTCTGGCATGCCCCGCGTTACTGCTAATTTGCAGTTCTGGCATGCCCCGCGTTACTGCATTTGCAGCTCTGGCATGCCCCGCGTTACTGCATTTGCAGTTCTGGCATGCCCCGCGTTACTGCATTTGCAGCTCTGGCATGCCCCACGTTACTACTGCATTTGCAGCTCTGGCATGCCCCACGTTACTGCATTTGCAGCTCTGGGACGCCACGCATTACTGCATTTGTAGTTCTGGCATACCACACATTACTGCAGAGTAGGGTATTGCTTATGTCCTTAACTATATCTTCCTATGATTTAGATATAGGAGGTTCAAATTTTAAGCCTGTTCCACAAAGCAAATCACCTGGGCAATCATGGTCCTCGCATCTCCTACTGGGAAATCTGAACTTCGGGCTATCGTTTGGGGTCTTTGTCATGAGCTGTACAGGTTTGAGACCTCTAACGCTTCAGTCCTCCTGGTGGAAAAGAGTTGTTCTCTACCTCCATGCCCCTCCCACATGTTCCTCAAAGAACAGACTAATCCCTCCCTCCTGAAGGCTCACACCCAAGAATGGAATCTCTCAAGAGAAGAGCTGCTCACACTTCAGTGTGAACACAAATCACCTGGTGATCTTATTCAAATGCAGATTCCAATCCAGTAAGTCTAAGGTGAGGCTGAGAGTTTGCTGCTGGACCACTTTGACAGGCAAGGTCTTAGACCTCTCCATCAACAGCGGCTGTCAGCCCCCACTCCCAGCTGCCCAGCCCCACCATTCAGCCTGGAGCACAACTCACCACAGTGTCTCAGTAGAGCCCTCTAGTGACCTCTAACAGGGTTTCAAAGCTCTTTTAAGCACTCAGAGCCCTGGTAGCACAGTGGTTAAGAGCTCAGGCTGCTAACAAGAAGGTTAACAGTTTGAATCCACCAGCCTCTCCTTGGAAACCCTATGGGGTAGTTCTCCTCTGTCCTATAGGGCCATTATGAGTCGGAATTGACTTGACAGCAACGAGTTTGGTTTTCTTTAAGCACTTGCTTAAACCCACTCCTTCAGTGGCCTTAGTAAGAGAACAAGTTTGTGTAACACATCATGTGTCACAGAAGGGGAGAAGGATTCTGGATTGTAGAGTCTGAAAAACCTGGATTTCAGCTACATTATCTAGCTGCGTGCTTTTTGGCAAACTATTTACTGCTCTGAGTAAAACAGTCTTGTTGAAAAACTCAAAAGGGACAGTGCTGGTAAAGCAACCAGCACCGCCAGTTCCAATGACAACCTTGATTCAGCATCAGCCCTATCATTTCCTAATCCTGCCCCAAGAATATTCCAGTGCACAATCAGCCAATCTCTCCGGACAAGGTCTGAACTTAGTTATTTTATCATCAGCCCCAAATCCCTCTTTGTGCCTGCCCATAAGACCCCATATGTGAAGAAGGAGGTATTATGCAAAACAGGAGTGGTCTTAGAAGATGAGATTTCTCCCTCACAATTCTGAGACTTCCGGTGATAACGCAGGGACCCCAGTGTCTGTTTTCTCACGTGTAAAGTGGTGGACGTAGAGCTGATGTCTACAAGAGCTGACAAGATAAAATGGCTCTGGATCTCTAAGTCTTTGGACTCCCCTTGGTTTTCCAAGGTAGACAGATAGGTACGATTCTAGTGATACTCAAGTTTACATCTTAGACACATCAAATCATGGCATTCTTCTCCCAAGTCCTGCATTTCATATTTATTTATTTCTCTAACAGTTCTTTAAATTATCCTGCAGTGAACTGTGTAGTCCTCATCCTGATTAATCAAAACAAAACACTATTAATATGCTCTTTGCTATCTGTTGTTGAGAACCTTCCCAAAGAATTTCATTCACCATTGAGAGACCACGGGTAACACTGTAAGGTTAATTAATGCTTAAAGGTGTATCTTATTCTATGTAACAGATATATTTGTTATAAAGTTAAGCATTAAAAAAAAATCAGTTTACCCCCAGACACCCTTTTAACTCAATACTGAAGTCATTCCTGAGGTTCACCCTTCAGCCAAAGATTAGACAGGCCCATAAAACAAGCAATAATACATGTAGCTTAACCACATATACGAGACTAAATGGGCACACCAGCCCAGGGGCAAGACGAGAAGGCAGGAGGGGACAGGAAAGCTGGAAGAATGCAAATGGGAAACCCAAGGTTGAGAAAGCTTGATGTTAAAAAAAAAAAAAACGAAAGAAATCTGTTAAAAGAGAAAACTAATGACATAAAGGTGAGCATATCACTTGTCTCCACCCCTCTGAAGTCTTCATACAATCACGATATTCATGAACCACTTTTGCCCAAACTAAGGAAATCCATACGGGATTTAAATCAGTAAATTAATACCTGATGTAGTTCACTGGTCGGATCAATATTTTAATCAATTAACAGTTTTAAACCAATGATTCTGATCCTTCCCAGGACATCCGAATCACCTGCCAGATAGGCAGGTAGGGATATACGCAGTGAACAAATGGAGACACCACTCCCCCTGAGATGACTTACTTGGGCTGGGTAGAGCCCAACCATCAGCACCCCAGCCAATTCTAACGTACAACCAGAGCTGAGAATCACTGCTTGGTCACCGGCTTTTAAATCACTTTTAAAAAGTGCAGACTTTAACACACCACCCACAATGTAGGATTAAGGATTCTCTTTCCCCTGCTTTTTTATTCTCTTCTGTCCTTTCCAGTTTTCCTCCAGCAAGCATGTGTTGTTATCATGAGAAGCAATTAAGTAAAATATATGTATACTTCTAAAGAAAAACAGCATCCACAAAACCCAAGCTTAGATGCCTCATCCCCCTTCCTGTACATTCAGGCACAACTATTTGTAATCATGTCCTTCCTGCTGATTTGACCCTCCCCTTCCCATACCTTCAAGCTTCAGTATAAAACAGGTTGTCATCACAGAAAATAGCCATTATCAAATTCCTGAATTCTGTAGTTTTGTAATCAGGGCCAGATTACCCAACAAGCAAGGTACACTTCAGCCCAATAGTGCTGCCCCAACAATCTGCAGTGCACAGTGTCACCTGCCCCACTTCATCAAAGATGTGGTGAAACTCTTATGAAGTTGCTCACCACAGATTAGCAAGTAAATACAATTAAGCCCATGCATACTCTGCTCAATGCAAGCCGGTGTGTACAGTGCTTACTGGTTAACCCGCACCTGGTTCTGTTGAGAAAATATGTATTTGTCACCTAAAGTCTGGGATTTTCAGCCCATCAGAATCTAATTGACTATCCACTGGAATCACCTGGAAAGTTCCCCTATGCCCTGCCCCCATGCCCTGGCCACACCCCAGACCAATAAAATCAAAATCCCTGGGCTGAGGCCCCTGTATCAGGAGTTCTGTCTTTTTGTTTTTTGGTATTTTTAATATCCCCAGGTGATGCCGACATGCAGCCAAGGCTGAGAACCATTGACTTAACCAGTTAATTGATTACTAGTCTCCACATCTGGAGATGAAAGGCTTAAAAATACAAGACCACAATATTCTGATGTGAGCACACTTTCAAAGAACACTTATTTGTGGACAGGCATTGATGTCCAATTTTAGGTTGGCAAGGAGTAAAAACAGGACACTAAATAATGAATGTGTTTACTGGTCTTGCTTTCAGCTGACTACAGCCCTCTACATTTAAATAAGAGAAATTCCAAGAACGTTGTCTTCTGTCAGTTACATACTTTGACCAAGAGGCTAACAGGGTCAAAACAAAACCCGACAGAAAAAGTTGTCACAGATTCTACATTTATCCTCCCCAAGGATGTGTTTATTTCTCGGAGAGACTTTACTACCTGTAAGTCAGAACAGTTCCCTCACATTTGCTTGAGATTCTCAGATGAAAGGTCTAGATGCTTCCCATTTTTCTTGTTTGCAAAGCCTGCCTTCTTGTTAAAGTGCTTCGCCGCTTCCTTATTCTCCTCACGTACCCCAGGCCTCCTTCCCCTCCTCTCTCGCCCCGACAAAGCTGGAGCTTTGTTTTGGTGCAGGTCTATTCCATGCTCCCTGGGGTAAGAACTGCTCCACAGACAAGACTCACACTTCTGTACCTGGAGATTTCCAACACAAGCAGCAGAGAATTTTAATAGTGTGCAAAATACTGCAATTAAACAGCTTTTACTGATAGTATTATTTTCAAAAGGAGCGCTGGTGGTGCAGTGGTTAAAGCACTCGGCTGCTAACAGAAAGGCGGTTTGAACCCACCAGCAGCTCCAAGGGAGAAAGATGTGGCAGTCTGCTTCCATAAAGACTACAGCCTTGGAAACCCTGTGGGGCACTTCTACTCTGTCCTATAGGGTTGCTGTGAGTCAGAATTGACTCAACAGCAGTGGGTTTTGGATTTTATTTTAAGGAGGGAAACCTCCATCTTCAGAGCTGTATAAAATAAACACATATAACCAACATGAAAAATCTGGAAATTATTATTATATGAATCAAAAAAGTCTAAGAAGTAAGAAGGCCTTTCCAAAACAATGGGTCTGTCCCTGTGCACCTGAAGGCTTGATATATCTGTAGCGATCTTTTCTAAGGCACACTAGGATTTTGAGCGGAAGTGGCCTTCTCCTCCCACCCAATCTCAGGAAGGAATGGGTTACGGTATTTTTTCTTCTCTAAGGCAGAAGCCTGAGCTGAAGGAAAGAGAATGCTCTGATGCATTCCGCGGCACAAAGAATAAAAATTATACTCCACAAAGGGGAGATGGTTCTTAGCTCCACTATTAAATAAAACTAATAAATCCATTCAGCAATGACTTATTGAGCACCTACTGTATGCAAGGAACTGTACTATATGCTGGAGACAGAAGTCCAGACTGTCTCTGTTTTCACGGAACTTAGAAGCAAGAGGAGGGGGGAACCAGCAATTAAACCAGTTATCACACAATTAATCTTTTCATTCTGATAGTGGTGCCAGGAGAGCATAAAGCAAGGAGCCTGACCTGGTCTGGGAGGTCAGAAAAGTCTTCTCCGAGGAGGGGACCTTTACCCCGGGATCTGAAGGAGGAGTTCAAAGTTAACTGAGAAGGGGTGAGCTTTGTAGGCGAGGAACCCGTGTGTGAAGTTACTCAGTGCTCTGAGAATAAAACGTGGCCAGTGTGGCTGGGGGCAGAGTGAGAAGAACGTAATAAGGTGGAGGAGGCAGACAGACGCCTGGGTGTTCTACTCCAGACATTCTGAATCTGAGGAGCTGGAAAGCATCAGTGGAGTCCTGAGGTAGCGGGTGGACATCTGGGGTGCAGAGCACAGAGAGGAGAGAGGTCTAAGCTAAGGGTGTACTTTTGTGAGTTATCATCACATAGATGGGATGCTGTGGGGAGGTCCCTGGCTGGTGCAAATGGTTAATGTGCTCCACTGCGAACCAAAAGGTTAGAAGTCTAATTCCACCCAGAGGCACGTCGGAAGAAAGACCTGATGCTCTCCTTCCAAAAACTCAGACCTTGAAAACCCTACAGAGCACAGTTCTACTCTGACACGCATGGGGTCACCATGAGTTGGAATCGACTAAATGGCAACTGGATTTTTCGAAAGCTGTGGGGGTAGATGAGACCGCCTCACGCTTGGCTACACACTTGAAATAAAAAATCTGACTATCCCTTTGAAATCAGCAGATCACACTTGTAATAACCCCGAACATATTTTCTAAAAGGAATAAGCCCAAAGAAAACATAAAACACGTCACAGTTCTCAGACATTGGGATTGACAAATGAAGGGACAAACTGCAGTTTTTAATCTTTGTTTTGCTGGATGAGCAGTGAGAGGTTTTTGTGATTAAAAATGTAATCACTAATAATTATTACTGTGGTCCAAGGGAAAAAACAAGAAATCTTTTGTATAACTAAATTAAATAATTATGTTGCCCTGGAAGACCTGCATCTAGTTGTGGAAAAACATTTCATCCTTCCGTCAACCGCTGTGCATACATTAAGCACAGAGTGGGAACAGACAATTGGGAAAATGAGAGAGCAAAGAAAATTAATTATAATTATGGAAATGTGGTTTAAAGAACAAAGGCTGAAATCTGTAACACAGGTCTAAGGGGAAATAATCCTCATAAGCAAGCAGTTACAACATGAGGAGTCTGCCAATCTGAGGGAAGAGTGGACTGTTCATTAGACACAAGCTTCTCCTTTCTAATTTAGTCATTAGAGAACTGGTATTCCCAAATGGAAAGGAATAAACCAATCAAGGGCCTTTCAGCTTGGCTGACCTCCCGATGGCCACAGGTTGAAGAGAAAGAATTTGAGAATCTAAGGGGAAAGGCCAGCCAAGGATCTTGCTTAACGGCAATGGGCTTGTCTCAGACAAGTGATGCTAAAGCTTCAGAGAATAAGCACCTTTACTTCTCCCCGATGCAGACTTCTGGCGTGTCCAGATCTTCAGTCTGTCCTTTTGACAGGCCTGCTACACAGACCTTCTCATCATCCCCTCAATCAATGCAGAATGTGCGTGACCTCAACATAGAAAGCGTGACAAAGAGATCACAGCGGGATCACATACCCAGTGAAATCCCCACTGATTTAGATTCCTGATGGAGAAAGAGACCTCAGACACCTCAGACACCTCAACACGGAATTTTATAAATCCAGGTCATTGCTTGGTTCTGATAATCCAGATACACACGTTTGTTTGCAAGAAGCAAGCACAGTAAGGAACACCAGCACCTTTGGGGAAAAGAAGTCACTCTAATCTAAAATGTTAGTGGACGAGGACCAGCCTGGAGTGGCTCTAGAAGCACCCAGGAGAATCATCGGGGACTAAAGGAGTGAGATTCCATCCATTCAAAATGACACTACCTATTGCCTATACAGCCGAGGTGCACAGGGTGGCAGAGATGACTCTCTGAGAAGTGAAACTGGAGGAAGAACCTTCACCCTTGGAGACAAGCAAGGGGAAGAGCTACAAAAGAATGACTCTTAGAGATTTCTTAAGGTGAGATGCTCATGGGAATGGCAGTGTGAGAAGGGACTGCAGTCAGGGGGTCTGGAAGAATAAGAAGGGGGCAACTTTGTACCCCATTCCATCCTCCACAGCCCCTATAAGTCCTCATAGATCTATATGAAGAAACACAGAGGTCAGAGAAAGGGCTGGGAATGGAGAATTACCCAGGTGTCCTCAGAGGCAAGGAAAGTCATGTCCCAGCAGAGAGAATTGGGATAGATCATGGATGGAGCTGAACGGAGACAGCGGGTCTTCTCTGAAGAGTCCTTAATGACAAAGAGGGCCAGGGTAAAACTAGACATTCACAGCTGGTGGAACCAGAGGAGGACCCGATCACCTCACCACCACTGTCATAGAAACAGGTGCTCACTGGGCTCTTAGAAGCTTGTGAGCAGCCATCTAAGATACTTTACTGGTCCCACCCCATCTGAAGCAAGGGAGAATGAAGAAAACCAAAGACACAAGGGAAAGATTAGTCCAGAAGACTAATGGACCACAACTACCATAGCCTCCCCCAAACTGAGTCCAGCACAACTGGATAGTGCCCGGCTGCAACCACTGACTGCTCTGACAGGGATCACAATAGAGGGTCCCAGACAGAGCTGGAGAAAAATGTAGAACAAAATTCTAACTCACAAAAAAAAGACCAGACTTAACTGGCCCGACAGAGACTGGAAAAATCCCGAGAGAATGGCCCCCAGACACCCTTTTAACTCAGTACTTGCTGAAAGACTGTCCGGGGGCCATACTCTCAGGGTTTCTCCAGTCTCCGTCAGACCCATAAGTCTGATCTTTTTTTGTGAGTTAGAATTTTCTTCTACGTTTTTCTCAAGCTCTGTCCGGGACCCTGAATTCAGACTTCTAGCCTCCTAGACTGTGAGAGAATAGATTTCTTTGTTAATGCCACTTGTGGTATTTCTGTTATAGCAGCACTAGATGACTAAAATAGAATTTGGTACCTGAAAAGGGTGGGGTGCTGCTCTAATAGACACCTAAAATGTGGAAGCAGTTTTGAAACTGTGACTGGGTAGAGGTTGGAAGAGTTTTAAAGTGCCTAATAACAAGGACCTTCCCCCAAAGCCGATAGAGAGAGAAAGCCTTCCCCTGGAGCTGGCACCCTAAAGAGACTGTTGGTGGAATTATGGACATCAAAGGCAATTCTGGTGAGGACTCAGAAGGAAGTGAGGAGAGCTGTTATACTGGAGATGGTGCAGATGGCAAGAAGCAGCAGCAGAACCAGGAGACCAGCAGGAGACGGTGCTGGAGCTGACCCACTGAGCAAGAAAGCTGAGTACCTTCCAGCCAAAGTTTACTGGTGGAGTGGGGTGTCTCCAGGCACTTATCGGTGGAGCTAAAGAGCTTTGGAAAACTTGCCCCAGCAGGGCAGATGCAGGTGGGGAGTCCCAAGGGGCCAAGAGGCCAAGGAAACAGGAAGCAGAGGCTGCAGAGACAAGGAACACAGGAAGCAGAGCTGCCTCAGTCTCAAAGGGTAGGGCCATGACCTCTGGGGTCTCCGAAATTGGAGCTGACACTCAGAAGGACTAGGAGAATGGGGCCACTCAAATGCGAGGGAGCAGTATTGCCATTACAGCGGGCCTGTAAGGCAGAGCTGAAGCCCAGGGCCAAGGGGCCTCCACTCAGAATCCAGAGACTGTGGCCAATACCTAGAGTCTGGAGGGCAGGACAATTGTGTAAATGGTCTCAGAGAACAGAAGGTTATTTTCAGGCCTGGAGGGCTAATGTAATGTGTTGTACTGACTTGCTTGGTGCCTGTTGTTCCTTCTTTCCCTCCAATTTCTCCCGTTTGTAATGGAAATGTCTAGCTTGTGCCTGTTCCACCATTGTACTTTGGAAGCAGATAACTTGCATTCTAGGTTTCACAGACGAAGAGAAATTTTTGGATTTTGGACTTGGAGTTGATTTAAGACTTTTGCTACAATATAATGGGATAAATGTGTTTTACATGTGGCAAGGATATGAATTTGGGGGGGATAAAGGGTAGAATGTTATGGATTAAATTGAATCCCCTGAAAAATGTGTGTCAACTTGGCTAGTCCGTGATTCCCAGTATTGTGTGATTGTCCACCATTTTGTCACCTGATGTGATTTTCCTATGTGTTGTAAATCCTACCTCTATGATGTTGATGAGGTGGGATTAGCTGCAGTTATGTTAATGAGGCAGGACTCAATATACAAGATTAGGTTGTGTCTTAAATCAATCTCTTCTGAGACATAAAAGAGAGGAGTGAGCAGAAAGACACGGGGACCTCATACTACCAAGAAATAAGAGGCAGGAAAATAGCGTGTCCTTTGGATCTGGGGTCCCTGTGCTGAGAAGCTTCTTGACCAGGGAAGATTGATGACAAGGACCTTCCACCAGAGAGAGAAACAGAGAGAGAAAGCCTTTCCCTGGAGCTGGCACCAAGAATTGGGACTTCTAGACTCCTAGACTGTGAGAGAACAGATTTCTCTTTGTTAAAGCCATCCACTTGTGGTATTTCTGTTATAGCAGCACTTGAAGACTAAGGTGCACCTGACCCAAGCCATGATATTTTCAATCATCTCATAGGTGTGGGAAAGCTGAATAATGTTGTATAAAGAAGACCGAAGAAGAACTGACGCCTTTGAATTACGGTGCTGGTGAAAAATATTGAATATACCATGGACTTCCAAAAGAATGAATAAATCTGTCTTGGAAGAAGTACAGCCGGAATGCTCCTTAGAAGTGAGAATGGCGAGACTATGTCTCACATACTTTGGACATGTTATCAGGAGGGATCAGTCCCTGAAGAAGGACATCATGCTTGGTAAAGTAGAAGATCAGTGAAAAAGAGGGAGACCCTCAATGAGATGGACTGACACAGTGGCTGTAATAATGGGTTCAAGCATAACAATGATTATGAGCATGGCGCAGGACCGGGCAGTGTTTCGTTCTGTTGTACATAGGTCGCTAAGAGTTGGAACCAACTCGAGGGCACCTAACAACAACAACAACAACAGATGACTAAGACAGTAGTAAAGTCACTCCTGAGTTTCACCCTTCAGACAAAGATTAGACAGGCCCATAAAACAAATAGTAACATATGTAGCTCAACCACGTATACGAGACTAAACAGGCACAGTAGCCCAGGGACAAGGACAAGAAGGAAGGTGAGACACGAAAGCTGAACAAATGAAAATGGGAACCCGAAGTCAAGAAGGGGATTGTGTTGACAGGTCACAGGGTTGGCAACCAATGCCACAAAACAATATGTGTATTAATTGTTCAATGAGAAACTAATTGGTTCTGTAAACCTTCATCTAAAGCATAATTTAAAAAGAAACAGGTCCTCAAGCATGGGTAAGAAGACCTTGGCTCCCCATCCCTCTTCCTTGTTCAGAAATCTGAGGAGCTAGTCCTTGAGTTCCTTGTCAAAGAGAAGAAGTATAGCAAAGCCAGATGAACCCTGAGCTGGGGGGTAAGTGAGAAAAGGGATTTAAATGAGTCTGAGACTTAAGTTTTAAACTGGATTCGACCCTCAATAACCAAAGTAACCAGAAAGTAACAGAATCTACCCTAGATGTCACAACAGGACAGAGTACTTTTTAAAGCGCTGATAGGAGAAAAACAAGACCATTTGCGTGTATGCCGTCCTGAGCTGAGAATGTGCAAGAAACCAGTTACAAGTGGAACGCCCATCACAGAGAAAGACAAAAAAAGAAATGCACTGTACATCTAAAATATAAATAGGTAGCGTTTCCCTGAGGCTTTCATTGAGAATTTTACATCTTTCCAAGAAATCAAGGAAGAGCACATTTCCCAGAAGGCTATAGAACAAGTGTGTTTCATACCAACTTATATTAAAAGTCATTTTCTTTGTGTTCAGAGCCAGACCTAAATATTCACTTTTATAAGTCCAAAGATAAATTTCAGGCCTGAATGGATGGCTCTGATTTGCCTTGGACAGGGGAAGAAGAAGAATATAAATCATGCTGGTCAGTTAACACACAGCAAATTCTCCAATTAGCCTCTGTTTAAAAAGCAGGATGAGAAGAACCTAGCATTTCCTGAAAACGTTTGCATTTAGAAAGTAGCTTAACCAAAAAAATCTGTTGCCATGGAGTTGATTCCAACTCAGAGCAGCCCTATAGGACGGAGTATAACTGCCCTATAGGATTTCCAGGGCTGTAAATCTTTACGGAAGCAGACGGCCCCATCTTTCTCACACAAAGCGGCTGGTGGGTTCAAACTACTGACCTTCCGGTTAGCAGCCGAGGGTTTAACCACTGCATCACCATCTTAAATCCCAGCATTTTGCTGATATGGAAACTTAGCTGCATAGGGAACTCCCCCGCTGCAACCCAGCTGGAGGGCAGCCCCAGCACGTGCCACACCTGGGTTGGGAGAGCCTACATCTACCTGAGCCTTCAGCACCTCAGCTATCTGTATTCGTTTCCTGCCCAGCTACAGACAAGTGCATTCTGACTCATGGTGAACCTGTGTGTATCAGAGTAGTACTGTGCTCCCTAGGGCTTCTAATAGCTGATTTTTCAGAAGTAGATGGCCAGGCCTTTCTTCCAAGGCACCTCGGGATGGACTCAAACCTCAAGCCTTTTGGTTAGCAGCCAGGCGTGTTAACCGTCTGTACCACTCCGGGACTCCATTACTTTTCTAGGGCTGACTAACAAGGCACCACTGACTGGGTGGATTAAAACAACAGAAATTCATTGTCTCACGGTTCTGGAGGCTGAAAGTCTAAAACCAAGGCATTCACAGGGCCATGCTCTGTCTGAAGGCACTAGGGATAGAACTCTCATGGCCATGCTGTCCCCGAAAGCGCGAGGGATAGACCTCTCCTGGCCATGCTCTGTCTGAAGGCACTAGGGATAGATCTCTCGTGGCCATGCTGTCCCTGAAGGCACTAGGGATAGATCTCTCGTGGTCATGCTGTCCCTGAAGGCACTAGGGATAGATCTCTCCTGGCCACACTCTGTCTGAAGGCACCAGGAATAGATCTCTCCTGGCAATGCTCTGTCTGAAGGCACCAGGGATAGATCTCTCCTGGCCATGCTCTGTCTGAAGGCACTAGGGATAGAACTCTCATGGCCATGCTGTCCCTGAAAGCACGAGGGATAGACCTCTCCTGTCCACGCTGTCTGAAGGCACTAGGGATAGCTCTCTCCTAGCCATGCTCTGTCTGAAGGCACTAGGGATAGATCTCTCCTGGCAATGCTCTGTCTGAAGGCACTAGGGATAGATCTCTCGTGGCCATGCTGTCCCTGAAGGCACTAGGGATAGATCTCTCCTGGCCACACTCTGTCTGAAGACACCAGGAATAGATCTCTCCTGGCAATGCTCTGTCTGAAGGCACCAGGGATAGATCTCTCCTGGCCATGCTCTGTCTGAAGGCACTAGGGATAGAACTCTCATGACCATGCTGTCCCTGAAAGCACGAGGGATAGACCTCTCCTGCCCATGCTGTCTGAAGGCACTAGGGATAGCTCTCTCCTGGCCATGCTCTGTCTGAAGGCACTAGGGATAGATAGCTCTCTCCTGGCCATGCTCTGTCTGAAGGCACTAGGGATAGCTCTCTCCTGGCCATGCTCTGTCTGAAGGCACTAGGGATAGCTCTCTCCTGGCCATGCTCTGTCTGAAGGCACGAGGGATAGCTCTCTCCTGGCCATGCTCTGTCTGAAGGCACTAGGGATAGCTCTCTCCTGGCCATGCTCTGTCTGAAGGCACTAGGGATAGCTCTCTCCTGGCCATGCTCTGTCTGAAGGCACTAGGGATAGCTCTCTCCTGGCCATGCTCTGTCTGAAGGCACTAGGGATAGCTCTCTCCTGGCCATGCTCTGTCTGAAGGCACTAGGGATAGCTCTCTCCTGGCCATGCTCTCCCTGAAGGTGCTAGGGATAGACCTTTCCTGGCCCTTTCCTAGCCTCCGGAGGTTCCTGACTACCCTTCGTGTTCCTGGCTTCTAGATGCATTACTCCAGTCTCTGCCTCCATCTCCACATGGTCATCTTCCCTCTACGTCTCTTCTCTTTTTAAAAAGGTACCAGTCATGTCGGATTAGGGGCCCCCCCCACTCCAGTAGGACCTCATATTAACTAATCACATCTTCAAGGACCCTATTTCCAAACAAGGTCGTATTCACAGGTGCTAGGGGATAGGACTTCAACATATCTTTCTGGGGAACAAAATTCAACCCATAATACTAGCTTTGCAAGATGCACCGTAGCGTATACCTGAAAGGACACCTGCGGTCAACGCTTTCAGCCTTGGTGGCCACGGTTATGGGGAGAAGAGGGCTTGTGAGTGAGGTTTAAAGAGGCTGCTTCCAGAATTAGTTCTATTATAACTTTAAGAGCTTAAATGACTCAAGTATATTTTCCCCCTTAAGTCCTGTCTTCTTTTTTTTACTCTTCTTCCCAACTTATTTGTGAAAATTTTTCCACACAATGTTTCTCTTCAAGAGTCTAAAGATAATACTTTCAATCTTGATGATGTTCACAAAATCTAGACTACCATTGCATTCATAGGGATTCTACGTGCACTGGTACGTTCTGGACCTAGGAAGAGTCACTGGCTGGAACAGCTAGGCTTTGACAGAGTGAAGACATGACACTCTCATATAAAGTCCAGTGGAGTCCTGGTGACGCAGTGGATAAGAGCTTGGCTGCTAACAAAAAGGTTGGCAGTTCAAATCTATCAGCCACGCCTTGGAAACCCTATGGGACAGCTCTACTCTGCCCTGTAGAGTTGCTATGAATCAGAATCGATTCAATGACAAGGGGTTTGGTTTGGGGTTTAATGCCCCTCAGCTCCTAAAGTAGACAGTCTGCTGAAGGCATAACTTGCTAATAAACTGGCCTAAATTAATTGGAACCCTAATTCACTTCTTCATAACTTCATTCTCCTTTCATATTTAGCAGGCAGGATCTATCGTTCTCCTTTCTTCTTCCAGTGAGGATGGAACTCCAGTGAGAGGGAGCTTCTCCGTTCTTTTTTGAACATAATCACATTTGTCCTGAAAGCTTTCATGTCAGACCCAGCTGCTGGTCTCTCCATGGTCAGGAGGAACGTATAACCACACCTATGCACGCACGGACGTACCTCTCACCCTAAAAGGAAATGTGGCTTCTTGCCAGTGCAAAGCTAACCACGAACTTTACAGCCAAAAAGGAAACGTACTCCCTCTTCATCACCATCTTGCCAATCTTCTCGTCTCAAACCCCGTCTGTAGGACACTCCCGTATGTCCTCCACCCATCCTCACATTTAAGCATACAGAGACCTTGAACACGGCTGCTAGAAGGGACCTTTGGAGTCCGTCTTCACCCACAGTTTAGAGATGGGGAACTGAGCTTCAGAGAGATGACATGAGCCTACAAATTTAGCAGCAAAGACGTACTGGGCCCACTGAGACGACTGTCCTGAGATACTCTTTAAACCTTGAACCGAAACTATCCCCAGAAGTCACTTTTTAGCTAAATAGCAGGTTAGCTCATAAAGTAATGAATATCACCCTTGAGTACTGTGCTCTTTTAAAAAATCATCTACCTGAGACCTGATTTAGGCCCTGTTCTTGAGCATAGAGAATGTGACCCAGCTGGAGCTGGGCTCATAAGGACACATCAACTGGGCCCTGAGGTATAAAGACAATAGCTAAGATAATCTTGGAAAATATCTTTTAGGGAAACTTTCACATAAAGCCGATCAAACAGAACACAAAAGACTTTTTACTCTTTTTCTATTAGCATTTAGTGAATAGAAATTTTTTGGACCAATGAAGACCCTCCTGACTGTCGTTACTGAAACCCGTACCAATGATTATTAAGAAAGACAATTCAAAATGTAGGATCACAATTTCTAGCCAATCTGTGAAAAGGTAAAGCTTTCAATGGTTTTGCCCATTTGTAATGTTAATATATACTGATGGCTCCATAAGGGTTCCTTGGACTCAAGCAGACATGGCTGTGGCAGCATGCTTGTCTGTTTTCCCACTCTTGCCTATTCTGTAATATTCTTTGGACTCGGGCAGACATGGCTGTGACAGCATGCTTGTCCATGTTTCTAACTTTTGCCCTTTTAAATATATGCTGAATAAAACTTTCTTTTTGCCTTACTAAATGTTCTGATGTTCTTTCCCTACAACAGACCAAATGGTCACCAATTACTCTAAGCATAGATGAGAAGGTTGCGGGGCAGTGAGGCTAGGTCCATGGGAATGGAACAACGAGGACAGAGATAATGAGAATGTAGACACAATATAAGAATGTATCCAATGTCACTGGACAGTATGTGTAGAAATTGTTGAATGGGAACCTGTTTTGCTGTGTACACTTTTACCAAAAATACAATAAAATATTATATTTAAAAAAAAAGTTAGTAGCAAAACTAGCATTAGAACTATAGTCACCGGATCCCACTCTAGCTTACTTTCCAATACAAAGTAGAGCCAAATTTCTACCCTTGTACCACCTACTAGGCTTCTGGCCAGGAGGGGAAGTTGGATAAAAAGTAATTCAATTTCAATTAACTGTTGAATGGATAAACAAAATGTGACATATCCATACAATAGAATATTACACAGCCATAAAATGGAATGAAGGACATATATGCTACAACAGGTATGAAGCTTGAAAACATTAAGTAAAAGAAGTCACACATAGTATACGGTTTCGTCGAAATAAACATCCAGAGGCAGCAAATCCACAGAGACAGAAAGCGAGTTAGTGGTTGCCAGGGGTTGAGCCTAGCGGGGAATAGGGAGTGACTGCTTTATGGGTACTGGGTTTCCTTTTAGGGTGATGAAAATGTTCTGGAAGTAGATAGTGGGGATGGTTGCGTGACGTGAATGTTGTTGTTGTTAGGTGCCACTGAGTCCATTCAGACTCATAGCTGCCCTATGTACAATGCAACGGAACACTACCTGGTCCTGCACCATCCTCACGATTATTCTTATCCTTGAGCCCACTGCTGCAGCCACTGTGTCAATCCATCTCGTTGAGGATCTTCCTCTTTTTTATGACCCTCTAATGTACCAAGCATAATGTCCTTCTCCAGGGACTGGTCCCTCCTGATAATGTGTCCAAAGTACATGAGGTGAAGTCTCACCATCCTCATAATTGTTCCTATGCTTGAGCCCGTCGTTGTAAACGTACTGTCATTACAGGTAAACTTCATGTCTTGTATGATTTATCACAATAAAAATAAATAAAATAACAAGTAGGTTGTTTCATTAATTAAATAAATTAATTACTTTCATTAGAAAGTTCTGAGGTAAAATGAAAAGTACATGCAAGTACTTTTTGAAGACATGCTACATAAATATTTAATAAGGAAACTTCTCTTAAATTTACCCCTAGATACTAAGAGGCACTCGTTATTCAATTCAAAACCTTTTCTAGCCCAGATTTGTGATGGCCATTCAGGAACATTCATATAACAACATGACAGCAACAGCAATAAATTTCAATCTAATAAGTTGGGATGCTACCATAATAAATTACTAGAAATGAACTCCAAATGACAGCAAGACTCAGACGTGTCCAGCTGGCTATTTCCAGACACCTATACCCTCAGCTGTTTCTCCTGGTCACAGAGAATTGCAGCATTCTTTTTCTGACCTGGGACACAGCTGATTCTGAAACAACAATCAGTGTTTTTGCAATTAATACATACAATTTCTTACACACATAAGCTTTTCCAAACATTGTAGCTCCTTCATAGAATATAGTTGGAGGTGACTTAATTTTTGCCATCATGCACTGCTAGTTGCAATAGTGATATTGGAAAAAATATTAATTGTTTTCCAGTAAGTTCCAATACCATAATAACTTAGTCCTCTTCCTCTGTGTCTAAGTCCAGGTATGAGAAAAATAATTATTTTCACGTAGGAATAATTCCTGAAAGTGAAAGCCGTTAAGGTAAGGTTCACACTGTACGAGACATTCTTTGCCCAAGTTTTTTCTCTATTGCAAACCTATCGGGAGAATAAAACCAAGTAGCAAATAACCCAAGCAAGCCATGGCTCCTCCGATAGAAGCACAATCCCTTTGGATCCAATAGATTCCCCAAAAATCTGGGCAAAAGACAGACAAGTGGGAAAGGACAGACACCACTTACAAGATCAGCTTTTCATAAAGTCCTTACGAGTTTCCTCTTATCACTAAACATAGAACTAACTCAACCAACTCATTTCTGTTAGACCAAAAAAAACCAAAATCCATTACCGTCAAGTTGACTTCTGACTCATAGTGACCCTATAGCTACCCTATAGGACAGAGGAGAACTGCTCCGTAGGGTTTCCAAGGCTGTAGATCCTTATGGAAGCAGACTGCCACATCTTTCTCCCAGGGAGCGGCTGGTGGGTTTGAACCGCTGACCTTTTGGTTAGCAGCCAAGTACTTAACCATTGAGCCACCAGGTCTTCCTCTTCTGTTGGCCAGTCTACACCGTTTCCTAGCTTTTCTAGATATTCCATTCTTACTTCAAAAGTGCTGTGAAGATCAACTATTAGATAAAAGACTAGAAGGGAACTGACTAAAATATTAACAGTGTTGGTCTTTGGGTTATGGAGTCGTGGGTAATTTTCTAAATTGTTTCCAATAACAACAATTAAAAAAAAAAGTTGACATCCATTGAGGGGATTCCAACTCATGGCAACCCCATGTGTGTCACAGTAGAACTGTGCTCCACTGGGTTTTCAAGGGGTGATTTTTCAGAAGTAGATCGCCAGGCCTTTCTTCCAAGGAGATTCTGGGTGGACTCGAACCTCCAACCTTTAGCTGCCAAGCACATTAATCATTTGCACCAACAAGTGTCTCCAATGACAACATATCATCTTTATAATAAAAAAACGAGATCATGAATATACTTTATGAGCTGTGAAACAGTATACAAAAGTTACATTTGTCTTTTTACTTCACTGACCCTTTTAGCCCAGGTAATCGGTAGGCACGAGTCGCTGGCAGCTAACGAAGACAACAACAATCGTCATTTTAATGTAGCCCTTTTCACCTGGGAATACTGAGCAAACCTAGATGTAAAAGACAGTGTGACTCACGGAATTTACACATCCAAGTCTACACTGCAAAAGTCTATTATCTTGCAGAGGAAATGGTTTTTTTCTGTTTATAATAGAAAGGGTCTCACTTGGTTTTGCTCTAGTAGGTTTGGTGATGTAAGGAAACCTAGTCAAGCTATGCTTACACCAAGCTCCAGAAACCCGCCCACGAGAAATCTGATATTCTTCACTCCACATAGCCTGTCCCCCTCTCCTCTCAGAATTGTTCCAAAATCCTCTACGAAGATATTATTACTAGAGCTTAAAATATACCAAGACTTCTAACAACAACAAAAAAAAAAACGAAACCCATTGCCATCAAGTCAATTCCGACTCATAGTGACCCTCTAGGACAGAGCAGAACTGCCCCATAGGGTTTCCAAGGAGTGGCTGGTGGATTCAAACTGCCGACATTTTAGTTAGCAGCCATAGCTCTTAAACAAAACTCTCCCTTAAATTAAGTTCCTATCTAAACAGACATTACTTTTGTGCAGACGTTAAAAAAGAAGAGCAGAAGGGATCATTTTTTCTTGAATTACAATATACCCTTGGGCATAAGAAACCAAAATGACATTTTACACTATCAGAAATACTTAAAGCTCTTGCTTTATTATAAATGAACAGAATCATTATTCTAATAGACTTTAATCCCTTTAAATTTGGGAGGATTGAACACCTCTAAATCCCTTCAAAAGAGTAATTCTTAAATGCAAAAAGTAACCAATTCTTATTTTAAGTATTATACTGCCCCCTTGTGTATTTTACGTTTAACGAAATGTAGCCCACAAAACACAGTAATTGTCATTCTTGAAGTACACTTCAATGGAATCTCGAGATTAGAACTAGAAAGAATCTTTAAAATCATCAAAACCAGCACACCTATTTAAGAAGAGAAAACTGAGACACCAAGGGATTATATAATTTCCTCAAGATCACATACTTCCGGTTACTGTTCACCACAGAGCTAACAGTGCTGCGAAGAATTTAAATATCTCAAAATGTTAATTTCTCTGTTAAATAGAGATGGCAGCCTGGAAGGAAAGAAATAGTGGGGTTATAGAGTTAGGCAGAGTTCCTAGGCAGTACAAATGGCTAATAAGCCTGTCTACTAATCAAAAGGTTGATAGTTGGAGTCTACCCAGAGGCACCTAGGAAGAAAGGCCTGGTGATCTACTTCCAAAAAATCAGCCCTTGAAAACTCTATGGAGCACAGTTCTGCTCTGACACACGTGGGGTCGCCATGAGTTGCAACCAACTCAACGGCAACCGGTGAATGGAGTTAGGCGGATCTGAGTTTGAATTTCAGATCACTGCTTCACAACCTCCCAAAACCTCAGTTGCTCCATCCAGAAAATGGAATGAATAATAACTGCTGTAAAAGTGTTGGCAGAATTCAGTAGGACGGTACTCGTCAAGCCCTTAGCGTAAGTATCTGCAATACCGTCTCATACTAATTGATGATACAACTATGAAAATAAATAGGGAATTGTTTTTATTTTTTATAGCCTTCAAGATCTGTGGATGAAGGCATTCTAAAATAATGAATAAAGGCATTTAAATCTTAACTTTTTCAAAACTGGCACAAAATAAAATTTGAAAAATAAAGCTAATTCTTCTCACTCCTGTGTTTCTTTGATTATCATATTTATTATTTTTATTTTTAAATACAAGTCAAGTTGTAACAGAAAATAACATATAGTGGGGTCTTTACAAGCTTGAGAGTGGCTATCTAAGACACATCTATTGGCCCCATCCTGTCTGGAGCAAAGGAGAATGAAGAAAAGCAAAGATACAGGAAAAATATTAGCCCAGAGGACTAAAGGACCACATGAACCACAGCCTCCACCAACCTGAGCCCGGAAGACCTAGTTGGTGCCCAGCTATATCAGCTCTGGTGGCTCTGACAGGGATCACAGTAGAGGGTTCCCAATAAAGCAGAAGAAAAATGTAGAACAAAATTCAAATTCACAAAAAGAGACCAGACTTACTGATCTGACAGAGACTGGAAGAACCTCCAAGACTATGGCCCCTGGATCCCTTGCCAACCCAGAACTGAAACACCCCCGAAGTCCACCTTTCAGCCAAAGATTAGACAGGCCTATAAAACAACAATAATACATGTGAGGAGCATGCTTCTTAGTTCAACCAAGTATACGAGTCCCAAAGGGCAACACCTGCCCAAAAGCAAAGACGAGAAGGCAGGAAGGGACAGGAAACCTGGACGAATGGACACGGGGAACCTGGGGTGGAAAGGGGGAGAGTGCTGACACATCATGGAGAATTGCAACCAACGTCACAAACAATTTGTGTATACATTTTTGAATGAGAAACTAATCTGCACTGTAAACTTTTACCTAAAACACAACAAAAAAAAAGAAAATACCATACAGCAAACCCCGTGTGTGAGCGAGACGGAGCAATGCAACCTCAGTGCCACGTGTTAAGTCAGGGTTCCCACATCTCCTTCACTAAGGGCACTTCACCCCTGCAATGCCAGGAGAGTCCATCCGGAAATGTGGAGGAAGAATTTTAGTTCTGACCTTGCTAATAATTAGCTGTGGCAGCTTGGGCCCATCATTTCATCTCTTCCCTTCTTTCACCCATAAAACGAAGCCACTCTCTACTTCGTAAGGTCCTACACCAGTTGCCATGGACTCCATCCCAACTCATGGCAACCCCATGCATGTCAGAGGTAGAACTGCCCTCCATAGGGTTTTTGTGGCTGTGACCTTTTGAAGGCAGATCACCAGGCCTTTCCACCAACAACCTTTTGGTTAGTAGCC
Source organism: Dugong dugon (assembly GCA_030035585.1). Taxonomy (NCBI): domain Eukaryota; kingdom Metazoa; phylum Chordata; class Mammalia; order Sirenia; family Dugongidae; genus Dugong; species Dugong dugon. The sequence continues at coordinate 73,082,267 of CM057479.1, forward strand.
CATAGCTTAACCGTTTCCACCACCCAGAGACCCCAGAGGGTCCTAGAATGAGGTGGTATGATGAATGCGAAAGAACACTGTGAACTCTAAAATGCCTTCATAGAACAAGGTTAAGTCTGTTACCTTACACTTCATCTAAACAACAATCATCATGAAGCCTGTCACCAAACTGGGGGAGAAGAACCCAAGTCAGAAAGTTGCAAGAAGCTTAGATTACAGGATTCTGTTAAACGGCACTTGCTACCCTGAAATCTCTCCCTTCCTTCCACAATTCCACAGCCTTCTGATCCAGATTATTCCAAAAATCCTGGCAACACATAAATCTTTGACTCTTAAATAAAATTTCAGTCAAGGGTATCCTGATCCTGACGGCAGGGTTGACAGAGCTTATCCCTGATGTGTACACTAAACAAACAGGCCAGCAGGATAAAGTCAATTCATCTTTGTTTGCTGAGAAAATGCGAATGGGAATGGCGATTACCCTGATTTACAGCTGCAGTAATCCACCCTGATAGACAAGGCTGAACACTGTAAGCTGCTCTCTTCTGCTTTTACATGTGGCCTGATACACAGATAAGCCTCAAAGCCCCAAGCCATGAAAATAAAACTGAGCAGGCTTCTTTTCAGTAAGGGTCTAAAACTGGTGATCAAAAGTGCTCCTTCTGTCTGAACTCAGAAGGCACACCCCATGCCAGCAATAAGCACTGACTGGTGACCCACAAATATTAACCGAGCACTTATTATGGGCCTGTAGTTGTTGTCGTTAGCTGCCATCAAGTTGGTTCCAACTCATGGCAACCCCATGTGTGCAGAGTAGAACTGCTCCATAGGGTTTTCAAGGCTGGGACCCTTCAGAAGCAGATCACCAGGCCTATCTTCCGGGGCGCCTCTGGGTGAGTTCGAACTGCCAACCCTTTGGCTGGTAGTCGACCGTTTGTACCACCCTTGGCCTAACCCACTGCAGTCAGGTCTATTCTGACTCGTAGTAACTCTACAGGACAGAGTAGAACCGCCCATAGGGTTTCCAAGGCTGTAATCTTTACAGAAGCAGAGTGCCACATCTTTCTCCTGCAGAGTGGCTGGTGGGTTAGAACAGCCGACCTTTCGGTTAGAAGCCAAGTGCTTAACCACTGTGCCAGCAGAGCTCCTACCCAGACCCTGTTGCTGTTGTTGTCAGGTGCTGTCAAGTCCTTTCCGACTCATAGTGACCCCGTGTACAACAGAAGGAAACACTGCCCCTGTCCTGCGCCATCCTCACAATCGTTTTTATGCTTGAGCCCATTTCTGCAGCCACTGTGTCAGTTCATATCGTTGAGGGTCTTCCTCTTTTTCACTGACCCTCTGCTTTACCAAGCATGATGTCCCTCTCCAGGGACTGGTCCCTCCTGATAACTTGTCCTAAGTACGTGAGATGCAGCCTCACTATCCTTGCTTCTAAGGAGCATTCTGGCTGTACTTCTTCCGAGACAGATTTGTTTGTTCTTTTGGCAGTCCATGGTATATTCAGCCCCCCAAAATTACAAACCTCAGAAAGGGATGTTCCTGGAGTTGACAGCGTACTACAAGAGGGAAGGGGTCGACATAAAGGAACCTGTAAGGTAGAAGATGGTGACACCATTGTGGTTGTTGAGAGGAGACACGCTGCTCACAACGGGGGGGACCGAGGCCAGTCAGGCTTCTCAGGTACTTATCCATAAACAAGTGAACTCAGGCTCTTGGTTCGACCCAACAATTACACCATATTTGCATCTAGAGAGCTAGAATAGAAGCGCTGTCAGAAACAAAACAAAAGACCCAAATACATAAACACAGCAGGCAGCTCACCATGAAACACACTGTTGTCCACCAGAAAATGCCTTCGGTACTGCGCACAGTTCCTTCTCTCCCCAGTCCAGTAGCTCATTGTCAGAAGGTCTCTGGCTCAGCAACAAAATCAAGTCGCCCTGTCAAGTAAAACGGGATGAGACAAGAATGAAGGAAACGGCAGCAACACGCTCACATGGGTAGTGTAATGCTGTTACGTGGCATAGGCGGCAACACACACCGTACAAACGTCCCCCACACAAGACGCAAGAATCCCTGTAAAAACCCGCTGCCGCCGAGTCTATTCTGACTCACAGCAACCCTATAGGACAGGGAAGAACTGCCCCACAGGGTTTCCAAGCAGCGCCTGGTGGATGCAAACTGCCAACCTTTTGGTTAGCAGCCGAGCTCTTAACCACTGCGCCACCAGGGCTCCCAAGCGCTAAGAGATGTCCCACAGGTCTCCCCAGAGAGTAGATTGTCACTTAACATTCCAAAACAGTAACTTTTCCACACAGCACCTTTCGGGACTCAGTTCCGCTATCTCCAGGGGAAATAAATCTTCCATCAGGGAACTGGTTTTAGGACGCGTTTCTGGGCCCCAGGCCTTGTCCATATTCAGCCAGTACTCAAAGCAGCCAGGTGCTTCAGAAAACTTCAGCTGCAGGGTAGGATGCGACTAACGTAAGGGAAGCTGTCACTCCAAGTTCCTAAATCCTGTGTCAGTACCGCCATGGAGGATGGGTCGTCTGTGGAAATCTTGGAAATTAGAGCAGCAGCCACACGGCCAGGGCTAAGCCAAGCACAGTAACAAAGCTTGCCTCCTCTTCTTGACTCAGTGTGGATGTCCACTTAGGGCCTGTATCTGCCAGGGCTGAACTCACTGGTGTAACTAGAGCCGACCGCAGACCCCGAGGGGGGCTAACAAGAAGCGGTGCCTGCTCATCTGAAGCCTTGCCCCTCAGCTGACACCGAGAAACACAAAGCTAACTGGATCAAGAACATGAAAAGCAGAGATCCGAGCTGACGAACGGAACTCCTCCAAGAGCCTATATGCATAACCCTGAACAAGGCCCATCTGTTCGGAGGATTCGGCCGAAGCGACTTTTCCGAATTCCAACCCTTTTTCTGGTCACAGAATAAAGCCATGCAAAACCGAGCAAGGCCAGTATGAAGTAAAACCCACAGGTGGGAACCGATTGGTCATCTGCCTTATTAAAGCAATCTGGAGTTCTGTAAAAGTACTTCTTCCAGGATGAAGTCAGCCACTTGGTGAAAATAAAAATTATCAGAGCTTTGTCCATTCATTAGTGGAACTACAGTTGGTGAAGGATCAGAAGCTTTGGCCAGAGATTCTCCTGGGATTCCTAGGGTCCATCTCGAGCTTTCTCCAAGTGGCTTCTTACCTAACCCCAACCCACCCTACCCTCTCTCTGACACTGTGCCTTACTTCTTCCTCTTACCTCATCCCCCTCTGGCTAAATCTGCCTGCTTCTCCCTACTCCCTAAGACTAAGGGGAGTCCTATTTCTCCAAGACAAAATCACCTGTGAACCAACTGTAAAGTAGGACAGAAGACAGTGGATTGTCGAGCCAATCACCTCTGCTCCTTCCCTGCCCAGTGCCACATACTACAAAGACCTCTTCTTTTTTTAACAAGTTCTTTTTTAATGATATAAATAATGCAGTCACACATGCTCACTGGAGCCCTGGTGGTAGAGTGGCTAAGACCTTGACTGCTAACCAAAAGGTCAGCAGCTCGAATCCACCAACCGCTCCTTGGAAACCCTGCAGGACACTTCTACTCTGTCCTACAGGGTTGCTATGAGTCAGAATCAACTCAACGGCAGTGGATTTGGTTTTTGTTTTTTTTTTTCTTTTTATGCTCATTGATTTAAAAAAAAAACTAAACTAAAACACTGAAATCCATCAAATAAAAGAAGTGGAAGCTTCTCTCTTCCGGCACCTTGTTTGCTGTGCGTCATCCCAGCTCTTTCTCCATACGTTTAGTTACACACAAAAACCAAATGAGTCACCGTGGGGTCGACTCTGACTCACGGCGGCCCCATATGTGTCAGAGCAGAACTGAGCTCCATAGGGTTTACAATAGCTGTGAGCTTTCAGAAGTAGATCACCAGGCCTTTCTTCTGAGGCACCTCTGGGTGGATTCAAACTGCTAGCCTTTTGGTTAGTAGCCAACTGCTTTACCATTTGCACCACACAGGGATGACTAGATATATGAACATGTATATACAAATGCGAAGATGTCTACATTTTTAATAAGAATACCTTTTCCCAAGAATTGGAAATAATTTTCAGCCATATTAGTAGAAACTATTTCCTATGAAAAGTGTTTATAATGTGTATTCACCCATTGCCGTCAAATCAATTCTGACTCGTAGCAACCCTATAGGACAGAGTAGAACTGCTCCACAGTGTTTCCAAGGAGTGACTGGTGGATTCAAACTGCCGACCTCTTGGTTAGCAGCTGAGCTCTTAACCACTGCACCATATATTAGCAATGTTTTAATTTACTTGGAATTAGAGTAAAGAGAACCCTGTCTATTCATGTTCATTCTTTCTTACTTGTCCTACTCTTTATTTTGCTCTCTTTGATTTATTCTCAGTCCAGGGAAGGAGGAAGTGGAATCAGAAGATAAAATAATATGCATTTGTATAGTCCACAAAAAACATTCACATATTGGCATACGTTGGAGATTTGCAGGTATGGTTCCAGACCACCACGATAAAGTGAATATCACAATAAAGTGAGTCTCATGAATGTTCTGGCTTCCCAGAACACGTAAAATTTATGTTTACACTATACTGTAGTCTATTAAATGTGCAATAGCATTATGTCTAAAAAAATGTACATAGGTTAATTAAAAAATATTTTATTGCTAAAAAATGCTAACCGTCATCTGAGCCTTCAGCAAGTTGGGATCTTTTTCCTGGTGGAGGGTCTCGCCTCGATGTGGATGGCTGCTGACTGATCAGGGTGGTAGTTGCTGAAGGTTGGAGTGGCTGTGGCAATTTTTTAAAATAAAACAACAATGAAGTTTGCCATATTAATTGACTCTAACGTTCACAAAAGATTTGTCTGTAGCATGCGATGCTGTTTGATAGCATTTTACCCACAGTAGAACTTCTTTCAAAATTGGAGTCAGTCCTCTCAAACCCTGCTGCTGCTTTATCAACTAATTTTATGTAATATTCAATCTCCTCTGGTATAAAAACAAAAATCAACACTTCAGTAAAAATCAACACCCCTACTCCCATTTCTTTACACTCTTCTTTAATAATAACAAGATATGATTTGTAGATCATTGTATGGTTTATGTAAAATTTTCATTTATATCTTGTCTTGCAAAAAATGACCCTTCTGAGTCATGCAACATTAGGCACGAGTTCAAAGGGCTCAGAGGAAACAGTTGTCTGCAAACCTATGTCTTCCGACTCTAAATCCACTGTTCCCAGTCCAAGACTCTACTCTATATCCAGCACTGCTTCCTCCCTGACATTCTGCTTCCCTATTAGAGTCTAAAATTGTATTACTCAAGGTGATGGACAAGATTCTAATTCTTCCCTCCTCTGCCATCCAACTCAACCCCACTATGGCCAATCAAGAAGAGACAAGCGGTGATGACTAAATGAAGTGGTATTTGTTTTAAAACTCACACCTTGTCCCTCCAGGAGCCTCTGGGATGTACGGACAGGAGGGGATCAGGGCAAAGTGTCAGTCTTTTGGAGCTCAGATGGGGGAAGGCCACTTTACAATGAAATTTGAGGGAGCCTCTTGGACCAAGTTCAGAAACACCACAGCCAAATTTCTTCCAGATATCACTGGGAAAACCGTCTGAGGGCTCATACGTTCTCAAAATTGCTAACCATGGGGAAGGAGGCTATAGCCAGAAATTAAAATCACAAAATGCACACTCTCCCAGTTTGGAAAAATTGGAAAAAATTTGTTGCCATCGAGTCAATTCCGACTCATAGCGACCCTATAGTATACAGTAGGAACTGCCCCACAGGGTTTCCAAGGAGTGGCTGGTGGATTTGAACTGTCTACCTTTTGGTTAGCAGCCAAGTTCTTAAACACTGCACCATCAGGGCTCCAGCTGAGGGTATAGAGGGTTGGAAAAGGAATAACTAATTCTTGGAATGCTAGAAAGGCATTGAGAGGCAATGGAAAACCTCTGACTGGAAGTCAAGAGGCCAAAATTGGGGTCCAATGCTGCCTCTAATGCTGCGTCTCAGGGAAATCTCTTCACTCCCCTGCATTTCAGCTGCCTCGTCTATTTAACAAGAAAACAGAGGTGACGAATGAGACGCTGTCTGAGTCGTTCCGAAGAACTAGATGGTGTCCGGCTACCACTACCAACCACGCTGACAGGGATCACAATAGAGGGTCCTGGACAGAGCAGGAGAAATATGTAGAACAAAATTCAAATGCACAAAAAAAGACCAGACTTACTGGTCTGACAGAGACTGGAGGAATCTCCGAGACTATGGCCCCCAGACACTCTGCTAACTCAGAACTGAAGCCACTCCCAAAGTCCACATTTCAGCCAAAGATTAGCCAGGCCTATAAAACAACCTTGCTTGCTGAAAGTGAAGAGGACTTGAAGCACTTACTGATGAAGATCAAAGACCACAGTCCTCAGTATGGAGTACACCTCAACATAAAGAAAAAAAAATCCTCACAACTGAGCCATTAAGCAACATCATGATACACGGAGAAAAGATTGAAATTGTCAAGGATTTCATTTTACTTGGATCCACAATCAACACCCATGGAAGCAGCAGTCAAGAAATCAAACGACACATTGCACTGGGCAAACCTGCTGCTGCAAAAGATCTCTTTTTAAACTGTTAAAAAGCAAAGACGTCACCTTGAAAACTAACGTGCACCTGACCCAAGCCATGGTGTTTTCAATCACCTCATATGCTTGGGAAAGCTGGACAATGAATAAGGAAGACTGTAAGAAGAATCGATGCCTTTGAATTATGGTCTTGGCAAAGACTGACTATACCATGGACTGCCAAAAGAAGGAACAAATCTGTCTTGGAAGAAGTACAGCCAGAACGCTCCTTAGAAGCAAGGATGGGGAGACTTTGTCTCACATTCTTTGGACATGTTATCAGGAGGGACCAGTCCCTGCAAAAGGACATCATGCTTGGTAAAGTAGAGGGTCAGCAAAAAAGAGGAAGACCCTCAACAAGATGGATTGACACAGTAGCTGCAACAATGGGCTCAACCTAACAACGATTGTGAGGATGGCGCAGGACCGGGCAGTGTTTGATTCTGTTATACACAGAGTCACTATGAGTCAGAACCGACTCAACGGCACCTAATAACAACAACAGCAACATAAAACAAGCAATAACACACATGAGGAACGTGCTTCTTAGTTCAATCGAGTACACACACCAAATGGGCAACACCTGCCTAAAAGCAAGATGAGAAGACAAGAAGGCAGGAAGGGGCAGGAAAACTGGACAAACTGACACGGGGAACCCAGGGTGGGAAGGAGGGGAGTACTATCACATTGCAGGGATTGCAACCAATGTCACAAAACCGTATGTGTATAAATTTTTAAATGAGAAACGAACTTAAGCTATAAACTTTCAATTAAAGCAAAATAAAATTTAACAAAAACACAATCTATTAGTAAGGATTATGGGCAACTCCTCCCCAATTCCCAATCTATTCCTCTTTAATTATAAGTTTCAATAACCCTGAGAAACCGCAGAGCTAACTCGCAGGCACCAGCTGTGTATATTGTGTGTACTGTGGATATGTGGATATTGTGGATATTGTGGACATGTGGCTATTGTGGACATGTGTATATGTGTATATTGTGTATATGTGTACATTGTGTACATGCATATAGTGTGTATATATGTATGTGTATGTGTGCATATGTGTATATGAGTATATTGTGTATATTATGTATATGTGTGATGTGTATATGTGTATATGCATATATTGTGTATATGTGTACATTGTGTAAATGCATATTCTGTGTATATGTGTATATGCATATATTGTATATATGTGTATATTGTGTACATGTATGTATGTGTACATTGTGTATATTGTGTATATGTGTATATGTTTATACACATATACTGCGTATATGTGTATACTGTGTATATGTGGAGAAGTGCTATTTCCTCCTTTGTAAGCCTTGCTGACAGACAAAGGACATTGTTGGCAGGCTCTCACAGTAATATTTGTAAAACAACATGAAACTTAGCAACAGAAAAGCATAGGGAAAAAAGGTCCCAAAACTGTGTCCCACACCTCATTGCCTTTGACAACACACACTTTTGGGAATTTCTATACTCATGTATCCCTAAAGGCTGACAATTCAAATTAAATGCAAAGATTTTTAAAAAGTTGATCCTCTCTCATTTCTCCACCAATATTAAGCAAACCAATTAATTAAGGGACTTACACAGAGGAAGGGTGGGGTGAGAGGAGCCAGGCTCCCCTTTCTCTGCAGATGCCCAGACGGACAGCGTCTAAAGCAGTTCAGAGCGTGGGTCAGACAGACCCAGAGGGCCCTGGTCACTGGGGCCCCACTCTTCCCGGGGGGCTGGCGGATGGCAGGTCACTTTCCCTCCCTCCCCCACTGCAAGCCCTCCCTTCTGGCAGGTTGCCAAGCACCACCAAACTGGTTGTTAAAAACCTCTGCAAACAGTCTAATTCTCTAGCGCAGCCCCTCCCAGCTACGTACACAAAGGCAAAGAAAGAAAAGGGCACTTTGTTCGTTTTTTAAGTAAGGCTCACAGGAGACACCACTAAACCCAAGCTCCTAGACCTTAAAGCAATCATAAAATGAAAATGCTCTGAGCTAGTTGAGCAATGAGACATAACCCACCCTCCAAAGACAGGTGGAGGCTTCATTTGAAATGGGCAGTTTAAAATATAGAATATGTATGTATTCAGATCTTGAACGTGTCCATACTTTTTGACCCAGTAATTCCTCTTCTGGGAACATATCCAAAATAACTAAAGATGCAGATGAAAATTTATATACAAAGATGTCCATCAGAGCACTATTTATGGTGGAAAAAATGCAAGACCAATTGCTGGGACAGTGTTGACTATCGCGTAGATATCAACAAATATATTTGCAAAGAATCTGTAAATGAGCACAGAAAAATGCTCGTGACACAATGCTAAAAAAAAACCAAACCAAACTCGTCGCTGTGGGGTCGATTCTGACTTAGAGAGACCCTACAGGACAGAGTAGAACTGCCCCATAGGGTATCCAAGGACCGGCTGGTAGACTCGAACTGCCAACTTTTTATTTAGCAGCCAAGCTCTTAACCACTGTGCCACCAGGGCTCCTGATATGCTAGGTAAAAAAAATACACTACGTGTTATGGACTGAATTGTGTCCCCAAAAAATATATGGTGTAAATCCTAACTTCTATGGTGTAGTTATAATCCCATTTGGGATTAGGTTGTCATTATTATGTTAATAAGACAGGATTAGTGTGGGGTGTGGTATATCTTGAGTCAATCTCTTTTGAGATCTAAAAGAGATCTAAACAAGCAAGCGGAGTAGAGCTGGCAGAAGAGAGATGCCAAGCCACATGAAGATCACCCAGAAGCACAAAGCTCAGAAGAGACAAGGACCTTCCTCCAGCGCCAACAGCGAGAAAAAGCCTTCCCCTGGAGCCGGCACCCGGAATTCAGACCTCTAGCCTCCTCAACATCGAGAAAATAAATTTCTGTTTGTTAAAGCCAAGCACTTGTGGTGTTTCTGTTATAGCAGCACTAGATAACTAAGAATTTGGTGCCAGAAAAGTGGGGTGCTCTTCTAACAGATACCTAAAATGTAGAAGCAGTTTTGAAACTGAATGGGTAGAGGCTGGAAGAGTCTGTATTAATCCACTCCATTGACTAATGTGGAACTATTAACTGTTATTTCCTTTCATCTACTTTCTTTGAGGAGACCTGGTGGCACGAAGTTAAGCACTCGGCTGCTAACCAAAAGGTTGGCAATTCGAACCTACCCAGGTGCTTTGTGGAGAAAGACCTGGCGATCTGCTTCCATAAAGATTACAGCCCAGAAAACCCTATAGGGCAGTTCTACTCTGTCACATGGAGTCGCTATGAGTCAGAATCAACTCAACAGCACCCAACAATTACTTTTGGGGGGTCTATTTTGCATCTTCTTCTAACTTCATAATTTCAACATTTAACTAATAAATTTTCAGCCTTTCTTCTTTTCTAATGTAAGCATTTAAGGCTATATATGCTTTAGCTGTCCCCCTTCCAAATTTTGACACCGGGTGTCTTTGTTTTCACTCAGTTAAAAATATTTTCTGATTTTCATAACAATTTCTCTTTGACCTAAGAGTTATTTTGAAGCATATATCTACTTTTTTTTTTCCTAGTGATCTTTTTGTTGTCAATTTCCAGCTTACTTGCACTGTGGTCACAGATCTAGTCTGTGTGATACCAACCCTTTGATAATTGTTAAGACTTCATAACTTAATTTGAGGTCACTTCTTATAAATGTTCTATGTGGGCTTGAAAAGAATGTATATTCTGCAGTTTGGGAACACAATTTTCTTTATATATCCAACAGCTCAAGCTTATTTATGGGATTGCGCAAACCTTGTATGTGGTAACTGATTTTTTACCACTTTATAAAGTACCTAGGAAGTGTATTAAAATCTCACTGTGCATATGTGTCTCACTGCAGTTCCATCAGTTTTTGCTTAATGTATTTTGAGGCCATGTTATTAGATGCATACAAGTTGTTTTATCTTTCTGTAGAGTTGAAACTTTTTAACGAATTTGATTCTTTTTATCTCTAGAGATGCTTTTTTGGTATTTGAAGTTTATTTTGTTTGATGTCAAAATTGCCAAATTTCTTCTGGTTTTTAGTCACTCATTTATCTTTTACTTTTAACCTTTCTGTATCCTGGTGTTTTACACATGTCTCTTACAACAGCGTATAGCTGAATTTTGGTTGGTCATGCAATATGACAATCTTTGGTTCCTTTAGATTGATTATAATCATTGATACATTTGCAGTTACTTTTTGTGCTGTCCATCTGTCCCGACTATTCTCGATTTCTTTTCTCAGCTTCCTTGCCTTCTTCAGGATTTACTAGTTTTCTCATTTCATCCTCTCACGCCTACCCCATTAACTGGAAAGATATTTAGTCTTTTACTAATTTTTAGTGGTTGCCTTAGAAATGTTAACATACACACTTTAATTATCAAAGTCTAAAGTTAATCAGTATCTTTAACTTTCTCCCAAATCATACAAGAACCTTACAACATATTAACTCCTTTTGCCCCTCCAACTTATATTACTTTTATATGCAATTATTCTATCTAGTTCCCCCTAAAGACATCATTATTATTGTTTCATACACTCAATATGTGTTATTAACTCATAAATTTTCTTTCTTTGCTCTTCATTTCTTATTGCTTCTGAGTCCTTTCATTTGGAAATTATTTTCTTCTACCTGAAGTGTATCCTTTCAGGGAGGATCTGCTAGAATAAATACTCTCAGCTTTTATAAATCTAAAAAGTCTTTATTTTGTCCTTGTCTTTTAAAGATATTTTTAAAGGATACAGAATCTTAAACTGATAGTTCATTTTTCTCAGTGCATGAAAGATAATATTCTACTGGCTTCTGGCTTCTATTGTTGTACTGTCAGATTAATTTGTCATGTATTTGAAGATAAACTGCCTCTTCTCTCTAACCTTGCTTAAGATCTTCTCTTTATCATTTGTGTTCTGCCATTTAATTAAATTTTGCCTCTGTATGGATCTCTTTTTATTTATCCTGCTTGAGATTCAGATGGCTTCATGAATATGTTCAGTGATGCCTTTCATTGGTCCTTGTAAACTCTCGGCCATGATTTCTTTAAATGTTGCCTCTTCCACATTTCTTCCTGTCTGTTCTCCTTCTGCAACTATAATTACGCTTCTGTTGAATCTTAATTCTCTATCTTACACATCGATTAACCTTTCTTTTGGATTTTTCATCTCGGTCTCTTTGTGCTGGCATCTGAAAATTTCCTTTAGATTTATCATTCAGTTGACTAATGTTCTCTTAGCTTGGATTAATCTGTTGTTAAATCCATTCACTGAGTTGTTATTTTTAATTATTATTTTAGTTTTACAAGTTCTATGTGGTTCTTTTTCAAATCAACTTGGTTAGTCGTTATAGTTTCTTGTCTTCAGCTTATGTTTTCAATCTTATGTTTAGTGATTTTTTTTTTTTTTTCGTTACTATGAGACACTCATTTTCCTTATAATGTTATTGGTGGGAATTCTCTGAAGTCTGAGATAAAAACAGGTTTCTCCAAAAAAGAAAAAATTGGCTTCTGCTCTGTACCAAGGACCTTCCAGTGAAGGGATACTTTAAACCACATTTTTTCAGTTTGAGGTTTTCAGACCACCTAGTTATTGTGAGGACCGTGCAGGACCAGGCAGTGTTTTGTTCTGTTGTACATGGGGTCACTCTGAGTTGGCACTAACTCAATGGCACCTAACAACAACAAAACCAAAACCAAACCAAACCCATTACCATTGAGTCAATTTCGACTCCAACAGAACAGAGTAGAACTGCCCCATGGGTTTCCAAGGAGCGGCTGGTAGGTTTGAACTGGCAACCTTTTAGTTAGCAGCTGAGCTCTTAACTACTGTGCCACCAGGGCTCCAACAACAAAGTTATTGTGAAATCCAGATGTATATCTGTATTGGAAGCTGATTTAGAATCACAAGTTCTCAGGACCAAATAATCAGGCATCTCCTCAGCAGGAAAGTTTTTCACCCGTGATTTTCCTTTCAGTCTTCTGGAATTCAAAAGAAAGTGGATGTTTTTTTTTTCACTCTTGGTTTTGCTTTTAAATCACTTTTACATCAATGAGCAAGCCTTTTGAAGTCCCAGTTCTATGACCAAGGGTTTCCTTAGATGTCCCACCTTATCTCTTGTGTCCTGGAGGCTATGAAAACTGAAGTTCAGGTTAACCCGGTTTGGCAAATGCCCTCGGGGCAAAAAACAGTCAGCTCCAGTCCTCAGTCGGCCCTCTTCACTTAGCTTTTCCCTGCATATTCATTACTTCCTTACTGGTTCCCTGCATTTCAGAAATGATCTTTCTATTTTAAATTGCTTTCAGTGACAGTGTTGTTCAGTTATAGTGCTGGAGACAGAATTCAACCCTGGGAATTCTCACTGACAGCCACCAAATCAGTACCTGATCTAGCCCCAAAATTTATTACTCAGGACCTGCCATGGTAATAACTACCGATATGTTTTAGCACTTACTATGTTCCAGGTAATGGGCCCCGGTCGCACAGTGGTTAAAACACTTGGCTGCTAACCAAAAGGTCAGTGGTTCAAACCCACGAGTCATTCCATGGGGTAAAAAAGATGTCGTAGTCTGCTTCTATGAATATTTACAGCCTTGGAAACCCTATGGGGCAGTTCTACTCTGTCCTATAGGTCGTTATGACAGTAATGCGTTTATGTTCCAGGTATCATGCTAATCATTTTACAAGTATTATTTTATTTAATTCTTACAACCACCCTAAGGGCTAGATACAATTATTAACCCCATTTTACAGATAACGAAGCTAAAGCACAGAGAGGTTAAGTAATTACCTAAGCCCCAACAGCAATCAAGTGCCAGCACTGGTATTTGAACTAAAAAAAATCGAACTCCAAAGATCGTACTCCAAAGATCTATGTAAGTTTGTCTCCTAATAAATAATAAATAGAAGAGAGGGAAAGAGAAAGGACCCTACCAGACATGGCTGCATCAGCAGTGGAATCCAGACTTCTCGATTTATAGTCTTCCCCCTCCTACGCTCTCCTCATGTCAGACACTGACCTATTTCCAACATGTATTTATACAGCCTTCGTTGAAAAGCGGGCACACAGCGCAGGCTGGAAATGAACACATTGAAAAGACAACACCAAAGGAATGATGGGTTGACTGGTAATTAGATTTCAAATCTCAGTGGTCATCAGTCTTGAAATCTAGCGTGATCTCAATCCGTTTGATCCCGTCTGTAACGACTCTTCTCCTGAGGACACACAAACAGCAGATTGTTCTCAACAATTCTAATTTCACGTGCAGGTCTAACATCCAAAAAATCCTTGATTCTAAACCAGTGATTGTCTCTAAACCAGTCATTTCTGAACATTAGAAGTGAACTTCAGAGTAACTCTGCCCCCAATTCCTTCATATATGAAACCAAAAACCAAACCAGTTGCTGTTGAATCCATTCTGACTCATGGCGACTCAATGTGTGCAGAGTAGAACTGCTCCTTAGGGTTTGCAAGACTTTGATCTTTTGGAAGCAGATTGCTGGGCCCTTCTTCTGAGGCACCTCTGGGTGGGTTCCACCTACCAACCTTATGTTAGTATCCAAGTGCTCAACTGTTTGCACCAGACAGGGACTCCCTTTCATATGTAAAACCCATTAAAAACCAAACCCGTGGCCCTTGAGTCAATTCCGACTCTTAACAACCCTGTAGGACAGAGTACAACTGTCCCATAGGGCTTCTAAAGAGTGGCTGGTGGATTCGAACTGCCGACCTTTCGGTTAGCAGCTGAGCTCTTAACCACTGCACCACCAGGGTCCCTTCCTATATAAAGACCCCCAAAATTTAGTCCCAGAAAGAGGTGTCCCCTTTCTAAAGGGCAGATCTGCCAGTTTTCCCTAGTTCATCTTAACCTCTCCTACGTCCCCTGCCCTAGCTCCCAGTGAGGAAGGGAGCAGTCCCTGAGAACGTGCTGCCTGCTTCCCTCCCTCCCTCCACCCTGCACTGACGTGGGGCAGCTCCAACAAGAGACCCACCATGTCCCTCCTGGGAATCAAACCTCCATTGACATGTCTTCTCTCCTGCTTCCCAACTACACAGGATAATTATAGTAAGCGCCTCTCCTTGTTGTGCCCCAAAAAGGGAGTGAGTGCTCGGGAGCTCTTAAGGTACAAAAGGTTATAAGTGTCTCTAATCAATTAATGAATCAAAAAACCCACAAATATGTTTGTTCTGGGCCCTTCTACAGCAGATGAAGGGATGCCAAAATAGATGCAGCCATCAAGAATCTCATGATCTAGACAGGAGGACAGAGCATGGAAACAAAAAAGATGTATATAAAACTTGCACAGCAAAGGGCAGAATATATCACTGATGGCAAACGAAGTTCAGAAAAGAAACTGAAGCCATCAGGAAGAGCTCCTGAGGGTGGGTGGGTAAAGCCAGATCTGGAAGGATCAGTCGGCTTAAAGAGGGGAGGAAGCAAAGGAGGGGGAGGGGCATGTACAGACTGATGTAAATGTAGGGTTGGTCACGGGTTGCTTTGAGAAGATCACAAGCAACCTGACTATCCATTAATAGATACCTGGTTAAGGTACAGTACATCCACACACTGGAAAAATACAAAGCCATTAAAAAAATTAAAGAGGAAGCTGATATGGAAAGATATACAAAATATAATGTTATGAGAAGCAAAACGCAGACTCGTGGCTAGTGAGCTATCATTTGACTTTTTAAAAGAAGGCAAAAAGTATGTGTGTGTGTTTGCTTATTTATACGTAAAATGTCTTCAAAAAATATACAGGAAACTAGTAACATGGTTGCTTTATGAGAGAAAGAACTGGATGGCTGAGGGAAAGGGTCGTGAGAATTTTCACTAAAATGCCCTTTTATGCTTTCTGAATTTTTAACCTTGAGAATATCTAATCAGTTATTATTTTCCAAAGAATAAAAAAGCAACACAGAAATAAGACAAATCCTATGAGGAAAAGATATATAGTTTTTTTTTTTATTTCACCAGATGTGAGATGAGAAATTTTCAAGAATGTGCTGAGAACTGGTCCTTACTTGAGTTTCTATTTTTGACTTAAACTTGGACCCTAAACAATAGGCTTCACACTTCTCTCTTTTGAAAAATGAAAAGAAGTTGGTACACAGTTTGTGTTCAATCTCTTCCAAGACTGTGTTTTAATGATTTACCCTGTAAAAAGCAAAACACTTCCAAAATGCAACCTATTTAGAAGAAATCATTGGTGTGAAAGCTTTTTCTTTTTTCATTGGAGAAGAAAAGATTCCTCTGACATTCCCATTCAGATACTATTCAGGAAAATAAAGGAATCAGTGATCTCTAGGGGAAAAGAATATTGAGTGGGGGGGCTCCCTAGCCTTCCCTCCATAAACAACACAGCCAGCATAAGATAGGATTCGTGGAGCATGAGTTGGACGAGTCTGATTCCGACTGGTCCACTGAGACCGGCTACAGCCAATAACCGATGCTTAGAGAACACTGTTTTTAAAAATTACTAAATATGGGCCCCCCAGACTCCGGCCTGGATACCCTGCTAACTCAGAACTGAAGCCACTCCCTAAGTTCACCTTTCAGCCAAAGATTAGACAAACAATAACACACAGGAGGAATGTGCTTCTTAGTTCAATCAAGTATATGAGACCAAACGGGCAACTCCTGTCCAAAAGCAAAGGCGCGAGGGGACAGGAAAACTGGACGAATGGACATGGGAACCCCGCGTGGAAAGGGAAAGGGGGAGAGAGCTGATACATTGAGGGGACTGCAACCAAGGTCACAAAACAATCTGTGTATAAATGTTTGAATGAGAAACTAATTTGCACTGTAAAGTTTCACCTAAAGCACAATAAAATAAAATTTTAAAGAATTACTAAATATGAACTTTGGTGAGACCTACAGAGAACATAGTAAGGATGAGAACTGTGCTTCTTTTTCTTAAAACTGCTCCTGAGTCTCCCACCAGTTAGGAGCCAGGAGGCGGCTACGTATTTATTCCTTTATTACTGAAACCGAAGTTTTCTTTTTTGTATACTTTAATTTTATTTATTAAGTTAAAGAGTTCAAAATTCAAAAGGCACAACAAGTTATACAAATATACAAAAATAGTTTACCTCCAGCCTCTGTCCCTCAGTAACCAATGTTATTAGTTGCTCGTGTATCCTTCCCGAGATATTCCATATGTATACAAGCCAGATATACTTTCGCTCAATCCTCCCAAATGGTTACAGGGAACAAATAGTCTTCAAATTGAAATCAAAATCAAACGATCTTTGCATAATCCTAACTCTTTATTATGAAGGCATTATTCTTTTCTGTAAAGAAGTCTCTTTAAAAACAATTAATTTCCTTATAAACTTCTTTTTATATACCTTTTTACATACGTCCCATATCACTCAAAGTTAAGAAAGAGATGTTTGGCAAAAAGAAATAGGAGGTCTAGAGAACTGAACTGCATAAGACTACACAGCAAATCAACTCACTCAACTTCTGTCCAGAATTCTGACCCCTGAAAAAAAGGAGTTTAGATCTTCAAGTTCCCTCCAGGGGTAGTTTTGCAGAGGTTCCACTAGCACCCCATGGAGAAATATCCTGAGATCCAGGGCTCCTTTAATTGAAGAGGAGGGAGAGAAGAGGGAAGTTGGAGGCTGAATTCAAGTGTTTGGTTCCTGCGGACGGGCAACAAGGAAGTGAAGGCAGATGAAAGAGAAAACAGAGTGCCTTCCATCGGTTAATCAGTAACTCACATGCCACGGTCACAGATCCTTCTGCCTTACAGTGGCAATTCAGCAGGTAATGCCTGCTCACCTGAGTGGCTAGACAGGTCTGCAAATCTCTTGCAAAATTCGGAACAAGTTTCAGAGAAAAGAGGCTGCTTTAGGGTAAGCCAGAGAAGACAACTGCAGAAGGGAGAAACCCAGGGAGCCCTCCAGCATCCTGCAGCGTCTGACGCAGAGGCTGAATTCCAAGGCGGATCTAGCAGCCAATGTTTTTGGAAACTCTCAGCCTTTCCTTCTCCCCTGGAGTCAGACACCTAGGGAGGGAAAAAGATGGTCGAGAGAGAGGGTGGGCTTTTATGGTGCGCCATGCTACTAAAGGAGCCCTGGTAGCACAGTGGGTTGAGAGCTCCGCTGCCAACCAAAAGGTCAGCAGTTCGAATCCACCAGCCATTCTTTGGAAACCCTACGGGGCAGTTCTACCCTGGTCTATAGGGTCCTATGAGTCGGAATCGACTTGACGGCATCGGGTTTGGTTTTGGGGTTTCTGCTACAAAACGCTAGATTGGGCGTCTGCTGACTTAGGTTTCGAGCCCCAACTCAGCCACAAGTCGGCTGTGTGAGCGTGGAGAAGACACGTCACCACCCTGAGCCTCGGTTCCTTCCTGGGTAAACCAGCTCAAAAATACCGCAGATCTGAAACCAGCTCAGTACAGGCCAATTTCAATTTCCCAGCACCACAGCAGGGTAGTCCTTAGAAGCACGTGAGAACTCCAGCTTCTGGCATAACTTCAGAAATCGTCAGCACCTGTCCAAGGTGATTCTGATGCCCAGTTTGAAAACCATGACAGGAAGGCACCATCTGGTCCATTCCAGCAGTAGATCTCTCAACACTACTTCAACAAAAATCAGTGGGCAAAGTTTATATAAGATGAAATTAATGTCTAAGCCTCAGGATGCCAGGAGACACACATTCACATCATCAGACCCCCTGCAGTTTGACAACAAGCCAGAAGCGGTGAGTGGGGGGCTTTGATGTGGAAGAGCCTCTGCAGAACAGACCCTAAACACTGCTCACTTCTAAACAAATAGCAGCCACCACTTATAAACAAACTCTTGAATGTTTTTCTGGAGCCAGACTTGAATTTACAGCCTCCTAAACTCTGTATTCCCCATTCTGTCAGTTTGTTGTACTGTGGTGGTTTGAATGGGAGCTATGCCACTGGTATTTCAAATAACAGACAGGTTTCAGCAGAGTGTGCAGACTAAGACAGACTGGGAAGAAAGGTCTGGAGATCTACTTCCGAAAATTAGACAATGAAAACCCTACGGGTCCTAATCGAATAAAAGCCCTTGCCATCGAGTCAATTCCAACTCATAGCGACCCCATAAGACAGAGTAGAACTGCCCCACAGGTTCCCAGGGCTGTAATCTTTACAAAAGCAGACTGCCACATCTTTCTCCCACAGAGAGGCTGGTGGGTTCCAACTGCTGACCTTTCAGTTAGCAGCCGAAAGCTTAACCACTGTGCCACCAGGGCTCCGCCATAACAGAATATTGTCTGATACAGTGCTGGAAGATGAGCCCCTAGGTTGGAAGGCACAACGCAATGGCCACAAGGGACTCAAGTATGCCAGTGACAATGAAGATGGTGCAGGAGGGGGCAGCGTTTTGGTATGTTGTCCATGGGGTTGCCACAAGTAGGAAGCCAACTTGACAGCAGCTAACAACAACAGACCCGGTATAGGGAACAAAGCATCCCACTCACCAGACAACAGATCAGAGACACCTCCACCCACCTATACTTTGTATGAAATGGTGAATTTGAAAATAAAACCAACTCGGTATTTTTCATAAATTTAATATTGCTTTTCTGAGTGGCAAAATGATGTATAATAGAGAGTGGAGGCAGCCAGACCCGGGTTCAAATTCTAACTCTGCTTTAGAGCTTGGTCTAAGAAACTAAGTTCTCTGAGCCTCATCGGTAACACAGGATAATAATTCCCGCTTCTCTGGATTACTGTGAATTATAAAGAGATGACATGCAATACCTGCCAGTCACATAACCCAGTGCTGTCAAGTCGATTCTGACTCATAGCGACCCTATAGGACAGAGTAGAACTGCCCCACAGGGTTTCCAAGGAGCGGCTGGTAGATTTGAACTGCTGATCTTTTGGTATGCCGACCATAGCTCTTAACCACTGTGCCACCAGGGCTCTGTACCAGTCTCTGTTCACTTCCCTTGTTTAAGATACGTACTGGACAATAAATAAGCAGAAAAACTGTTCTCTCTTGCATTAAATCCTACTCATGCCAATAGTTCTCAGGGCAAAACAGACACGGACAAAGGCCTCTCTTGCCCTTATGCGTGTGCACAGTACGTGTTCTCATGATACACACGTGTATAAACAAATACACAGCCAGAGGGGCCACTGTCAATTCCACTCACTGCCGTTAGGTTAAATCATACAAAATTGCTGACGTTTGACCATTTTTGACCTACAAAGATAGCAACTTCACATGGTAGCAAATAGCAAATGTAGAACAGGGATTTCATATTGTGATTTATCTACCCACCCTCCCTAGATTTCCTGGAGGCAGCAGGATGGTTAGAAATCTGCAACTCTGCATTTTCATCCCAGTGCTGCCATTTATTAGCCATGTGACTTTAAGAAAAGCATTTTGCAACCATGGGCCCCGGTTTCCTGATTTACATACTAAACATGGCAGATCCCTCCTTTTCTGCTCTGTAAATTTTATGATTATAATAAGGCACAGACACTTGGTTTATAATCCAAAATGCAGAGGTGGTGAGAACGTTTTCCAGTTTGCTGTAGAAGTTCTCTTGGTGGTCCCTTCTGCATCCACCCGGCCCTCTACCACTTTGAAGCACAGGAGAAAGGCCTTGATGAGAATAACACAAAGCTGTGTAAACTTCTTCGGGGGGCCTCTTAAAACGCACTTCTGATTTGGCACACCCGGACCACAGCAGTACTGGATTTCTCCTTAAACAAAAACGGTCACGGGTGTCAAAGAGATGTGAGTGCGTGTCACTGAACTGTGTCTAAATGATTTTCCTTGTGACCAGTGCCAGCCTGGAATAAGCCCTGACTAGCAGGAAGACAGAACATGCTTCCCAGGCCAGGGAGCCGTTGTTCAAAGTAATGAGTTCTGCACCACTTGGTCCACAATTCACATCTGAGTCTGATCTTCCCAGACAAAGAGCAACAACCGAGTAGGGGCCGCTCTGCAGCAAGCTTCTCTGGGCTTGTCACTGTTATTAGACTTATGAAGTGGTGAAGGAAAGGGGCCCACAGTCTCCCTAACCTTCCACGTCCTAGGACTGTTTGCCAACCGCGGTCAGTGTTATGCCAGTGGTTTGTCATGACTGTAATGCATTTCAGTAGAGTCTAAACTCTACTGGAACTCTTTGGTATGCCTAGAAATTATTCCATCCACCCAGCACGAACGTTAAAATGTTTAAATGCCTTGCTGTATCCCTTTTATCCTTTTATCATAATTTTATATCCTCCCTTTTTTTTTTTTTTTTTCCGGCAGAGAAATAATAGTCAGGATCCTTCAAGCATGCAGACCAACGCTGTTCTTGGAAGGGGCCTGGAGGAGGTCCAGTGTGTCAGGAAACACGGAGCCAGAACAAAGGACCACTGAATCACTCACCTTATCTGCATCTAAGAAACCAGAGAATGAAGTTTCTAGGCTTCTCCCCAACTCAGCCCAGCGTCTGCCAGGACTGCAGGTTTGGGGCCCGAGTCTGCATTGTAAAACCGTACGTCGGGAGGTACACACAATACTTCTCACCATGTATGTACATTTTTCTTCTCTAAGTTGCTGGAAAACAATATTCTTTTTTTTTTAAACGAGCCTTAAGCATTGGCTATAGCATTGGTCCAAGTGTTGAGGTTTCTGAATCTAGAAGCCGGATTGCTCCACTCACAATCAACTGTTCTTAGAGTACCAGAGGTAGTATCTTTTAACACCCTGGAAGTCTGAAAGAGCATTAGAATTCATGATTCTTAATTCACTGAGGCAAGAATCTGGATGTACTCACCATGCCTTACATATAACCAGTTCTCAATAAATATTTGTTGACCAAATGAATCCATGAAGAAAACATTTCATTAAGAGTTTTCATACTGTATTACATTACAGTACCCTAACATAAGCATCTTTATCATATTCTATTTTTATAATACTACCCCGATAAATATTTAAAAGATTGATTTACAATATAAATGTAATGCTCTTATTGACGTGGGAAAATGTATCAAACAGCAGCAATGACTTTAACGGCTTTTATTATGAATCCAGTGCAGCTACAGATCCTGGCTCAGCCCATCAACCTTCCCTTCCTTTGTCTTGTTCCTATTGCTTCTCCCCGGCATTCCCAATCTCATTATCCCGTGATCTGCTAAAACTGCAGCTTGCCTCCTGGAACCAGCAAAATGCATGTCACTGAGCATTAGTGGGATGGGAGCTAGTTGCAAGCCACCAAAGAGGGCCACGAAGTATCTGAACCAGAAAATTAAATGTTTGTCTTTTTTTTTTTTTAATTATGAGAAAAAGGGAAAAGAAATTCAGTTGGACATTTACATTTTTAAACACTTGAGCTAGGCGGGTTGCAAGATGTCTAAGCATTTACAAGGAAGGGATGGAAGAAATAACGTTAACAGCATGTTATTTGCTAATCACTTGAAAACTAATATTACTTTGTTGATTTCATTTGCAGACGGTGGAAGGGAATTGTCTCAAAACTTCTAACATGAATGAACATTTGCCACTTTTCCAAAGCAAGTTGTTTAAAAGTAGGATACACAAGACTGAAGCTACCTATTATTTCACCCAAGCTATTTTATGCCACTTTATTCCAGGAAGAGTAATTCCACTTTAAACTCTTATTAGCCGTTACATTAATTCTAACCAATATTTATTTATTAGCAACTAGATATAAATCATGCTGGCAAATACAGATGTCGCCTAAGGAAAATGAGCAGAAAGAAGCTACAGATCCTTCTACATACCCCTTAAGATGTGTGCCCTAACCAAATGCTAGCCTGTGTGCAAACAAATGGGATTTGAAAGGGAAGAGGAGGCGGTCAAGAGTCACTATTTTGAGAAAATAACAACGATTCTCTTCACAGAAGGCTTGAGAAAACGGACTAGTTTGTGTTGAGGCTGCTGTAACATTTCCTGCAGAAGATTAACCCCAGAAGTGACCAAAACGCAGGGGCAACTGGAAAAACAATCACCCCTTCTGGGAAAGCCTTTGTTTCTTCTAATTGGTTTTTACTCGGGGCCACGCTGGCCCGCTTTGGAGACCATCCAGCTATCATAAACGTCCCGCAAGGAGGACATAGGTGCTGCGGGATTCCACACCTGGACAGACCTTGTTCTGCACCTGGAGAAACGAGGCAAGGTCTGTCCCCAGCGCTCTTGAACAATCTCACCTGACCGAATTTTTAAAAACTGCTACCAGTAAGTAAATGTTTTTATTTGCCTACACTTTCCTGGGGGGAGGAGGAGGAAGGGAATGTCCATTACTGCTCCAATCAGCAATGTCTCACCATTTTCTTCCGACTGGGACCAAAATGGTAAACGCGGGGTGCAGGGGAGAACGGGCATTTTTCTTCTTTTTCAACTTTAGGGCCTACGGTTTGAAGGCTAAACACCTCGTGTCAAAATAAGACCATAAATAGACTCCCGGTTATACACAAGAAAAAGTTCGGAGGAGAACAGCGGGCGCCACGGGAGCGCCGCAGGGCACTGGGCTCCGGGGCGCGGGGCGGCGTCTCCGCCGCGGCGCCGTCGCCATGGCAACTCCGCGCAGGCGCAAAGCGCGGCCGGGGTTTGCACTGCTCGGGTGCGCCTCGTTATCCCGGGAAAGAGCAATGGAGCGAAGCCTCCTCGCGCTGCACACACCCGGCCCTCTCCCACACAGAGTCCTGAGGGGGGTCACCACGCGCAGGAAGAGCCGTGGGAATCCACTTGCTGGGAAAAGCAGAGCTGCGCTCCCAGCGAGAGGGGGTCCGGGGACCCCGCAACCTCCAACTTCTTTTCACTAGCCACGGCGCGAAGCCCCACCTGCCGGCACAGCGGACCTCGGCGTTCAGTCCAGGCGCGGGCACACACACCCACATCCTTCTGAATTAGGGGACCCCAAGTGGCCCAGTTCCCCTCACAGGGTCTGGGGGTACCCCCTACACGCAGCGACACTCACAGCCCCGAGTGGAGCTTGCCAGCCTGGGAGTGCCGAGAAAGGAACGCGGATCCACCTGCTCACTGCTCCCCAGGCCACCCGGTGTGCCCGCCTGCAGTTCCTGCCCAACCCCGTCTTTCCCGCCCCCACCCGCCTCGCTGCCCCAAAAGCACTGACCTCCTCAGCTTTGGAGTCCGGCAGAGGAGGACCCCTCTGAGTCCTTGGCACAGGAACAGCCTCCAAAGTGCTGTCGCCCCAACCGTAACCCCAACTCCAAAACCGTGTCGAGGGGCAGAGAAGACCCCCAGAAGGACACTTCTCCCCACCAGCCAGAAGCAACCCTAAAACGGGCTGGGAAGCGCGGTGCGCCGCCGCGACAACCTGCTTTCTCATTCAAATCCTCACGCTCGCCCTGGAGCCGCCTCCGCCAGCCCCGCAGCTCCCGGGGAAATCAGGAACTGGAGCTGCGGACACTGGACTGGAGCGCCCGCCGCCTGCACGGGCCCTGCGGACAGGGTGCCGGCCCGGGGGCGGGGTCTGGGCCCCTTGCCCACCCCCCGCGGGGCTCCCGGCAGGCAAGGCCAGGAGCACTGGGAGTGAAGTCCTGTTTCCCTCCCTACAAGTCTCAAAAGGTTCCCAAACTCAAGTCACCCCCCCTTGATACCCAATTTGGGCTGGTGGTCCCGAGAACCTCGGTGGTGGGACGGTCTAGGGGTTTGGCGACCCTAAGTGGGAGGTGAAGGGCGCAGGGAGTGGAACTGTGTGCAGCTTGCACCAAAGTAAAAAGTAGCAGAACTACATCTAAAAATTTCGAACCGCCCATGCGAATTCTCTCTCTTGCTTTTTTTTTTTTTTTTTTTTACCACCACTTCAAGTAGTAGTTATAACGCTGTTATAAGGTAATACTTCTCCGAGGAAATCTGCCTTGAGGAAAGCGCAGCTAAGATTGAGGAAGAGGAGATGCAGGTAACACTGTGCTTTTGTTTCCCCCACAGGCTCTCTTGTTTCAGTGCTACTCCTAAGCATTAACAAGCCAGTTACTCAATCAGATTAATTTAGTTGCTGGCGGTTTCAAACAGCCCGCCTGCAGTGAGAGCACGGTCGTGGCGGAGGAAACCGTGCACACGGGCGCTCAAATGTGCAGGAAACGATGACAACTAGGAAGCGCCCTGATGGGGGTGCCCAGCTTGGGATCGAGGCAGGGACGCAGACAACCGCTGGCCGAGGCAGCGGCGGTGTGATCCGGCCTCGGTGTTCCAGGATTTGCATTTATCAGCCTTCATTCAACCTGCTCTATTGTTGGTTCAAAGCCCGGCTGGGAGGGACTCTCCCAGACGCTGCTTCTCACTCACCTTCAGTTTAAAATTCTCCTCCAATAAGAAGGGACTAGAAAAGCCGGCAGCGTGGGGTTGGCAGGGATTTTCTAGGCTGAGCGACAACATAAACCAAAGTCATTTCTTTTTCCTACATGAATTTGCATAAGAAGTTACAAATGAGTGCCTGCGCTGGAGGAGGGCCTCGGCTGCGCGTCCACTGTGACAGACAGTTAGTATGGGGGGTGGTAGCACCGTGACCTCTCAGCGCAAGATCTAGGGTTTCACCTTTTCATCCCACTTAGCCGATACCATAGAAACAACCCATTTGTATTATTCAGTGCAACAGAGGCAATTACAATGTCACAGCAAAGCACCATGGGCAAGAAGAAACTTTATCCTGAAAGCAATCCTAGCCTCTCAGAGAGAAAGAAAAAAGTCACCAGAATACACACTTAGGTTTCTTCACGCCAGGGTTCTAGGAAGAAATCAGTCTGGAAAAAAATATGTAAGATGCTTTGGCTCCATACAAAGAAACCTCCCCAAATTTCCTTTTTGTCCATGCCCACGCGCAAATCCCAATTTACAAGAAATTAAACAGATAACTCTTCTGCCCCAAATTGCCTTTTACTTTGCAGACATGCACTTCTGGAAGGTTTGTGTGCTTGTAATCTCTATGGTAAATAGAAAGGCCCAAAAATTGATACCAAGATAACCCCTCGCTCAGCCAAGGTGTTACCGCCCCCCACAACCTCGTGTTTGTCTTTCTCCTATCTGAAAAAACGCAGACGGGCACAGTGAAATAAGCTCAGACGCGAAGTTCAAAACAAGAGCACTTGCTTGCTGTGCTTTTTTTATTATTATTATTTTGCTAGTTTTAATCTATTTCCATAATTTTGTGAACTTTTACGTTTTTTTAATTATGCAGTATTGCAAACCTACCAAAACCCCAGCACACAGCCATATAATACCCTTGCTAACTCCCTTCCTAAACAAAGCTTTACAGATACTGCTCAAAGCCCATTTCCTGGTTCTTTCCCCTTCCTCCCCAAAGCTAACCGTTCTGAAGTTGGTGTGTAGTGTGTTCTGAAATATGAGGCCAAGTGTATATATAGCCATAGTCTTTTAACACAGTTTTTCCTTCCAAGTCTTTTTTTAAACAAAATTAATCAGAGAAAAACCACTGACTGAAAACAGGAAAACACTGCTCTTTCCAAACATTGCTAAGTTTTTGGAAGCAGGACAGAACTCTTTTCGCTGCTTGTGACAATCCGAGGGAATAAGAACAAAGGGATTAGACAGTGGTCCTAAACAGCCTCCCCAGTTTACACAGACCCTTCCAGGGTTACCAAGAAGGCAACAGAAAAACAAAACAAATAATGCCCCCTTCCATCCACTGGCTCCAGGGGCATTGGCAAAAAAAGGCTCTAGGTTAACACCTTTGGGGGGCAGGTAAAACAAAGTCCTATATGGTAGCCAAGTATCTTCTCCGGCTGGGCTCTTGGTCACATAAACTATAATCTTCTAGGAAAGATTTACCACCTTATAAGTATAAGGGACTCCTGCTGGGAGCTTAATTCAAAGTTGAAATGAGCCCCGCTGAAAAGTCTAGGGTGGAATCCTCCTGCCTCCTCAGGCACAGGGACCTCCATCCTCATGGTAAGCCACAAAAGACGCTTTACAGTGGCCTCTGGCTTACCCTCCTCCCAGCAGTAAGGGGGCTGGGAAAGCACTGAGTTTTCTTAAATGCCACTGACTGGTGAAAAACATCCCTCCCAGCCCCCATGCTCTTCCCTTCCTGAGCGATTACGCTCATTAATTGTACTGGCACATCACCGCCTGGCCTCCCCTCTAAATAGCTGCCAGAATTCTACATATCACCTCTGCCTTGATGCAGATGTGGGCTGACACCAGGATCACAGAGAAGCCTGTAAGAGGGGCCTCATACACAGTGGTATGATTGATGTGCCTGGTGGTGGGCCTGCTGTGCTGCGTATCAGAGGGGACGCTTAGAAAACTGCACTAGGAATCTGTGTGTTGGACGTAGAGTTTTCTAGATGTGCAAAAAATGGTGCTTCCAGTTGCAAAAATAGCCATTTTTAAGATGCTCAGATTTTAACCAGCAATAATCTCTAAATTACATCCATGAAGCACAGGAGTGAAGGAGGTGAGTATCATCCCTATTTTAATCAATGTGTAAGGAGTCAAGAGAATCATGACCAAAGAGCATATCAAGGAGGAGTCAACCCTCTTTCCACACACATTTCTTGAGTACTTGTCATGTACCAGACACTGCTCCAGATGGGAAGGCTTACCTGGAATACAGGTAGCACTCCTGAAGTGGAGAGCAGGCTCCTGTCTTTATAGCGCCACTCCCTGTATTGATCAAGACTGCTTCCGATACGGTGACAAAATCCCAGCTCCAGACTGAGGAAAGAAGCAATTGTATTAACTCCCCACCTTAAGATGGGGAAAGGAAAAGGGCGTCAGGTGTGGCTGGATCCAGCACCTCTGAAAGTCATCATTTCTCTCTTACACTCACTTCTGCTCCTACTCTTTCTCTCTCTGCTTTTCTCAGTGTTTTGATTTTATTCCCTACTACGTATGCGCTTCCTCTACAGGCTGGTGGAAACCCTGGTGGTGTAGTGGTTAAGAGCTATGGCTGCTAAACAAAAGGTTGGTGGTTCAAATCCACCAGGCACTCCTTGGGAACTCTATGGGGCAGTTCTACTCTGTCCTATAGGGTTGCTATGAGTTGGAATTGACTTGACAGCAATGGATTCTTTTTCTACAGGCTTGTGGGGCTACAGAGAGCATAACCAGGGAGAGCTCCCAGCTTCTATCAGCTAGCTCAACTAGGGATCCCAGGGGAAAGAGAGGTCTTCTTGCTGCTGCTGCTGTTGCTGTTGTTAGGTGCCTTCAAGTCAGTTCAGACTCATAGCGACCCCATGTACAACACGAAACACTGCCCAGTCCTGTGCCATCTTTGCTTTTACCATCTGTAAGTAAGATTGTAAGAAATGACTCTAACTAGGCTCAGGCCATGTGTCCATCCATGGGTCAGTTATTGTAGTCAGGACAAACAGAGTAGGTGAGGCCAGACCCTGATCATACATCCACCTCGATGGCCATGGAAGTGGGGTACTGCGAGCAGTAGCCCCACCCTGCAGCCGTACCTAGAGTTGGGAAGTATTTGCTCCCCATAGAAAGGGGGCTGCTCTAACTACATGAAGATGGCAAGGGATTCTGGCAGGCAAAAAGAGCAGGCGTCCCCTATATTGCCCCCTCCTGACTCAGCCACAAAACAAAGACATGAACACCTTCATACAGATTCATATATGTATGACAGAGACTAAAAAAACGAGGCCAGAAGAGAAAGTTTCTGAGTCCATCAGGAAGGACTTGTTGTTGCTGTTAGGTGCCGTTGAGTCGGTTCCGACTCGTAGTGACCCCATGTACAACAGAACGAAACACTGCCCGGTCCTGTGCCATCCTCACAGTCACTGCTATGTTTGAGCCCATTGTTGCAGCCACTGTGTCAGTCCATCTCATTGAGGGTCTTCCTCTTTTTCACTGACCCTCTACTAAACCAACCATGATGTCCTTCTCCAGAGACTGGTCCCTCCTGGTAACATGTCCAAAGTATGTGAGATGAAGTCTCGCCATCCTCGCTTCTAAGGAGCACTCTGGCTGTACTTCTTCCAAGACAGATTTGTTCGCTTTTCTGGCAGTCCATGGAATATTCATATCAGGAAGGACTGGGAGTGGACAAGCAGAAGTGCCACCAAGGGTTCCTTCCCTAGCTGGGGTGACATGTGCCCCCATATGTGGCCAGCTGAGGTGGAGACAGGGAGAAAGGAACATAGCCGATCTCAAGAAGAGTTGCTTTGTTTTATGTTTTGTGTTTCTTACTTTCTATCCTGGAAATTTTCATGCATGCACAAAAGTAGAATGAAGCCCTGTATATTAGTCACTCAGTTTCAACAATTAATATTTCCTTTCATCCACCCAGGAAGGTGTGGGGAGGGGTTGGGGGGTCAGCTAACATACTTGAATTCATAAATTAACACATTTTTGCAGTGCTATGATCTTGGTTAATAAAATAAATGCATGCTTGGAAAAGAACTACATTTAATGAGACCAATGCATTCAGTGAGAACTTAGCCAAATGTCTGGCACAAACGAGCTCTCAAAAATGTCCATTTTTTTTCACCAGTATTTTCGGCAACCTATTTAACGCTTTTA
This sequence comes from Dugong dugon, assembly GCA_030035585.1. NCBI lineage: Eukaryota > Metazoa > Chordata > Mammalia > Sirenia > Dugongidae > Dugong > Dugong dugon. The sequence goes on from CM057479.1 coordinate 73,111,393, forward strand.
AATGCTAACGAAGTCTACGTGTATTTGTGTAGAGGAAAAGAATCTGTTAATGCTAACTCAGATCCTTTAGTCCTTAACAACAAACGTTGTAACAACAGTCCTTATAACATTTTTAAATGATCCACTTTTAAATAGGCTATTCATATTTTTTTTTCTGTAACAAGCCTATATAGTTAGTTTCCCCTTTTGTAAGAGGTGTCAAAAAATATTACAAACAAATGCACTTTTCACCTTACGAATAAGACAACGTAGGCTATAGAATCTGTCAAGCTCAGGAATAAATCTGGAGTAAATATCAGGTACTAAAATCTAGGTTCCCTACTTTAATACCTTGGCAAACACTTCCTTCTGTGAATGTTGCAGGGTTCTGCCTGCCTAGGTTAAGTTCTTCAACTAAGACTTTTTTAATACCCCAGTTAGACTTCTGAGGAATTTCTCAACTAGGATGTTTCCAGTAGAGAGTATCTACTTTTGAACAAGGAGAAAGCATGCTGATTAAAACGTTTCTATTTTTTCCATTTTTCCCTATCTTGTTTCATTGTTTCTTCTTCCGCTGTGTGTGTAGGTGGGGGGAGAGGTGGTGGTGGCCTATGAAGTGTTTTAGAGGAAACAATAGTGTTCCCGAGGGACAGAGCCATTCTCCTTTCTCCTAAGAGCTTCAGGACTCTGCGTTGTGTCTTTTGTTTCCAGAAAGACCTCCCACAGAGCTGATAGCTGCAACTTTCAAGACAATCAGAGCCTGCTGGTCCTGGATAGTACTTTCTTCAGCCTAGGAAATAATATTGAAATTGCAAGACTACACATTTCCATGATAGAATATCCTGGGTTCCCCCCCTCTCTGCACACACCACTAAACTTTCCTGCAGAATCCCACAATATACTAGAAGAAAAACTTGTTTTTACTACACGTCCAGTTAGCGACCAGTCATCTAATGAAGCAGCCCTTCTTACAGAGACATAGAGCAAAAGTTCAGGCAGCCCGGAGCAAACTGTGATGTGGAGAGAAAGTGAAGAAAGAAACCAACAAGAGAGCAAGGGTGCAAATTCTGAATCCTCCAAAGGTTTCTGGGGGGAAAGGCAATTCACACCGTAAGGAAACTCTTCTATTTCCCTACTGTTTGGTGCTCCAATGGTGTGGGGGTGGGGGGAACACTATTACTAACCTGTCTTGTTTTTATTTTAACCAGAAAACAAATGGTTGTTAGATTTTTTCACATAATAAAAGGAAGAACTGTATCTTTAAAACTATTAGATTTTGTTTCATTTATTTATATATTTAAACCAAATTTGTATTTAGGGGGCTTGATTTTTCCAAAGTAAGTGTCACTTTTATTTTTTTTATTTTTTATTGTACTTCAGGTGAAGGCTTACAGAACAAATAGTTTCTCATGAAACAGAAGTACACATGTTATTTTATGACACTGGTTAACAACCCCACAACATATCAACCCTCTAACTTCTCAACCTCTTTTTTTTTTTTTGGTGAAAATACACATAGCCAAAGATACACCATTTCAAAAATTTCTACATGCACAGTTCAGTGACATTGACTACGCTCTTCAAATTGTGCTGTTATTCTCACTTAAGATGAAGGCTTACAGAACAAAATAGTTTCTCATTTAACAGTTACTACAAATGTTGCCCTATGACAATGTTTAACAATCTCACAACACATCAACAATATCCTTACTCAATCTTGGGTTCCCTATCACCAGCTTCCTTGTCCCCTTCTGCCTTCTGGTCCTTGTCACTGGACTCCTGTACCTCGTTAGTCTCATTTGGTTTTATGGGGCTGTCCACTCCCAGGCTGAACAGTGAACCTCGGAGGTAACTTCACCACTGATCTAAAAGGGTGTCTGGGGGCCATACTCTCGAGGTTTCTCCAGTCTCCTTTAGGCCAGTAAATCTGGTCTTTTTTTTGTGAGTTAGAATTATGCTCTACATCCTTCTCCAGCTCTGTCCAGAACCCTCTGTTGTGATCCTGGTCAGAGCAGTCGGTGGTAGCCGGGCACCATCTAGCTGTACTGGACTCAGTCCGGTGAGTAAGTGTCACTTTTAAACTTGACAAGTTTAAAAATGTTCCTTCAGACCATTTAAGGCAACTTACATCTTCATGGTGTAGGATCACAGGATGTACGGGATGACATTAGGCTGGAAACGTAAGTTCTGGTCAAAATGAGAACGCAACTCTTTAGCGTCCGCTTCATTCATTCTTTGTTTTTTTTTTAACAAATACTTATAGAGTTCCCAATGTGAGCAAGAAACTGGGCTAGATGCTGTGAAGAGAGCTGGAATGATCCAAAATTTACTAAGGCATGGTTTGAATTACAGGACTCACTATACCTTGGTCAGAAGACAGGGAAGATAGGTAAGTAAATAATTACAATATGGTGTGACAAGGGCTAAAACAGATTACTTGCATTGTGTCGTGGAAGAATATAAGGGGCGCTAATTGCTCAATTTCATTGCAACCCTTTGCCACTGGGTTGATTCTGACTCACAGTGACCCTACAGGACAGGGTAGAACTACCCCATGGGGTCTTTATGGAAGCAGACTGCCAAATCTTTCTCTGGAGGAGCAGCTGATGGGTTTGAACTGCTGACCTTTCCGACAGCAGCTGAGTGCTTTAACCACTGAGCCACCAAATCTCCTGTACTTCATTGCTAGTTACACAGAGATAAAGGACCATCCACAAGCTGTGTTTTGATAAGCAAAGCAAAGCAGAAAATAGAAGTAATGATCCCAGTACCTCAATTTTAAAAACTTCATTTCCGTCTGAATTACTCATTGTCCTCACTTACAGAAACCTATTCATCAGGGTATTCTAAAGAGTGTGTTAGAAGGTAAGACCTTCTATGTGATGACATAACCCATAATATGATCAGTTTGCATTGCAAGCTAATAAATACACACAGTCATCTGTATTTATAACAAACAAAAAGAACAAAACAATATTTCTTTGCTATGTGCAATGAACATTGATATATTCTATTCTAATCTCTTCTGTTCCTTATTTTTTTTATTTTATTGGGAGCCCTTGTGGCTCAGTGATTAAGAGCTTGGCTGGAAACCAGAAGGACGGCGGCAGTTTGAATCCACCAGCCTCTCCTTGGAAACCCTGTGGGCAGGAGTCGGAATCAACTAGATGGCAACAGGTTTGGTTTTGATTGCTTTATGTGGCCCATTAACTTGATTTCACATCTCACTAATAGGTCACAACTCGCAGCTTGAAAACACTGCTCTGATTGTGTCTCATAAAAATGAAAAAAAGCAAAGCAGTGGTGCTCAGAAGCAAGTACAGTCAGCAGGACACCTTGCACATGCATCCTGCCCAGTAATGAGCAGATCTCAAAGCTGTACAGGGTTTCATAGGTTTTAAGATCGGGACTGGCTAGCTACCCAGGAAGGAGCCCGGGTGGTATAGTGAGTGATTGTTTGGCTACAGATTGAAAGGTTGGTAGTTCAAACCCGCCAGCAGCTCCACGGGTGAAAGATGTGGCAGTCTGCTTCCATAAGGATTTACACCTTGGAAACCCTATGGGGCAGTTCTGCTCTGTCCTACCAGGTCACTATGAGTCAGAATCAATTCATCGGCACACAAGAAGAAGAAGCTACTCGGGTAGTACACTTACACATTCCTCTGGGTCAGAGACCACAATGGAGGTCTTTGCTGAGGGCTACAGGAATACGCACAGCCTATTACAAAGACAATCCTAGTCTCATATCCAGATTTAAGGAGTTTGAAGGATTAAATCTCGGGGTGGGGGAAAGGCCCGATTGCTCAAGCTGTGGCCATTCTCAGGCTTCTCAACCCACAGCAACAGAAAGGGGCTTCTGAAGTTTCCCAGCTCTTAAGATGGATCCTCCCCGCTGCCTACTTTAGAAGTGGTCACAGAGATAAGGGCCATCTTCCAGAGAACGGAGCTGGGGCACCCAGATGGGCCCATCAAGAAACCCACATACTCCAGGGCCGGGAGTCATCACAGCTCTGTTCAGCAGGAGAAGACATATGCTACAAACCAGTGACATCCTATTTTCCCTCCACATTGTAAATTGGGTGCATCGACATTTGACCTTAGCTTCCAGGTCATGAAGAGTGACCTCTGGACCTGACCAAAAGGCATGCACGTCACTCAGACACCAAGCAAGAGGATGAACTTTTAAGAACTTTATTGGATAATCCCACCTACTTACTTCCTAAACAAACCCTGCCTTCTTCCCTGTGCTGAGCCCTAGAATGATCAGTATCTCAATGCAATGTCGCTTCATCAGAATTTGCAAAACTTCAAAATTTCTAGCTAAGTAATGGCATCTTCCCGTTTTCCATCATTAACATCATTTTTTTCTATTTTAATATTTATTATTTCAATGCAATTTTAAGAGAAGGGATGAGGTAAATAAGCTCTAGTGGCCATCTTGAAATAATTGGTTCATTTTTTTAGACTTTTTTACTATTAAATTTAACTTTTTTAAAATTAGTTTCCCATTCAACAAATTGTACGTAAAGTGTTTCAGGACGTTGGGTGCAACCCCCACACGGTCAGCACTCTCCCCATTTCCGCCCTGGGTTCCCCATGCCCTTCAGTCTGGTTTTCCTACTCCTTCCTGCCTTATCTTTACTTTTGAGCAAATGTGCCCTTTTGGTCTAGTAAAATTTTGTTCTACAGAGCCGTTGTTTTCGGGTGTTGTTTTATAGGCGTGTCTATTGTTTGGCTGGAAGGTGGTTTCCAGGAATGGCTGCAGTCCCAAGTCAGAGAGGTGTCTTAGGGCCATGATCATGGGGGTTCCTCCAGTCTCTTATCAGGCCAGTGTCTGGTCTGTTTTTATTGATTTGATTTTTTGTTCTACATTTTTCTCCCCGTCCGGGGCCCTCTGTTGCGGTCCTACTCGGTGCAGTTGTTAAACCATTCTAAGTTTTACTCGTGTTTTACTTTTTGTAAACCTGCGTTACTCTCCGCATGATTTACCTTCACTGGACTAGCTGCCTTTAGTAGTGGTGTTAGAGACACTCTAACCACAGAGCTGGAAACCGTCTCCTGCCCAGTTAGCCCAGCAGCAGCCGTCCCCTAGTGGATCTGCCGTCCCTTTCCGTGCTGGACGAGCAGTAAGGATTCTGCTGGAGCCCTGAACTTGGAAACGCTGCTGCTGGCTTCCTGAACCATTTAGCCTCTTTATAAAAATCACAGTTGTCTAAGCTGTCTTAGTTTCTTAGTGCTGCTATGACAGAAGTACCACAAGTGGGCAGCTTTAACAAACAAATTTATTTTCTCGAAATTTCTGAGGCTAGAACTCCAAATTCAGGGCACTGGCTCTAAGGGAAGGCTTTTTCTCTGCTGGCTCTGGAGGAAGGTCCTTGTCTCCTTGAGCTTCGGCTCCTGGCCCATCTTCATATGGTGTGGCATCACTTCCCCGCCCCCTGCCCCGTTTGATCACTTGCTTGTTTAATCTCTTTATATCTCAAAAAGAGATTGATTTAGGACACACACTACACTAACACTGCTTCATTAACATAACAAAAACCTATTCCAGGCATAGGAGTTACGATTGACAACACATATTTTTGGAGGACACAATTCAATCCATAATACTAGCATATACAACCATTGGATTTGGGACAGACTGTGCCAACAATATACCACTCTACAGCAGGTAAGAGCCCTGGTGGCGCAGTGTCTAAAAGCTCGGCTGCTAACCAAAAGGTTGGCAGTTCGAATCCACCAGCGGCTTCTTGGAAACCCTATGGGGCAGTTTTACTCTGTCCCATAGGATCACTACGAGTCATAATTGACTCAGTGGCAATGTTTGGTTTTTTTTTTTTTTTTTGTTCACAGCAGATTAAGTTACGTTATCCCGGCGAGTGACCCGTATCTCAAAGCTGCAGACCTCATCTTGATGAGCAACCAAATAATGCTGGATAAATGCAGACGATAAAACTCATGGCACAACATTATCTGCCCGCCAGATAGTTAATTCTCCTAAAGCACGTTTTGCAAGTGCACCAGCTTGGCATGAGGTACTGACTGGGATGTTTGGTGAACTCAGGGAATTAGAGAGAGGGAGGAACAACACAGAGAGCGTCACTGTGGAAGCCATGCCAGATTTTCCTCAGAAACACATTTTAAAAACATGGCATTTCCGGCAGGAGACCCCCCCTCCCCCAACTAGGCTTTCCCAGTGGTGGGAAAGGTCAAGCTGATTTGGAAGGTTTTATGACCAAGAGACATAAGAGGAGTGGGAGTAAGCAGGAGTCAGTAAGTTAAAAGTTTGTGAAGCAACAATGCCTTCACATGGGGGAGAAGGAAGATGTGACAGTTGTACTTCACTCCCCTTTTTACAAGACTGAGGGTGCCGTGTATCCTGTCCCCACTAAGCTGGGCGATGGTGATTGTCTCTTTTCTGAAATCTGCTATGTCACTGGACCTCGTTTTCCTGCGAAAAGGAGAAAGGGGCACGATAGAAACAGCAAAGATCAATTGCCTGGAGGATAGCCTACATTAGCGTCACTTAGTTGAAGAACATGAGTTTCCTGTAAGTTGCACCGGCATGATGCAAACTGGCAGCACTTAAGCAGACTTGATAATCCTCCCTCTCCCATGATGACCGTATTTTTACTCCAGTAACGCACACATTCTGTTTGCCAACTGCTCCCTCCCCCTCACAAGATACTTTCATAATCGCTATGCCAATTGTTTTTACATGTTGCTGTAAAAAAAATTAGCATAGTGCACTCATGAAAATACCTTGTTAGGGAGGGAGAAGTTGGCAAACAACCGTAGAAGGCGCGTTATCTTATGGTAAATGGAGTGATTAAGCCCAGCCCCCTTCCACAACCAAACTCCTGTGTGCACTTGCTATCCTAGATGGCAGGGATCTGGAAGCAAGAGGCTGTGGACTAGACTGCCTTGGGAGTTAAGGAGGTGGGAAGAGAAACAAGGTAAGGATTTCCCTAGCTAGGGACAGTGATGTGGAGCCCCTAGAGATTCCTCATGGAGTAGTAACTATGGCCAAATGTGCCAGAGAAAAGCCAGCATTTGGACACCTGCCTTATGAATGGAATCAACAGAAATATCAGGACAATAAACAGAAAGCAGAAAGTAAGGAGACATTTTCCCTCTCTGAATATTGCTAGAATGTGCTTTCAGCAGCCAAATGATGATAGCGTTGGTCATATTTATAGGCATAGTTTTCACTCTTCTTCCAAGTTTTGCTCATCATTTATTATGATAAGGCTGGTGTTGCTAACAACATTTCATATATATGATTGGAAAATTAAAAAATTAATAAAACCCAAAAAGGAAATATGAATTTTTAAAAAACAGATTAAAAGAGGAAAAAAAACACAAACAAACAAAAAAAAACCCAATCCATTAGAAATCAAGTTAGAAGAACTAAGTTTGTTTGAGAGAAATATATTCAAAAAGTAAGAGGGCCTGGGTATTAGTGGATTATTGCTGACCGTATGAAATGAGCTTGTACTGGAAGGATGGTTTCAGCTGCAAGTATGTGTTTATGTCAAATCTTCAAGCCAACTCAAGGTGGTTTTAAAAATAAAGATATTAACTATCTCACATAACAAGAAACTGCGGAAAAAAGCGGTTCAATTAAATTAGAAATCAGTAACAAGATACCTAAAAAAACTATTTGGAAATTAATACACTATTAAATAATTCATGGGCAAATATGAAATCACATGGAAAATTAGAAAACATTTGGAACTGAATGGTCATGAAAACACAACATACCAAAATCTATAGGATGCAGCTAAAGCAATGTTTAAAGAAAACTAATAGCTTTAACAGCTATGTTAGAAAAAAAGAAAGGTCTAATATCAATGTTCTAAGGCTCCACATTAAGAACCAAGAAAAAGTAGAGCAAAGTAATAACAAACTAAGTCAAAGGAAGAAAACAGTAAACATAAGAGCAGAAATCAACAAAATAAAAAACAGGTGGACAGTAGAGAAACAAAGCCAAGCACTAGTTCTTTTGAAAAGATAAACAAAATTGACAAATCTCTGGCTTGACGGATCAAAGAAAAACAAAAAAGGGAGAAAATACAAAATCATCAATGGTAGGAATGAAAGGGGTGGATCTGACAAATATTAAAAGAACAATAATAAAATTTTATGAATAACTGTATGCCAATAAATTTGATAATTTAGATGAAATGGACAAGTTTCTTGATAAATACAACTGACCAAAACTGACATAAGAAGAAACAGAAAACTGGAATAGTCCTTTATCTATTACATAAACTGAAAACATTAAAAACCATGCCAAAAGTAAATTCCAGGTCTAGATGGCCTCAGTGGTGAATTCTATCAAACATTTAAAAAAGAAACAACACTAATTTTCACAAACTTTTTCAGAAAATAGAGGAGAGGGTCATCAGATCAACTTATTTTATAAGGCTGGAATAACCCTAATACTAAAACCGGAAAAAGACTATTAAAAAAAAAAAAAAGAAGAAGAAAAAATCACAAGTGAATATCCCTTGTAAATACAGACACAAAAATCCTTAACAAAATATTACCAAATCAAATTCAATAGTACAAAAATAGGCTAATATATCATGACCCAGGGAGATTTATGCTAGCAATGCAAGATTAATTTTAACACTCAAATATCAATTAATGTAATTCATTGTATTAACAAAGGAGGAAAATCACATGATCATTTCAATAGAGGTGGAAAAAGCATTTGCCAAAATTCAACACCATTCATGATTGAAAAAGGAAATCAAAACAAAACCTTCAGCAAACTAGGAATAGAAGGGAACTCATCAACCTGACAAAGGACATATTCAGAGTTAACATCCCACTTGATGGTGAAATATTGAACACTTTCCCCAAGGGAACAAGGCTAGATACTTACTTTCATTACATCTGCTTGCTCTACATTATACTGGACTGCATACGGCAAGGAAAAAAAAAAAAAGCACAAAGATCAGAAAGACGTAAAACTGCCCCTATTTTCTGGTATGATTGTCTACAATCTCAAGGAAGCTCCAAAACAATCAACAGAACTAGTAAGTGAATTTACCAAATTGTATTCTTATATAATAGAAGCAAACAATTGGAAAACAAAAACAAATCAGAGCCTTCATTCACTCATTTAACGAACTGCTCAATGTCTATTTATGTGACAGGATTACGTAAAAGAAGAATTTTTAAAAAAATAAGTATTTCCCACTAATCCAAAGATTCCTAAAACAAGCTATACGTCAATGATCTTATTTTTAAGAATAAACTAAAAATACATTATTTAACTTTTCTTCCATATACAAAAAAATTACAATCATATGTATACATGTAAACCTGCAGTGATACTAGAGTCGGTAACTTCATACTACACAAACATTTCCACATCCCCCGTTGCTTTTTCTTTTTGGTAACAGGTAGAAATTCGCCATTCTTTATTACTAGAAATGGTCTAAGTGACCTTCTGTAACACAGTCCCCAAATCACCAGAAGATAGGAAGTAGTTGGGAGAGAAGACGTAGTCTCAAACATGAAAAATAAAGAGTCCGTTTATTATAAATAAAGTTGATAAAACTGGGAAACTAAAAATTCTCTTTCAACAAAAATTAAATACGGCTGCCCAAAATGCCACAAACAACACGGCAGTTAAGCTCTGCAAATGTTTACACTCCGTACTGAAACCTTCAACTGGCAGTTTTTATTTTTCCTAAACGCATATAAAATTTACATGAATCACAATTTAATTCTGATATGTCGTTTATACTAATCACCTTGGTAATATTTAGACACAGTTAGACTACCGACTTGGGAGTTAAAACTGGGGCCATTATTGCCTGATCCTTGAGTATAAAGAATGTGACCCTGCTGGAACAACAAGGACTCACAAGGACACCTCAGTTGGGACAATCTTGGAAAGTATCTTTTAAGGAACCTGTTGCATAAACCAATCTTTAAAATGGAGCATAAAAGACCCACGTTTCCTACTCTTATCTTTTCCTATCAGCATTTAGTAAGTAGTAGCAGTTGCTGCACCACTGAAGACTCTCCTGGCTATCAGCACTAAAACCTGGACCTATGATTATTAAGAAAGACAATTCAAAACATAGAATCACAGTGGTTTGGCAGTTTTTAAGCCAATCTGTGAACGCCTGACGCTTTTAATGATTTTACCCATTTGTAACGTTAATGTGTACTGAAGACTCTGTAACCTTCCCTGGAAGCGGACAGACGTGGCTCTGGCGGCATGCTTGTCCATTTCTCACTTTTGCCTCGTGGAACATGTGCCAAATAAAACCTTTCTTTTTGCTTTACTATTAACTTTGTGGTGATTTTACACTGGATGCTACTACTTTGATCATTTGGGGAAATTTCTATTCCAACTCCGTGAAAAATATCCACATATTTACAAATTTTGCTCTTTTTAAAGTAAGTCGCCTCCAGGCTTAGAATCACTCTTTTCTACGAAAGTACACGTGACTCAAGAGTTCTCTGAACTTCAGTATTAAGGAGTAGTTATTCACATTTTCTTTCCATGTCTTGTAAGTCCTTCTAAGTTTTTCATAATAACTTTCTTTTTTCAAGTTGAAATTTGATCCAGTTTCTTTAAAATAACTGTCTTTTTTCCATATTTCTCTCCAGGAACCTTTGAGTTTTTCCAAATAACTTTCTTTTTCAGATTCTTCCTTCCATATTCCTTCTCCCTTTTTTAAGGCTGTTAATTCTGCTTTAAGCAAGCTTCTGTGAATTGTCCAGTAGATTTTAGAATCATAATCTAGGTCTTTAACAAGAACGGTTTTACCAAGGCCTCTTCTCAAAATTTCTTCATTCAGGCTCACATTAAAATATCCACCCTTAAATTAAAAAAAAAAAACAAAAAACAAACACAAACCAATAAATTAATAAAACTGTTAGTATACTGACATCTTTTTTACCTTAAAATCAGTCATTCAGTAACTTTAGTCCTCCAGAGAAAAGCCAAAAATTTAAAGCAAAAAGGTCCCCAAGAGTGTAAAACAGCTATTGCTAAAATCCAAGATTTTATTACTTGAAGAGACCTCTGCTCAAAGTCTAATCGGCTCTCTTATAACTCTTCACAGACTCACTGGTCTTATCCAAAGCAAAGACACCAAACCCACTGCCATCAAGTCAATTCTGACACACAGCAACCCTACAGGGCAGAGGAGAACTGTCCCATAGGGTTCCCAAGGGGCAACTGCTGGATCTGAACTGCAGGTCAGCAGTGGAATGCTTAACCCCTGCACCACCAGGGCTTGGGTTTCATGATTTGTTGGTTGTTGCTTGGAGGGGGTGGGGCACACAATATCGGGACAATGACAGGAGCAAAGGAGACAGAAACTAAAAAGCAGAAGAAAGCAAAACAGAATCATCAATGAGGTTGAGTATTTCAGTGTTTATAAGGGCACTGGCATGTAAATACATGTTTTTAAAAACTTCCCTTGAGATAATTAACGTAAAAACTGTGCTGGTCCTTGCTTGACTCTTCATCCTTGAAGAAATTTCACTCATGGAATATCTCACTTCCTAATGAAACCGAATAAATAAGACTGTTTTCACTGATTTACAGTGTAAAGGAGAGCCTGCTTAGCTATTTCTACAGTTCTTTGGGGATTTCAATCTAATGAAATTAATTCCAAAAAGTATTAATAACTTAATAGCTTCCTCAGAAAAGTAATTTAATTAAATTTAAAAAATGTGAACACTCCAGACTTAAACTGGCAGACATTTTGTTAAGATCCTCTAAAGGAACAAAGTAGCTTTTGTTCCTTTCAATGTAGTAACTTTTGACACATGAAGGTAAATTAGTAAATACAGTTTTAAAGGGTTTATCATAATTTTTCTCTATTTTTAAAATTCTGAGTTTATTCCTTTGAACCAAAATCAGAATAATTAAAATTCAATCTCACACATTAGTAAAATTCAGCAGAAGTAAATTACCGTAATATGGCTATAGCAAATTCTGTCACCTTCTAAGAAACAATATAAAGACATGTGGTGTGGGATCCAGAGCCAGAAAGAGCTGGGCTTGAATCCCACTGACTACCCTGACTATTCAATGCGCTGGCCTTTCTGGAGTCCCTCCTATAAACGGGAAGAAAAGCAATGATCTCACAGGGTTGTTTTGAGGATAAATGACATAATACACCCACAGTGCCTAGCTCACTGTCTGGCACGTGGCAAACACTGAAATATATCACTATTATTTCCACCACTATCATAATCACTTCCTTTTTTTTTTTTTTTTTGGTAACTATATTATACTCTTCAGCCTAAAAGAGAAGCTAATATTTTGTAAAGCCTGTGGGATGCTTTATATAATCTTGTATTATTAAGTCACTTATAAACGTAAGATGCATTTGCTATGAGTCAGAACCGGCTCGACAACACCTGACAGCAGCAACAAACAGAAAAAAAGATTCGTGAGGTCTCAATATGTATTCACAGTTTTAATAAATGTTTAAATATAAAAATAAGAATAAAGATATTCCTAGCTATTTCTTCACACTACCCACCTTCTTCACTAATAGGTAGCAAAAGAGTGCTGAGTTCTCCCTTCCAAGAAGCTGGAACCACAGTAGTTGCGAAGGCTTTAGCTCTCTCTGCAACCAAACCTTCCCAGCGTGCGTGAGTTCTACTCCAGCCAGCTTAACCAGCAAGGCACCACGTGGCTCCTCTGAAAGGTTCGGTAGAAAGGAGTTTAGCTTAAGTTGCAAAAGCAAATTCCAAAGTAATGTGGTCCAAAATAACAGCTGAATATAATGTTTTATCTATACATACCCAGACTCTCTACATGTAGGTTGACTTATTTCTATATTCAAGTGTAGGACAAATGCAGTAAAATTACAAAACCCATTTTAATAACTTGCAGAACAAGATGTGAGATTTAACCAATTCAACCTTTTTAAAAAAATCCTTCCGGATTTATTTCTATGTACACACACACACAAGAGCTATAGATATATTTTAGTAAAATGAATTCTTACTACCAATAGATCTATATAAACTACTTTTTTACTTAACAACTTATTGAGGATTATCTTCCCATTTCAATAAATACTGATCTACACCAATATTATTACTTCTTGATACATTTTGTGAAGCTGATTTCCAGACAGGGTTTTATCAATTTATAATTCAAAGTAACATAATATTGAGAAGGTTTCTTTACTCAAACCATGGATAAAATTTTAACCAGTATTTTAATTTTTTTTTAATTGTACTTTTGATGAAGGTTTACAGAATAGTTTCTCATTAAACAGTCAATACACACATTGTTTTATGACATTGGTTAACAACCCCACGACACGTCAACACCCTCCCTTCTCGACCTTGGAGGACTTTTTTTTTTTTTTTTTTGGTGAAAATATACATAGCCAAAGTTACACCATTTCAAAAGTTTCTACATGTACAATTCAGTGACATCGATTACATTCTTCCAGTTGTGCTGCTATTCTATCCTTTTCCAAATTATTCCATCACCATTATCTTCAACTCACTGCCCCCTAGGCTTCCCATCAAACCTTTTGCAGGATTTTATTTTTTAAAATGTTTGTAATTTTCAAAAAAAGGCTAATAACAGCTGAAAAAAATGTCCTTTTTAAGAGAAATTATACATTTAACATGTAGTGAGTTTTTGTAACACAGCTGAAAGTATAAAGTTAACTTCATCTGTTCTCTAGGGAAAAAACTGTACTTGAGTTCAAGAAGGTACAGTAGAACCTTGTTAAAATATTACTTGATAATAAAAAAATATTTTCTTTAGGACCTGGGCTTCCTGAAATCTATTCAAGGGTTTCAGTCAGGGAAATATCAAAAGGTCTTCTCATGGTGATTTCACCTACTTGGCACAGAAATACCAAGCTACAGTGGACACTTGAGGAAGTGTAAGTAGGATGAATATGCTTTTAGCAAAAACTCTTTGATACAGTTAACACGTGAACTAGATGAAGGTAGAATCCAACAGATACTAGATGAATTGCTGCTACCTAATGAGTTAAGGGATCAAAAACTGGAAATGGGTAGCCCATGAATCTAATTCAATGCTATCAACTTTAGGTGTTAATATCCTAATTCTTCACTTGACAAAAGATCATCGGGTTTCTTTAAAATTACCAAATTCCCCTATGAATATTTAAAACACAATGCAGTCAATAAGAATTTAACAGTAATTCTTCTAGGGGCAAATCTACTGAATAAGCTAAGTTGTACCTGTATTTTCTCCAAAATGTTAGAGCTATTTAAAAAAAATCAAATGTTACTTTTAAAAGTCTACAGGTTCTAATTTAGGTTTTGTGTTTCTGTGATAGGAATCACTTCATCTTCCCAGACCTTCAATAAAGTCTTATACACACATTAAAAGAAAAGCCCAGTTCACACTGGATGGGATGACAGATTATGCTAGAAGGTTGGGAGGGGACAGGAACATGGGCTCATGTGGGTATCACAAGAGCACTCTGTGAAAAAGGTAGACCTGGGTGCTGCAGAACAAACAGAGGAGGGGGAGACTCGGGAGAGTGAGCATGCCAAGCAGGGAGAAGACTGTGGGCACCCAGGAAAATCCACAGACATGAGGTGGATCCTGAAGCAAGGGAAAATCCACAGACATGAGGTGGATCCTGAAGCAAACCACAGCCAAGTCCGTTATATTTCTGCTTCACACAGATGGGTAGGAAATCATGACTGAATATTTGGAAGGTTTTTAGGTAGGACATAATACAATAGTGACCGATATGTACCCTAGGTTTATATAGTATCGTACGTGGATTCATGACAATGGACACCTTCATGAAACGGGTATCACACTGCCAAAAACGTTATTTTTTACCATCAGGGATGTGAGCAGCTTTGAATAACACCCCTCTAGAGAGCAGGTTTGTGACAACTGTAGGCTCACATCCACTGTTTGCCACTATATACGGAGACTGTAACGACAGAACACGTATTCAGTAAACATCGGGAAATGTTTCAACAGATTCACTTCATGGAGTGCTTAAGCTACACGGAAGTGTATCTCTTCATTCATATACAGCACCGATAAAACCATGGGAGAGGCTGTCACAAAAGCGGGCATGAGTTCAAGTCTTGGGAATCCTCTAACCCTCTGGTGTGATGGTGAAAACCACAGTCCAGAGCTAGAAACACTGATCTGCACGCCAACGCATCTTCCACCACCAGGCCACGTAGCCTTTACTCTGCTGCAGAGTCGTCTGAAGCAAAGCATTCTAGTTAGAACGGCCTCGTTCTAGGGCTTGAATCTCAGCCCTCCTCACCAGAAAGTCAAGAGTCCATTTCTATTTTATAGATCTGGAAGTGAAAACAGTGAAGGGAACATGCCCGACTGCCATCGAGTCGATTCCGACTCACAGTGACCCCATAGGGTTTCCAAGGCGTAAATCTGACTACCACATCTTTCTCCCATGGAGCCACCGGTGGTTTTGAACCGCCGACCTTTTGGTTAGCAGTTGACTGCTTTAACCACTGCACCATCAGGGCTCCTTGAAGGGAACATAGGAGCTTTCGATTAATAGCTACTTAAGAACAGAGAACCCAACGTCACTGAATTGTGCGTGATTAATGCTGAAACGGCAAACGTTTTGTTGCATGTGTATTTACTACCAAAAACAAAGGATGCGCAAAAGCTGAAGAAACAGATGATGCTCTAGCATCTTCTTACATCATCCAAGACGGTGCTTTGGTGGCAACTCTGCAGTTCCAGAACCACTTTACAGGGAAACAGGTTTCACTTCTCTACATGCAACACCATCTTTCCCGTGAGCGATTTCTACCCGTCACACACACAGCATTCCTAGTGCCGTTGTGACGTTCGCACTGGTTAACACCCACGGAGAAGTGTAACACGTACGTCCACCTGTTTCTTTACCTGCGTCTCTATACGTGGAGTTCTCCACCAAGTGGCAGAAAATCTGTTTTCTAGCTTTGATTTCACAAGTCACTAGCCAGCTAGTCTTAGCACTTAACCTCTATATACACTATTAAGTGGGGGAGAAAAGGGAAGGTGGGAATTAATGCTTTTCTAAAGGTTCCTACTGGCTCTAAAACTCTGGTTCTATGTACTAACACATTATTATTTGTGAAACCCATTAAAAACATGCACCTCTGCCAATTCCAGTACCGAGCCACTGCCTGACTCCAGGCGACCGATTCCTCTTCAGTATCAGCCCTGGAGTTGTACAAGGCACAGCCGGCACCGCCAGAGATGCTGGCCTTGCTGCCTAAGCTCCAGAGAGTCAGGAGAGATTTAAATTATTATAGCAACGGAGAAGCTAAGGGACCTGTGAAGTGTGAACCCTGCTTGGAGCTGAAGTGGCCCCAAACGAACATCCTAGGTAATTTCTCTTCAGGGAACAACACTCATTCAAACTGGGAAGTTCTGCTTGAACAATCAATCGTGTCAAGTATGTCTGGGGGGAGATCAATTTTACGCCTTTACGGTTACATCTTGTTGAACGGAGCAATACTCATTCATCTGGGATAAAAAGAACCTTTTTTCTTCATAAAATTAAAATAATACTAAGATGATTTTTAAACAGAACTAAATTGATCCATCCAGCAGATTTCAACAAGTCTGCATTGGCTAACAGGTATTTTTCTAGGCACTGTGAATATCAAAATAAATAGGAAAAGGTCCCTGCCCACCAGGAGCTCATAGCTGAGTGGGGAATATTAATCTAAATATGTAATTATAGAAAAGACGAATAAACACTACAATCAAGGTGTGTATAAACTGCAGTAAAGATAAAGGATAACTCTGCTTGGAGTAAAGGAAAACTTCACAGAAGAGCTGACATTTGAGCTGAGTCTTAAGAACAGGAGACTACTCAGCCAGTAACAGAAATGAAGTCTTGATACATGTTACAGTATGGACGGAGCTTGAAGACATTATGTTGAGTGAAATAAGCCAATCACAAAGAGACAAATATTGTATGACCTCACTTATATAAAAAAAAAGGCAAATGTATAGAGACCAAAGCTTATTAGTGGTTACCAGGGATGGCAGGGAAGAGGAAACGGGGGTTAAAGGTGATGGAAAAATCACATTAAGGGTAGGGTTGCACAGCCAATTATTTTAATTGCTGTCAATAAGTTGTACAACTGTAAAAAGTTGAACTGGCAAAAGCTGCATAATAGATATATCCACAACAACAAAAACAGTAGCCGCTAAGGCTGCTTATGTGCAATCCAACACCTCATGGAATTTGGCTCCTTGGTTTGGAGGTTTAGGGTCACGGGTTCATCATATCCCAGTTAATTGGCCTGATAATGTATTTACTGCTTCTATTCTACCTCCTAGTTCGTTGCATAGTGCCTGGGGTCTTAAAAGCTTGAAAGCTTCCCCTCAAGGCACAAACGGTCTCTATTTACCTGGAGCAAGAGGAGAAGGAGAGTCAGGAATAGTAGGATATGGCATGTGCGGCTAACTGCCTCCATGAACAACTGCCTCCTCTGCCATGAGACCAGAAGAACTGGATGGTGCCTGGCTGCCATTACTGAACACGTTGATCAAAGATTCCACAGAAGAATCCTGATCAAAAGGAGGAAAATGCAGATCAGAATTTCAAATTCTCATGGACTCCAGACTTTCTGGTGCCATGAAAGCTGGCTGAATCCCTGAAACTATTGCCCTGAGATATGCTTTAAACCTTAAACCAAAAATATGTCCAAAGACGTCTTAAAACCAAACAGTAGTTTACCGTAACTAGTAAAAAAGGTCAGCCTTCAGCATTATGTACTTTTAAGAATTGTCTATATGGGATCAAATTGACAACAGCAATTGAAAAAATTAAAACCTTAGGTGGCAGTGAGTTCATGTTAATGGGGGAAGAACAACTCAGAAAAGGAGGGTGGGAATGGTTACACAACTCGAAGAACGTGATCAATGTCACTAAATTGTACATAGAGAAACTGCTGAATTGGTGTATGTTTTGCCAGGTATATCCTCAACCAAAAAAGAAGACGAAGAACCAACAGGAGTTCATTCCACAGGAATCCAGCAGCCAGGGCACTCTGGACAAAGAACCATGCCTAGGGACACCAGAGCATGTGTAAGCAACAGCAAGGTCTGTGTGGCTGAGGTCTCTGACATGAAGTTATGAGAAGCACCAATTGCAACGGGAAAGATCTGCCCTGCTCACTTCCTCCAACTTCATTTTGTGCCTCTCATTCCCTTGATCCCTGTGCCCTGGCCACCAGAGCCTTCAAACAGCTTGTCACAAGGGCCAAGCTCATCCCCACCCACACTCTTTCTAGCCAGCCCTTCTCATTCTTGGGGTCTCTGATTAAACAACTCCTCAGGAAGGCTTCCTCTGACTACCCCATACTTAAAGACTCTCCCTCTCCACGACCCTCAACAGTTCTCTACCCTGGCACCCTGTTCTTTTCCTTCACAGTTCTCAGGACAAGTTTTCATCTGTTTGCTGTCCATCTTCCACCTGGACTGTAAGCTCCCAGGGGTAGAGAGGCCTTGCCTGTTTCACTCAGCATTGTACAGCTAGCTTAGAATCTACAATGGAACACTGGCTCAGTATTTGTTGAATAAACGAGTTAATGCCTGAATGAAAGACTGAACGAGTGACTAAAACCCGAGGGAAGGAAGAAAGGAAATCTGGAACCAAATTAAATAAATCCTTTTATGTTAAACCAGGAGTTTGGACTTTCTCTCATAGACAACCAACGGAGAATTGTCACAAATTAAATGACCTTTTTTGCTATTTTATCAAAAATACCGAATAAAAGAACACTGCAACAGCTATTCAATCTTATTATTCTTGCACCTTACTTACTTTTCCAAGAAGATATAATAGGTAAAGTAATAGGAACATGTTCAATTTCTAAACCATTTTCGGTTATTCGACGTAATCGTCCACGTAGTTTAACATTCCTTTTTATAAATTCTACTGGAATATCTGAAGAACTTGTGAATTTTGACGTCTGTTGGTTTACAAGGAGAAAAAATAACATTTTATTATTTCCATTTTAAAATAAAAAAGTCAAGTTGTTATCAAAACATTTAACAAGACATAACCATCAAAAATTTTACATCTGTTTTATAATTTTACATTAATACTTTAATATTATTTAATCAAAAGTTTTTATAGGACTATTGTTTAGAAATCACGATTCACTATTTTACTATTGCAAGCTACTATAAAGAGAACGTTAAATAGACTACTACCTTCTAAAAGCTTACATCCTCAAACTCTGACACATTTCATCAAACAACAATGAGCATCTGTGCCTGGCACCACACGAATCTAGTTAAACAGTCACCATCCTATTACGTAAATGCGTAATCTATTCATGCTGGTATTGTCAGAAGAAAACTACACAAAGCTGAATCAAATTAAATTGTTATTGTTGTAGTTAGCTGCCGATGAATAACTTCTGACTCGTGGCGATCCCATGTGTGCAGAATAGAACTGCTCCACAGGGTCAAGGTTGTGACCTTTCAGAAGCAGATCCCCAGGCCTGTCTTACAAGGTGCCTCTGGGTGGGTTCAAACCTCCAATCTTTCAGCTAGCAGTTGAGCACTTAACCATTTGGGCCCCTCAGGGACTCCCAAAATAAATCCAAATCCTTAATCAACAAGGTTTTTTGTTTTAAACAACTTATAAAAGAGGCAAATTTAAAAAAAAAAAGAAGGTCAACATGAGGAATTTACTTCAATACCTAACACCAAGATGCTGACCCTGGGGCTTACCACCATTTTATGCCTGTGTCTCCCATACAGACCTAAGCCCTATGTCATCAGGTCAGGGACCCACTGCAGCAGCCCCCTACCTCCAGACTTTTTGGGACATGAGAAAACTCAGCCACTGTTAGCTGGGGCTGCCCTTACTTGCAGCCAAAGTTATCCTAAAATCCTAAAATAATACAGAGTATTTTTATCCCCTAATGTTCCAACGCTCTTTTTCTACGTCCTTAGTTAGTCTGTCCTTAGTTAGTCCTTCTCATCACTGGTTAGTATCATCAAAACCCAGAAACTCTAAAAAAATTACACCAGAACTAAAGTCTAAAGTGAGTAACTTTGTAACATGTAATATAAATTTATAATAATCAATTAAGTAACTTGCACATATCAGTAACGTGCCTAATACTGTATAAACAGGATCAGGACAGGAAAGTCCATGAGAAGAAAAATAAAGCAATAAACAATAACTGGCCTCTGTTTTAATATTGCTGAAGTGAAATGTTGAACTATATACTGAAAATAACAGAGATTAAAATAATCCATTATCGAGTCACGTATTTTTAAAAGAGTAACAAGAAAAATGACCCCTCAGTATTATTCCAACCTAAACTGTTCATCAGATCATTTAATCTCTTGACAAATTTAAAACCTTCACCAGACAAGTACGTCACAAGCATATGGATTATCAGGTTAAGAAAAAGCAGAATGAAAAGCAATAAAGTTCCATTCTAAAAAATATGTACCTGTGCTAAAAAATGAATGACTTGCAAAATCACAGAAGTGTTATAAGAACGCACCTAACAGATACAGGGTTAAAAATGAGTTCAAGGCATTAAAAAAATTTTTTTTAGAGGATGAAAGTTCTAAAACTAGACTCAGGAGAAAAGGCAATAGTTGGAAAAGATGTACAGCAGACTAATGCTATGAAGTGAATGACCACATAGAACAATATGTAGACAAGAAATGAAGGAAATAAGTATGCACAGAAGCAATCCGTGCCAGTACTCTGCACGACACTGAAATTACATTCCACGGCAAGAATTAGTTATATAAAATATACTTTTAAATCCCGAATTATCAGATTTCCAAATATGTCTATTATTAAAATATTAAAAGGGCCAAAAAATACACTAACTGCAAGCCTAACCTATTCAGTACTAAGGAACATAATTCAATTATGATCCAATTCTACAACTCTGACAGAAACACTTCTGAAATCATCTGCAAAGTCTGAAACACAAATTTAGTGATTATACCATTTTAGCAAGCTAAATCCTTTTCTGATTCCTTTTTAATCACCAAAAAAAGTGATTATGGAAATACAGGTTTTGCAATTACTTTCCATAAGATCCTGTGGCTGTGCTACTTTTAAACCAAGATCTTAAAATATGCCCATTATTCTAAAGTACTATTTAAAAGCTTCCAATATGAGTAACAAAACAATATACTGCTGGAGATAAAAAGTGGTAGGCATAAATCAACTGTTCGCTGTTTATCATGATGCCTTTTTCATTCTGTAACTTACCGCTCGAACACTTCTTAGAAGTAACATTATTCCAGCTACGGCCATTCCAGTGCTGATGTTCTACAGAAAGAGATTTAAAGATTAATTCTCACTAATTATTATTCACAATAATGAAGTACTAATTAAAAGGGGGGAAAAAAAAGACCGTCTTCTCTGTATCTCTGTCCCAATACCACATATCCTTTAATTGAAGGCCCACCTTTCCCAAAAAAATTTGACTACCCTCTCACCCATTAATTTTGCCCTCTTTTAACTTTTATAACACTCCCAGTCTGTTCCAAGCAATCTGGTATGTGCAGTAATTTTGATGTACTTGTTCTCTGTAGATTGTACTGCTTTAACCATAGTTCCCTGAATGCATGAACTGGTCTAATCCTTCTTTTGCAATGCCCACAGTAAATCCAACTGTCAAATAAACCAAATGAACCCTGCTGCTGTCAAGTCGATTCTGACTCACAGCAATCCTACAGGACAGGATAGAACTGCCCAGTAGGGTTTCCAAGGAGCAGCTGGTGGATTCAAACTGCCAACCTTTCTGGTTAGCAGCTGAGCTCTTAACCACTACGTCACACCAGGGCTTCAAATCTGACCATAAGCCTAAGTTTACAGTGGAAATTTAAGTATTTGGCAGAATACCTTATCATTAAAACCTTAAAATACAGCACCTTAGCAAATATATGTAGGTAAATGGTTGGGAAAAATACTGATGCAAGGATGTGGAGAAACTGGAACCCTTGTCCATTGCTAGCGGGATTGTAAAAGGGTGCAGCTACTATGCAGAACACTTTGGCGGTTTCTGAAGAAGTCAAACATAGAATTACCGTATGATCTAGCAACTCCACTCCCAGATACACACCCAAGAGAACTACAAACTGAACGGCAAACAGACGCTTGCACACCATATTACGGCACATTGCCAAACAATGGAAACAGGCCTAAACGCCTAGCAACAGATGAATAAAACCCAAAAACCAACTGCCATCAAGTTATTCCAACTCATAGTGACTCTACAGGACAACTGCCCCGTAGGGTTTCCAAGGAGCAGTTGGTGGATTCGAAGTGCCAACCTTTTGGTTAGCAGTCTGAGCTCTTATCCACTGCGCCACCAGGCTCCAACCGCCAAACAGATAAACAAAATGTGGTATATACATATAATGGAATGTTACTCAGCCATAGAGGAACTAACTCCTGATAAGTGCTACAACATGGACTAACTTTGAAAACATTATGCTGAGTGAAACAAGCCAGTCACAAAAGGACAAACAGTGCATGATCCAACTTATGTGAGGTATCTAGAACAGGCAGACATATACAGACCAAAGTGTATTAGTGGTTGCCAGGGGCGAGTGGGAGAGGGAAAAGAGAACTCAATGTTTAGGAGACCATGAGCTTCTATTAAGAATGATGGTGTGATCTGGGACTGGATCAGGATGACTGTCAACATGATGAACGTCTCACTGAAATGTAAAGATCGCAGAAATGTCAAATGCTTTGTTACATACATATTTACAATATAAAAAGGAGAAAAAAAAGGGATATTCTTGAAGTGTTTCATTTAAACTGAAATAGAACAAATGAGTTTAATTAAAAAGAATCTTGCAACTTCCTAAAAAAGAGTGATACTCTAACGTATTTTCCTTCAATATATACAACTAGGTATACAAGAAATAAAATTGTAAATATACACAAGGGTACAGTGTCGGGAATCTGTGATTAGGTCATTTGGAATAACACGATTCCTCCCGAATTCCTTCTCAGGTCACTTAATTTCAAACAGCCCATGCATTCACTCCTGCTTAAGTGGAAGAAACAAGGACTCATCAATGAGCACACACAGATCTGGCATTCATCAATGCTACAAATATGTACCCGGGTCTTCCTAAGCAGCAGGTGCTACTTGAAGGGGTCGACACTACAACTGAGAAGAAGAGACAAGCCCCTGGCCCCCGTGCTGCTTGGCCGCAGCGTATTTGCAAAGCTCACCCTCCTCAACTTCTCGGCCAAATTTTAAAAAGTTAACCACTCCTTCTGAACACACTCTCTTCACTTTCCCAATGTCCCTCCTCCCTCACTGCCTGCTCCTTGGTCTTCGCTGACTTCTCCTTTTCACTGCCCTGATTCAAAGCGTTAGGGTGACCCAGGTCTCAGTTGCAGGCCTTTTTCGGTACCTTTTCTCATTTGCTCCAGATGTCATTCAAGCCCACGGCTTTAAATACTACCTAAAGTTTATGCAGCTCACTCCCAAAGTTCTATATATCCAGGTTTGAGCTCCCTTCAAAACCAGGCTCCTATCCAGCTGCTTAAAACGGCATCTGCAATACCTGCTAGAAGTCTAATGAGGAGCTTCAAATTCACACATCTCCCTTTAGCACGTATCTTGAAGTTCGTATGTCTAAAACGCTCTCTAGATCTTCCCCAACAAGGAATTTACCCCAACCTTCCTCCACCCAGCGATACCCCTCTTCCTCTCCCACGCCGCAGGGCTCGCCAGGGCTCCCCGCAGGCACCTGACCGCCCTGCCTCCTCCTCAGAGCACTATCCCCACAGCAATCAGATGATCTTTGCAAACATCGCTCTACAGCTTCTCCCCGAAGTGTGGACTCAAATTACCCGGCCCTTGTTGGGTGGTTCATAGAGCAAAACCACTCTTCCTGGAGGATGTCAAAAAACTGGAAATCTTTTTAGTCGATTTAATATTTTAAAACAGCATTTTGAAAAAAAATTCTTATAAAAGCAAACAAACAAAAACCATGATCAGACGTCGTCCTTCTGCTCAAACTCCAGTGACCTCTCACTCCATTTTTTTTTTAAAAAAAGAAACCGTTCACCAAGGCACCCTCAGAACCGCTTGGCCCCCTTCCCAATGCTCTAAAGGACCCGCGGTCCCCGAACATGGTCTACGTCGAGCGCTCTGCGGGGTCCAGAAATCAGGCACAAGGGCCCCCGTGCCGCCGCGCGCCCTCCGCAGCCCTGGACTGCGACCCTCGCCATGTCGTCCTCCCGCGCCCCCGCGACACCCCGTCCGTCCCAGGCCTGGCAGGGCCCACCGCCTGGGCCTCCCTTGGACATGTCTCCCTCAGGCGTGCTCCGCGCCCCCTGCGCCCACCCCCTGCCCGGACGGCGGGGCTGCTGTACCCGAACGAGGACCAGGTGGTCGTCGGCCCACTGCGCCACCCGCGCCACTACATTGGAGGCCGCTCCGTCTCGGCCCGGCGGCGGCGAGGCTTGGCCACCCGGCCGCGCCGCCATGTTCCGCGTCCTGCGCGTCCGCGTCACGGGGGGAAGGGGAGACAGCTACTCGGGCTGCGGGGGACGTCGGGGTGCGTGTGCCCCACGGGTGAGGAAGGAGGGGCGTGGTCTTCGGGCGGCGGGGGGGCGTGTGCTCCACGGGTGAGGAAGGAGGGGCGTGGTCTTCGGGCGGCGGGGGGGCGCGTGCTCCACGGGTGAGGAAGGAGGAGCATGCTCCTCGGGCGGCGGGGGGGCGCGTGCTCCCCGGGTGAGGAAGGAGGAGCATGCTCCTCGGGCGGCGGGGGGCGCGTGCTCCCCGGGTGAGGAAGGAGGGACGTGATCTTCGGGCGGCGGGGGCGAGGTGTGCGTATTTCTCCGGCGGCGGAAGGGGGAGGCGTGGGGAAGATGTGCGTATTTCTCCGGCGGCGGAGGGGAGGCGTGCGTATCTCTCGGGCGGCAAGGGGCGGGGGGACGCGTGTGCTTCGCCGGTGGGGAGGTGGGGCTCGTGCTCGCTGGGAAGCTGGACGCGCCCTCTCTTTAGACAGGGAGCCGGCGGCAGCCGGGGTTGTGCGTTCCTGGGGCAGCATGGGGCGCTATGCTATTGGGAAGGACGAGTCTCATTCACAGCAGCCTCAGGGTGGCTCAGGAATAGGCTTTTCACTCTTGCCAGCTGTGGAAGGACTCCAGGTAGAGCAGTGGCTCAGCGCTTGGCTGCTAACCGAAGGGCTGGTGGTTAGAACTCAGCAGTCGCTCTATGGGAGAAAGATTAAACCAAAAACCCACTGCCTTGATTGTGACTCATAACCACCCGCCTTGGGTTTCCAAGGCTATAAATCTCTAAGGAAGCAGATGTTACCAAACTCTAGAAGGTGGGTCCTTGGCCCACTCAGACTTGCTAATTATCTGGACACCAGTTTTTCATAAAGAGAAAGTAGCTTTATTGCAATACACAGAGCAAGGAGCCAGGAGGAGGTTCCTCAGACGGGCTCCCTGAGCTATGGGAAAGCAAGGCTTCTATGTGATTTGGGCAGCAAGCTGGTGGCCGCACAGGTGTACTTGGAGGGAAAATTCTAGAAGGTGGCCAGGAAACAGGAGGTGATGTGGTTCTTGTCGGAACTCTTGCTTCCCTGTGAGTGATGATATTCCTTCTGATTCATTCTACCTGTTGCTGTGTCCACTGTTGAAGTCAATTAGTGGTCACAGCTGGCCCTTTTGCACATTCAGGGCCGGCCAGATCTGGCTTGGGCCAGTTTAAGGACTAATGGAAATTACTGGCATTCGTAGGGGCAGGCCTAGGGGGCAGTGAGTTGAATATAATGGTGATGGAATAATGTGGAAAAGGATAGTGAAAATAGCAGCACAACTGGAAGAATGTAATCGATGTCACTGAATTGTACATGTAGAAACTTTTGAAATGGTGTAACTTTGGCTATGTGTATTTTCACCAAAAAAAAAAGGTTCTCCAAGGTCGAGAAGGGAGAGTGTTGACATATCGTGGGGTTGTTAACCAATGTCATAAAACAGTATGTGTACTGACTGTTTAATGAGTAACTATTTGTTCTGTAAACCTTCATCTAAAGTACAATAAAAAAAAGTTAAAAAAAAAAAGATACACCATAAAATCTTTCATTGCTATTTCAAATAAAAACAAAAGTTTTTCATGCCACTAGATTTTAAATAGCTTTAGACCAATAAGCAACATCATGATAACAGAAAAAAATATTGAAGTTGCCAAGGATTTCATTTTACTTTGCTCCACAATCAACGTCCATGGAAGCAGCAGTCAAGAAATCAAAAAACGTATTGCACTGGGCAAATCTGCCGCAAAAGACCTCTTTAAAGTGTTCAAAAGCAAAGATGTCACTTTGAGGTGCACCTGACGCAAACTATGGTATTGTCAATCACCTCATATGCATGTGAAAAATGGACAATGAATGAAGAACGATGAAGAATTGATGTCTTTGAATTATAGAGTTAGCGAAGAATATTGAATATACCATGGACTGCCAGAAGAACAAATCCGTCCTGGAAAAAGTCCAGCAATAATGCTCCTTAGAAGCAAAGATGGCAAGACTTCATCCCACTTACTTTGGACATGTTATCAGGAAGGACCAGTCCTAGGAGAAGGACATCACGCTTGGTAAAGGAGAGGGTCAGTGAAAGACTCTCAGTGAGATGGATTGACACAGTGGGGGCAACAATGGGCTCAAACACAGCAATGATTTGTGAGGATGGCGCAGGACTGGGCAGTGTTTCATTCTGTTATACATAGGGTCGCTATGAGTTGGAACCAACTCCATGGCATCTAACAACAACAACAGTTAATAAATGGAAAAAATAAGATTTCTTCATGGGTTATCATTTGCCTAATTCTGCTCCTTTTGCTTTTTTAATGTTCTGTAACTCCTACCTCCTTTCTGCTCCCACTCTGTCTTAGTGGAAGACAGCTCTTCCTATTTTCCATCCCCAAATCTTTGTTTTTCTATACCGCAGGTATCGGCGACCTGGATGTCTCCAAGTCCTCCAGATTTCTCAAAGTGTCTTTTCCAATACTGTTTAAAGAAAGGCATTTCAGCATTGTCCCACTAGTCACTGAAGCAAAAAGTGTAGTTCCTGTCCCAGCATTTCTGAAGATTTAATCCCGGACTCAGCATTCTCCTGACTTAGCTCCACCAAGGAACTTGGTTATTCTGCTGCTGAGAACCCACTGGGTATGCTGCTTTTTCAACCTCAGCAGAGGGGTGTGCAGGGAAAAAGCCACATTTAGATTTACTGTCCTTTCCTCACTTTCCCACAATACCATGAACACAACACAAGGACTATGTCTGTAATAGACTTTTACTGGAGGTTTGGTATTAACTAGGTGAAATTACAATTTTTAAAAACTGCCTGTATGCCAAATGTGAGTATTTCCCAGGGTCCAAAGAAAAAGGACAAAAAGTTGAATCTTTCATGGGGACCCCTCACAAACACACCCCAGTTTCTAGGCTTGACTGCCAATTTCAAAGTCAACCATTCTATTTTTCTTACACACTGATGTACCTCAGGATCTGGACTTTTGATCCGAAGTGAAGTCTCCATACTACCTGGCAATACATTCCTCCTCCTGCAACAACTACGTAAGAGCTTCCCCTTTCCCCCTATGCTCCTCACTTCCAGCTGATAACCCTGTTCATGATTCACTGAGAAAACAAGTCATCACACAGGAGCTTCTTCATCTTCTACACCAAATCTCTGGCCCCTACTTCATTCACCATGCCTCAAGCACCCTGCCCTTCTCGCAGCTCAGACAGACCAAGTTCCTCTCTGTCTTAGAGCTTCTGCACTTTCTGCTCATTCCTCCAGAATGCTGGGATCCCACCTGCCTTCACCTCCTCCACCAACAACCACTGCCAGGCTGGTCTCAGGTTAAATACCATCTCACAGAGAGGTTTTTTCTAAACACTGTCTCAAGTAGGTCCTCCCTTTACAAAACATAAAATGCAATTTGTGATTTTATGGCCTGAGGGGTAGGCTCTCATTTTTATTTCCTCCCCCCACTCCCCCACAGCTAGCCTGTAGGACAGGGACTGTTTCTCCTTATATGTTTGTGTGTCTATGATTGAACAGCCATGACTGAGCATGCTTCCTGATACAAAGAGAACCTCATTACATGTTGGCCAAGTGAGAACTTCAGTCATTTATGCTGCAAAATCTCTACCTATCTTCCCTCCTATTTAAAAAAAACTCCATTTTTGCCCACATTTTCTTCCTTTTCCTTTCCTTCCTTTCTCTTCCAGACAAATTCAGTCCTATTGAACCTACTGCCATTGAGTCAATTCCGACTCATAGCAACCCCATGTGTTACAGAGTAGAGCTGCTTCATAGGGGTTTCTTGGCTGTAATCTTTACGGAAGCAGATCACCAGGCCTTTCTTCCGTGGTGCCACTGGGTGGGTTCGAACCCCCAATCTTTCTGTTAGCCAAGAACAAACTTCTGCACCATCCAGGGACCTCCCATGGCCATTTGGGGGAGCAGAAAAAGGTAGGTGTCCATGAGGGAGGGGGCAGTGTCAGAGCCCAGGCTGGATGAGGAGGCATTGATGTTGGACTGCTTAGCACTGGTAGCAGAGCCCAAGGCGAGTTGAAGGTGTCTACAAGGAGGAGGAACCTGATGTGGGTTGCTGACCCCAGTACGGTGAGGTGAGTTTCCAAGGGAAAGGAAGCCCAGTGTGTGGAGGCAGGCATATACAGGTGAGGAAGGCATCCATGCAGAGGCAGGTGGGTGTGGGCTATCAGAGCTTGAACAGGGCAAGGAGAGACTCCATGCAAGAAGGCATCCCCACATGAGGAGTGAGAGTGGGGGCTGAGTGAGGAGGAATCCACAACAGTGTTTTAGAGCCCAACTGAAATACACACGGCAGGCATTCACGTCTGCATGTGTTGGGGGGAGTCTGGTGCCGTTTCACAGCCAGCAGGTAGGAGGGGGTAGAGGCACAGAGAGGCGTAGACAAGAGACTGCTGCAGTGCAATGGGTTTCTCTTTACATATGGCCTTTCTGGCCTTGCAGGGATTGGTCAGTCTGCTATGCAAATTGGGTATGTAAAACCACCCAGTAAGACTGAGTGGCTTGCTTACATAAGCAGCCAATCCCACAGAGGTTTTGAGAGACAGAGACAGACAAAAGAAGGAGTTGTAACACTGAAGACGGCGTAAGATGGTGCAGCAGCCCAAACGGCAGGAACCAGGAGATGAGCCTCCGGAGCGAGAGAGCTGAGCACCTTCGGGCAGAAAGCTTGCTGACAGAATGGGGTGCCTCGGAGCACTTGTCAGAGGAGCCAAGAGAACTGTAACACTTGCCCGAGCAGGGGAGAGGCCAGGCAGGGCAGGGCCCGCAGCAGGGGCCAGCTTGCTGGCACTGCCGAGACTAACACAGAGAAGGGCTACCAGCTAGCATGGTCGAGAAGGAGCTGAGAGTTGGTCTGGCTGGATGCTGCCCTGATGAAGCTGATCCTGATCTCAAGTTGTGTTCCCTTATTTCCAAGTTGACCCTGAGTTGTAACCTGTTACTTCTCCTATAAACCACTTAACTGTAAGTACAGTTTTTGAGTTCTGTTAGACGTTGCAGTGATATTACCGAACCCAAAAATGGGAGGAAGAGTATTGAGGGGAGGGGAAGTGGTTGGTGTTAGCGATGATGGAGTGTACAGCAACTTGGAGAGCTGGACATTTGGGACATCTTTAACCTCCGCCTCACAGGAACCAGCGTTGCGCTGACTCTTATAGATATTATTTGTTTAGCTACATACAGGGTTATTGGTCAATAAGCAAACATAATAAATACATTAAAAATAGGAGCCAGGTTTTCCCCTATTAATACAGCAAATTATAAATATGGAATGGAGAAAAGTAGAACGTGGTGGTGAACTGAAAATGAATACGTGTGATCTCATGGTTTTCACCACATACAGATACAGAATTAAACACAGATGCTAAGTATGTATGGTGGGGGCATACATATACATCCCCTGCTGTTGTTGTTGTCAGGTGCTGTCGAGTTGGTTCTGACTCATAGCAACCCTAGAGGACAGAGCAGAACTGCCCCATAGGGTTTCCAAGGAGTGACTGGTGGATTTGAACTGCCGACCTTTTGGATAGCAGCCGAGCTCTTAACTAATGCACCACCAGGGCTCCATATATCCCCTAGCTCTGTCCTGTGTCTGTAAACTTTTTCAAAATAAAAAAAAAATATTAAAAAGGAAAAATAAAAGTTCTGCTTAGGATGGAATTGCAAAGAATGTTTCTCCCACTCTAAAAATGAGAAAAAGTCAGAGACACTACAAAATCATAATTATTTCTTAGCACATCAGGGAGCTGAATTGTAGACAAGACACATGAACTGCCTACTGTGGCAGAGCACAGGGAGCAATGTCTTTAAAGAAGAGAAATTCTAAAAAGCAAAACAAAAAAATCTGTCAATCCAGAATTCTACACCCAGTGAAAATATTTTTCAAAATTGAAGGCAAAATAAAGGCTTTTTCAGAAAAACAAAAGGGGAGAGAATGAATTCCCAGCACACTTGCACTATAAGAAATGTTAAAATCCATCAGGCAGAAGAAAAATGACACCAAAATGAAATCTGGAAATACATACAGGAATGAAGAGCACAGGAAATGCTATGTAAGTAGGTAATCATATCTATATAGCTTTATATATATATATATATAGAGAGAGAGAGGATATATATATCCTCCAAAATATCATGCTAAAAATAACTGACCGTCTAAAACAAAAATAGGAAGTTACAACGTATGTAATCTACCACGTGTCTGTCAGTTCGTTGTACTGTGGGGGCTTGCATGTTGTTGTGATACTGGAAGCTTTGCCACTGGTATTTCAAATACCAGCAGGGTCACCCTTGGTGGACAGGTTTCAGTGGCGCTTCCAAACTCAGACAGACTAGGAAGAAGGACCTGGCAGTCTACTGAAAAAATTGGCCAGTGAAAACCTTATGAATAGCAGCAGAAGGCAAAGAATACTGAATATACCATGGACTGCCAGAAGAGCGACCAAGTCTGATTTAAAAGAAATACAGCGAGAGTGCTCCTTGGAAGCGAGGATGGCGAGACTCCATCCCACATACTTCGGACGTGTTACCAGGAGGGACCAGTCCCTGGAGGAGGACATCATGCTTGGTAAAGTAGAGGGTCAGTGAAAAAGAGGAAGACCCTCAATGAGATGGATTCACACGGTGGCTGCAACAATGAGCTCAAGCATTAACAATGACTGTGAGGATGGCACACAACCAGGCAGTGTTTTGTCCCGTGTACACAGGGTGGCTATGAGTTGGAACTGACTCGATGGCACCTAACAACAACGACAAATGCGAAGGTAAGATGTATGGCAAAAATAGGAAAATGGGAGGGAGGAATTGGAAATATATTGTTGCAAGATTCTTACACTATATACGAAGTGGTGTGATATGATTTAAAAGGAGATTTCAGTAAATTTAAGATAAATATGGTAAACCCTAGATCTAACACTAAAAATATTTTTAAAACAGATATAACTACTATGCCAAAAGCAGAGATAAAATGGAATTAGAAATCCTGAATCGATCAAAATGCAGCAAAATTGATCCAAAAGAGGCAAAAGAAAAAAAAGGATAAGACAAATAGGACACAACAAGGTAATAAATTTAAATCCAGCAATGTCCATATTATATTAAATTAAAAATGTTCTAAACACCCAAATTTTAAAAGACTGTCATTAAAAAAAAAAAGCAACACCCAGTTATATGCTCTCTATGAGAAACTCACTTAAAATATGAACATATGGATAGGTTAAAAGTAAAAGAATGAAAAGAGATACATCATTCTAATACTAATCAAAAGGAAGCTGGAGTGGTTATATTAATATCATACAAAGTAGACTTCAGAATAAGGAATATCATCAGAGATAGCATTACATAATGATAAAGGGGTCAATTCATCAAGACATCATTGTTAACTGCAGTTGAGTCAGGCCCCCAACTCCTGGCGACGTAAAAATGATAAATGTGTATGCACCTTAACAACAGAGCTTCAAAATACAAGAAGCAAAAACTGAAGAACTGAAAGGATAAAGAGACAAATTCACAATTACAGCTGTAGACTTTAACACTCCTTTCTCAGTGTATTAGTGTTCCATAGCTGCTGTAACAAATCATAAGCTCAGTTGATTAAAACAACACAAATTCATTACCTTACAGTTCTGTAGGTTAGAAATCTGACACGGGTCTCACTGAGCTAAAACCAAGGTGTAGGGAGGGCTGTGGTCCTTCTGGAGGCCGTCAGGGATAAACTGTTTTCTTGGTCTTTTCCAGTTTCCAGAGGTTGTCTGCATTCCTCGTTTCCTGGGCCCCTTCTTCCACCTTTCAGGCCAGCAAAGGCAGGTTAGGTTCTTCTCACATCATACCACTCTCACCTCCTCTTCTGCCTCTTTTCCCATTTTAAGAACACATATGAACCCACCTGAATAATCTAGGATAATCTCCCCCATCTCAAAATCCTTAATTTAATCACATTTGGAAAGTCTCTTTTGCCATGTAACATAACATATTCACAGGTTCCAGGGATTAGGACTAGAACATCCTTAGGGGCCATTACTGTGCTTACCATACCTCAGTAATCAAAAAAACAAGTAGGCAGGAAATCATTAAGAATATCAATGGTTGAACAACACTCAACCAGCTTGACCTAACTGACATTTATAGAACATTCCACTGAACAACAGCAGAATGCACATTCTTTACTCATGGAATATTCACCAAGATAGGCCATATCCTGGGCCCTAAAACAAACTTCAACAAATTAAAAGAATTTAAATCCAGCAAATATGTTGTTGTCTGACCACAGTGGAATTAAACTAGAGACCAGTAACAGATCGATAGCTAGAAAATCCCCAAATATTTAGAAATTAAATGACTCACTTCTAAATAACCCATAGGTCAAAGAAGAAATCACAAGGAAAATTAGGACAAAAACAAAAAACCCCATCTCCTACCTACAGCAGATGGTCTTATTATTTTCCCCTCCACACCATACCCTAAAACAAGTACAATCCAGGGGACATGATAACCTCCAACAGTTGATTTAACAAAGTCTACATTATTCAGCCTAGGAATGAATATTTAATAGCCCAGCATAGGCGCTGGCACTTTAAGGTCCTGTTCAAAAGAGGTCTTACTTCCTTATTCCTCCTGATCTAGACGGTAGCTGCTCAAAGTCTATAGACGTGTATGTGTGCAAACATGCATGCATGTGTACACACACACACACATCACACAAGTCTCTCAAGAACAAATGATAATTCTAGAGGCATTAAGGTCAATCTGTATCAAAGATCCAAGTAAAATGAAATCTTTGACAACTTTAATCTTTTCTCCATTTATCATGATGTTGTTTATTAGTCCAGTTGTGAGGATATTTGTTTTCTTTATGTTGAGGTGTAATCCATACTGAAGGCTGTGGTCTTTGATCTTCATCAGTAAGTGTTTTTGTTAGTTGCTGCGGAGTAGATTTCAACTCATGGTGATTCCATGTAAGCAGAGTAGAACTGCTCCATAGAGTTTTTAAGGAGTAGATCGCTAGGCCCGTCTTCTGAGGTGCCTCTAGGTGGGTTTGAACCACTAACCTTTCGACTAGGAGTTGAACACTTAACCTTTTGCACCACCCAGGGGCTCTTACCAGAGATGATGACCTATACATAGAAATAAACCGATCTCTCAGTACAGGCAGTACCTGATCAGCAATTTAAAAAAGATCTGAGCTAGGACTGGAAAAAAAGGGATGAATTAAAAACAAAAAAATCTTCTACCGTTTATTTTTTTCATGTTTTCAACCTAATAAAGTTTAAAAAGCTGTAAAAGTGTGATTTTGAAGTGGTTTCACCATTTCTTCCTTCTCTGTTAAAACTCAGAGTCATTTCTTTCTGCTTTTGTAATAATCTTCACCTCATGACTTACGGGGTCTGATTTCTTCACATAAACCTAGTTTTCGCCTCAACTCACAGTTCACTACTGAAACATTAGATTTAAAATCTCTACCAACAGGAGTGGACTGTTTTAATTATACCCTTAAATTGAACTACTTGAATTTAATTTGCCCCTATTTAGGAGAAAATACAAAAGCAAGCATCCAATTATTCGAGACTGAACTCTTGGTTCTAAAACTTTTTCAGTATCCCATAATGTAACAAAAACATGTTATAAAACAACATATATATGATTTAACTGGAAGACAATTTCCAAAACCACGAGATAAAATACGTTGTCTAATTTCTTCGTATCTACTATTCATTTGTATTGTGCTGAAAGTACAGTTTCTGTAGCAGGGACAGATTTAATGACTTATGCTGGTTCCTATGCCTCAGTTGTCACCCCTGGGTAGTAAGAGCCAGATGAGATGTCACCCTACATGTACCAGGGTTTGTACTACAGATGAGGCACCCAAAATATGAATGCAGGTGCTGATACAGAACAGCTTTACAGCAGTCCTTCTACCCTCCAGACAGAGGGAGACAAATCTTCTCTCTCTAAATGTACATTAATTCCCCTGGGAAAGGCCCAGTTCTTACCCTTTAGAATGTAAACATATTTCTCTAGAGGGAAGATAAGACTAGC
This sequence comes from Dugong dugon, assembly GCA_030035585.1. Taxonomy (NCBI): domain Eukaryota; kingdom Metazoa; phylum Chordata; class Mammalia; order Sirenia; family Dugongidae; genus Dugong; species Dugong dugon. The sequence continues at coordinate 73,145,991 of CM057479.1, forward strand.
CATCTCCAGATTTACAACCCAGATGCATGTATCTGAGAAGTAATAGTTTTTGTTTTGTTTGCATGATCTACTCAGTCATGATTTAACTTCCAAGGCCTCTCTTTCAGCACAGGTCCAGGTCCTCAGCTTTAGTAAACTCTGCCCAGAAAACCGTAATTGTACAGAAACATAAAAATATTTTCTCTACAGTCCCACGCTGAAAGAAATTCTTCAAAATTATAACCACTGAAGAATCCAACACCCAAATACAAATGTTTCAAAAATAAGAGATTTTATAATAAATTTTCCCAGTAAAATTCTTCTTTATAATCCCAAATTGTCTGTTGTGTATGCATCAGCTGCTTAAAGGGAAAGTGTGCTGCCTCCCTCCAGCCCTTCCTTTCACCCAGAGATCCATCTATAATTGAGGCCGGCTTCATTTAAAAAAAAAAAAACAAGGTTTGGTGGTAAGTGTGCATCACTTCAAATTATTATATTTGGTTTTAATTATATACTGCCAATCTGCTACAATTTTAACATGAACGATTTCAAGGTAAATTTGGCTATTAATAAAAATGAAAACAAGAATAATTCATTAATGTTTTATTTTTTAAAGATCGATTGTGTAACAATCATTTTAGGCATTTAAATAACCCAGAACATAAAAATCTAGAGAACTTCATTCAAATATACTTCAAAAACTTAAGTGTTTCATAAAAGATGAGTTCAATGCTCATCTTTTAATAAATTAACCAAATATAACTAAAAATTTCACATATATTCAAAATACTTAGATACTGCTAAACTATCAAGGCAATGCTAGATCGTCCAAAAATGATAATAGAAATGATTTTGTGCTAATACATTTTTAATTAAAAACTGTACATGGGTGTAATTAGCTCAAAAATGACCAGTTGTCAACATTGATAGTTTTTCAATCTTAAACAAATCCTTGCAAAGGCAGTATCTGAGGACAATGGACATAGACTCACCAACCTAACTTGACAGTGGTACTTTGTTAATTTAAAATATCAAATTTTGTCCCAATTTTATATGTTATAGATGCATGTGATTAAAAAATTTGTGTCATAAGACCACAAATTAAACTTCTTGCAACATTTAATGTCATTTTGATGAAAATAAGTTTTTTTATATTTTATATTAATGAATGATTAAATTTAAATGACTAAACCAACCGAACCAAACTCATTGCCCTTGAGTCGATTCTGACTCATAGCAACCCTATAGAAGAGTAGAACTGCCCCATAGGGTTTCCAGGAAGTGGCTGGTGGATTTGAACTGCTGACCTTTTGGTTAGCAGCCAAACTAGGGAATTAAATTTTAGAGACTTATGAAAAACTATGTTAAGTTTCCCTAAAAATTATAACAGTACCTTGTTCATTTCAGTCATGCTACTGAAATATTATTCTTCACACAAAATTGTTATATGAACTCTGCAAATTAATATTGCCAATATTTTAAGAGGAAATATGCTTAATCATAGACTGTTCATTCTGCTGCATAAAACCATTCTTCCCTGCAAAATGTCCAGCCTCCCCCACCCCCAATAAAACAAATCTCCTTAAAAGCAACCTTTATAACACAATAATCACACTAAAGTTTCTATTCACTACTTGATATGTGACTTGTCCACAGCAACACAGAATTCCAGGAAGGAAAATTAGCTCTCCATGCCCACTCTACCTTGCTAACAAATTAGGGGGGTACTCTGAAGACTTCAATAGCAGTTTTGCCTGATAGGAAACACAGGTTCTCAATCCCAAACCAAACTGTGATTACGTGAAAATCCTGGCCCTGTCAAATCAGGCAGATTTAAACTCAAGTGGAAAAGAAAAGGGTCTATAATTGGTATTTTAATCTTCTAAGAGAAAATAATTATGCCTTGCAATAAATCGAAGACATTGCTTTTAAAAAAGTTCCAGCAGTTACAATGTACTGTATCAACTTCCCTTCTGTAACTGAAATGGTTCTCATTAAATACATTAGTCTTAGTATTAAAAGGAGCTCTGGTGGCACAAAGGTTAAGTGCTCTGCTACAGTTAGAACCCACCAGCTGTTCCACCAGGGAAAGATGTGGCGGTCTGCTTCCGAGAAGATCACAGCCTTGGAAACCCTATAGGGCAGTTCTACTCTGTCCTGCAAGGTTGCTAAGAGTCGGAATCGACGTGACAGCAACGGGTTCTTAGCATTAAAGCCACATAGTAGCTTTTCAAAACCTGCAAATCATCTTCTCCTTTCAGTCCTTCCTCAACTGTACTTGGATTGTTGGTATTATAAATAATAGAATTATTTTTAAAAGTGTATTCTATTTTTCTAATACTAGGTAAAATACATTTTTGCTATCTGCATGAAATTTTCCCAACAAGTTGGTTCTTTTATTTTCAGCAGGGTCTGTGTTACATAGTTTTACTCATTCTTTCAACTATGTGGAAAAATGTGATCCAAAAACCTACAAAAATAAATTTGATCATCTGTTATATTCAATAATGACCTCAACTACTTAATAAACACAAAACAGAACATACTTTTTGGATTTCTGGTAACAAGGCAGAATAAAACTTTTAAATTAGAAAAAGTTATCCAGAGGGGAAAAAAGACTTAAATGATTAAGATACGTCTTTTGTGGGTTATAACTCACCCTTATGGGAAAACTGAAGCGAAGATAAAAAGAGGGATCCAGATGTCGTGTGAAAACTTGGCAAACATAGCTTTTTGGTCTCTCTTCTACCACTACCACGTTGGCATCCGGTCAGTTCTGACTCTTGGTGACACCGTGTGTCAGAGTAGAACTGTGCTCCGCAGACTTTCCAAGGGCTAATTGTTTGAAAGAAAATCGCTAGGCTAGGCCGTTCTTCTGAGGCGCCTCTGGGTGGACTCAAACCAACCGTCTTTCAGTTACCAGCTGCGTGCATTAACTGTTTGCATGACCCAGGGACTTCTCTTTCTCTACTAGCAATGTCTTATCTGCTCTAATCCCTTTGAGTTCAAGTTCAGTACTACACATGAAGTAATTTTCTAGTTTTCATCAGATTTTTCTTTTAATATTATTTTCAGGATGCTTTAAACAATTTCACAACTATTATTTCAAATTTATGCTTACGATTCACGGTACAGCTCCCATTCAATAAGGCCACAGTTCTTAGTTTTTTTTTTTAAATCACAGTCCATTCAAGATTTTTAACAAGAACGCTCTCCAGAAAAAGAAAGTATATATCCAGGGTTTTGCAAGCAATTCAGGAATTTCAGGGCACAATGACATTTGTTAGACAAAAAACTCTTGCAACAAAGGGATAAAATCCAACAATAGACTATAGGGTTATATTTCAAGGATTTAATATTTAAAAATTCTAGATAAATATATTTAAGGTGTTGAACAAGGTTTTTTTTTTACGATTGATTAGGCAAGATTAAAATATTTACAAAGGAGGGAATTTTTGGTTTTAGTCTTTAGCTAATTTGGTCACTATGAGTCAGAACGGGTTTGGTTCACAAGAAAAAGTCATACGAGATGTGTAACCAAAGCACACGTGGGGATACCGCCACAGAGACATACAATCATATCCCGTATTAGCCAGTAAATATGTAACACATTACTATTCATACTTGACGAGTTAATATTCACACTTGAGGGTGAGTTTAATTTCTCAGGTTAACTGGTTAATAAAGGAAAATACATAAAAATAGGGTAGTATTTTCTAGTACTATTGATCTACAATGAACAGATCCTCAGATTCAGGAGGGTCAGTTCTAAGATGTCATCAGTGATTGTGACCAGTGTATGCAACACAGTTGCCTATAGGTATTAAGCAGTAATTTCTGGCATATATTACAAGCATGTACCTAAATAACCAAATTACTGCAATTCAGAATAATTACTCATTTTTAGAACAAATGCAGTTAATGGCTCTCACCTTAAAAGTCAAAGGCTTTTAAAAATGTTTTAAAACTTCAAATCATTAAAGATTTGTATATTGAACTTATAACTATGCTTGAACATACGTATAATTTGTAATAATACAAATGGGAAGAAATAAGATGTAACTGGAGCCCTGGTGGTGCAGTAGTCAAGAGCTACAGCGGCCAACCAAAAGGTCGGCAGTTCAAATTCACCAGCGACACCATGGAAACCCTAGATGGCGGTTCTACTCTGTCCTACAGGGTCACTATGAGTTGGTATCAACTCAATGGCAACAGGGTAAGATGTAATTATGGCAATCTAATTTTAACAGAAGTTAAAAATTATGTTTCACACGTGAGAGTTATATGTTTCTTTATTCAAGTAAGTATTCGGATTCTAATACATGATAATGGAAACCCAATGTGACAAAGTACTGTAGCCTGTGGTTTGGTGTGGCCTCCTTGCCTCCAGGATGAACATTTTTCCGGGTGACTTTCCAGGATCTGACATCGACGCCAACACAAGCTTTCCACGGGCAATGCACGCGTGCCAGAGACCACCGCCCCATCTTTCTTCAGATGCTGAGTGCCATTTTCTCCCACCCATTTATCCTCCATACTTACAAAATCCCCAATCTAAAATGCAACCTATGTCATAAAATTAACAAAATTAGAAGTTAGTATCTATTTTCCCCCCAAGAAAAAGTTACTATGTAAGACTCATAACTTAATCTCTCATTTTCTCTAATTTTTGAGGGATTTATATAGTCTATGGAGTTAGAGTAATAAACAACACAGAATATGTAAAGAACCTTATCACTGGGTATATACGGTATGTTGGAAATTGCTAAGGTACTCAAAAGGACAATTTTCCTGGGATAGTAATTCTCCACTGGAAATTACAGTTTATAAATAGAAGGTTGTATTTTAAAATATGTGGTAATACAGTACCTGATCTGGTATAAAGTAATTGTGAGATCTTTTCTCACCAGTAAAGTGCTTAGTTAAGAAACATTCTTCAACCATGTGATTTAATTTGTCAAAGGCAGAAAATGTTCTTGTCTCTTTCTTTAAAACATTGTGGCATTACTCATTTAAGTTTTACTTAGTAGGAAAGCTTTTCTTTTCTCCTGCTAATGAAACGAGAAAAAAACTACTTAAAGAATAACATTTAATTTTTATTTTCAAACCTTTGCCACGAACATACACACAATATGTACTGTGTTTGAGTGTCATGAAGCACTCGTGACAAAAAAACATGTCCTGTAAGCATTAAAGTAAAAGTTACCAAGGAATCAAAACGTCTTCCAAAAAAGGTGAGGGAGGGGGAAATCAATAAATTAAAAATCATAGCTTTCATTTTATAAAAAATAGTTTGAATAATCTTCTTATAAATCTGTAATGCCTACAAAAGCAGGAAATGCATTTAAAGAGTCTTTAATACAGATTCATTCCTTACAATGTGGTTATGGTCAGAAAAATAACAACTAAAATGGCATTTCAGTAGTCTACATTCTCTTCTTAGAAAATTCCACATAAAATTTATCCAAGTTGTGATTAAAATAAGATTTTAGCCATTAACAAGGTCAGACTGCTTGTAGTTAGTAGCTGAATAGCAAGGTCTGGTCCACTTAATATACTCCACCAGAACATTAAACACAGCTCAGTGACAGGTGCTGATAACAATACTTGACTGCACGGTCACTGCCTCTATGGCTACTGCACAGCAGCTTAAAACATGCTTTGGTCAGTGAATTCGTAACAAGTAAATCAAATAACAAGGCCAGAAAAGTTGTTTTAGAACCAATTTCCTGACCTTAAGTAAACTTTAAATACACTGACGAGGCAAGGAAAAATATAATCAACTATACAGAGAAGTCTCTATTTTTCGACCATTTGGCAGCTTTATATCAATAATTTCCTTGTTTAAATAATGTTTTATACTCCTGTGCACTGATTATCAGAGCTCTCTGTATTAAAACTAATCTACAGTTACCTTTCTAGACTGTCCAGTACTGTCCGCGTCAACTGCTCCTTTTGCACTTCCATGAAGATGTTCCTTCATCCTGTAAGCTTTTAAATCTTGGACCAAGAAAGAACCACCAACCAAATCCAATAAAAACACAAATAATGGACTCCATATAGTAACCATCCAGCGCTGTAACACACGAGCCACCAAATTTTTTGCAAAGCTGTAAAAACAAAATGGTAAGAAATATTTCATTATTTCAAAATAGAAGAATTCAGCAATTAAGATGTTTCCACTTTGTAATTTAAAGGATTAATGAAAATATATTTTGTTCTAACATTTAAAAGTATAAAACAGTACATTCTCACTTCAAATAGCAAAACATGTTAACATATCCTAATGTCTCCAATACTACTAATGAGGTTGGAAACAATTTTCAGCTGTTGCTATAAACAATACTCAGTTTTCAAGACGCAGCTTTTCATATTTGCAAATGTGAAGAAATTCCCAGTGAACCGACTCTTGAAGTGGACTACTATTACTTTGAAATAATCTATCAGCGAAGTACTCACCATCCAGTTTGCACTGTAATTGTTACACAAATAGCCCTTGTCTATCATTACGACTTAGCTATTAATCACGCATTTATTCAGCGCCTACTGTATACAGTAGTGATTCACAACGTAGGGGGAGAGAGACTGCCCCTACCTTGCTAAGAAACACCTTCGAGTGATCTGAGTATGTCATAATTAGGGACGGGTTACCCAAGAAGCAAGGTATGCACAGGTGTACTTGTGCTTACTTATTAATTTGTAGTGCACAATTTCACCTGTTTTTCACCACATCTTTGATGTGAAACCCAGCTGAAATTGTACACTACAGATTAGTAAGCACATCTTGCTTAATGTAAGCCCGTGTATACCTTGCTTACTGGTTAATCCACCCCTAGTCATAACCATCAGTTTTGATAGGAAGCATACCTCCCAAAAATGTAGATTTCTACACTAGAAAATAAAAGATAAAGTCCTTCTAGAAGCAAAATGGAGCTCTGGTGACACTGTGGTTAAGTACTTGGCTGCTAACCGAAAGGTTGGGGGTTCAAACCCACCAGCTGCTCTGCAGGGGAAAGATGTGGCGGTGTGCTTCTGTAAAAATTACAGCCTTGGAAAGCCTATGGGGCAGTTCTATTCTGTCCTATAGGGTCGCTATGAGTCAGAATCGACTCAACAGCAATGGGTTGGGTTTAGCAAAATCAATCTGTTCTAATATTAGTTTTATTATTAGCTTACTGTTACTCAAATTAGAATGTACTTACCTCAACAGCATCAGGTGTTCGGCAGTTCTGGTTCGACGCGCCTACACACTCCTTCACTGTGAGGGGGTCCACAAGCCAAAGCGCCACCGTCGAAGGCCAGTTTCCTCCCAGGTTGGAGACAGTATTTAAGAGGGTCATGTATGTTCCTCCAATAAGCGGATCACTAACCTTGGCATTGAAAGCCATTATAGAAACATACATGCTGTACAGTGTAACCTACAGCAAAAACATAAAACATCTTCAGTATGATCAGACTTATTTTTTCTCTAAAGCTAAGGTCTGAATTAAGAACAATGACCTCAAAAACCGACAATTGATTTTCATGATCTCTGAACTCAACAAGCATTTACTGAGCACCTACTATAAACCGGGTTTTAAGTCAAATCACAGCAATACAAAGACAAACAAGACACAGCCCTTCTGTGCCCTTGAAGAATTTATTCAGGCTGAGAAAACAAGAAATAAATAATTAGGATGAAATGTGGTTAAGTACTATAAAAGAAGTATACACATCATGCTACTAGGGCATATCTAGACAAGAAATTAATTCCACCACAAGTAGTCAGGGAAGGTTCAACAGAGAGTAATGGATAAGGTGGCATTGAAGGATGCATGCAGACATAAGAAAAACTCCATATATGTACCTAATTATATATTATATACGTCTAGTTAAGAGTTCAGCTGCCAACCAGAAGGTCGGCAGTTCAAGTCCACCAGCCACTCCTTGGAAACCTCATGGAGCAGTTCTGCGCTGTCCGTCTAGGGTTGCTGTGTGTCGAATCAACTCAACAGCAATGGGTTTTTTTTTTTGGTTTACATACATGTATATTTATATGTATATAATATGTGTATATATGACGTACGTATGCACTAAAATATTCAGAGGAACACAAATAAACACATAATTATATTTTTTCTTACATATGTAAAAGATAGCATTTCAAAATTTGACTAACTGAAGAGAAAAACCTCCTTAGGAGGCAAAAAGGGATCGAAGCCCCTAACCTTCCCATTAGGAACATGGAAACAAACCATGTTTCCAAAACAGCATTCCTTTGATTACCGTTTCACAGCGTGTTCATAGAAAAAGGAGTTCCCAGGTCAAGTAAGTAACGTGTAAAGTCCTTGGGCGCGGGGATTTTCGTGTGATTTCTTTACTGTTGTATTTTAGTATTTAGAATGGTTGCTGGCACATAAGAGGTGCTCACTCAATATTTGCTGAAGGAACGATTAAGATGCTACTTAAAGAGGAGTTAGGTTATGTCACCCATCATTTGTCAGTTTTACTTGGCCTTGTTCCTTTCTTCCCATAAAGTATCTGACTGTTTGAGCTTCACTGGCTACACTTTGAAAAACGCTCTAATGAAACCCAAAATCCAACAAGTGACTTCTGGGTGACTACATCAGTTTCCTTTCATTTACACAGAGTAGAGCACTGACTAAGCTAACGTGTTTATTTAATACCTGTTACGTGCCTGGCGTTAACTCAGTACGTGCAAAACAGAAAAAAAATCTGACACGCTGCCCTCGACAAGTTTATAAACAGACAGTCGGACACGGTCCACTCTGGAATTCTCCTAAATGAGAATTTACGAGAAATTTTTGCAGGACATGTAAAAAACATCTGAGATCACCTGGTAGCCAAATTGTTAGGTTTTAACTAAAAACTAAGTGAGACGTTGATAAATACAACTTTTAAAGGGTTTACCCCAGGTTCCACGGAAAAATCCAAAGTGACTCTGAAATACACATTAGCAATAACTGCATCTGAGTCTCTGCCATTGACCTGAATCACTTGTGAGCCTCTAAAACAAAGCTGCATTCTGCAACAGCAGTTTAGGTGAGGCCAGAGCAAAGTGGGGGTCATTTCTTTCAGGGCCTACAAACGTATTTAACAAGGAGAATAAAAGCACCTTAACAGAAAGTTTCCAAAATAACAAAGGGTAAGTCATAATTTTCAATGGAGAATCTAAGCCAGAGATCTGCGACCTGTAACCCAGGAGCCATCATTATTTCTCAATGCTTCAGAAGGAAATGGTGTTAGGGATCAAAGAGGAAAAAAAGAACCCAAAATCTAGAGATGTGCTGGCGGACGCTTAGCAAGGGTAGAATTAATTGGCTTTGGAATTAATTTTGATAATGTAACAAATATTTATTTAATGAAAAAGAAATGAACGAACGAATGAGGAACTCTCTTTCCATGAACAGAATTCATTAAACCAAAAGTTATGGGTTTAAAGTTCACCCTAAACTAATTTTCTAGGTGTCAAATTCATGCTTAAATCTTAAAATTTAATATAATTATTTTAAGGTAACTATAGAAACACTTCTTCTTTGTTTTATACAGAAGAGTTTACTTCCTGAGAAAACCACAGCAGGCTTACCTGATGTAATGCATAGCTCAGCAGCACTATGATATAGTAATATATAGGGAATCCCCCTTGATGTTCTACTTTTGGAGTCCACCAAACCAGCAGGGCAAATTCTAATCCAAGCAATAATCTATACAAAAACAAAGAGAAATAGAATTGAACATTTTTAGTTAAAAACAACAACAACCAGAAAGCTGTGTGTCTACCGTATGACAGAAAGAAGCCTGTATCTAAAACCTGGTAGGAAGTTAGAAAAAGGTACATCTAGATGATGTAGAAGTTACAAATGCTTTCCAAATATATTCTACAATCAGATATTAGTGATATTGATGCATGTTCCTCATTTTAACATTTTTAAATTTAATAAAGGTTTTGTTTTGTTTTTACCTGTAGGGCATGGCTTTGTAAAATATGTTTAGTGGCTGGGGACCTGCAGTGTATCTGCTGATAATCAGAGGCAGGATTATTTGCAAAGGAACCATTGGAACAGCCAATAGGGCTAAATGTTCTTTGGGTACTCCTTCTTCTACCAACTTCAGTCCTGTCACTGCATCTGCTGCTGAAAAACCAATCTGCAATATAAAAACAAACAAAAAGCCACTTCAATTTGTGACTTAACAAAATATCTTCCTCCAAACATATGTAAGCTCTTCATCAATTTCATTAGTGGCCCATGATAGTTAAAGTAAGTACCATATTATTACTACTGGTATGACAGTCGAGTTACAGAAGGAATTTTGCCCTACAGTCCATTACCAATATTTAGTGAAACCAACTGAAAATTCAGCACTCTTAGGGACTGTAGATGGTTATTATGATGCCTAATTTTCTTTCAAAAAAGTTTAACCTGTTATTAAAAACAGTAGCCAAATTCAAACAGACTGGTTTGTATGTTTTAAGTTGAAGACAAAAGCCTCCAATAAGATCCCGAATAAATCTGGTAAAATAAAGCATCACACATACACATTTTGATGGTTCCTGATTGACCATAATAAAATTTCCAATCTAAAGTTTCAAGCAATTGTGAGAAAACATTATACCTGAGAGGTTGACTAAAACAAAGGGGAAGAAATAGCATAATTAGATTAATTCTTAGAAACAATGACAAAGAGTAAGGAGACTCAAAGTAGGGGATAAAAGTTGGACATGAAATCAGACATTTGTATGTTTCAAAGTATCGTCCCATAAATTAGTTTTATTTACAAAAGGAAAAAGAGTAACTTTAAAACAGATTAACCAAGTAATCAAGGTTAACAACAGACCAGAGGATAAATGGCCATCATGTGGCTCCTGACGGAACTCCCTGAGGAAGTCACAGTATCACCTCTGTGATATTTCTGCCACACACGGATAACCTGAACCTAAAGATGAAAGACAGCAGACAAACTGAAACTGAAGGCCATTCCATAGTATAAACGGCCTGTATTCTTCAAAAACGTCATGGCCATGAAGGACAAAAAAAGACACGACAATTTAATGCAATGTGTGATCCTAGATTGCATCCCTGACCAGGAAAAAAGATATAAAGCTGTTATTAGGACAACTTATTAAATTTGGATATGGAGTGTGATTAGGTAATAATATTGTATAAATTTTAAATTTCTTGATTTTTCTGATTGTATGATGCTTTTGTAAGAGAAAGCGCCCATTCTTAGGAAATATATACGTATATAAAGTATTTACGGATAAAGGGGCATGATAGGTTCAAATTACTCTCAAATATGTCAAAAGAAATATGCGAGAGAGAGAGAACAAATCTAAAGAAACTGGAGCTATATGTTAACAAAGAATCTGATAAAGAATATATGGGAGATCTTCCTACTATTCTTGTAACTTTTTAGTAAGTGTGAAATTGTATCAAATAATAACTTTGTAATAAGATGAATGATAGATACTATACACTTTAACTTCTTGGATGGAGCCAAAGAGCAGATATCACCATAAAAATATTAAAGATCAAAGATATTTCACTTAAATACAGCAAAGAATTTCACTCATTCTCTTTATAAAAAATAGATTTATAAACTACACAAAAATAGTAAAAACATTTATGTTTTTATATTAAGAAACAGTTATACAAAAATAGATATACAAACTGACTTCAGCATTTACTCTGTATTAACGGTGGTATAGGAGGAGATATTTGTAACACACATACATCTAAAAACAACTCGTATCCAGACTATATAAAGGACAAAAATGAACAAACTATTGCTATAAACAATATGGATAAATCACACAAACATAACGCTGAGCAAAAGAACCAGACACAAGCGTACATATTGTATATTCCATTTATATAAAGTGTAAAAATGGGGAAAACTAAGCTATCCTGTTAAAAGTTAGGAGAGATGACCTTTAGAGAGGTTTATTTTAAAAGGCAAACACTGGACTCTCAACTCTGCTTTCAGACACTGCCTTGGACATTGCTGGGACAGTATAAATTAGTATAGCAGTTTTGAAAAGCAACTAGGCAATCATATTCACCGATCTACTAGTTGCCCATTTAAGAATCTATTGGAAGGAAACATTCTGAACATCAAAGAAAGACTTTGCAGAAAAATGTGCATTAGTACATTTTTATAATTAAATACGACAAGCAAATTAAATACCCAACAGAAAAATGATAAGAGTGAATTATGACAAATTTACACACTGTGAATATTAAACAGCTATTAAAAAGCAGAAGGGGCCCCGGTGGCGCAGTAGTTAAGCACTCAGCTGCTAGCTAAAAGGTTGGTGGTTCGAACCCACGAGCTACTCCACGGGAGAGAGATGTGGCAATCTGCTTCCATAAAGATTACAGCCTTGGAAACCCTGTGGGGCAGATCTACTCTGTCCAATAGGGTCGATATTAGTCAAAATCAACTTAATGGCAAGAGGTTTGGCTTTTGGTTTTGGTTATTAAAAAGTATGCTTTCAAATATTATTTAATGATACAGGACTATGGGAGATGACAAAAAAGATAAAATGTATATACAGTGTGATTTAATTCCATGTTTAAAGTATGTGTATGCGTGTATAAAAATATATACACATACGTTGTTTTAGGTGCCATCAAGTTATATACACGCATATATAAAGTATACACATATACATGCACACACACAAACATAGAAAAAATAGATGCTGGAAGGAATATACCAAAAATGTGAACAACGGTTATCTCTAAGTGATGTAATTAGACAATAGACAATCTTCCTTGAACTTTTCACATTTCCTAAAGGTTCCCTCTCCTGTCATTTTTTGTTGTTGTTGTTAGCTGCTGCTGAATCGGCTCCAACTCAAGGCGACCTTACCTATAACAAAACACTGCCCTGTCCTGTGCCATCTTCATGATCATTGGTATCCCCTCTCATTAGAAAGGAGGAAAAACTCACTACTTAAAATTAAAATAGTAAGACTATATTTTTCCTCCAAGGTTGTCAAAAGATAGAGGTAAAGTGTTTATGTAGACGGTTTTAAATATGTAATTTGAAAATTCTGTAATTAATTCTAGATTTTATGAATATTAATTCCAACACTATCAAGCTCACTGTAATAACATATACTTGCCTTTCTTCTAGCATAACATCTTACAAATGTTTTAGAACTATAAAATTAGGAGCTTACTACAGAAATCATAAAGAATAAAATACAAATCAACAGTAATCTTTGTTTACTCTACAGTATACTACCTTCTAACGTTTTAAATAATAATTCAGTGGATTTTTAAAGACTTCTTAAAGCGCTTGGCTGCTAACCGAAAGGTCAGTAGTTCGAACCCACCAGCGGCTTCCATGGGAGAAAGATGTGGCAGTCTGCTTCCATAAAGGTTACAGCCTTGGAAACCCTATGGGGCAGCTCTACTCTGTCCTATAGGGTCGCTATGAGTTGGAATCAACTCTACGGCAATGGGTTTAATAATCATATACTTCCATACCTTTGTAAATTACATTCTAAGTAAATAATCTGACTACCCTTAACATTAAATGTACACTCATTATAATAGCTGTTACTGTTGTTGTTAGGTGCCATCCAGTCGATTTCTAACTCATAATGACCCCACGTGACAGAGTAGAACTGCCCCATAGGGTTTTCTAGGCTGTAATCTTTACGGAAGCAGATCGCCAGGTCTTTCTCCCGTGGAGCCACTAGGTGGTTTCGAACCACTAACCTTTCGGCTGTGCTTAGCTGCTCTGCCACCAGTGTCCTCATTACAGTAAACCAAACCAAATCCATTGCTGTCAAGTTGATTCCGACTTACAGCAACCCTATGGGACAGAGTAGAACTGCCCCGCAGGATTGCCAAGGCTGTCATCTATACAGGAGCAGACTGCCACAGCCTTCTCCCGCGGAGTGGCTGGTAGGTTTGAACAACCCGCTTTTCAGTCAGCAGTTGAGCACTTAACCATTGTGCCACCAGGACTCCTTCCTCATTATAATAGTAGAGAGCTATTATTTTCTGAAGGCATTCATTTATATTTTAAGCATTAATATTATTAAATAAATATGGTTTCATACTTTCATGATGACAAAACTGTTTTCATGATCCCAAGACATTTAGCTTACTTTGGATATATTTAATATCCTCACACCTTTTAAAACGCACTGAATGAATAGAAAATATTGCTTTTTCATTGTTAAATTCTAATGGTGGTAGAAAGGGACTTATGATATGAACAGACAATGAAAGCACTCCATGTTATTCATAATTATAACAGAATGGTAACTTTGCTTTATAAATCTCTTACCTTTGCAGTTAGAATCAGAAGGCAGTATGTAAGAACTGCTGGCATTTTTATAATCGAAAAAAGCAACTTGTAAGTGTCCGTAATCCCTTGTGTTTCTTCTTTTACTAGTGATACTTCTTTGTTTTCTCTTTTCAGAAGGGCAACTAAAGTTGTTGTTATTAAAAATACAGTTCCCCAGAAAAAAAGGAAATCTGAAATTAAAAATGTTTTTAATTTTAATTAACTTTTGTAATGACATACCTTCATTGACAGTAAATAATTCTATATTCAACTTTTCCTCAACTAAAGTCTGTTAAAAAATCAACATTTATGTGCCTATCATGTTCAAGGGACTGTACCAAGCAGTCATGGCTCTGGAAAACATACTTTACTTACCAGACTTTTCCTGCAAATAATGCACCCCCACATATAATGCATGGCATAGCTCAATTACAAGAATAGTGGGGGGGGGGGGGATTGCATGGTTGACAAAAATTTATTTGTGTAAAATACGGTAGATCCAGAATAGACAGTTTTATTCAACAAGAAGAAAAAGGGGGGGGGGGGAGCACAGACATTTAGTGTACAACCGGGATGAGTAAAACAAAAATCTGTCATGTCATTTTATTCTAGGAAAGTGCTAGGGATGGGAGATGATTTTCATATCCCATAAAATCCATGTCATATTTTTTAAGTACCTAGCCATTTCAGTCCTTTATTAAATTATGACAACTTGGACAACATACAGATGGCTATTTACGTTAGATTTTCCAACTTTTATTTTTAAACTTTCTAATGTTTTCAGGGAGTCCCTGGGTGGTGCGAACAGTTAACGTGCTTGGTTGCTAACTGACAGGTTGGAGGTTTTAGTCACACCCAGAGGCACCTCAGAAGAAAGGCCTGATGATCTACTTCTGAAAAATCAGCCATTGAAAACCCTGTGGAGCACGGTTCTACTCTGACACACATGGGGTTGCCATGAGTTGGAGTTGACTCCACGGCAACTGGTTTTTAACGTTTTCAATCTGTTTATGAATAACCTTCTCTTTTCAATACTGTGATAAAAACCAAAACCAAACCCATAGCTGTCAAGTTGATTCTGACTCATAGTGACCCTACAGGACAGAGGAGAACTGCCCCATAGGGTTTCCAGGGAGCAGCTGATGGATTCAAACTGCTGATCTTTTAGTTAGCAGCCAAGCTCTTAAATCACTGCACCACCAGGGCTCCAATACTGTGGTGCCAAAGCAATTTCCTCATACTTTTAGGTTCAGAACAAAACACAGGACAGGACTGTTTGGGTTGTTTCAGTGAGAGCCAGCTGGGCTATTATTAGCCATTACCTTGAACAATTTAAGTGGAGGGAGTGAATAATGGTCTGTAAGATTCTGCTTAATGGCTAAAAATAATGGTAATAATGGGTATTAAACGTATACCATGTGCCACAAATATGCTAAGCATTTCACATGTATCATCTCCTTCACTACCTCCACGCAATGTATTAGGTTATTACTAGACCCAACTGACAGATGCAGAAACTGAGGCTTAGAAAGGTTGTTTTCTGAAGTTACATTGTAAGTCAGTGGTAAAGTTGCTGCAGTCTTCACAGGAGAAGACTCATACAATTAATGTCAAAACTTAACTACTCTGAGAACTACATGTCAGCTTGTCACTACAAAAGTTACTGGATAACCCTGTCAGTTTCTTCATCTGTAAAATGAGAAGACTTGGCTAGAAAATCCCAAAGACGCTTTCCAGCTCTAATGTTCTAAAATTGCACTCAGCTTTATCCGTGGTTACTTTTATTTTACCCTACAGGGCAGCTGTACTCTGCCCTATAGGGTGGCTGTGAGTCGGAATCCATCTGACAGCACACAACAACTACTTGTATTTTATTGCTCTTGTAGAGCAGGTAACTGTTCATGGAGCCTTAGTTGTATAAGGAATAACCTCTTTTCAAAAACAATTAGAGCCTTCCTGAATCACGGTTTTCCCTCTGGATTTGGTCTTGCTCCTGCTACTGTGCCTCCTGAAGGTGACTGCTACAGCTCGAACCTCATTTATGATGGAGGCACACAGCATTATTTGTTTATACCAGTTTCACTTGCGTAGATACCAAGTTCACCTTAGTGTTTATATGCTCATTCCTTGTATGTTCTCATTAGACTCTGATAACAAACATGTAAGACAGGCAAAGCAGGCACTGTTACTATGTAGAGATGAGGAAAGGATGTTCAGTGTATTTAAATTTTGGCCAACGGTCAAATTATTAAGAAGCAAAGCCAGAACTTGAACCTCAGTCTCCTGAATTTGAGTCTCATATTCTCTGCATTATTTCACACTGCCTACATAAACATTAAAAAAACTAGTTGAGATAAGAATCTATTAGAATTGGTGTAATTACTTAGTCCTTGTTTAGAATAATTTCCCCAAAAGCAAGGTTCTGCTATTGAAATCATGCAAATTAAAGAAGCTAAGATGCTTTAGACATATATGGAAAATGTTATTCTGGGATAGACCCTTTTCTTCACCATGGGCAATGTATAATTAATTTTAGATAACAGAAGGGAAACCATGAAACATTCTTAAATGCAAAAGTATCCACTTAAAAATGCATGAACACATTTCAAAGTATTTAAGTAAAAAGCCTTATGATTAAGCTTCATCAAAATAACAATTTCTAACTTATGTTAATAGAGTACATAGTTCAAAAGAAATGAACAATTTAAGACTATTCTTATAAGCGAGGTTAATGTCAATTCATTTTGCATTCTTTTCATCTATAAAATGCAATGAATAATGACTTCGTTAAGAACTTCATCTACAATAGTACTCTTCTTGAGTTTTTGATCGTCACTTTGTTTACATCAGCTGTTTAGGAAGGCCTGAAAGCAATTATATTTCTTTCACTGCCGTCTGGATTTCTAATTAATGGTCTCGATGTAAATGTTAACTGAAAATTAAAATGCTTTCACTTACATACTACTCAGACAGTTCAATTTCTCTAAGCAAAAAAAATTTTAATTTGCTTCGTATATTCTTCCAACTACAATGAACAATATTTTCATCTAGAATTTACATTCCTACCAATAGCAAGAGAAAGAAGAATATGAACAAGTTAAACAAGTTTTAGCATGCTTCTAATTACTGTTTGTGGATAACTTCTAATTTCTTTGTGCTTTGAGAATAAAATAACAGTACATTTGAAAGAAGGAAGTAGTGACAGTGGATCATTCACAGAGCCCTAATTCAAAGGCTTTGTAGAAGCCAATACCTCAGGAAGAAAGGCTTAGTCACCGCCAGGAACTATATTAAGAAGTTTCACAAGTGCAATCAATATCGACCGTTGAACAGACTATTGCTATCGCTTATCGTTCCAATGCTAGAGAACATTCATAGTCAGATACAGGAACCGCTGTAAAGAGAGTGGGGCCCTGGTGGCTAAATGGTTAAGCATTTGACTGCTAACCAAAAGGTCAGCAGTTTGAATCCACAGCCACTCCTTGGAAACCCTACGGGGTCGTTGTACTCTGTCTTACATGGTCACTATGAGTCAGAATCGACTCAACGGCAACGGAACGGGCAAACACACATTATTACCAAAATTAATTTCATTATCAACGTTTTGGTTAATTTTATCTGCGAAAGCATTACGATGTATAAACGGATGATCAAGATCTCAAAGCTGGTATTCAAGTTTCATAAACCTGATTTTTGAGCAAAGACCAAAAAGACTAAAAAACCAGAAACCAAACTCACTGCCCTCGAGTTGCTTCTGGCTCATAGCGACCCCATAGGGTCTGTAAATCTCTACAGCAGCAGACTGCCACATCCTTCTCCCATGGAGCAGCTGGTGGTTTCGAACTGCCAACCTTTTGGTTAGCAGTCGATGGCTTTAAGCACTGTGCCACCAGGGCGGCTTTAAAGACGGACTAAAGACTAAATATTTGGAAGTGGCTACTAGATCTTACCTAGCACTTTCACGAAAGCAAAAATTAAAAGCATGTAACAATTCACTGGTAACCAAAAACGCTACAAAAAGCTAGCAGGCTGAGTGCCTATTGCTGAGCCCAACAAAACATAGAACATCTCATTTAAATCTCAAAATCCCCTCCAAGACAGGCATTACTATTCCTGCTTGACACACAACGAACAGGATCACAAGCCAGAAAACATCAGGGGTGAGGTTTAAACTCAGTTCTGATTCTAAAGCAAAAATGTCTTCCATCATACTATCCAGATGTTCAACTACTAGCCAAAAGGTTGGTGGTTCAAACCCTCCTGAAGTGCCTTGGAGACAGGCCTGGCAATCAGTTTTCAAAGCCTTGAAAACCCTATGGAGCAGTTCTACTCTGTACACATGAGGTTGTCATGAGCTGGAATCAACTTGATGGGAGCTAACACCACCACCACCCAGATGCTCAGATATACCCACAGCAAGTAAGCTTTCTCTCCTAACATCAATCAGGCACTCCTAAGAAAACAAAGGAGTGTATTTTAGCCCCAACCAGGAGGCCTGGAACATAGAAACGACCATACTGCTTTAACTGGCTACTTGTATCCCCTTCCTCCATCTCTCCACGTGGTGGCATGCCAAAGGGTATTCATGCATAGGATAAACAAACACGGTGTATCTCCCTAAAGGACACCCTGGTGGCATAGTGGTTAAGAGTCCAGCTGCTAACCAAAAGGTTGGCAGTTTCAATCCACCAGATGCTCCTTGGAAACCCTATGGGGCAGTCCTATAGGGTCGTTATGAGTCAGATTCAACTTTACAGCAACGGGGTTTTTTTTTGGTGTCTCCCTAAAGAGTTAATTTTACTCAATAATTTATAAGGAAGCATGTTAATGAGAATGAACACATTATGGAGAAGAATGCAAAATTTCCAAGAACTTTTAAGATAAAATAGGAGTCTAAAAAAAGGTCAAGCTTTCAAGGCTTTGGACTAGACCCCCAGACCCACTGTGGTGGGTTCACCCTCTTCCACCATCAGAAGAGGTAGAAAAATTGAGAAGCACTGTCTGACACAGCCATCCTTGGCTCGGTTCAGGTTCTCTCTCCTTCTAGCTCTTGCTCACAGTATGGAAAATAACCTCAGCCTTTTATAAGTCAATGGTAGGAAAACAAACAGTTCCAGCTTCTGCTCTAAATAACTATCAAGCTCTCCTTTCACCTCCTTGCTTTTGCCACAGCTCTCCACTTCACCGAAACAGCATGAAGGGACTGGAAACACCCACCATCAGGTCCAACGCTCTCACTTTCATCGTGGAGGAAAGTGAAACAGAAAGACAATGTGCCTGCCACTGGGTCACCAGCTGAGTCTCAGCAGTAACACACCCTTTTTCTCTTCCATGAATCTCTCCTTTAAGCATTTACTTCAAATATCCCTGCTGTTGAAGAGAACTACCAGAAGATGCTGTCTGGATTACACAATTTAAAAAAAAAACAAAAACAAACCCTTGCTGTCAAATCGATTCCGACTCACAGCGACCCTACCAGAACAGAGCAGAACTGCCCCACAGGGTTTCCAAGGAGCACCTAGTAGATTCAAATTGCCGACCTTTTGGTTAGCAGCCATAGGTTTTAACTACTAATAATTGTATTTTATTTGGGGGTTAAGTTTTTACAAGACAGCATGTAATGCAAAAATGGAATAAATACAAAGTTAATTGTGAAGTCTTCCTATTCCCCTAGTCTTCCTAACCCCTTAGGAAGGTACTATGTTTGAGACTACATACTATTTCATTAACTCCAATTGTCAGCGTTTCCTCCAGGGCAGAAGAAATTGTTGTTTCTTCAAACAAGGACCAGGTGAAGCAGCTGACTTGATAACAAATGTGGCAAGGATGCAAAGAAACTGGATCACTTATACACTACCAGTAGGCATGTAAAATGGTACAGCCACTCTGGGAAACAGTTTGGCAGTTCCTTTCAAAACTAAATGGATTTATCATAAGACTCAGCAATTGTACACTGGAGCACTTACCCTAGATTTGTATGCACATATTCATAACAGCTTTATTCCTAACTGTTAAAAACTGGAAACTACCCAAATCTTCGATGGGTAAATGGTGAAATAAACTACAGTTTGTCTAACAAATGGATACTGGTCACAGCAATAAAAAGGAACAAGCTATTGATACATACAACTTGAATGATCCTCAAGGAAACTACGCTGAGTGAAAAAAGCCAATCCCAAAAGGATATACATACTGCTTGACTCCATTTGTGTAATATTCATGCAATAACATAAAGATGGAGAACAGACTAATGGTTGCCAGGGACGAGGGGTGGGAGGAGGGGATGAGGGTAGCTATAAAGAGGCAAAATGAAGGACCCTTGTGGTGATGGTAGAGTTTAGCATGTTGACTGTGGAGGTGGTTACACAAGACTAAACATGTAATAAGACTGCATAGAACTACATACCCACAAATGAGAGCATATGTAATTGGTGAAAACTGAATTAGCTCTATGGATTGTACCAATGTCAACCTCTTGGTTTTGATACTGTACTAGAGTTATGTAAGATATTAACAGTGGCAGAGGCTGGGGGAAGGGTGCATGGGACTCCCCTATACATTTCTTTGCAACCTCCTGCAAATCTGTATTTCAAAATAAAAAGTTTACAAAAAAATAATGGGCAATTTTTAAAAACGCAAAAGTTCTAAGACTGTGCTAGGAATAAGAAAGATAAGTCTCAAATACAAGGCCATCAAAAAAGATAGAAATCTTTAGGCATGCTGAAATCCCCTAGTCTAGAGCCTTAATTGATGACCATTAGACTTCAGCCTGTGGGGACTGTGTGTTCAACTATGAAAGGAAGGAATGACATTAAAGAACATGTATAAAATGCAGTATTTATCCACAATTATTTCTAAAAGAACAGGTGTCTGAGTCACCTAGTGCTGCTGTAACACAAATACCACAAGTGGGTGGCTTTAAAGAACAGAAATTTATTGTCTCACAGTTCAGGAGGCTACAAGTCTGAATTCAGGATATGGCTGTAGGTGGAGGTCCTTCCTTGTCTAGTTCAGCTTCTAGCAGCTGTTAGCAATCCTGGTAGATATCTGTCTCCATTGTCTGTCTTCCTCTTCCTCCTGTGTGTGTCTCCTGTGCCCATTCTGTTCTTCTTATAACTCAGAAGTGATTAGATTTTAGAACCCACACTACTCAGGTATGACCTAACTGACTTAAGAAAACCCTATTTCCAAATAGGATTCTATTTACAGATACAGGGGCCAGGATTTCAATACATATTTTGGGGGACACAATTCAATCCAAAACAATAGGTGAAATTAGGCATTTTATATTTTTCATTTTTAATTCTCTAGGAACTGAACACACCTCCTTGTATCAGTTAATTCTATTTTGCTTTCTAAAAAAAAATTACAGTTTTAAGAACACACTATAAATGAAAGTAGGAGATTACTGGTAATTAGTGAGGCTCTGTGATTTGATCATTGACAAGTTTACACAGTAAAGGCTAATTCAATTGATCTGTCAGTAAATCTCAGAAAAATGAGAAGTGAAATTCTGAATAAGGGATATGACAAATAAATGAATTTTGAAGTTTACAGTGTATTTTGTAAATTGACTTTTCCACACAAAAGCACTTTCATGGTTCTTTACTAGGCAAAGAAAGCACACGGTACCATTTTTCCTTTGTTTTGATTTAAAAAAGACAAAAAGGCCTTAAGGCTTTCCTTCCAGGGTGTGGGCCTTCAGTTTTTAATATCTAATTCCCCCTGAAGTTACAAGCCCCAATATTCCTCCACTTACTTAACCACTAGAACCCCAACATTTGAAAGTAAGTTCAAATTTACTCTACTTGTCTATGCTGACATGTAAGATCCACCAGATTTATGAAAATGTTCCATTCAAGGCCAAAAGGGAGCTAAACTGAAGCGTTTGGTATCATACATTTTGTATATTTACCCACAGATTAACTTTTAAGGCAATGGGTTAATTTAAAAAAAAATAGTTTACTTTTAAATTGTTTTTCACTAAAATTGAATTTTTTCTTTTAGTATACAGTTCTATGAATTTTAACACGTGTATAGATTTCATATCAGCACCATAATCAAGATACAGAAGAGTTCCATCACCCCTAAAACTCCCTGGTGCTATCCATCTATAGTCATCCTCTCCACATCCACAACCTCGAGCAACAACTGATCTGTTCTTCATCTCTATAGTTTTGTCTTTTTGAGAATGTAAGGTAGTATTTTATGCCTAGATATAGATGCTATTAAGAATAATTATAGCCTTTATAAAAATAACTAATCTGTTAGGGATGAATCAATCCATCCTGCCCAAGTTCTAAAAAGCATACATAGTGACATATGCTAAAGAATACTGCTTCTGAAAGCAGAACACAAAAATTTGTGACTAAGTAGGAATTAATGGTCCCACTCTCTTCCTAGTTCAAAACATGTCTTTACAGATGCTTTTTATTATCATTCCAAGTTTAATTAACTCCATATTTATAGCATCAGTTTTTTCAAAGCAACATTTCCTTTTTCTCTAGTTGACTCCTCTATGTGCATGCCTCTCTATAAACAAACTATAAATTCCAGCATCTTTAGCTCTCTTCTCCAGTGTTGGACCATCCTGCTCCCCACCCCCAAACCCAAACAATCTATTTCCCATCCGACTGCTTTTTCTAATTGTGTTACCACTGCCTCTAGAGCAGAGGGTGTCAATCAGTAGTTCACAAGCTGGATCTATCCCAAGGCATATTTTACATGAACTTACTGTTTTAAAAATGAGGACATATACAGAAGAGGGATTTCCAGCTTCTCTTGAATACTCATAACATCTAGCAATCCTGGGATCCTATTGCCAGTGGTAGGAAACAATTTATTGGAGCTGAAACTCCCTGCCTTTTTAGCTTCTCAGGTTAACACTGTCCCCTCCAATTCCTACAGTCTTGCACCAACCCACTTACCCTACTTACATTACCTATCTACTCGCTTTGTCATTTGGGTTTGCCAACGTCCGTTATGGACTGTAAGTTCTGTGGGAGCAGAGAATCCCCAGGTCTTGTTCATCATCATATTTTAATAGCTATCACATGGTTAACACCAAACAGGCACTCAGTTCTGAGTAAATGAATGACATGAGTAACTTTAAAAACAAACAAGCATAAAAACCTTTAGTCTATCACTTTTCCTGAGCATCAGGCATTCCAGGAGTGGGCTGGTGTTTTTTAGACATCAGCAGTCAGAGGGCTCCTTTTCTCTTGTAGAAAAGCCCACCAGTACACAGTATATTTAGGCCTCAAGGTTTTCCTTGAGATTTTTTCCTAGTTTCCTACCAACTGCAGGAAAACATCAGATAAGGAGTTAAGAAACCCAAGCTATAGGTATATCTCTACCTCTAACCAGCCACTTGACCTCAGTTTCCTCATTTATAAGCATGAAGAAACTGAAATATATGATCTTTTCAAGCCATAAAATTTTTTATGTTCTATTCGCTATGTTCTTCTGGGCTACTTTCATCATTTCTTGTAGCTTAAAATGTTGTCTCTCTTTGCTACAAAAGGTCCTTGAAAAACAAACAGGGTGGGGAGGGAAAAAAGCTTACTTCTCAGTTCAGGACTGTCCTTGATCCATCAGGGTACCTAAAAGCCAATCTTAGCATAATCAAAGTTTATCTAAGGGATTCTATTCTCATCCTATCCTTTCTGTTCTCAATTTATGAATTAGATTACACGGCTTTCTAGATGGCAAAAATTGTTCTCTCTTGATATATCCCATCTTCGTTTATCCGTAACACTCAAAAGTGTTAATCACAGAACATACTTCAGAATTTTTAAAAAATAATTATGCTTCCTTTTAATATTCTGATTTTCCATACATTTGCCCCAGTGTTTGGCTATTGTTTTCATTACCTAAATGTAAAAATGGCATCTGACCTCTCCTCTAACTTCACAAGAGGGAGAGAATCACCATCAGTTTCAGCCCAAGGCTGATTCCTAAAAAGCGGAGGTCAGACATACCTCCTCTCTCCAACCTTTTTATATATGTCATCCCATTGCCTTCTTACCCATATGGTTTCTGCCGAGTAGTCAGAATTTAGTCTTATTGACTCTCCTTTGTAGATGACTTTTTGTTTATCCCTAGCCGCTCTTAAAATTCTCTATCTTTGGTTTTGGCAAGTTTGATTATATGTCTTGGTGACTTTCTTTTGGGATCTACCCTGTGTAGGGTTCAATGACCTTCTTGGATAGGTATCGTCTCGTCTTTCACGATATCAGGGAGGTTTTCTGCCTGCAAATCTTCAACGATTCTCTCTGTATTTTGTTATCCAGCCCCCACCCCCCACCTCCGCCGTTCTGGTACCGATAGAGTCCCACATAATTCCTAGGATTTCTTCATTTTTTAAATTTATCTGATTTTTCCTCAAATAAATTGGTGTCAAGTGCTTTATCTTCGATCTCACTAATTCTGACTTCCATTGCCTCAATTCTGTTCCTATGACTTTCAATTAAGTTGTCTAATTTGGAAATTTTATTGTTAACCTTTCGGATTTCTATTTGATGTCTCTCTATGGATTCTAGCATCCTATTAAATTTGTCATTTTGTTCTTGTATAGCTTTCCTAAACTCTTATACTGCTTTGTCCTTGGCTTGGTCTGAGTTTTGCCTGATCTCCTTCCTGATCTCTTGAAGGGCTTTGTATGCTAATCTTTTGAATTCTACTTCTGGTAATTCCAAGACCTTGTCTTCCTCCAGGAGGTTTCCTGGTTCTTTGTTTTGGTCACTTGCTGGAGCCAAGATGGAGCCTCTTTATGTGATCTGATAGTGACTGTTGTCTCCAAGCCATTAATAAGTTTTTATTGTATGTTTGCTTACTGTGTCCTAGTTTGTTTTGTTTTGAAATGCCCAAATAGGCTGAGCGTGTGAGCTACTTTGATTACTAGCGACTTTGAAGCTCTCACATCCTGTCACCAGGGCTTAGAACTTCTACCAGGTGTGTGAGCTCAGGAGTCCATTTACTTTTCTTGTATGGATTCAGCTCAGGCGTCCAGGTCATTGGTCACTGAGAATGTGGTGCAGGCTCTCACTTACAGTCCTAGATGGACAGGGCTACGTAGGGGTGATTGGAGCAGGCACAGGTATCTGGCTGCAGTAGGGGGTTATGTGCCGAGCAAGGCAGGGTGCTGATGGCTGCCCGAGTGCCTAGGTGGAACATGTGTCCCTGTCCCCTACAGCATGTAGGTGGGTGGGTTTTGCAGCCCGACTGTGGCATCCAGTGCTGTTGACCGTAAGGACTGGGAGGCACCACTTATTCTCAGACCCCTGTCGTGGGTGGCTAAGTGGATTGGGTGAAGCCACCAATCCTCAGGCCCCTGATGTGGGTGGGTGAGGACCCTGCTTAATGGGCAGGGCGGTGTCAAATATCACAAATCTGCCACCCCCTTAGCTGCTGCAGTTGAAAACAGGCTTCAGGTATATACCCTGTTGCATTATGCTAATGAGTGCCTACACTGTTGAATGGGCCCACACAGGTCTAGGCGGGGTGAAAAGCCTTCAAAGTCCATGGAACCCTTATGCCTGTGCCTAGGCAAAGGGGCAGTGCCTACCCTGAGTTCCTGGCTTAGGAGGCGTGGTGATTTTTTTAAGCCGTGAGACTGGTTTGGATGTAGTTAGCCCTAAGCTCCCAGCTCAGGGGAGCTGGCGGCCTCCTTTTTTTCGTCTGTTCCCTCCCCAAGGCTGGGAGACTGGGTCAGGTGTGACGGGTCCCACTTCTGGCCTATGGGGCACGGCAACCGCTGAACACTGCCAGACAGGCACCATAGCAGAGCAGGGAGTGGGTAGACAAGATGAAGACAGGTACTTCTTCCTTACAGAAGTCCTGGGGGAAACGGTTATTTTGAACCCACATGATAGGTTAGATGCTTGCACATAACTTTTGCAGATCCAGCACCACCTCCCCCTGGCTCTGGAGGCTCACGCAAACTCTGTCGCTCAGCGTCTCCTGGTGTGGCAAAACGCTTCCCGAGCGCCACTGCTTGCCTCAGCTCAAATGCGCCAAAGGATTCAGCCTCCAGGGTGCCGGCTAAGTCAGGTCTGGCACATCTTTACTGCTTCTGAACTGTCTCTCCCTCTCCCTACAGCTCAGTCCGATTCCTCAACTTTGTCTGTTACGCTCAGGGCTCCTAGATTGCTATATATAATCAATTCACTTGTTTTTTTTTGGTCTTTGTTGTAAGCGGGACCACAGGAAGTGTCTGACTATTCTGCCATCTTGGCCCCCTCGCCAACCTTTTTACCATTCTGACACCAGTCATCCCTCCCATGGCACTCTCCACTTCTCTGCTGGGTTCGGTAATTTGTTGCAATGGCCACACAGAACTCACAGACTATACTCACAATTATGGGGCTTCTTAGGACGTAACAGGTTACAATCCAGGATCAGGAATGACTCAGGATACAGTTCTTCAGTCAGGACAGCTTCTCGGCCATGCCCACAGGCAGGCCTCTCCCTGGCCCTCAGCCTCTTGTCCTCTCGTGCCTCTTGGGCCAGCCCAGTCCCTGCCCTGCTCAGGCAAGTGTTACAAAGCACTTTAGCTGCACTGGTAAGTGCCAAGGGACACCCCACTCTACCAGTAAGCCTAATTCCAATGATGCTCAGCTCTCTCTCACTCTGTGGGTTGGCAAGCCTAGTTTTGCCAAGAAGTGCGGAGGCACCCTACTCCACCAGGAAGCCTCCTGTCTGAAGGCGCTCAGCTCTCTCACTCTGTGGGTCAGCAAACCCATTGTAACCACGTTGCTCCGTATGCTGGGAAGCCCACTACGCCCTCTCGTGCCCATCTCCTGGTTCTGCTGCTGCCGTTTCTCTGCTACTGCTTCTCTCCATCTTCGGTGTTACAGCTCTGTCTCTTGGGTCTAGAAGGTTCGCAGTGTAGGTATCCTGGGTCCAAAGGATGTATTCCACTCCCATTTCTTCCTGGCAGTAATGAGATCCCCCCTTTCTCCCTCTGGGATGGGTCATTTTAAGACTAGCGGGATCGCAAAACTGACCAGTCCCCTCATTAGGGTTCCATACACCTTATTTGCATGGTCCCACCCCCAGAAGGAATAAGGAATAAGAAAGACCAAAGAAGAACCGATGCCTTTGAATTGTGGTGCTGGCAAAGAATATTGTACATACCATGGAATGCCAAAAGAACAAACAAATCTGTCTTAAAAGAAGTACAACCAGAATGCTCCTTAGAAGCAAGGACGGCAAGACTATGTGTTATCAGGAGGGGTCAGTCCCTAGAGAAGAACATCATGCTTGGTTAAGTAGAGAGTCTGTGAAAAAGAGGAAGACTCTCAATGAGATGGACTGACACAGTGGCTCCAACAATGGGCTTAAGCATAACAACGATTGTGAGGATGGCACAGGACCAAGCAGTGTTTCATTCTGTTGTACATAGGGTCGCTATGAGTTGGAACTGACTCGAGCACCTAATAGCAACAACAACCCCCATAAGGATGCTATTCACCTTATATGCATTTGTAGCAAGCTATCCAATCCACTTGGTGGACCATAAGCATCTCATTTGCATTGCCCCAACCAGTCACCTGGTGGGAGTTACAAGACCATAGCAAGAAAGGCCATATAAAAGTGATCCAACACACAGCACTAAGCAACTATACTTCCTTAATATGATTCTTTCTGTGCTCTCTAAATTCCTCAAAACCACCGATTTTTCTTAGTTATACTATTACTAAGTTCCTGAAAGTAAAAGGCTGTAAATGTGATATGTACAATCATAAAAAGGAGAATGAGAATGCCGGATCTCTTAATTTACTAAAATGTCTTAACCAAACACAGCAGTCCACTATAGATTAAAAAAAGTTCAATTAAAAATAAGCTATTTTTACAATCTCCTGGAGAACAAACTTCAAATTCCACAAACAGCTATTCAAAATAACAAATCAGTCTAGATAAAAATTCAATGACACAATTTTGATCCATACATCAGGGAACAGTTGTGGTTAAAAAAAGGAAATAATTATAATAGCTCCTGAAATCATAACGGCATTCTCTGGAATGATGTTTTATCAGTCTTTCTTATGCTATACTTATGAGGAAACTCTTAATTTAGCTAGTTAGTAATTCAGTTTCCATAGCCTCTTAAATCTTCATTTGTCTAAGGAGACTTTTCATGTTAAGTAATAAATCACCTCATAAATCCTCCTTGGTGATATGACAACTCCAGTACAAAATGAAAAGCAAGCACATAAAAAGCAACAAGATGTCGATAAATGTATTCACAAAGTATTCCTAGGCAAAGAATTATGCATAGAGCAGGAATGCGGCCCAGAACATTCAGAGACAAATCAGTCTATGTATCAAGAGACAAATCATTCTACGTACCAAGCAATAGCTCTCAACCATTTCTGGCCTCAAACCAACTGAGGAAAAAGTATAATCATTTCATCAGTAGTAGGGGCTCATTAGCAGTTTGAGGAGGTGGAAAGGGGGCCCTTATGGGGCATATCAGTGTGTAGGAGTGTACTAAATTTCAGCAGCTGGGCAGTACAGTTGTGAATCCCTGCTCCCCTCTCCCAGAATATTATAAGCCTTACACTTCCCTCACACACAAATTCCTGACATTTACCCAGTTGGGAACACCCAAGCTAGTACTGGGGAGCTGAGAGGAAGTTTAGCTCTGTTTAAATTTCAAAACAGAACCACTCAAATTCACCATTACTAATAGAATTAAGGATCCTACTATATTCCTGATATTAGTAAACTTACTTCTGTTTTCCAGCTATTAGGGGGAAAAAAACCCTCAGAAAATCTTACAGGGGCATGTGTTTTACTCATGCAGAGGAAAGGGGAAATTCTGTAGAATTTACATCCAATTACTTACTGGATCAACATTAAACTCTTTCCACAGTAATTAAAGAAATCTTCCTAAGCTGGTTACAACCTTTTCTTTCACCACCATTTCTCAAGCTCAGTCCTCACCATTACTGCTTAAGGCAACACAGAGACTGTCCTGTACTTCTTTGTATTTTTCTGCTTCCATGCATTTTCACATGATGTACTGCATTCTGGAATGCCAATTCTCCACTTCATGAATTCTTATCATTCAGGAATAAGGTCAAATGTTCTCTGCAACGCAAAGCCTGACTCCCATAGGCAGTTAACGGCTGGCAACTCCGAGCTCCCCTAAAACGTCTATCTCCCCCATTTCGTGTGTGCCAGCCTCTGCCTTATTTACTGGAGACTCTAGGAAACCAGCCACTTAGCAGACTCAATAATGTTTGAGTGAATTAATCTTCACCAGAAGGCTAGACGAGGACTCTTAGTACAAGAGTAGGGGTAGAAATGGACCGGAAAGCATGAAGCTAGAATTCCCGACTGGACAAAGACAAAGGGAAAATATGAACCACCAGATCCACATTAGCGTATTAGGCAAGTGCTGATGGATCCCTAGACTCGGAATTGTTTTCCATTACACATTAGTGTTATTTGATGGGTGGCCTCTCCTTGCTCTCTGCAGGTTACTGATGAATTAGGACTGCTGCAATGTAGTCGTTCCGCTTTAACAACTCACAGCTTCAAAGAAGCCCAACTTAGCAGACAGAAAACTTACCTCGGCTCTTCTCCCATAAAATGATTTCCAGTAATTTAAACAACGAGCTCTCCTTCAACGTCACATACTCTTGTCAAAGGATTCATAAGCGTAAAATAAAGCTAACAGCGTTTAACAGTTTAAATACACTACCTGAAAGAGTAACGATCCCCCTGGGTTGTGGCTGAATCCGCAAA
Source organism: Dugong dugon (assembly GCA_030035585.1). Taxonomy (NCBI): domain Eukaryota; kingdom Metazoa; phylum Chordata; class Mammalia; order Sirenia; family Dugongidae; genus Dugong; species Dugong dugon. Next base: position 73,176,033 of record CM057479.1, read on the forward strand.
TACTTGTTACAAAAGTCGGGGGATTCCAGGGCCAAAAACAAAACATTGCCCAAAAAGTAGCCCGCGGTTTGGCCCACCGAGTTGCAAGTAGACGCATAGCCCACGTTTTCCCGCGATAACATGGTCAACGCCCAACCATCCACGGCGATGTCCTGAGTGGCGGCCAGGAATTCAAACAAGAAGAATGTCACCGTGAGCGCGAGCACGTCGGGGGTTCTGCCATCGCTGTTCCCGAGCAAGTGGTCCACCTGCGTGGATAAACCTATCATGAAGAGTCCCAGTATGTACTGTGTCGGCACAAGCCAGGATTTGCGCCGACCGAAGTTCCTGAAGTAGACCGCGTCGACCAAGGGGGCCCAGAGCAATTTGAGACTGAAGGGCCAAAAGACAAAACTGAAGAAAGCCTGGTCCGTATAGCTAACGTTTTTGCTCTGCAAAATGAGCGGGATGCTTCCCGCTAGGCCCAGTGGAATGCCCTGGAGCACGTAAAGGAAGAGCAGCAGCAACACGCTGCTGAGTTCGGCCCGGCAGCTCCGGACGACTCTGGAGGCGTCACCGGGGCCGGTATCCTGCAGAAGGGCTTCTCCGTCCCCTTCCCCTCCTGCCGAGTCCGGGCCGTCATCCCAGCCGCCTGGCGGCAGAGAGCTGCTCTTCACCTCCAGAGAGAGGCTGAACGTCCCTGGCCGCCGCTGCCGACTGCTGTCCTTGTGGGCGACGGTGGGTGACATCTCAGAGATGATGCAGAGCCCCGTCTGGGGCGGGCCCGGTCTGAGCGTTTTGGATCCGTCTAGTCCCAGGTCCGAGGCTGTCGCTCTGGACCGGGGCCTCGGCTCAGACAGGGGCACAGGACGCAGGGCTCTGAGCGTCCTTACTGCGGCCCGGGGTGCTCAAGCGACGAGCCAGTCCCCCGGCTGGAGGCCCGGGCGATGCCCGGGGAGATGCCCCTTGGAGCAGCGGAAAGGAGCCTGAAGTCTCCCGGGCAGCCGCACCGGGCTCGGGGCTGGAGGAGGGGGCCGTGGTGCCGCGATGGAAACCGACCCCTAGCTGTGGCGGGACCGGGCCGCCCGTCTCTCGACGCACAGCCAGCTCTAGCCGCCACCAATGAGGCAGCGAGCACTTTCTCCACACGACTCCAGAGGTTCTAGATAACTTCCTGCCTCGCGCTTCAGGAAGCGGTCCTAGTCTCTAATGGCTCCCTTCCCCGCCTCGGAGCAAGCCAATCAGGACACGCTCCAGTGGCCCCGTTTGCAAGCAACGCTTGATAGGAACCCGCAACCTCGGCGGCCGGGACTCCCGGGGATGGTTAAAGCGGGAGCACCGAGCGGTGGGGCGGGGCGCCGCGCGAGCTCCTTCTCTGTGAGCGCATGGGGCGGTCTGGAAAGCGTGGGCCTCCGTCATTGGGTCCGAGAGGCCACGTGACCGCGTGTTGCGCAAGGCTTGCGCTGGCGGTTGGGTGTTGGTAAGCAGAGGTGCATTGTGGGTCCCGGCTGCTCTCGAGGGCTAGGCGGAAACTGGAGGAGAAGGCGTGGTTTACGAAGTTTCCACCTAAGGAGGCGGGGAAGCTCTGTACCCCTCGAAAGCGGTCAAGTCCTGGCTAAGTGGAGAAGCTCGTGCCTTGTGGTTTTTTGTTTTGTTTTATTTTTTAAACAACAAACAATGGTAACGAAACGTAAAGTTGCCTTGTAGTGGTTTGTGAAAGAGAACAGCTTACTGGAAGAACAGTGTCCTTGAACAAGTTAGTGACAGTTTACAAGTTTATGGAATGAATGAAACAGCTCAGGAGGTGTTAGGGGTTTCTGCAGTCCATTCTTCCAATGAGGTGGAAGAAGCGTAGGGAAATGGGTCGGGGTAACCAACTTCAGTTACATTGGATGGACTGGATGAAGTCTAAGGCTCGTTTCATCTCTGTTTTTGTGCTAAGGTAAAGGGTCTTGTAAGCCAGCACCCTGACATCGTTTAGGCCTTTTAAGTGGCTCTTCTTTCTCAGAGTTCTTGGCAAACTATCACAATCTCGCTTCGAGCTGGAAATGCTGAGAAATCAAATTTAATTTCAACGACACTGAAGAGACAGGTTTTCCAAGATTTTATTGAACTCCAGATTGTATAGTAGTTTTCAGACCGTGCTCTGTCTAACATGCTGTAAAAACAAAATCCGTTGCCGTGGAGTCGATTCCTACTCATAGCGACCATATAGGACAGAGTAGAACTGTCCCACAGTGTTTCCAAGGAACGCCTGGTGGAATTGGACTGCCATCCTTTTGGTTAGCAGCCGAACTCTTAACCCCTCCGCCATCTGGGTTACCAACATGCTATATAGTACTAGTAATGTCAACTCAACGGCAACGGGTTTTTTAAATAGTACTAACAATAGTACGTTTTTCTCCCCACGCTTCAAAACATAGTTTAAATTGTTTTGGTGATTGTTATTGTACGCATAGGCTGCCCTGCTGCACAAATGAATCCAATGCTGGAAGCACTTAACTCTAAGTCAAGTTATTGGGAAGACAGCTACCTGGCCAGCCGACTGGTTTAAATGTTACCACATGACATTCAAAGGAAGATCAAATCCCTCCTGGTCAAGTCATCTTTAGGAGCTGAATTTCGACCAGAAATAGGTAGGGATGCACGAGGGTTGGAGTGAAAAATTCTGATGTGGAATATGGTAGAATTTTGGCTTAACTAAGTGTAGGTGCCAGTGGAAGGATGGGGCCAGACATCACATGTAGCAAGCCAGCAGGTATATCCAGTAAAACCTGCAAAAGCTGGAATCTGTTTAAGGTGGAAACCTGTCAGAGAAGGAAAACCCAAATATTTTCTATGAAAAGGAGCAATAGAAAAGTGGTAAGACTGCACCCTGTCAAAGGTGGAAACATTTTAAGACCCAGAAAAACAAGGCCGTCCCCTTGAGTTCTGACTCTCACAAGTATCACTGTATAACATATACTCCACATCTGAACTTTCAGAGCTTTTTAGAGGATTTGTAAATAACTGAAATTGGTTTTCCTAAATCTAGTGTGATAGTTTTAAAAAGTGGCCCCAAAATTCTTTATCACTTCTTCCATTGAGAGATGGGGTGCATGCCCTGTCCCTTGAATTTGCTTTTCATGACTGACCGACAAAATACAGCTGACTGATTTCCCCACCTGGTCCTTAAGAAACGGGCAGCTTCCTCTTCCTGTCTCTTGGAACCAAGCCCCATGCATCCTTCCTGGAGAGGAGCTAAGGCTTATGGCCGTCAGAACTGGCTGAGCTCCCAGTCAACAGCACCTACTTGCCAGCCGTGTGTATGAGAGATCTTGGAAGTGGATCCTCTAGCTCCAAGTTGAGCCACCCTTGCTGATGCCACATGGAGCACAGACAAATCTTCACTGCTAAGCCATGCCCAAAATGCTGCTGCCTCCTCGAAAGCCCGCATGGCAGTCTTCTTCCAGGACAAACTGAGCCATCCTCTACAAACCTGGGAGCCCTCCCTCACCAGGCCCACAGTGCCCCTCTGCCATTGTGGAACAACTGTCACCAGCACTGTGAAAACAAGACTTACTGCATAGGACCTTCAGCCAGTAATGTGGTGAACAGCTGTTCTTCTGGATGCTCGTTATCCTTACTCACCTCTTCTGCTAAGATCATTCTAACCTTTCCTTTGGGAAACTGGTTTTCTTGATTGATGTGTTCTGGTGAAGATGGTGAAACTGCCAAACACAAAACCCTCTTGGTGGCAACACCATGGTCCCTTTAACAGTTCCACCTCCTACTTTCCCCATCCCCCAAGGCCTCCAATTTATAGACTATAGGGTGAACACAGGTCCTTTATAGGTCTATCAGAGTCCATGGTATGGACTTGCCCAAATTTACCAACTAGTCCCATACTGATGACCATTTAGGTCCTTTCAAGTTTGATAGTTGGTTTGTTTTGCTGTTACCAAATTGCTTCTCTGACTATATATATATATATAGAGAGAGAGAGGATATATATAGAATATATACAGTCTATATATACATATGTATTGTATTTAAAACGTGATAATATTGCCTAATAGCCCTCCAAAAAAGATTGTTTACACCCTCTTTAACTGTGATTGATTGCATCTGCTTGCTCCTCATTGTCCCCTTTGTATTACCACACTTCTTGTTGGGTGCTGTCGAGTCGGTTCCAACTCATAGCAACCCTGTGCACAACAGAATGAAACACTGCCTGGTCCTGCACCATCCTTACAAACATGGTTATGCCTGAGCGCATTGCTGCAGCCACTGTGTCAATCCATCTCGTTGAGGGTCTTCCTCTTTTTCACTGACCCTCTACTTTACCAAGCAGGATGTCCTTCTCCAGGGACTGGGCCCACACTTGTTAGTATGCCAATATGACAGGTAAAAAGATGTGATATTATTGTTTTAATATGTATTCTTTTACTAATAAAGGTATATTTTTACATTTATTATATAAGTATGCATGTATGTACATATATATATTTAGAGTTTTGTTTGTTTTTCCTGTAACTTGAGCCTGCAGTTCTCAGAAATAAGAATTACATCAAAGAAAGTTACTTATTATATTATTGTAATTTTATTACTTAACATTAGTCTGATTTGGTTCTTTTAAAATGGAATTTTTCCATTTGGGAACTTTTTTTTCCCTTGGATTTCAGAATTTTCATCAGGATGTATCAAGTTATGTGCATATATGTTTTTCTATTAACCTTACTCAACATTTGTTAGGCTTTTTTGAATAAAGTTCCAAATCTTTCTTCAACTTAGGGAAATTTCATTTATAATATCTTTGATTTTTCCTTTCTTTCCTCTTCATTAACTCTTTGAATTCCTAGTAAAGGTATATTTTGTTTACTGGATTTATGTCTAGCTCTTAAATTTTCTCTCATGATTTCCCTTTTGCTTTTTGTTCTGCATTCTTGGAAACTTCCAAAATAGGTCTTCCAAAAACAACTTGGAATTGTATAGGTAAGATTTGTGCAATTCAAAATATGTAAGTTTTATCTCATTAAAAAGAGAAAGGACTAAACTATTTGCATGGGATGGGGAGTGGTGGAGGCTTGGTGAAATACTACTACCATCTAGTGGTCCCTTGCTATACATCAGTGTGTGATTGCAGAGGTTTTTCTTTTTCTTTTTTTACTGTTTTTAGTTAGTTCACTGTCATCTGAAGTACATCTTGTATGTATTTCTTAGGAGCCCTGGTGGTACAATGGTAAAGTGCTCAACTGTTAACCGGAAGGTTGGCAGTTTGAACCCACTCAGGGCTCTGTGGGAGAAAGACGTGGCGGTCTGCTCCTGTAAAGATTACAGCCTAGGAAACCCTACGTGGTGGTTCTACTCTGTCCTAGAGGGTTACTCTGAGTCAGAATTGGCCTGATGGCACACAATAGCAACAACATATATTTCTCAAAACATTTCACTTTGTAAGAAACTGCCCAATTGTTTTAAGAAATGGTTGTACCATTTCACATTCCGACCAGCAAAATTTGTCTTTGTATATGGCATTGTAGTCTGTTTTCCTGTATTGCCAAGGGTTTACTGTTTTATTCTTCCTTCCATCATTTTATGGCATTTTAGGAGTTTGGAGAAATGTCACCAAAATGTTTTAAGTAGCATATTATGTGTATTACTATAGTATCTCCTCCTCTATTAGGGTCCTGTGGTGTGTGTGTGAGAGGTTTTTTTTAGAATGTGCTCATGTGTTTTGGAGATTCACATTATCTGTCCTTTTGCTGAAAACATTTCCCCATTTCTTGTTTGATTTTTTTGATATTCTAATGTAATGATTTAAAAAAAATAAGGACAGAGTGTATATTGCTTTACTAAATCTTTTGCCAACCATATTTTGGATAACCACAATGTGCTAGGCATGGGATTATATTCAGAAGATAACTAATATTTTGTGTAGTGTTTTATCACTTAACAAGGTGCTTTCATTGTATTATCTAATTCAATATAAATAAGTTGAAAATAATCTATAACCACCCGCAACCAAACATTTTTTTCATGTGTATATTGTAGCTAGTTCAAGGAAAGAGAAATAAGAGAACAATCAATAGGCTGACAGAAAAAGGAAGATGTGTTCAGTTAGCTAAGGGATGGAGAAAGTTGGAGAAAGAGGTACCAAATGTGGGAGTGGGAGGTGGTGGTGGAGAAAAGAAGAAAGTTCAGTGAGTACTGCGTAAACCGATGTGTTTGTCCCACTGTGAAATTCCCATGGGTATTTGGCTTTACAATATACACCCTTTTTTTTTTAATAGTCTCTTGAAATGCTGATTGCCTATCATGAAGATGACGCTGAACCGGGCAACGTTTTGCTCTGTTATACATACTGTTATTATGAGTCAGAGGTGACTAGCACGATTAACAAGAACAACGAATTGTTTTCTAACAAATTGTTGCTTTTCCAACAAATTGTTGCACCCAGAGAAGGAATTTTCTTTTGGGTCATTAACAACACCACTAGGGAAGATTGCTTTTGAAAAAATCTTAGATAAAGCGGGAATAGTTTGAAAAGGCAGACTTTGTGAAGTTTCTCCTTTAGGAAAAGCGTTTGACCTTGTTATAGTTCTAAGTAGAGGTGGGCCACACTGACCTTCAAATTTGTGGCATCTGGATTGAATCGAGACTAAGTGTAAAGCAGAATACCAGGACAGTGCTAGGAAGGTGTTGAAATTTAAAACCATCCAGCTATTAGTTATGAATTGAGCTTAGTATTTGTGTAAGTATTCTGATGCCTATTGCTACAATATTAAATTCATGGACAGTGTATGAACATAGTAGCCCTGGTGGTGCAGTGGTTAAGAGCTCAGCTGCTAACCAAAAGGTTGGCAGTTCGAATCCACCAGCCACTCCTTGGAAACCCTATGGGGCAGTTCTGCTCTGTCCTATAGGGTCGCTATGAGTCAGTATCGACTCGACGGCAATGGTTTTTTTTTCTTTTTTTAATGAAAAGTGATTTAATATATGGAAGCAGCTTGAAACTCTATGTTTAAAAATTTCATGTAAAGTGTTATAACTTATTCAAGAAGAGAACATATAGTATATTTCAAAACCTGGATAGCTGCTTCTTCTTCGCCTTCATTGTAAGTTATTTTGTGACTTACCATGTTTCATTCTTATGTTTTCTGTTTTTAATATGTGAACACCCAGCAAATTTGTGCCATGAGTTTTGTCAAGGGTGACCAATTAAAAATCTCATCAGAATCACAGCAGTGCAAACAAATGGAAGAGACAGTGGTAACAGGGCCATTGCTCAGCTTTAACATGTCCCAAGTGATACATGTGGCTTTAAAGATTGTTTGGCAAAGTATATTTCGAATGTTTAACAAACAGTAAAAAAGCTAGAGTCAGTCTGCCTGGTTTGAATCCTGATTCTGTAATTTACTAGCTGTATGACTTTAGTTAATTTCTCTATCTCAGTTTTCTCAACCATAAAAGGGGAATAAGAGGACAATAATAGAATCCATCTGTGATGGTTAAGGTTGTATGCCAACTTGGCTGGGCCATTATTCTCAGTGGTTTGGTAGTTGTATGATGTTGTGATCACTTCCATGATAACAGTTTGAAATAATGTGATCATCTCCATGATGGAATCTGCTGTAACCAGTCAGTTGAAAGGGAGTTTCCTTGGGCATGTGGCCTGCATTGAATATAAGTGGACATTCTGGCAGGGCTAAGGGGCTTTTGCTTGCTCTGGATCCTATAGCTGATTTCTGTTTGTCGACCTCTGGTTCTCAGGACTTGAGCTAGCAGCTCACCTGCTGTCTTGCCTGCTGATCTTGCGATTCATAGATCTTTGCAGCCTGTCAGCAAGAGCCTTGCTCTCTGACCTGCCGATCTTGGGTTCACCAGCCCCTGTGGCTATGTGAATCAGGAGAAACCTCTGTCCTGACCCACGGACTTGGGATGTTCCAGCCTCTACAACTGCATGAGCCATTTCCTTGATATAAATCTCTCTCTCTATATATATTTATATGCTTTACTGGTTTTGCTTCTCTAGAGAACCCAGCCTAAGACACCATCACACAGAACTGTTAGAATTAAATGAGTTAATGTATATAGAGCAGTTAGACTAGTGCCTTGGCACATAAAGAGCTATCTGAGGTTTATTCTCCTCTTCTTCCTTCTCCTCCTCCTCACTGTTATTATTGTTGGGTTTATGCCTCACCAGGTGTAGAAACTTTTCAAAGGCAAGACACTAAAGTTGTATCCTCCTGTTTCCTGGAGATGGAAAAGGAACCGTAGTTGGATAAATCAGTCCTTACGAGGGATATGTCAGTTTGCCTCTGAGAGAAGGTAACCAAAATTTGAGAATGTAGTTGGCACAGAGGGTATAGCAGGAGTAATCAGTGAAAATATAATGACAATGACAATAACATTCAGTGGTCTTCTGCATTAATAAAGCATGATGTTAAAATATGAATGCATGCTATATGGAACTTTGGCGGTTATTTTATTAGTCGTCTATTGCTTTATGAAAGGATTAATCATAAAGATTCTTTAAAGAATGAGCTCTTATGATGCATTTTATTTTTTGAAGTGATTTCAAACATATAGCAAGGTTTCAATAACAATTCAAAGAACTCTCATATACCCTTCAACCAGACAGGCCGTTCAAGTTTTGCCAGTTGTCCCAACAATATCGTTTATAGCAAAAGGATCCAATTCAGGATCATGTCTTTCACCCAACTGTCATGTCTCTTTAGTCTCCTTCAGTCTGGAACAGTTCCTGAGTCCTTCCTCGACCTTCATTTTTTAAGATAACTGTGGCTGATTGTATTTCCAAATACTGTGCATTTCCAGTTCCAGGCTTTTCCGGAACCTTCTCTTTGAATCTGGATGGGTCTTTGTGACTGTTTCAATGAACCAAATGCAGTGCAAGTAAGCCTGCGTGATTTACGAGGCTAGATTAGAAACGGCTTTTGCCTGGCTCCCATCTCTCTCTCCAACAACAACAGAATACACATTCTTCTCATACTTACATGGAGCGTTCAACAAAGATAGACTACATCCTGGCTATAAAACACACCTTAACAAAATTCAAAGAGTAGAAATCATACAAAGTATGCTCTCAGACTACAATAGAATTAAACTACAAATCAATAAGAGAAAGATAACTGGAAAAGCCAAAAATATTTAGAGATTAAGTAACACATGGGTTAAAGAGAAATTAAGTATATAAGGAAGCTCATTGTTCATTTTAAATGGTTTGATTAAAAACACCATTTCCAAAATATTTTTATCCATGTGAATCCTGTACCCACCCAAGTCCCATGAGAATATCTACTTTTCATTATAGGATGATGCACAATTACAGCATTAGGATAGAAAGAGAAGACAGAAAAGTCATTGTTATAGTTTGTTGATCCTAAATGATTCTTTAAAAATTTTTTTTTAATGAGAAAAAATGAAAAATGACTAGCCTCTACTGAAAAAAAATTACTTAAACATTTGATATTATAATCCTTCTCTGAAATACTTTTAACCAATGACAAATTATTTTATTAAAAGGTAGCAAATTACCTTTTGTGTAATTCTTCATTTGTCAGTTGTAGTAAAAATAGAGTTATATAAGGGAATGATTTTACAAGTGTGACTATTTAGTTAAATAAGGATTAACTGTACCTTGGATAACTAAAATATTAATATAAAATGTATGTTCTAGATTAGTGAAATATGCATTTGCATTTATGAAATGAAATAGGGCTTGTGGAAAAATGCATTTATTGAATAAATACTTCTGGAGTATCTATTATGCAAAGGGGACACAAAAATGTAAACGTTATTAAACTCACATTTGATGACAGTTGACTGTTTAGAGTACACATTCACCTATACATTGTCTCTTTAGCACAGCAAGTACTCAATAAAAGTCAGCTCTTAGTATTATTAAAAGAATGTGTTATTAAGAGAAATAGGGAAGTCAGGAGAAAAATTCTGAGAAAATGATTGTTTTGGTTTTAGATATATTGAATTTGAAGAGATGACAAGAAATGTGATGATTTAAAATAATATGTTTGAAAAAAATTACTTTCTTAAAAAAATAATTTCAAGTTTTACTAACAAAAGCTAAACTTCGCACGATAAACCACCTAACTTCACAGAGACGCCTCCTTGACTTCACAGATTAGACATGGTTCTTTCTGTCTGCTCAAAAAATAGTCCTGGGTCCCGAACTTACTAAGCATAAAGATCGCTTTTAAGCATCAACAAGTATCTCAATATCTCTACTTATAGTATTTTTGGTTGTTGTAGTATTTGTTATTTAAGAAAATACATAATGACCCAAGGCTATTCTGAATCAGTAATAACAACTTTAGGTGAACTTGTATTTTACTGATCACAGCAGCGCATATATATAATATATATATATTATGTATATATACACATATATACACACACACACATTGGGAAAAATGAGTAAGAAATTACATGTTCAGGAGTATATGATCTTAAGGGCCCTCCCAATAATTTAAAGTCCTCTAATATTTCTTTGAAGCACCTGTGGTGCAGTGGTTAAGCACTGGGCTGCTAACCAAGAGGCTGGTAGTTCGAACTCCCAACTGCTCCAGTTCTACTCTGTTCTGTAGGGTCGCTATGAGTTGGAATAGACTCAATGGCAGCGGGTTTTGGTTTTTGGTTTGGTTAAACTTTCTTTGCCTTAGTTTTCTCATCTGAAAACGTGGGGTCTAGTTTCTAGGAACCAATGTCGTTTCCTGCTCTAATACTTGCATTTTTCACCTATTCCTTTTAATCTCTGAACGCTAGTGTTACACTGAAGCAATCTTTGTCTAGCTGCATGCGCTTCCTATGTGATTATTTTCTCTTTGTTTATCTTATGAGACTTGAAACCTTCAGTTCTTAAGTTTATATAACGAGTCTTCTCTCCTTTAGAAAAAATCCAGTCTTAAACATCCTTATAAGGATGTCAGTGTTCTTGTCATTACTCAATCAATTTTATTCAATGACAATTTATTACTGTGTTCCAGGCATTGTGCTAAGCACCAGAGAACACAGCTGTGGGCAAGACATTGGTCTTTGTCCTCCAGGAGTCAAGTGGAAGGAGACAAGTGGACAGGTAGACACAGTACAAACTACCCATTAAACCTGTTGCCATCTAGTTGGTTCCGACTCATAGTGACCCTATAGGACAGAGTGGAACTGCCCCATAGAGTTTCCAAGGAGCGGCTGGTAGATTTCAGGGCTGGAGAGTAGAGTGAGGGGGGCAGTGGTCCATGAGAGGGCTGGAGAATAAACAGGGGCTGCCCAAATCTCTATGTACCCAATAAACAATATAAGAATGTTTGGAGTTTATCCTAAGCGCAATGGGATATATGACCAAATTTACATTTTAGAACAGTTGTCTTCGATTTTTTTAAACTTACATACACCCCTAAAATAATTTTGAAAAACTATGTACCTCCTTCCACATGTTAAGTTGACATCTAATATTTTTCATAAGCTCAAAAGTTTATTTTTTATTAATGAGAGAGTAAATTATTAAACATTTTGAAAGATAAAATAAGATGAGTGTGGTTCATACCTGAAATAGACATTTTTAACTGAACTAGGTATTTTAAAATAGATAATAAATAGACATTATGACCTGCATACCAAATCTGAAAAGTCATGTAAAATTTTTATGTGTGGGTTTTATTAAATATGCCTTGAAAAACGTGTTGGTCCCAGAAACCACACAATTAGATTCAGCATCACTACTCTGTTCTGCCTAAGTTGTTCTGAATTCAGAGCAATCTTCACCCTTAAAAAAAATATGTATAAGACAGATAAAGGAAGGAGGACCTTACTGGTTTAAAGTGTTGCAATTAATCATTAAAAGAGAGTTTCAGACTTCAGTTGCTTCCAAAGATGGAGTAACAGGGAATGGATTTACCTTCCTGCTTGAAGCAACCAAAACAAACAAACAAACAGACAAAATATATGAAACAATGGCTTCAAACAATACAGGACATTTATCCCTGAGAGACAGGAAACAAATGAGGTGAGCCCTTCAATTGTCCGGCATACAATAGGTTAAAAGTAAAAAGATACACCGTTCCAACATTAGTCAAAGGAAGTGGCTATTTTAATACTGGACAAAGTAGATGTCAGAGTAAAGAATATTACCAGGCATAAAGATAAGTATCGATCAATCAAGAATATATAAAAATCCTAAATGTTTATGTCTCTAATAACAAAGCTTCAAAATACACGAAGCAAAAACTGATAGAACTATAAGGAGAAATAAATAAGCCCCCAGTTATAGTTGGAGATTTTAATACCCCTCTCTCAATAATTGATAAAACAAGGGAATAGAAAATTAACAAGAATATAATAGACTTCAACACAATCAACCAACTTGACCTAGCTGCCACTTACAGAACACTCCACCCAATAGCAGAAGAATGTGCATTCTTTCCAAGTGTGCACAGAACATTCACCAAGATAGACCATATTCTGAGCCACAAAACAGGGCTCAATATATTTGACAGCATTTAAGTCACACAAAATATATTCTCTGACACAATGAAGTTAAATTAGAAATCAATATCAGAAAGATGTCTGGGAAATTGCCAAATATTTAGAAATTAAATAATATAATTCTAAGTAGCCCATGGGCCAAAGAAGATGTCAAAAGAGAAATAAGACACTACTTTGAACTGAGTGAACAGTTAAACTAAGAGTTAAGCACTCAACTACTAACTGAGAGGATGGTGGTTGGAACACACCTAGACACCCCTCAGAAGACAGGCCTGGTGATCTGCTTTCCAAAGGTCACAGCTTTGAAAACCCTATGGAACAGTTCTGTTCTGCACACATGGGGTCTCCATGAGTCCAAACTGACTCGACAGCAACCAACAACAACAGTGAACTGAATGAAGGTGAAAACACAAGATAACAGAATTTGTAAAATGCTGCTAAAACAGTACTTAGGGGAGAATTTATAGAGGTAAATGCCTATACTAGAAAAGAAGAGAGACCAGAAGAACTAGATGGTACCCAGCTGCCACTACCTACAGCTCTGATCAGGGCCACAATAGATGGATTTTGATAGAATGGGAGACAAATGTGGAACAGAACCTCAAATTCTTCTTAAAAAATCCAGACTTATTGGACTGGTTGAGACTGGAGGACTCCCCGAGACTTTGCCCTGAAATACTTTTTAAATCTAGAACAGAAATTATACCGAGGCCACCTTTTAGCTAAAAAGCAGATTGGCTCACAAAGTAAAGAATATCACCTGTGAGTACTACGCTTCTTTGAAAAATCATCTGTATGAGGCCAACCGGTCAACAATTACTTTAAAAACAAAGACGAGAAGGTAAGGGAGCAGGGAAACTAGATTACTGGAAATGGAACAACCAGAATGGAAATAATGAGAATGTTCGTGCATTGTGAAGAATGTAACCAATGTCACTGAACAATTTGAGTAGAAATCGCTGAATGAAACCTAATCTGGTGTGTAAACTTTCACCCAAAACACAAATAATTATTTAAAAAAAAAAAAGGTCTCAAATCAATGATCTCAACTTCCAACATAAGAAACAAGAAAAAGAAGAGCAAATTAAACACAATGTATGAAGCAGAAAGGAAATAATAAATATCAAAGTAAAAATTGATGAAACAAGAAAAACAATGGAGAAAAGAGAAAACAAAAACTGGTTCTTTAAGAGCAATTAAATTGATAAAGCTCTTGACAGACTGATAAGGAAAAATAGAGAAAAACACAAATTACCAATATCAGGAATGAGAGTTAACATCCCTACAAATTTTACAGATATTAAAAGGATAATACTATGAACAACTTTATGACTATGAATTTGACAACTTAGATAAAATGGACAGATTCCTTGAAAAGCTCCCTCAAGAAAAAATCAATGTGAATAGCCCTATATTATTGTAAAAATGGAATTTGTAGTTAAAAATCTAACCACAAGGAAAACTCCAAGCCTACATGACATCATCAGTAAATTATAAAAAGATTTAAGGAAGAAGTAAAACTAGTTTTATACCTCATCTTCCAGAAATAGTATCAATTCTACACAAACTCTCAATTCATTGTTTGAGGCCACAATTACCCGCACTAAAACCAGTCAAAGTCATTACAAGAAACTACAGACCAATATTCATCGTGAACACAGATGGTGTCATGGTTTGAATTATGTCCCCCAAAAAATGTGTGTATCAATTTGGCTAGGCCATGATTCCTGGTACTGTGTGATTTTCCTGTATATTGTAAACCTGCCTCTATGATGATGTTAATGAGGGAGGATGGGTGGCAGTTGTGTTAGTAAGGCAGGACCTGATCTCCAAGACTGGATTGTGTCCTGAGACAATCTCTTGAGATATAAAAGAAGTGAGCAGTGAGATGGGGACCTCATACCATCAAGAAAGCACTGCTGGGAGCAGAGCAGAATCTTTGGACCTAGGTCCCTGCGCAGAGAAGCTCCTAGTCCAGTGGAACACTGAAGAGAAGACCAACAGAGAGAAAAAGCCTTCCCCTGGAGCTGATGCCCTGAATTTGAACTTATAAGCCTACTTAGACGGTGAGGAAATAAACTTCCCTTCATTAAAACCACCCACTTGTGGTATTTCTGTTGTAGCAGCACTAGATAACTAAGACAGATGGAAAAATTCTAAACCAAAATTTTAGCAAATCAAATCCAACAATATATAAAGGGGAAAATACATCACGACAAATTAGGGTTTACTCCGAGAATACAGGGCTAGTTTGACATTCAAAAATCAATCAGTATAATTCACCATATGAAGCTGAAAAAGAAAAAAAAGATCATCTCAATAACGCAGAAAAAGGAGTGAGGAGATGGAGCCTATAAATGGTATTCGAAACCAGTTCATCAGAATCATCTTGCATTCTTGCTAAAAATATAGATTTCTGGCCCTATCCCAGACTTACTATACCAATACCTTTAGAAGAGCCTGGAAATCTATATTTTTAAACAAGTGTCCCACGGAAACACGGAAGTATAAGGAGAGTTAGGAACAGAAATACTGAAGAAAATCAGCACTTAGCCTCTTCCTAGAGGATAGAAAAGGAAGAGGAGCAAGCAAAAGTAACTGAAGAAGAGCAACCCCCAGAGGTGGAAAGACACCGCTCTGATGCATTGTCAGAGAAGCCACGTTTCAAGAAGGAGTGGTCAACAGAGACAAAAGTTGCAGAAAAGAGACTTACTACCTAAGAATCCTGTTGCATGCTAACAGTCTTAGTGATAAACACGAGCGACCACGAGAATATATTTAAAGTAGGCATCAGGAAACCCAGCTGGTGTAGTGGTTAAGAGTTTGGCTGCTAAACGAAACGATCGGCAGTTCAATCCACCAGGCGTTACCTAACATAGATGGGATTTAGCCAATCCCTAATACTGGCACATCACATCCCATTCCATTCCGAGTGGATGTTGAGGCAAGTTGAGCCTCTCTTATTGTTTACTACCGTGTTCCCTGGATTATTCATACAGACCTACCAAGAGAACCCAGTATCCATGGCTTTGGGTAGTTTCAGTATCAACATTTCAACTCAAAAAAAGGTAAGTGAAATACTTTCTTTAAATCTCAGGCATGTTAGGACCTTGGACGTTTTGTTCCTGGAACTATTTTATTAATAAATGGTCTGTCCTTTTCCTAGATTGGATACCTCCTATACGGGGTGGGGGGGCGCATTATGTCACTGAACTTCAATTTCCTCATTTGTAAAGAGCGTTATAAGAACGTCAATCCCAACTCACTACATTCATGCGATTGGTTAGCATAAAATGGATTTTTCGAAGGCAGGATTGTCTCACTCTAGCTCCTTAATCCCTAGAGCCCGACGCGTAGCCAGAGCGCAGCGAATGGTAGCAGTGTTAACAACGAAATACTTTTGAAAGGCTTTTTAACTGGAAGCCTGTCCAACCATTATTATTTGTGAACACATTTTATACTTTCTTCTGCGGCATAGACCCCCCAGGTGGCCATATTCAGTGTAAAACCTCGTCTTGATGGGGTGCCGAAAGGCTGGAGGGGACTGCATCCCCTTTCCCGAATACCACCTAAATTAAAACACTGCTGTCTAAGCAGAGCTTCAGGGCCAGTCCCGGGCCAGCTTCCCACCAGACTGCCGCTTCCAAACCTCTTCTTTTTGGAAATTCACTGGCTGTAGAACTTTTAGGAAGCTGTGGAAGTTTTGAGGGACCTAGGTGATCAAACCCCACACTGACTTCCTTTGAGATGTGACTACCAAACTCTCAAAAGCGACTTTGGCCTCCCCCATGTCGGGCAACGCAACCTAAGCTGAGAAGCGCCACGGCCTAAGAGCCCCCCAAGGCCCAGCTATCAGCATGCCGCCCTCCGCACGCCAGCCTCAGCGGCCCAGACAGGGGCCAAGCTCGCATAACTCCGCAGGCAGTGGCACGAGGTAGGTGGAGCCGTGCAGAGAGCCGAAGCCCTCTTAAGAGCGGCCTGCCTGAGGCGGGGCTAGGCGTCGGGGGCGGGCCTGGGGCCGGGGCGCCGTGGGGCCCTCCTCCTTAACGGTGGACGTGCCGGGGGCGAAGCTAGGAAGGGTCTTCGCTCGGGGGCGGAGCCGGCGCCGCGGGCCACTCCTCCCGAGGGCGGGCCTGCCGGAGGCGGGGCTAAGCAGGTTCCTCTCTCGAGAGCGGTCCTCGGCGTCGGAGGCGGGCCTGGGGGGGCGGGGCCTGGCCCCGCGGGCTCCTCCTCTCGAGGGCGGACGTGCCGGAGGCGGGGCTAAGCAGGTTCCTCTCTCGGGGGCGGGCTGGGGGCGGGCCGGGGGCGGGCCGGGGGCGGGCTGGGGGTGCGGCAGGCGCCGACGCTCCCCCTCCCGGGGGCGGGCCTGTGTGGCGGCGGCGGCGGCAGCGGCGGGGGGTGTTGCCGCGGCAGGCTGCCTCGCGGAACGGGCTCGGGCTCCACCCAGTGGCCGGCAGAGGCGGAAGCAGGAGGCGGGGGCAGCGTGCGTGCTGCTGGTCTCCTCTCCCGCGGCGTTAGCGCCCGCGCTCCGCGGCTGCTGCTCGAGTCGGCGCTTCGCAGGCGGCCCGCTCCTTCCCGCGCCCGCCCGCTCCTCGCCAGGCCTCGCTCGCCGCCCCGCCCCGCGGCGCCGACCCCGCCGGCCCTGCCGCCCCGTCTCACTCTCCCGCCGCCACCGCCGCCGCGGCCCCTTCCCCGATGGCTCTGTGTAACGGAGACTCCAAGGTCAGTGTCTGGCTCGGAGGTCTCACCTGGCAGCCTCCCCGTGGAGGCGAGGCCGCGGGGCCGGGAGCCGCCGCCCGGGGCCCTTCCCGCCCCCGGCCCGTCTGCGCAGCCTGCGGCCCAGCCGCGGCGTGTCGGTGTCTCCGGCCGGGCCTGCGGCCGGTCTGCTCCCGGGAGCCGGCGCTTTGTCGATTCCGTTAGCGTGTGGGGCCCCTGCGCTGCCGAGCGGCGGGCGTCGGGGACGGGCGTCAGCGGGGGCTTCCGCAGCCGAAGCCCGGCCTCCGGGAGCCGGGGGCTTTGTGGAGACCCGGGGGCCGGCCGCGAGCAGGCGCGGGCCTCGTGGGGGCGGCCGAGCCCGCGGCTTCCCGCCGCCCCGTTTCCCGCCTGCCCCTCGGCGAGGCCCGGCCGGCCCTCCACGCCAGCCTCGGGGTCCGGGGCGAGGCCGCCCCGCCGGGGTCTGTGCCCTTTCCCCACGCCGCGCCCTCGAAGGGAAGCCACGTGACTCGGAGCGTGCCAGGCCGCCCTCCCGGTCACCGCGCCGTTGGCGGGGTCCGCGCCCGCGGGGGTCTCTCCGGGGCGTGGGGAGCCCGGGTGCTGGCGAAGTTGCTGAACGGACGTGCGCAGCGGGGAGCGCACGTCCGCACCGCGCGCCGCCGTCGCCTCCCACTCTTTTGTCGGCTCCTTCCCTCGCCCCGGTTCCGAACTGGATGCCTTCCTTTCACTTCCAGATTGAAATTTTCAATTGCCCGGGAGCCCCGGTGGCGCCGCGGTTAAAGTGCTCGGCCGTCAACCGAAAGGTGGGCGGTTCGAACCCACCAGCCGCCCTGCGGGAGAAATATATGGCAGTCTACTTCTGTAAAGGTTACAGCCTGGGACACCCTGTGGGGGCAGTTGTACTCTCTCCTGTGGGGTTGTTGTGAGTCGGAATGGACTCCAGGGTAGTGGGTTTTTTTGGCAGTTCTTTCAGATTCTCAGAAAGTCAGTTTTGTCAAGGGAGAAACGTGACGGTTTTAATTTGGGATTGACTTGAGGAAGATGTATCGCCTTTTATGAATGGACTGGTCGGCGATGGGTTTGGTTTAATTTTGGCCTACGTTGTTTATGCCCCGGCTTTAGGAAATTAACTCTTTACACTTCATTCCAGTGGGTGCAATTTCAAACTTCACGTGGGAGTTGGTGTTTTAAGTCAGGTAACCCACTGCTGTCGAGTCGATTCCGATTCGTAGAGCCCTGTAGGACAGAGTAAAACTGCCCCATAGGGTTTCAAGGCTGTAATCTTCACGTAAGCAGGGTGCTACATCTTTCTCTCGCGGAGCGGACGGTGAGTTTGAACCAAAACCCAAACCCGTTGCCGTCAAGTCGATTACGACTCCTAGTGACCCTGTAGGACAGAGTAGAGCTGCCTTATAGGGTTTCCAAGGAATAGCTGGTGGATTCCAAAACTGCCGACCTTTCGGTTAGTAGCCAGCGCTTAACCACTGCACCACCAGGGCTCCTTTAAGTCACGCAGAAGTGCTGTATCCGGGCAGAATTTTAATATTCTCTTAAAAAGGTGGTGCCTAAGTGTCACGTCTTAGTGGGTCCTCTCTGTGAAGGATTACTTCTTACCTCGTAAGCATTCCAAAAATGTTTAGTGAACAAGATAATACGGTTGCTGATAGATTCTTTTAACCGAGGAAACCAGTGTTCAGATCAATTGGAGCGCCATCTCAGGATTATAAAGCTGAATGGAGACACTCAAACCTTTAGCTTCTGACCTCAGAAGCTAATGTACACCTCAGTGTAGAGCTCTTTCCTGTACCCTACTTGACTTGCAAAGCATGTTTCTTTTTCCTTTAATTTTGAGCCTTAAAGTCATTGGAAAGATTCGTCTTTGTGCTCTCCAGCTAGTGGTAGAGGAGAAAATTATGGTGTCAGGAGAACCTAAACTAATTTACAGACTTTGAAAAATAAGTAGTGCATTTGAGGAAAAGAGTTTTTTCATAAATTTAAGTACAGAAAAGTCAAGATTCAGTTTCCAAATTACTTTATCTGCTCAGACGTCTATATAATACACCGTTTTTCTCCTGGCTGGCACTTTTGTTTTGTTTGATCTGGAATTATTACGAGAATCTTGACTAGTTTGATGTATTTGAGCCTGAGGTCAATTGCTGATGAACTTATTTTTCTTTCAAGGTCTTTTATGTTTTATACAACAGTTAAGCATGTTTTTTGACTGTGCAACAATTAGATGTGGGCCAAAATTGGAAGCATTTTCAAGAGGAGCAATCCAAGGAATTAACATATTTCATCTAAAAACCCTGACAATCTTGACAAACCGTGACATGACATTGATCATAAGAAACATCTGAAGTGATACTTATATATGGGGAAAATATGCATATTAAAATATATCAAGTAAGATGTATCTAAGAGGTCCACGGGGTCCTGGTGGCACTGTGATTAAGCATTTGGCTGCTAACCAAAAGCTTGGCAGTTCAAATCCACCAGCTGCTCCTTGGAAACCCTATGGGGCAGTTCTAGTCTGTCCTGTAGGGTTGCTGTGAGTGGAATTGACTTGATGGCAACGGGTTTGGTTAAGAGGCCCACCTGGAAATCAGAGCAGGCGTGTATTTTCCATAGCTTACTACTAAACCCACAGATGGCCCTTCACCCTCAGAAGTAAAACACACGTCCTGCATGCAGGCTTACTGAGTATATTGATTGTGCCTCTAGCAACTGTGTATAAATCCTAGTTCATAAATTCAAGTGGGGAAAGAGTTGGTTTTGATTACTATTTCTGGTACATTTCAATTTTTATCTGGATTTTCTAAAACGGCATTTCTGTATGATGGAAATTAGGGAAGAACCTAAAAGCTTTAAGAGTGTTTGGGCCACTTCCATTAGGAAGTCACACCATTAGGAGTAACAAGCCACTCTACTTTCCAGGGATTGTACTCAGCTGGTCATAGAACGCATACAGAAATTGCATACTTGGTTAGTTACACAAGGTTCCAGACTTGTCGGTGTGGTGAAATTAGATAAGTAAATATGATCAAACTTTCAGTGAGCTATCTGGTAATGAAAGGATTATTCTGGGTAGTTGAGTATTCCAGATCACTAAAATATGTGTTGGTGGGTGTTTTTTTTTTTTTTAATTAACCACTGAAACTTTTATTTTAATAATTGAAGATTTCTGAAGTGAAAGAACTTTTTTAAAGGGCAACATCCTGAGGAATTTTAGTATTGAATTCAATTTCCAGAATCATTTATATAGTATAATAGTACTTTCGTCAGGCATCAGCTGAGCATTTTTGTTCACATTAGCAAACTAAGTAAAGTGATAAAGCTTACCCCCTTTAATACAGTACCAAGATATGACAATCTAAAATAACTTTGATGGCAGTCTTCTGAAAAATGTATTGTGTATTCACCTGTTTTCCTTCTGTGGTATTGTTTAGTGGCTTGAAAAGACGTAGGTTTACATCCTGCCTTTGTCAGTGTGTTCTCTGAGCAAGTGACTTGAGGCCTGAGCCTCATTTTTGTTGTCTGTAAAATATTGTTATGAATAAGAAAATATGTGAAGCACGTGAAATAATAGTTGCAAAATAAATGTTCCCTTCCCTTGCTCTACTTTAAAAATCTGATTGTAAAATAAAACACAAACATAGACAACTACACAAAACAAATGTATGGTTTAGGGAATAATAAATTGTGTACTCTTTTTATCCAAAATGTCCAGAATTTTTCTTTAAAGCTCAGTAATTTTCATTAGAATATGTATGAGATTGGTGATTCTTGGTTTGTACTCTAATTTTAATTCATGTTCTCTTATGCATTATATAATTTTTTTAGTAACTCGTTTAGAAATAGTACATTCCAGTTTTGATCGGTTTGAGTATGTCTTTCTAGATTGTGCTTGTTCTACAGATGGTGTTCTGTTCCTTATTCTCTCTTTTTCTTTCAGTAATTTTGTATGGGACTTGACTTCTGTACTTTGTTTCTCTTTTTATGTGAATTTAGTTTTTCTGAGCTTTTAGAAGGAAGCTTAGTTCAGATAGCTTTCATAACTTTAGAGAGTTCCTTCTGTTAAAAAGATAGCAGCTTGTTAAAAATATAACAGCTCTGTTTCCCTCCCCTCTGTTAGTCTGGGCCTCCTCATTTCCTGTCCATTGTCCCTGCCTTGCTCAGGTTTGATTTTGTTCCTAGTAGTTGCTCCTCATTGTAGGCCCTGTCCTGGAAGGCGCCCTGGTGGACCCGTTTTGAGAGTTCACCACTCTCGTCCCATTAGGCCTTACTTTGGGTCCCTTGCCACCTCCCCACTATGGGAGTGGACTGACCTAGTGCAGCTGCTGTTCCCAGACTGCTGTGCTTTTCCCCTGTGTTGGAATTCTCTTGTCTTGGTTGCTTCTGTCTGGTTTCTCCCACGTAGCTGTCATAACCTCAGGGTTTGTAGCTGTGGTGATTTGTTTCTATCCATTTGTGTTTTGGGATTCTTACGGGGGATAACTTGCCATCTGGCTATATGGTAAATGCCCTTGATGTTTTGGTTTTGCTCTCTAGGTCAGTGATCATGTGAAGATTCAGGAAGATCCCCTAACAGTGTCATTCCCTTCCCAGAATCTGCCACATCTCTCTTAGACCTTTTTCTTTAGTAAGGTGCTGAATACAGTTTATTTTTTTCTATGTGTTCTTTCTCGAGACCTCAAAAGGTATCTTCACGAACATCATTTATTTTATTATGATGACCTCAGGGCTGTTGAGGGGTGTTAGCCTTAAACCTCTAGGCTTTTGTCTTTTAAAGTTTTATAAATAGGTGTAATAGATTTTCTGTCTTGTGATACTGGCTTTCGTTTGTCCTTACTGTTCATAGGACCATCTAGCCCCTTCTTTTCTTCCATTAGTGTACTTTTCTGACCTGCTGAAGATTTGGAAGTCTCATTATTAAACTTTATAACTGTCTGTGATGGGGAATGAATAGATTCAAGCTCTTGAGGAGAAGGAACTTTGTTTATATTACTGGGGGCCTTTTTGCTTTCCCCCGAGTTGTTGAAGCTATCTGTGTGCTGGATAGGCAGGGTTAATAGCTGAGGCAGAAAGAAGTGAGGTGTAAGGAAGGATCCATAGTATTTACTCAAGTGTCACGTGGTTGAACGTTTTTAAAAATTGTTTAAAAAAGTATAAAAAAATTTTTAAAAATGCATTTGAGTAAACGTTATTTAAAGAAATGTAGACAGTCCTTACTTCGCGTGACAGACCATAAAAATGACTGTGCCTGCTGCAACTGGGCAAAGTGATCTTAATAATCAGCGGAGAAATTACAATGGTTTTTGTAACCTTTACATTTGTTTGTTAAAATATTAAAAACTCTTACTGTTACAGAAGGATAGAGAAATAGTAAAACTTACGTTTATTTAGTATAGTTTAATTTAAAACATTAGAAACATTGAAAATTGAAGTGTCTTATTTCTCTGTAAAAAATTTATCAAAGTACTTCGAACAGTGCTTACCAGTGCATCTTTTCTGTGCCCTGGCGGAGTCCAGCATTTTACATGTTGTGCTCTCAGTGTTGCAGAGTTTATCTCCAAGAATTCCTTTAATATAAAGTTTTTTGCACGTGTCACTTCTGGGACATCTTCATTGTTTTCACAGCCTCTTTCCTCGTTTATGTTGATAACTTCACCTCCACCAAGTTCTTCTGGCTGCGTATATCTGGAGTCTCAAATGGTGAACAGTGTCAACATTCTGTCAGCAGTTTCTCAAATGGGGGACACTGTCAGCGTTCCCACTTCAGCGATTTCTTTTGTAACTTAATTTCCTTCTTCCAGAATTGTCACTTCTCATTTCTTTGCTGTCCTTTCATCTTTCTTGACCAGTCCTTTGGGTTTTCCCTATCTTGTGTTTCATCATTGGTAGGCAAGGAGGCAGCACTGCTGCATGCTTTGCTGTCTGTTGTGTACTGAGTGATCACTGAAAGTCTTTGAAAGAAAGGGGCATGACTGGTCACTGGTCATGATGCTCAATTGTTATTTATGTAGCGATTTGTGGACCGAAGAGTTGGCAGCATTTTGTACTTCATGCAGTTACTCACGGTTACTGTATGGTAACCGAAATTTGAGCTATGTTGTTGGGGATTGGTGTTGGTTAACTACATCATGGTATAAACCATGGTAACTGAAATTTGTGCAAATCAGAATCATACAAACTGAGAGTTTGGCTTGTAATGTTAAAAAAAACAGGTTGTACTTGCATTTGGTGAAAACTGTGAAGATAATGGTTCTGAGTCTGAGAAATTTGTAGGATAATGTAGTAGTCTTTCAAACGTACTTTGAACATTTAAAAAAATAGATTCCTTAAAGGGAATATGTGTGTGTGTGTGTGTGTGTGTGTGTGTGTGTGTGTGTGTGTGTGTGTGTGTGTGTGTGTGTGTGTGTGTGTGTGTACTCCGACTAAGGGCAGAGTTCTGATAGGAGGAAGCTTTAGTGTTTTTTGCACTAATAACGTTCTCTAAGCTTCTGCGTGTTTGTATGATTTGAATTTTACAGGTTGTTGAATGTCCATGGGACTAATGCCTTCCTTTTTGTGATCTGAGTAACTCTTTCTGGCCTACAGTTAGGTTCCTTTTAGAGCCCTCATCTGTAGTTGGCTGTGATAATTGCTTTTCCTTTATTGCGGATGAAGTGGCCATGGTGTTGTAGGCAAGGTCTGCATTCACTTTTGCAGGTAAACGGAGAGGGGAGAGGGATGGAAAGGGTTACTCAAGTGGCTGAAAGACTGGCTTAAACATTTTTTGTGTGACAGATTTTACACTTAGAGAAAAATTTTTAAAAATCGCCTGTAGTTTCATCACTCGGGTACAAGTTCTGTTGATATTTGGTCTGTATTCATCCATTCTTTTGTTTTTCATACATGTGCGTTGACTCTTGCACTTTTACACAAAATATAGTAAAGTGGAATCATATTATACGTGCTTCCTTGAAGTGGATTTACAGGGTATAAACAAAATTTTAAAGGTTTTTATGTTGTAAAATTTAAAAGAAAAAAAATTACAACAAAATAGAGACTGATCTAGTACAATGAACATGTTGTACTTATCATCCAACTTCAGTGATTCAATACATGGCCAGTCCTGTTTCCTTTATGCACACCTACTCCCTCTTTCATTATTTTGAAGCCAATTCCAGGTTAATATTTCAACATCCCTAATTAAAAATTTTACATTTCGCAAAATTGGTTTTCAGTGAAGTGTTATCAGTGTACGTAACAGAAATTAAAAAAAATTTTCTTGGTGGTTTGGCTTAGATGCAGATGTATATGTATCATTTTTCTCAGGTAATAGAAAAAAACCTTAATATGGTTAATTTGTATGTGGATATACTCCAGCAACAAAGCATTTAGTGTCTTCCTAGCACCTCCCTCACAGGAATGCTGTGACAGTAGGACAACCGTAGGATTTATTGTCTGAACTGGGACACTTGAGATTCAAAGGGGACACTCGTAATAATAATGCCGGATTCACAGACATAAACTAGGACTATATTTTGGCAAAACTGAGTTGTACGTTCACTGTATTAGGTAAGACACGTGAAGTGTTCAGTACTGTGTGTGTGTGTTTATGTGTATGTATGTGTGTGTCTGTGCGCGTGTCTGTCCGTCTGTCTAATGTGGTCAATAAATGGTAGCTTTTATTTAGTTTAAGTGTTTCTGTATGCCTTGTGTGGGTATGTATTAAAATCTTCCTTTTAAAAGGAGTGTTTTGAATTGGTAACTTAGAAAGTCCTAAGTTAATAGTTTTTGTTTCTGTGTATTTTTGGAGCAAACAGTAACCTACCATTTAAAAAAAATAGGTCTGCTCTTCATAATTAAGAAGCTGTTTGTATTAATATTTGCAGCTGGAAAATGCTGGTGGAGACCTTAAGGATGGCCACCACGCCTACGAAGGAGCTGTAGTCATCCTGGATGCTGGCGCTCAGTATGGAAAAGTCATAGACCGAAGGGTGAGGGAGCTGTCGGTGCAGTCGGAAATCTTCCCCTTGGAGACGCCGGCATTCGCTATCAAAGAGCAAGGATTCCGGTAGGCTTCTCGCCGATGTTTTCCTGAAGAGACTAGCTTAGATTGTGGGGTCTTTTATTATTAATTTGCTCGGGCACTGGATTTTTCTGTGAAAATAAGGTACGCAACTGTTTTACAAGAAATTTCCCATGGCTCTGATGAAAAAAAATTGAAGAAGCGTAAGCTTTTCGGTTAAGAAGGTTACCTTACTTTTAACTGCACAATTATAAGAACGTAGTGTTTGAGTATTTGGTGTTTCCTAGGAGTTAGATGGAGCTGTTATGCTCATGTGTTCTTTCATTGCAAAGCCTTTAATCAAAAGAAAATACACAAGAAGTTGAGTAGAGTACTCAAAAGAGAGGAATTCTGTATTAGATGAGCCTCTTGATTGCTAGTCTAGCTTCTATGAGAGATTTCTTGTGGCTAACATAAGATAATTCTTATATTAATTGTATTATGCAATTATATTGATTTTAAGCTTGTGTCTTTAGAACTAGTCAAAACAGTAACCAACTTACATAGTTTCTTCCTTTAACAGCTATTTCTAGTTAAAGCTCTACCTTTTCTTATGGAATTAATGTTCTTTCTTTATTAAAAATATTTTCCAGAGGCAAGCAACTGCAATTTTTGTCCCTAACTGCTCTTAAACCTTAATATTAGACATGCTGTGCTTCTCCCAAAATACGATTTATTTTTCTTAAAACGTAATTTTTTTCCAGTGGGAAAATAGGTAAAAGAAACTTTTAAGACTTCATAGATATATATTCATTATCCTATGATTTTTTAGTTCTGGAATAAAAAACCAAACCAAACCCGTTGCCGATGAGTTGATTCCAACTCATAACAACCCTACAGGACAGAGTAGAACTGCCCTATAGGGTTTCCAGGGAGCGGCTGGTGGAATCGAACTGCTGACCTTTTGGTTAGCAGCCAAGCTCTTAGCCACTGGGCCCCCAGTTCTGAAATAAGAGAATCGGACATTAGAAAAAGCAGGTTCAAATTTAATTTTGTTCTAGTCTTGAGATTCAGATAAAAATAATTGTCTTTTTCAAGCTGTAGAATTTTAGAGTAAGACGGGACCCTGAGGTTTATCTGATTACTAGTGAGAACTTGATTAGTAGCGGTCTTGATTACTAGTGAGAACTTGATTAGTAGCGGTCTTGATTACTAGTGAGAACTTGATTAGTAGCGGTCTTGATTACTAGTGAGAACCAGCCTGAGAAGGATCAAAGAACTGTGCAGGGAATTGGAATGGGGAGCCTTTTGGTCTGTGTCAGATCTGTGCTCTACCACCCTCCCCCGCAAAAACAAATAAATGCCAGATAAACAAACAAATCCCCAGAAAACTAACCCAGACTAAATGTTTCGGAATAGGTAGCCAAATACTTGGCAATGGAAGTCCAGTTGTTTTTTTTTTTTTGGTCACTGTGCTTGTACCTGATCATAAGCAGTTCCTAGGCCCTATTTGTGCCTACAGCTTCTTTTCTGTAGTAGGGTATAGGAACTGTAGCACTGTGCTTTTATTACTGTAATCGTTTTTGCTGAGCTATCCATTTGATCACCCTTTTTCTAGAATGATTATTCATTTTGTGACACTAGGGACCTCTTAACCTACCTGCTTTTAGAACCTCGAACTGCCTGATTGACACAGTCGCTATCAGAATGACTTACTGGACCTTGTAATTGTAAGTTAGTTTCAAAATAGCAGGGTGGAAATACGATAGAAGACTACAAAGCGTGATTAGCTCTTCTCAAGATATGTTGAGATGAGAATTTTCCTAATTGGTTTAAGTACTGCTTGACTTTCAGACTTGCCTAAGCCCATCGCATTTTTTAAAACAGCACTAAGCATCTTACGGCCTTGGGTTGTTTAGCAGATTAATGAGGGCTGCTGGGCAGCCCCACGGTGGTTATCCTTCATAAAACTAAATATAGGGAGTTTCTAGAGATTTTGATTATTAAGTGTGCTGTATAGAATTTCAGCTTCTACTTTTTTGAGGAGCTAACTTACAGATCTACCCTTAGATCTAACCCCATAGCCCTTTACGGTTGTTATCTTAAAGATGCATGTTTACTGTTTGAGTAGGTTGTCCTCAGTCACTCTTTTGTAGGAGATAGAGAGCCCTGGAGGTCAGTGGTTAAAGCACTCAGCTGCTAACTGAAAGGTTGGTAGTTTGAACCCACCAGCTGTTCTGTGGGAGAAAGATGTGACAGTCCACTTCCATAAAGATGACAACCTTGGAAACCCTATGGGGTAGTTCCCTGTCTTATAGGGTCACGATGAGTCAGAATCGACTCCACAGTAGTGGGTTTAGTTTTTGGTATACACCATATCTCATGTTACTCATATAAAGTTCAACGGGTGGGGCCTTTGAGCTCACTAAATTTAAAAAATGTCCTAGCTTGCTGAGTAATTTTTATGAGTTTGATTTTTGTTACATTATGCTTCTGGATGTATTATAAGCCTAGCAATACATTTTGTATGCTTTTACATGGTAGGTAGCCATTAACTAAAAAGTGAATTGTAATCCAAATTTGTTAGTAAGCAGATTTGGTTAGATTTGGAGTGCATTTTCTTTTAGAAATACAGTGTAAGTCAGGAATTCTGCAGATTCAAACCGAAGTTGGATTGGAGGGTACCCTAAGCTGAGTGAAGTTTCTAAGTGTGCCACATTGTGTGAGTATGCGTGTGGTCTGAAGGGACCAGCTGCCACCACAGTTCCCCACTGTTTGCAGCCATGGAGAGGTGAAGGCCCAGTGTTGCTAGATTTTTCTTCCCATTTTTGCCTAAAGAAAACCCAGAAGTCTGGAATTCTTTTTTACCTTTTTTAAAATTATACTATACATGAAGGTTTACAGAGCATATTAGTTTCTCATTACACAATTAATACATATGTTGTTTTGTGACATTGGTTGCCAACCCGACGACATGTCAACTGTCTCTTCTCGAACTTGGGTTCCCTGCTACCAGCTTTCCTGTCCCCTCCTGCCTTCTTGTCCTTTCCCCTGGGCTCGTGTGCCCCTTTTAGTCTCGTTTTGTTTTATGGGCCTGTCTTATGTTTTGCTGAAGGGTGAACCTCGGGAGTGACTTTCGTTCAGAGTTAAAAGGGTGTCCAGGAGAGAAATCTGCTAATATTAAAATGTGTTTCAGTAAATGCTAAGGGCCAAATAAGATCTATCAGTGGCCCCTTGAGGAACGTAGGCCTTAGGTTTGTAGCTTCTTTTACAGCTGTAGTTGGACTGATAGAATGCTCTGTAAAGTGGAATGTGGCTGAGTTCTGAGGCATATAGCTTCCTTTCACGGGCCTCAGGGAAAACTGTTGGGAATGTTAACAGGTTTGAAACAGGCAAAGTTAGGTATCTGTACTTCGCATTCTGCCACCTTTGTTGTATTTTGCTTTGAGCCGTCTGGGCCTTTATAACACCTTCTGTGTCATCCTCTGTGGCCTGCTTTTCTTATTTAACTAAGTGTCCTAGGTGCCCCAAATGCTTACATTTTCTGTCTTCAGAATTCCCACTTCTCCATTGATGAGGAAAACAACAGAAACGAGTTCATGCTAACCTTCACAGATAGAAACACTGGTATTTACATATTTGGAAGTTGGTGCTTATTAACAAGTTAATGTTGAATTGACAGACTTCCAAACATTGCAATAAAGTAGAGTAAAAATAATTAAGCTGTGTAAGAGGGCATTAATAAGCTGTGATAGAATCTGGATCTGTTCCAGCATACTGAAAATATTAACAAAATCACTGACTCTGTATTTGAGTCTCCCTCAGTGGTACAAGGGAGCCCTGGTGGTGCAGTGGTTACAGCAGTAGGTCAGCAGTTTGAATCCAACAGCTGCTCCTTGGAATCAACTTAATGGCAGTGGATTTGGTTTTTTTTTGGTTCAGTGGTACAAAGGATCCCTGGTGGTGCAGTGGTTAAAGCACTTGGCTGCCAAACGAAATATCGGTGGTTTGAATCTACCAGCCGTTCCGTGGGAGAAAGATGTGGCAGTCTGCTTCTGTAAAGATGACAGCCTTGGAAACCCTGTGGGGCAGTTCTTCTCTGTCCTGTAGAGTCACTGCGAATCGGAATCGACTGGACGGGAGTGGGTGGGTCAGTGGTGCACAGGAGGGAAGGCGTAGACTCTGTCAGAGGTAGGGGTGAGACTCTTCACTGACCCTTTCTTAAATCCACAGCGCTGTCATCATCTCTGGAGGACCGAATTCCGTGTATGCAGAAGACGCGCCCTGGTTTGACCCGGCGATATTCACTATTGGCAAACCTGTTCTCGGAATTTGCTATGGCATGCAGGTACTTCCATGGATTTGCCTGAGGGTTGACTTACATTTTATTTTACATTTATTTTGCCTGAGGGTTTGTGACTAACACTGTGTTAGTATTTTCTGCCTTTAAGAATATTTAGGATATCTAACTGATGAGATCATCTGTGTATATTACAACTGATTACGGGTTATTACATTAGTATAAAGGAGCCCTGGTGGTGCAGTGAAAAGTTGGCGGTTCGAACCCACCAGCCACTCCATGAGAGAAAAATGTGGCGGTCTGCTCCTGTAAAGATTACAGCTGGGAAAAACCCTATTGGGCAGTTATGCTCTGACCTATAGGGTCGCTATTAGCTTTACTCTATGACAATAGGTTTTGTTTTGTTTGTTTACCCTAGTATAGCAGAGCTGACCTGACTGGGAATCTGTTCTCAGAAAACTTAACTACACTACTTCATACCACAAAACACTGTCCATTTAAAGAAAACTTGGACATTCAAATTTACATGAGTTGCAGAAATAGTGCACAGAGCTCCTGTATACCTTTAGCCAGTTCCCTAGTTGTTAACATTTTTGAACCATTTGCGAGTAAGTTGCAGACATAATGCCTCGTTACTTGTTTTATTTCCTAAGTCCAGGACACTCTTAGAAAACTACGATACAGCCATCGATATCAGAAAGTTAGTGTTCATTCAGTGTTAGCATCTCATCCACAGACTGCAGTCAGGTTTTACTGTTGTCTTATGAAATGTCCTTTTTAGCTCCAGGATCTAATCCAGGACCGTGGGTTGCATTTAGCTGTCATGTTGTTTAGACTCCTTCAGTCTGGAATTCTTTCTCTGTCTTTCATGACCTTGACAGTTCTTAGAAACGAACAGGCTGGTCACTTGGTAGATGATCCCTCAGTGTTGGTTTGTCTGCTGTTTCCTCCTAATTAGAGTCAGACTGTGTGTTTTTGGCAGGCGTGCCACAGAAGTGATGCTGTGCTTACAGCATCTCGTCGGGAGGTACACGATGTCCATTTGTGCCGTTACTGATGATGTTGCCTTCGTCTGCCAGGTGTTTCCACTGTGATGTTCATTAATAAATATGTGTATCTTGGAGTTGTATCAAAAACAAGAATAAATAAGGACTAATTGAGGTCTTGAGATAAGGTACTCCTCTGTGAGTTTTATGTTTAGAAATCTGTTTTTGCTGCTCTGATACCTTTTTTGCTTACTTTATTTTTAAATAGTATAGGTTTATCAGAGAAGTAGAATATAGTTTTTTGAATTAAAAAAAAAAACAAAACAGAACACCAAACTGGTTCCCGTTGAGTTGATTCTGACTCATAGCGACCCTATAGAGTCGAGTAGCGCTGCCCCATAGAGTTTCCAAGGAGTGGCTGGTGGAGTCTTAACTGCCAGCCTTTTGGTTAGCGCAGGCTGAGTTCTTAACCACTGCACCACCAGGGCTCTTGAATAAGATGACAGAAAAGACAGTACTTCGCCAGTTGCATCCTAGATCCTCACTTACCAAAGAATGATTTTATTCCGTAAAACCTATTTACCAAGGAGGTAGGAATAGAAAGATGTTTAAGAAGCTTTATCAGTGGTTGTTGTCTAGTTAAGACAATTTTTAATACTATATCTTATTTAACAAGGGCATCTGAATATTGAGGAGCTGGGAAAGTATTCCCTGAATTATAGTTAATTGAACTGTTAGGGTGTTCCGTTGTGGTATTCTGGTTAGTACTAGAAGCAAGACACTTAATTTTTTTTAACTTAGGGGTTTCTGCTGTGATAAAAATGGCCAAATGAATATACATGCACACAGATTGACTTGTTCAGTTCGAGAATTGTCTTGACCTCTTTTTTCTTCTGCCTACCTTTTGGCTTTAGCACAGAGGCAAGGACACGGTCAGATAAGAAGTGGACCTTATCTAATTGTGAGACTCTAATTGACCAGAATGGAATTGTTATTAAAATAGCAAGGTTTTAAATCTCCTCATAATATTCTGATCCTTCCTAATTAATTACTGAGAATTACCTGATAATTTTCAATTTCTTGAATGTATGGCTTAATAATAAAGATGTTGTATTCACCTCTCCCAATGATTGAGTTGTTTTAAGCCCTTGAAGTGAGGACAGTTTGAAAGTCTGGCAAGTGGGCAAAGCAGGATGTCTTTTTTTTTTGATTTTAAACAATTTGGTTGATACTTATGCTTTAATATGAACATTGCACAAAGGGAAGCATTTTAAAAAGCAGAAGGTGACCAATCAATATATTTTCCTCTTCTTGCTGGCTCTGGAGCTTTCTGTGGAGGAAGGAAATCTAAATCAATGTTCACTTCAGAATGCGAATGTTTTTATTATCCTATTCTTGATAACTCAAAGCAGAGGATCATGTAAATCATTGGCCTGAAACAACAATATCAGATTTGGTTTCTTGCTAATTATTTGTTACGGTTTTCTACTTTGATTTAGAGGAAATATTGTCTCTAAAATTATATAAAGTACAAACTACAAACATGCGTATTTTCTCTTTAGGCAGTAAGTGTTTTATAGTGAAGGATTCCCCCACCTTTAATGTTCTATGAAAAGCCTAAATAGTGATTGAGTTTGACTTGGGTAATAACTTTATGTCAACAGTTATTTTTAGATTTTTTCACTTTGTATCCTAAGATAAATATATTTTATTAGAAGAGATTGCATCCCGATGGAGTTGAATGTTGGAAATTGGCTCACTTTTTTTCTTTAGTATACCTTTGCTCTGGGATGCAGTGTATTTACATAATTTACTGATTTCCCTCGCCAAGAGTGTCAATGTTGATTATATAGCAAACTTATAAATAAGTGGTTTTTATTATACTGGGAGGCATTACAACATACTTTAAGGAAGAGTGTCACAAGATACCTTTTTAGGACCCATTTATGGTGAAATTAGTCTGGAAAAGACTCCCTTAATTAAAACGATGGTGGCTCCATGTTTTCCCATTATCAGCCCCACCCCATATAATTGTAAGGCCACATGTTTCTATAATTGATTAGGGTATCTTATGATTGCAAAATGCATGTTAAATGCATAAAATATTTTGCCTTTCATCTGAACGTTCATAGCAGGACAATAGCTGATACTGGTTCTTTGGATAGAAATTGTTGCCTTTCCATAAGGTATTGATGTACATGGTGCCATCTAGCTAATACGCTGTTTGTAAAGGACGGCCACTTCTTAGTGACTAATAGTTGGTAATTTTAGCACAAAAGGTTTCACTCTAGTGTGTGCTCCTGCCCCTCATGATGTTCTGGTATTTTAATAATCTTCAGTGTCTCATGTACCAACTCCTCCCACTAACTGAACTCTCCCGACAGCCTTTCTGATTGCTTTTAGGTAATTCTCTGGTAAGAAGGAGGTCTGTCCTGCTCAATTGCCTCTTTTACCTCCATTATCCATTTACTCCTGCCAACCAGCCAGCATGAGAAATAGAATATTAGCAGAGCTTTTGCAATTTCCTTTATGCCTTTCTTCTTTCACATTCCTCTTTCCCCCCCAGAGGTAAACACTGTCCTGATTTTATTATTTTATGTTTATATCCCTAAGTAATACATTATTTAGTTTTCCCCTTTGGCCTTTATGTAAATGCAAACATACTGTATATATTATTTTTATTCAACATTGTTTTTGAGATTTCATTCACATTGATTGATTTACTTGTAAGTTACTCATTTTTACTATTCAATGTGTTGTTTGAATATACCAAAAAAAACCAAACCAAACTCATTGCCATTGAGTCAATTCCGACTCATAGTGACCCTGTAGGACAGAGTAGAACTGCCCTGTAGGGTTTCCAAGGAGTAGCTGGTGAATTTGAACTACTGACCTTTTGGTTAGCAGCTGAGCTCTTAACGATTGTGCCACCAGGGCTCTTGTTTGAATATAGTAGAAATTAATTGTTCATTCCACTGTTGGTATTGATCTTCTAGTTTTTTACTATTGTAGATAATACCATCATGAACATTTTTGTACCTATCTCCTGGTGTTATACATACAGAGTTTTCTCTAGGTTAACCAGGAATGGAAAGGATGGATCATTATGCACATCTTCAGCTTCATTAAGTAATGACTGTTTCCCTCCCAATTTGCATTCCCACATCAGTATACAAAAATGTCCTCTGCTCTATAGCCCTGTCAACCCATGGTCAGATTTTTGTGTGTGTGTACCTGTCTGAGGAGGTGTTAAATTTTTTTTCCCTCATTATAGATTCATGTTTATTTACCATTTGTAACTGCTTTGCTGCAAAAGCCAGTTTATGACTTTCACCATGTCTCTTTTGAATTGCGTGTGTGTGTGTGCGCGTGTGTGCGTGTGCGTGTGTGTGTGTTGTGGTAGTTCTTTATATATGCTGGATACTAAACTTTTGCCGATTGCGTATATTCGAGATAGCTTCCAGATTGTTACTTGTCTGTTCACTCTTAATGGTTTCACTTGGCTTCTTTATACACCCCTACCAGGTTTTCTCAAATTATATTTATTAGCAGAATTCCCCCCCTTTCACACTCCCCAGTCTAAACCTTGTTTTGTAAAACCTTGGCATGTAAGACAGATAAAAGAGGAGCTGACTTGATTGGGGTGGTAGACCTGCAGTACAGTCGGGATTTCTTTGAGGCACTTGAGTTTATCAGGAATCCATCTGGAAACCATTTTCTTAAGTCAAAGTAGAATATTCAAATAAAAATTTAAAAAGAAAGTACATTGTTTTATTCAAACATAAACTCAGCTGGATGCTCAACTCCTTGCACCTTCGACCTGAAGTAACAGTCAGGAACCAAAAAATAAGCACAAAAGCTGCCTTAGCAGGTGAGATAACTTTAAATTCTACTGCAGGCTCCTTAGATTTGTGGAGGCCTTCAGTTAGACATTTTGGACTCTTAATTTATATAGAGTACCAGCAACTTAGGTTATTTTGATCTTTCAGCTGTCTTCTAATTAAGGGCTGCAAATTAGGGGAGGCAGAGGTAGACAATGCTCACTGAAGATAAAGAGGCGTTCATTTTTCATTCAACACACTTGAGTGACTGCTCTAAGCCACATACTTTACTAGATCCCAGGGGTTGTGAAGAGACCTGAAGGCATGGGAGAGAGAACGTGGTCTATTTTTGTAATCATACTAGTTTGGAATCGCTGGCGTAGAGAATGAGGGGGAGGGCGGGCAGTGAAAGCAAAAATTAGACAGAGCCCACCCAGTGAAAAGTATTGTGTTCAGTAGAAAGTATTGTGTTCAATCTACTCTATCCTGTAGATTAGGAACCAGCAAAGTACAGCTTGGAGGTCAAGTCTGGCCTGCTGCTTGTGCTTATAAGGACCTGCAGACTGAGAGTGGTTTTAATATTTGTAAGTGATTGGAAAAGACTAAAAACCAGAATGATGATACTTGAAAATTATATGAAATTCAAATTTCATGTCCATAAATAAAGTTTTATTGGGAAGAGCCATGCCCACTTTTTTAAGTAATTGTCTGTGGCTGTTTTTGCACCACGTGGCAGAGTTGAACAGTTGCTACAGAGACAGGTATGAACAGTCAGGCCTGCTAAGGTGAAAATATTTACTCTCCGGCCTGTTAGAAAATGTCTGCCCATCCCTGTTGTAGACACTAGAACCTAGCCAGTGAAGAATTTAATCATGGACGAACACAATGATATTTGCATTTTACTACCTGACATTGGTAGATGTATAGAGTCTGCGTAGACTGGAACACGGGCAAGACAGAGGCAAGGGGATGATTATGTGGCAGCCGTGTTTCCTAAACTGTATGTGAACAGATGTGCTGCAGAAAGTGTTTTGTATAACTTTTCAGCTTGGGAAATACTGTGTTAAACAAAGGGTATCAGGTTTCTTTACTGGACTTGCCCAACTTTGACTGTGGTGAAGTTGATTGTGAATGTCTGAGAATACAGAAAGCAGCAGTTGTTGCTGGTTTTGAAGACTATGCCACTGTTAATTGTAAGGATGAACGTCTACCCAGCTCTCTCTGCTGGGTGCTGGGTCAGCCTGCATCAGGCATTGTTACAGCAGGCATCCCATGACGTGTGTTGTGGAACATACGTACCAAGCTGAGCTGAAGTGATTGCATCAGTGCAGATACTACACTGGAAAATTGTGTGTATTTGTTTGGTGTGGGAGTTTGGGGGCATAAGTAAATGATGAATAAGAAAAGAAAGTTGATTGACACAAGGAGGGGTGAAATGAAGAGACCGTTTGGAATATAAGAGTCTGTAGGAGTCTGGGATTTGAACAGATGAGTCCAGATTTCTTGCTTATCCTGTTTCCACAGCAAAGCCTCATGCAGGCTTTCAGACTGTTCTTTGTAGCGAAAGATTAAATAGTTCGGAGTAATTTACACCTGTATAGTCCTGGTATAGGAGCCCTACTGGCACAGTGTTTAAGAGGTCGGCTGCTAACCAAAAGGTTGGCAGTTCGAATTTACTAGCCCCTTCTTGGAAACCCTATGGGGCAGTTCTGCTGTGTCCTGTAGGTTGCTGTGAGTTGGAATCAACTTGAGGACAATGGGTTTGTTTGGTTTTTTAGTCCCGGGACCATAGCTCTTCTTGTTGTCCACTCTAGCTTTTTCTAAGGTTTTAATAGTTCACAGTGTCTTTTAAAATGCTTTTAAATTAAACTCAGATGTAAGTGTTAAAGAAATCTCTTTTTAACAGATGAATTGATTGAGGTACACTAAATGGAAAATCTGTCCGTGGTTAACAGAAATTAATCTCAGGTCAGATTTCTAATCCAGTTTTGTTTTATAACCATGCCCCCTAATAACTGTATGATTATAGGTAATAATGCCAGCTTATCTATGTTTATCAAACTCCATTTGGGTTTTGGGCACAAATATAACAGGTATCCTGAAAACAAGTAATAGAAATTGTTCAGTCAGCCTAAGAAAATGACCGGGTGTTTTTCTAGGCTGTATTCTGTTAACATCAGTTTATTTTCTCTTTGAACAGATGATGAATAAAGTATTTGGAGGTACGGTGCACAAAAAAACTGTTAGAGAAGACGGAGTCTTCAGCATTAGTGTGGATAACACCTGTTCGTTGTTCAGGTACGATGGTTCCTTGTAGATGAGGAAGAATGGCAGCGGATTAGCTCATGTAAAGTGGTGCCGTTAGTCTGTAAAACTGGAGGTTCTGTAATTCGTAGGCAAGACTAAGGCCACAATAGTGACCACAAGTGTAATGACCGTACTTGCCTCCTAGTTAAATGTCAAGTCAGCTGAGGACAGTGATGCTAACGAGGAATAAGGAAAGCACTTAGGCAGTAACGTGAAGGCACCTGTACAGTCTTGGCACCCTGTATGGGACTGCAGCTGGGATGCTCCCATCTGTAGATTTCCCTTTTCACTCTTCAGTGGAGTGTGATTCTGTACATTAGTGTGCCTGGTATGGCAAATGGCTGACGTTTTAAACTGCTCTGTGTCTGCCCTGCGCGTGCCTCTTCCTCCACCACTTTCCTGCTGGGGCCCTAGAAATCCCCCCGTTGGCTGGACTCTTTACTAAGTACGTCTTGTGTTTCCCTTCTCCTCAGCGTCTCTGTAGTGAGGCAGAACTGGACTTTGGTGTACAGTCTTTTTAATACAATGAATGTATTGTTTGTTTTATTTCTTGGTGTTAAACATGCTATGGCTCTAATCTGTTTTAAAAATTGATGAATGAGCTGTTCTCTGGCTTTCAATAATCATTTATCTTCTTGACTTAAAAATGACAAAACTGTTAAGTTTTCATTCCATTTTCTGAAAGACCCGAAACCTTATGTTTAGTCACTTCTTTGTTTTTTTGAATTTTTTAACGCTTTGGTAGACTACTTGGGAGAGTTACTCACCTCTTTTTTTTTTTTTTTAAACCTGAATTTTATTTTTATTTTAAAACTATATTTTCCCCTACCTCCACTAAGTCTGTGAAAATTCAGCCTGTTGTCAGTGAGCAAACCTAATGACTTAATAGCATCATTCCTTTTAGCTGTGCTAATTATTTTTCGTTACAGGTTTATGTCGTATATTGACATATTCTTAAACGCATACTTGACTTGTGCCCAAATTAATTTTTAATGAATGGTTTACTCCAAATTTGACACATCAGAAATTTGAAAATCCAAGTCTTGATCTTACTGTATCTGAAATGGAGATATAATCCCAGTTTTTACATAAAACTGGCTATGGCTGACTCTTCTATATCATGAAAGAAGGACAGAATTAAGTAGAAGAACTCTTTTTAAAGATTCTCATCTTTTAAAAAGGAATATTAATAAGAAAAAACAGCTAAGGTTTCATGAAATAATATTACCAACTGAAGCTGTTCATTGCCAGAATACATTTGAAATCCAATCCTTGTTCTACTTTGTGACAGAGAGGTGCTGCTAACATTCCTCTTTCTTCCAGTACTAGTCCTGAGACCACTTCAGGAATCTGGCTGATGGTTAAGGAAGGTGTATAATATTACAGGAGACTTTACAAGTAAAGATCTGGTTAAGATTTACATTTTTTCTGTTTTTTAGTGCCACAATTCTGGGGCTTACAACCTGCACTAATCCTGAACAGCAGTGATGATGACACCAAAGTCCTAAAACATCCATTTTTAATTTAATTTTAGATTTCTTAATATTATTTAACATGTAGTCCTCAGATTTTCCTGTAATGTAAAAAATATATTTTTACAGTTGACTTGTTTGAATCAGGGTCCAGTAAAAGAGCACACCGCATTCACTTAATGTCACTTAACATCTCTCTTAATCTGTAATAGCTCCCCCTCCTTCTTTCTTAAATGCCATTAATTTGTTGGGCACTAGAGGTCTACATCTCCATGTTTATGCCCCTTCCAAAGAAAGGTGATCCGCCCAAATATAGAAATTATTGAACAATATCATTAATATCACATGCAAGTAAAATTTTGCTGAAGATCATTCAAAAGCAGTTACAGCAGTACATTGACAGGGAACTACCAGAAATTCAAGCTGGGTTTAGAAGAGGAGGTGGAATGAGGGATATCATTGCTGATGTCAGATGCATCCTGGCTGAAAGCAGAGAATACCAGAAAGATGTTTACCTGTGTTTTTTTGACTGTGCAAAGGCGTTTGACTATGTGGATCTTAACAAATTATGGATAACATTGCGAAGAATGGGAATTGCAGAACACTTAATTGTGCTCATGCAGAACCTGTACATAGATCAAGAGGCAGTCATTTGAATAGAACAAGAGGATACTGCATAGTTTAAAGTCAGGAAGGGTGTACGT
Organism: Dugong dugon; assembly: GCA_030035585.1. Lineage (NCBI taxonomy): Eukaryota > Metazoa > Chordata > Mammalia > Sirenia > Dugongidae > Dugong > Dugong dugon. The sequence goes on from CM057479.1 coordinate 73,214,800, forward strand.
CAGGGTTGTATCCTTTCACCATATTTATTCAATCTGTATGCCGAGCAAATAATTTGAGAAGCTGGACTGTATGAAGAAGAATGGGGCATCAGGATTGGAGGAAGACTCATTAACAACCTTAGTCATGCAGGTGACACAACCTTGCTTGCTGAAAGTGAAGAGGACTTGAAGCACTTACTGAAGAAGATCAAAGACCACAGCCTTCAGTGTGGATTACATCTCAACATCAAGAGAACAGAAGTCCTCACCACTGTGCCAATAAGCAAACATCATGATAAACAGAAAAGACTGAGGTTGTCAAGGATTTCATTTGATTTGGATCCACAGTCAACACCCACGGAAGCAGCAGTCCAGAAATCAGAAGACACATTGCATTGGGCAGGTCTGCTTCAAAAGGCCTCTTTAAAGTGTTGACAAGCAAAGATGTCACTTAGAGGACTGAGGTGCGCCTGACCCAAGCCAGGGTATTTTCATTTCATTCGCCCCATATGCATGTGAAAGCTGGGCAGTTAATAAGGAAAACCAAAGAAGAATTGACACCTTTGAGTAATGGTGTTGGTGAAGAATGTTGAATATGCCATGGACCACCAAAAGAATGAACAAATCTGTCTTGAAAGACGTACAGCCAGAATGCGCCATAGAAGCAAGGATGGCGAGACTGTGTTCCACATACTTTGGACATGTTATCAGGAGGGATCAGTCCTGGAGAAGGACATCATGCTTGGTAAAGTAGAGGGTCAGCAAAAAAGAGGAAGACCCTCAACGAGATGGATTGACACAGTGGGTGAACAATGGGCTCAAGCATAACAGCAATCACGAGGATGGCGCAGGACCAGGCAGTGTCTCGTTCTGTTGTAGATATGGTCACTGTGAGTCGAAACTGACTCAACAGCACCTAACAGCAACAACAGAGGCCTAACTTGCTACTGGGTTGCCATTGTTTGTAGCTCTTTTCAAAGGAGAGGTTTAGGAAATAGGTATTCTCTTAGGAAGAAAACAAGACCATTAGTGCATACTATTATTTCAAAATAAAATTAAAGATTATAGGGTTTTTATCTCTTTTGATTTTGTATCTCCTTATTCGTAAGCTGAAAATCTTGATTCCTAATTGTATTAGTTGTTTGTTTTAACCTACAGTATCCAGAAGGAGCCCTGATGGCACAGCGGTTAAGTGCTGGGCTGCTAACCCACAGCTGGGCGGTTTGAGCCCACCAGCGACTCTGTGGGAGAGCAGACTTGGAGATCTGCTCCTGTGAAGATTAAACATGTGCTGTCAAGATGATTCCAATTTATAGGAACCCTGTAGATTACAGTCTAGGAAACCCTATGGGGCAGTTCTACTCTGTCCTGTAGGGTTGATATAAGTCAAAACTGACTCAGTACACAGCAACTCAATATACAAATAACTATACTATTCATATCATAGCCACAAAATAACTATCAGTATTACTGTTACTACTAACATGACTTACAATTGAGGATGGCGCAGGACTTAAACAATTGAGTGAAGTATAAGATCTTTGAAATGCCTTTTGTTCTTAAGTTAAATCCCAGTAGAGATACAATGGTGAAATTATTGTTTTAGAGTCTCTTGACATTTTTCTTTTTGTGTGTGTGGTTGTATGAACTTCATATATTTATTTGTTTCCATTTTCACTTTTCACAGATTGCATTTTTTGAGGTTTAATTTTCTATTTTTATAATGGACAGAATGAATTTAAATTCTAGCAACGCTGTACTGTTACATGATTTTTTCTATTTTTCTGTTCTAGACATATGGCAACTTACATTTCTAAAGCAAAAGAACCCAATAACCATATCTTTCAGGTATTTGTTGCATTTTAATTTTTGCATGTTTAGGGGCCTTCAGAAGGAAGAAATCGTTTTGCTTACACATGGAGATAGTGTAGACAAAGTAGCCGATGGATTCAAGGTTGTGGCACGTTCTGGGAACATTGTAGCAGGTGAGAAGTCTAAAAACTTTGTGGGTTCCCCCTCCCTTTTTTTTTTTAAAGAAAATTATGTTAAGAGTCTAAGCATATGTTTCTGTATGAGGTACTGCTTTTGATTTTCATTATATTTTGAAGATATTCTAAATGTGGTGGAGTCAGCCATTAATTTATGAAGGAAATTTAGTATCAGAAGGATTATTTAGAAGCCACTTACTGTTTTGCTCTGAAATATTTTTTAAAATGTTCATCCTAGTATAAGTTTTTCAAACCTGTAACAAAGCTGTACTCTTAAAACTCAGAAAAAGTCTGAGCACTGTCCGTCTTCCTGCCATGGTGTATGCGTAGTTGCCTGCTTTTTATGTCTGTCTTAGGTACACGTAGGATGTGCCTCATCCTTATGCAAACCACCAGGCTAAGCACTCAGGACATTTCTCTTAAGCAGGGGTTGGCAGACGGTGGCCTGTGGGTCACATCCAGCCTGTATCTTCTTTCTGTATGTCCAGGAGTTTTTACATTTATTCAAGGGTTATTTAAAAAAAGAAAAAAAAAAAAAAAAAAAGAGATGGTATGTGGCCCACGAAACTTGAAATATTTACTACTAGCCATTTCCAAAATGTTTGCCAACCTTCGTTCTAAACTATTTTGGTTTTTCTATTTTTTTGAGGAAGAAGAATTGATTTTTTGGCTTCCTTACTCTAAGTGTAAATGATCGCTAATCCTAGAAATCAGGAAACGAAAAAGTGAGGTTATCAATAAAGTTTATGTTTGAGATGCCAAGCGTTAATAATAAGTGAAAAAAAGATTTGTCATGTTAAACTGAATTAGAGTAATCTGCGTGTAGTTAGTTACTTAACAGACTAGCACATTCACATAGAATTGCCAAGAATAGTTTTCATGCGGAAATGTTTTTATGTCATATAAAAGATCAAAGTGATGGATTAATTTCTGTATTTTTATTTGTTCAACAAATATTTGGGTACCTGCTATGTGCCAAACAAAGTTCTAGGAGCCAAGGATACAGTAGTAATGAGCCAAATAATAGACAAAAATCCCTGTTCAACATTCTAGCTGGGTGGAGACAGACAGTGGACAATCAGATAACAGAAATTGCCATACGTCAGAGAGTGTTTGACTGCTTTGAAAAAACAAGCTGGAGGAAAGAGGCTAAGTGTCGGGGAATGCATGTATGATTAGGGCTGTTACTATTTTATATAGGATATGCAGGGAAAGCATTCTTATAAGATGACATTGGACCTGAAGGAAGTAAGTGACTGACCCCTCTGCATATTTGAGGGAAGAACATTAAAAAAACCTATTGCCATCAAGTCGATTCTGACTCACAGCGACCCTGTAGGACAGAGTAGAACTGCCACATGGGGTCTTCAAGGCTGTCATCTTTACAGGAGCAGACGGCCAGCTACATCTTTCTCCTGAGGCAGAGGATAGCCAGTGCAGATTTCCTGGGATAGGACCATGTTTGAGGAACAGCAAAGAGACTGTTGTGGTTGGAATGGAGTGAGGAAGGGAATGTGGTAGACGACAAGGTCATAGAGTTAGTGGGGGGCCAGAACAAGCAGGGCCCTTGAGGCCGTTGTAAAAAGTTTGGCTTCCTTGTAGTGAGGCAGGATTTTGAACAAGGGAGAGATACGATGTAATTTCAGGATCACCCTGGCTACAGTGGGGAGGAAAAAGATGGGATCAAGGGCAGAAGCAGGGAGACCAACTGGAAATCCATTGCAGTGATCAGGAGCGACACAGTGGTGTCTTGGACCAGGACGGTAGAGGTGGAAGTGGGGAGGAGTGATTGGATTCTGATATGTTTTGAAGGGAGAGACAAAGGATTTGCTCTTGGAGGAGGGTAGAATGTAGAGTCAACTTTTAACTCAAGGTTTTTGGCCTGAGCAACAGAGGATGAAGTTTCTGTTTACCTGATGGGGAAGACTGAAAGAGTTTGTGATGCCCCCTTAGACATTAAAATCAAGGTGTTGAACAGGCAGTTGTATATATGAGTCTGGACTTCAGAGGGGAGAACTGGACTGGAGGTATAAATATGGGGGTTTAATAGCATATAAACCAAACCTGTTGCCGTCGAGTCAGTTCCGACTCATAGCAACCCTATGGGCAGAGTAGAACTGCCCCATAGGGTTTCCAGGGAGTGACTGGTGAATTCAAATTGCCGACCTGTTGGTTGGCAGCTGAGCTCTTAACCACTGCGCCAGCAGGGCTTCTTCATAGCGTATGGTAGTATTTAAAGCCGTGAGAGTATGAGGTCACTCTAGAGTGTTTAGAGAAGAGGTTTGAGAGCTGAGATCTGGGCCACTTTCAAAGAGGTGGGCAAGATGAGGAGGGGCCAGCAAAGAAGATTCAGAGGGAGCAGCCAGTGAAATAAGTGACCCAAGATAGAGTGGTGTTCTGGAAGCCAAGTAAAGAAAGTGTGAGGTACTGTGGTGCGGTAGAGTGAGTGTGAGTTTGGGAGCCTACCAGGCCTGATGTAACTACTTAGCTTGCTGTGAGTTTAGGCAACTTCCTTAACATCTCAGAGCCATAAAATAGAGGTATTAAATGCACATGTAAAATACCTAGCCTAATGTCTCCTGCTTAGTAGGTAATCAGTGATTTGGTAAACATATTACTCAAGTTAGTGGAGCTATACTTGTGGTTAATAATAAGAAAGAAACACTTAGAATGTTTTGACAGGTCTGGTATATGAGAGTCCTCTAATACAGAAAATTGGTAGCCTGAAAAGCTGCACGTTGCTTGTGAGAGCCGTGTGGAACCTGAGAACCCAAATTGGGTTCTCATTGCATTCGGTAGAAAAGGCCCTTGAGGCAGCCTGCGTGGAGAAGAAGTGAGGGTTCTGTGAAGTAATCGCTTGGTGGGGTTTAACGCACTGTCTTACAGCTCATTAATCGCTATGTAAAAAAAAACCTTTACCAAGAAAGGTTATGGCAATGCCCTTTTGTATTATCTGTCTTTTTTCCTGTGACTAGAAATCCACTACTGTATCAATTTTAACATTTATAGGGGAAGAAAGTTATGAGTAATTATTGGGATTTTTCATTTAGTGTTTTCAAAATGAAATTTTTTAATTTTTCTATTATTTTCTCTGTAAAGGTATAGCAAATGAAACTAAAAAATTATATGGAGTACAGTTCCATCCTGAAGTTGGCCTTACAGAAAATGGGAAAGTAATACTGAAGAACTTCCTTTATGACATAACAGGGTGCAGTGGGACCTTCACCGTGCAGAACAGAGAGCTTGAGTGCATTCGAGAAATCAAAGACAGAGTAGGCACATCGAAAGTTTTGGTAAGCAGTTTGTCGTCTGGAGGTTTATAAATTTACGTCAGCACTGTTAGAACGCAGAGCCGGGTTCCTTAACACAGCCCGTAAATGTTTACTGGTGAGTTGGACTGTTTCAGAGTGCTTTTTTGGTTACCAGATATACCTTTGATACAAACAATGCTTTTAGGAAACAGTTCAGTAGTTTTTAATTCCCTTTTTGTTTATTCTGTTCAATTGATTTTTCTTTTCATTTCACTGTGTAGGTGTTACTCAGTGGTGGAGTAGACTCAACGGTTTGTACAGCATTGCTGAATCGTGCTTTGAACCAAGATCAAGTTATTGCTGTGCACATTGACAATGGCTTCATGAGAAAACGAGAAAGCCAGTCTGTAGAAGAAGCCCTCAAAAAGCTTGGCATTCAGGTCAAAGGTATTGATGGACTTGAGAAAAGTGAATTTGCATGTCAGGACTTGTTCGACTGAGCACAATTCCCTCGATCAGTCATTGTTTCACAGTAAGCTAAAGGTTGAAATTGTTTTTTACATATACATTAAAATTACTTTTGCCTCAAGAGGAGTCCCAGTATAAATTTTGAAATTTTTGATTACTGCTGATGTTATACTTTGGAGTCCCTGGGTGGTGCAGATGGTTAACCTGGTTGGCTGCTAACCAGGAGGTTGGAGGTTTGCGTCTGTCCAGAGGTACTTTGGAAGAGAAAGCCCAGGTGATCTACCTCTGAAAAATCAGCCACTGAAAACCCTATGGAGCACAGTTCTACTCTCGCACACATGGGGCTGCCATGAATCGGAATTGACTTGATGGCAATTTTTTTTTTTTTATTAGATCAGTAAGTTTTCATTTTTCAGCTACCAGTCTGTTCCCCTCTAGTCATTCTTCTTTAAATTATTTTTTCCTGCCTTATTCCATGGAGCCCTGGTGGCGCAGTGGTTAAGAGCTTGGCTACTAACCAAAAGGTCGGCAGTTCAAATCCACCAGCCGCCCCTTGGAAACCCTAGGGGGCAGTTGTGCTCCATTCTTTAGGGTCACCATGAGTCAGAACTGACTTGACAGCGCCTAACAACAACAACAACCCTATTCCATAGTATTATTTTTGCAGGAGAATACACAGGCCTTCCTATAACAAGTATAGTAGGTACACAGATGATTTTGCAAACAGAAGGGCTTATACACAGAAGGGCGGTGAAGAGTATGTCGTCCCTTTTTTTAAAGGTTGTTAGTAAACTTCTTAGCGGCGTTGGAGTGGCTGTGGGCAGGGATCAGGCTAAGAAAACGTTGAGTTGAGGATGCGTTGAGTTTGGGTTTAGTGGTATATATGTGATTTGCCATTAGCCATTCCACTATAACTTGTGATTTTTAAAATTCCTAATATGCTTTTTTTCTTGAAGTAGGCCTCCACACTGGCAAAGTTTCAGGCCCTGTAAACACCTAGCTGTCCCTGGTAACTGACATGATAGAACGGAGGAAGCTGAAACCTTGTTGGGTAAAGCTCACAAAGAGCAAGCTGATTTGTGCTGCAGAATTCTAGGAAGGCTCAGGAATTGGAAGCATTGGGTTCCTTTTGGGGCAGGGGTCTGTGAGGGAGCCTGAAACAGGAATTTGTTGAAAAGCTGAGAAACAGATCTTTTCCATAACATGGGAACAAACTATCCCTCCCCAGTAGAAGACTGTAGGTCTGTTCTCTAGAGAGGCCAAAAGTGAGGCCCTGGACTTAGCAAACCAGTGCCAGGCCCAGTTGAGGGCAGGGTAAGGTTCTGCATTCAGAATAGTAGCGTTAAGTAATAGTTCAGCCTCTTAACCACCTCTAGCGTGTGCACACATGCATGTGCGTGCGCACACACTTTCTGTTCGGTTACCAGATTGCTAAGTAGGAGATTGGAAGTATTTCCTCTGGGGTAGTTGACCAGCATAAGAGAAAAACCTACAAATTCATTGGAGTCCCCCAGTGAAATAGCCAGCTGTCTTGACATCTTAGGGCGAAGCCCACCAATTGTTGAACTTTACTACCAATTGGAGATTTGGGTCAGGTTACGTATAAAAGGACAGCCAAGGATGACTAGATCCATATTCATAAACATCAGCCCTTCAAGAGGCTAGTCAGTGTGCAGTTTGCAGGAGGACTCTGGTAACCCTGTGTGTGAACCATTGCTTTCTACTCCCTGGGGCTGTGCTTCTTGTGACTTTTTTCTTGGTTTATTTTTTTTAATTTTATTGTGCTTTAGATGAAGGTTTACAGAACAAATAGTTTCTCATTGAACAGTACGCATATTGTTTTATGAGATTGGTTAACAACCCCACAACATGTCAACACTCTCCCTTCTCGAACTTGGGTTCCCTATTACTGGCTTTCCTATACCCTCTTGCTTTCTAGTCCTTGTCCCTGGGGTGTTGTGTCCCATTAGTCTCATTTTGTTTTATGGGGCTGTCTAGTTTTTAGCTGAAGGGTGAACCTTGGGAGTGACTTCATTACTGATCTAAAGGGTGTCCGAGGGCCATACTCTCGAGGCTTCTCCAGTCTCTGTCAGGCCAGTAAGTCTGGTCTTTTTTTGTGACTTAGAATTTTGTTCCACATTTTTCTCCCACTCTGTCCAGGACCCTCTGTTGTGATCCCTGTCAGAGCAGTTGTGACTTTTTTTGTTGCACTTGTGGAGCACTGAACAGAGGAGAAGCAGCCAGCATACTCTGTGATTTCATTGCCTTTGATCATTGAATGCAATGGGATTCTTAAAAGAACAAAGTTTCATGAATGCCCAAATCTGGAATCTCTGGATTATGGTTTACAGGTAGTTCTGGAATATGTAGGCAAACTTAGGGGAGATCAAAGGATTTACTTAGATTTTCTTTCTCTAGCTTGACCTGTTCTCTGTGATTTATCTTAGTAATTTAACTCGTGCATTTTTCCCTTCTCCCCCAGTGATAAATGCTGCTCATTCTTTCTACAATGGAACAACAACTCTGCCAATATCAGATGAAGACAGAACCCCACGGAAAAGGATTAGCAAAACGTTAAACATGACTACAAGTCCCGAGGAGAAAAGAAAAATCATTGGGGATACTTTCGTTAAGGTGTCTTTCTTAATATCTTCAGCGTGCACTATTTTTTATGAGAATTTTAGTATTTGTTTCTCCTTGTTGTTATAGCTAATAACCAAATCTTCTAACGAATCTTGATTCTTTTTTGGGGGGAGGGGGTGAGAGTTTTATTGTTTACTGGTGTAATATTGATCAGTAGAAACTGTTTTATGTTTAAACAAAAAACCCATATACTTACGTTGCAGGCTGCTGTTCTAACTGTTCAAGAATAGGTGTTTTCAGTTGATTTTGGACTTTAATCCTTGAGTATTTCAATGGCTGGATTTGACCCTCTCGCTCTCAAAGGGATGTTTGCATACCTTTTTTGAGTCATGTTAGAGCCCATGTTCCTAAAGGAGCTTATTTTAGGGGCTGGTGGATCTCATCTCCTGGTCAGATGACAAAAATGCTCTTTGAAATTTAGCTCGAAGTATAACATGTTGCTGCTTTCCTTTAAGATTCATTGTTAAAGGCTGTTTTACTCTCCTTGGTTACAGGTCGCCAATGAAGTAATTGGGGAAATGAACCTGAAACCAGAGGAAGTTTTTCTTGCCCAGGGCACCTTGCGGCCTGATCTCATTGAAAGTGCATCCCTTGTGGCCAGTGGCAAAGCCGAACTCATCAAAACCCATCACAACGACACAGAGCTTATCAGAAAGTTGAGAGAAGAGGTAAAGACTTACAATGAGAGCTTTTCCAGAATGTAGATGTACGGATAGTTCCCTTCTTTCCCTGTCCCTCCCAGCTTCCCTTCCTTCTGACAGCTTTTATTCCTGCACGATTCAGTTCACCCATCTAAAGTGTACAATTCAGTGGTTTTCAGTGTATTCACAGGATTGTGCACCGGTCACCACGGTCTATTTTAGAACATTTCCATCACCCCACTGTCCGTCTGTAGATTGGCCTACTCTGGACAAGCCATAGAGATGGAATTCTGTGGTGTGTGGTCTTTTTGTGATTGGCTGCTGCTTTCACTTAGTGTAATGTTTTTAAGGGTCCTCCATGTTGTAGCATGTGTCAGTGCTTTAATCCTTTTTATTGCCGAATAATATTCCATGGTAGGGATACACCGCCTTTTATTTATCCGTTCATCAGCTGATGGACATTGGGATTGTTGCCACTTTCTGGCTGTTAGTAGTACTGCTATGAACATTTGTTAAGAGCCTTTGTGGGTGTATGTTTTTATTTCTTCGGGGTGTATACTTACAAATTGAACTGCTGAGTCATAGGGTAATCTGTGTTTTAACGTTTTGATGAACTGCCAAACAGTTTCCAAAATGGCTGCACCATTTTACATTTCTGTAAGCAGTGTATGAGGATTCTAGTCTCCCCACATCTTCACCAACTCTTGTTATTACCTGTTTTTTTTTAAGTTATCCTAGTGCACGTGAAGTGTTATCTTATCGTGATTTTGATTTCTCTGTTGGCTAATGATGTTTAGCAACTTTATGTGCCTATTGGCCACTCATGTATCTTCTTGGAGAATGTCTATTTAGATCATTTGCCCTGTTTTTAAATTGGCTTATTTAGCTTTTTATTATTGAGTTGTAGTAGTCCTTACGTATCCTGGTTACAAGTTCCTTATCAGGTGTGTAATATGCGAATATTTTCTCCCATTCTGTGGTTTGCCTTTTCACTTCCTTGGTGGTATCATTTGGAGAGTTTTAATTCTGAAACACTAATATGATATTTTCTAGTTGCCTTGTGTTCTAATGGAGACTAGATCAGAGAAGGCAGGTGTCTTAGTTATCTAGCGCTGCTGTAACCAAAACACCACGAACGGATGGCTTTAGCAAACAAATTTATTTTTTCATAGTTTAGGAGTCTCAAAGTCCAAATTCAGGGCACCAGCTCTAGGGGAAGGCTTTCTCTTTCTGTCAGCCCTGGAGGAAGGTCCTTGTCTCTTCTGAGCTTCTGCTCCTGGGTGATCTTCATATGGCTTGGCATCTCTCTTCCCCCATCTCTGCTTCCTTGCTTGCTTGTTTAATCTCTTTTATATCTCAAAAGAGATTGATTCAAGACATACCCCACACTAACCCTGCCTCATTAACATAACAAGGACAACTCATTCCCAAGTGGGATTATAACCACAGGCATAACCCGTAAAAAAACCCGTTGCGTTGACTCGATTCTGACTCATAGCGACCCTATAGGACAGAGTAGAACTGTCCCATAGAATTTTCCAAGGAGCACCTGGTGGATTTGAACTGCTGCCCTTTTGGTTAGCAGCCGTAGCACTTAACCATTATGCCACCAGGGTTTCCACCACAGGCATAGAGGTTAGGATTTACAGCGCATATTTTTGTGGGACACAGTTCGGTCCATAACAGGAGGTAAGTTTGCTCTGGTCTATTATATTTAAAATGTATTTTAAAGAGAAATAAGAAGACCAATAAAATATTTGTCTAATTCCTCATAACCATATCAGAGAAAATACTTTAAAAGATGCATTTTACTGCTACTTTTTTCTACTCTGTCATAGAAATTGCTCTTATTATTCTTACATTTCTTAATAAACACTATTTTGGTGCTATGTGAACTTCTAAGGGTATTCTGAGATTGCAGTGGCTATGTTTACATTTCGGCAATGTATTGGTCTTTATTTTGAAAATAAACTGTTTAGTTGAAGCAATCGGTCATTTTTTTCTCGTTTTTATCCAAGGAAGGAGACAATAGGAAAAGCCAATAATTTATTATGCTTTGTTTTCTATGTCATGTTGGCTGCGAATTTGTATTGATGGGCTTTTTTCTCCTGGTAGGGAAAAGTAATAGAGCCTCTGAAAGACTTTCATAAAGATGAAGTGAGGACTTTAGGCAGAGAGCTTGGACTTCCAGAGGAGTTAGTTTCCAGACATCCATTTCCAGGTAAGGGATATCAGTGAGTTCCGTTTGATTGTCGTATGACTTTATGTTGAAGAAAAACCGGTGCAGACAGATTAGAAGTGATTTGTCATCTCAGGAAGATATGTAAACCTGAGAGAAAAGAAAGGGTGGGTGAGGAATAAACATTCTTTTTAGTGCCTACTGTATATACTTTACATGGAGCCCTGGTGGCACAGTGGTTAAGAGCTCGGCTACTAACCGAAAGGTTAGCAGTTTGAATCCACCAGCTGCTCCTTGGAAACCCTGTGGGGCAGATCTGCTCTGTCCTGTAGGGTTGCTATGAGTTGGAATGGACTCAACAGCAATGAATTTGATTTTTGGTTTGTGTAAAAGTCATTTTCCATGGAATTTGTATTTAGGTATTAAACCATCCCTGGGAGTGTAGTATATATAGCATGCCATCAGATGAGAAAACCAAGGCATTTTAATAATATTGTCATACATTTCTTAGTGGTAGAGCTAAGAATTGCATGTTCTTTCTACTATCCTGTGATACATTCTGTGGAAGAAATAATTATTAGAGCTTTATTCTTTGAACTTCTTATCATATGACTGACTTGTGTAACTGGATGAACCACTTCCTTGCACAATGTTGTATGTAATTCGTGAGTAAATAGAGGGAAGATACTCAATTTAAATAGCCACCTGTTGTCACTTAGAAAACTAAGTAGGGGCAGTATTTGTTTAAAGTTTGGATGAAGAGTCCCAACAGAAACCGTGGTTGTTTTGTTGTTGTTGTTGTTTATTGTTGTAGTTTAAGTGAAAGTTTACATTTCAGGTTAGTCTCTCATACAGGAATTTATGCATACATTGTTATGTGACCCTAATTGCTCTCCCTGTACTGTGACAGCACACTCCTCCTCTCCACCCCTGATTTCCCATGTCCATTCAACCAGCTCCTAACCCTCTCTGCCTTCTCATATCCCATTCTGACAGAAGCTGCCCATTTAGTCTCATGTATCTACTTGAGCTAAGAAGAAGCACACTCTTTGAGTATCATTTTATGTCCCACAGTCCAGTCTGATCAAAACCATGTTTTTGTTGGGCAAGTCTTACACTTGAAGTTTTAGCTCTCTACAATAGTAATTAGGTCATGAGTTGAGAGAATGGATAATTAAAGTAAAAAACAGTAAAAGCTAACATTTCTTGAGTACTTGCTACGTGCTAGACATGTTGCTAAACATTTTACATATGTTGTCTTATTTTATCCTCACAATGAAAGAGCTGTTATCCTGCTTTTACAGATGAGAACACTTAGGCTCTGAGGTGAAAATTTGCCAAAAGTTATGCAGCTTAGATGGTGTGGAGCCAGGATTCAGGGCCCAGTAATCTCACCTCAGAGCGTGTACTCTTCACCACCATAACTGCCTCCATATTCTGTTATCAATGTGTAACCCATGTGGTGATGGGCACTTGTCTGTATCAGTAAACTTCAAATCTAGTAATGTAAGATCACTCCCTAACCTGTGTGTTGGCAAAGGGATGGTCTGTAGATGTAATGGAGGGAGAAGGCCAAGTAGTTCTAGGTCGTCAATCCTCACTTCAGCTAGACTTGATTTTATTTTTTGTCAAGATTTTATCATGTGAGATTTCTTTGTCAAAAAGGGTTTTGCTGCTTTAAAAATAAATTAGGCAAACTGTCTTAAGTAAGTTGTTTATTCTAAAGATGCGGAATAAGACAGGAATTAGTGGACATGGCTATAATTTTATCTATAATCCAGGCATCTCCAGTGATATTTTTATTACAGTAGTAAATGTGTCTTTTCTATTGTTCTAGTAAAGCAGCAGAATCCAGTTTTTCTTGGATGCATGCATACTTCCTGTTTTTATTGTTTAATTATTTGGTAAAGTAGAAATACTAGTTCACATCTTTTGAAATTAAAACACCCTTGTATTGTTTTTTGATTTCTTTTTTTTTAAACAGCATACTACTTTTCCTAAAACTAGGTTGATGGTTCAAGCTGGGTGACGTATATAAGGTGGTTAGTTATACTATTCTCTTTACTTTTGTGTATGTTTGAGAATTCCCTTACTAAAAACTTTTAGATAGGCAGATATTGTGAATTACAAATGCTGATTGGAGAATTTTGTGATAAGACATGCGCTATCAAGAGCAGGAGATAGAAATCACCGATACTGATGGAATTGAAGCATTCTGAAACATGTTGAGTTAGGTGGGAAACTAATAGCTACATTCAAAATTAAACACTTTAAGAGACTTTATTAAGTATGATGGCAGATGGATTTTAATTTTTGGAAGGATTTTATGTTTTGGAAATATTGGCATTTTTGTATTTAAATTTTATGTTAAATATAACTATGTTAAGTACCATTGTTATTCTTATCTTTAGGTCCTGGCCTGGCAATCAGAGTAATATGTGCTGAAGAACCTTATATTTGTAAGGACTTTCCTGAAACCAACAATATTTTGAAAATCGTAGCTGATTTTTCTGCAAGTGTTAAAAAGGTTATGCTTTGCATGAATTTATACATTATAGAAGTTTTAAAAAGACATGGCTAGTCTAAAATACTGAATGGATTCTTGTTTTATGCAAGTATTTACAGTGAATTTGTTAGGGTTTCATTATTTGAAAATTGGGAAAATTTAACTTCTGAAATGACTGTCATGAAAGTAGTCAACAGACTCTTAAAAAACTAATGTCTATTTTCCAGTCATGTAACAGACAGTATATCCTGAATTCCCTCAAAAAGCTCGGTAAAGTATTTTAAAACACTTTCCGTATGTATTGCAAGAAAGTAAGGGAATGTTTTAAGCCAGAAACGAATTGGGAGCTAAAGCCGTCTGCTCTTCTGAGGGCAAGTCCTAATCCCGTGTGATCGAGAACCTTGGTTTGAACCCTTCAGTTCATGACAGGTGTCTGAACATGAGACCTCAGGTCCCTGAAGGGTTGGGCCTGGATCAGAGGTCTTCACACTCAGCACCACCTTGGCTCTAAATCAAGGTTGAGTGGAAAAGTCTCCCACTCCTTCTGTGATTTGAGGCCTAAATTCATAATCTGTATGATCTGAAAAAAACTGTAGGCTAAGAATTTTAATTTAAAGGACCTGGGTTGATAGTGCTTCTGCAAGAGTCAGGAAAGAAACAGTGTAAATTTTCTCTGGAGTATCTTCATCCGGCCACAAAGAATTTTCGTAAGAGTTCTCACAAATATGAACTTACAATAAAAAAATTACAGAACAAGTATAGATTTACTATACCATGAATGAGAGTTAGTAGAAACACTAGCAGAACCAGACCTTCAAAGACTTCAGATACTGGAATTAGCAGATAGAGGATGTAAAATGAATAGAAATAAAAGAAGCTATTGATAATAAGAATAAAGTGTAAGAGACTAAATGACCAGGCAGATTTGAAAAAGAAAACAGTTGAGTCTTAAAGATGAAAACAGTTAGAAATTACAAACCGCTAAAGAATTAGTGAACTGGAAGACAGATGTAAAGAAATTATCTAGAAATTGGAGCAAAGCATCAAAGAGAAAATAGGGATAGAAGAGGTTAGGAGTCATGGAGGAGGAGGATAGAATGAGAAAGTTGACTCTACTGTTTATTTGAGTGTCTTCAAACGGGAAACATAACACATCCCAAGCAGGATAAAGGGAATGAATTAGACGCCTAGCAGGCGTACCTCAGTGAAGCTGCCAACTGCCGGAGGCAGAGCAGTCATAAAAGAAAGATCCATTACGCAGAAGGAATGTTTGGTAACTCTGAAAGCAGCAGTAAATGCAACAAGACCTTCCAATGCCAAGAGAAAATAATTGTCAACTGCTGTTAGATTTCTAACTAAACTTTCTTTTAAGAACTAGGGTGCCAAATAAAGACATTTTCAGATAAACAGCATTTACAACCAACAGCCCCTTCCTTAAGGAACTAAAAGCAATGGTTCTCACTCTGACTGTGTATTAGAATCATTTGGGCATCTTCTGAAGTCTCCTATGCCTGGGTCCCGTTTCCTCAGAAATTATTTCATTAGTCTGGGGTGGGATCTGAGCATCCCAGGTAATGTGAGTATGCAGCTAGGGTCGAGAACCACTGTTTTAAAGGATTGACTTAAGGAAGGAGAAGCAAAAAGATCGCAGGAGGAAGATCTGAGAGACAAGAAATGTAAAATGACACATGGGTAAAATGGAAACAAACATGGACTGTATAAAATAGTAGAAATGTTTTATATCTCTCATATTTGGTATTTATTTAAAAATATGTAACTAGGTATAGCCAAAATAGCACATAAGCCAAAAAGGCGGCTGACTGGAGTTCAGGTATTCAAAGATGCTTTTACTGTTTGCAGGGGAGGACAGAGATCAAGTCGCTTGTGTTAGGTATGCATGTTAATACTAAACGGGAACTACTAAAAGACAAACAGTTTAATGTCAGACCCAGTAAAGGAGAAAGAAGTGAGCTGAGGGAATTCATCAATCCAGAATATGGCAAGGAATAAATCATAAAAAGTGAGGCAAATAGAAAGTATGGAGTAAGACAGTAGAATGAAATTCAGCCATATTATTAACCCAAAATTAATTAAAATGACTAACCTCTCCAGTTAAGATACAGATTGTCCAATTAAGTTAAAAAATAAAACATTCTGTTTACAAGAGACATTCCCAATGCCTCCTCATAGAGTGCAAGTAAAAGAATGATAAAACATACTAGGCTGATGAGAAACCAGAAGAAGAAGTTGGTGGATCTGTATTGGTTTCAGACAAAATTGACTCTGTGACCCAGAGTATTACTGGAGATAAGGAGAGGGTTTGATTCAGATGAGGGATCATGTTGCTGGTGACAGAGGATTAAAGCCTGGATGTATGTGAATCTAATCTGTAGTTCTTATCCTGAGATTTTCTAAGAGAAAATCTTCACAGCCCTAGCCCTCATGAATGAATTTCTGGTATACTGCATAGCACGTACAAATCAAGTAGGTATGAAGTAGGATCTACTGCTATACACCAGTGAGCGTAGATACATAAGGTACGTAATTAATAGATATGAAAAGAATGAATACCTCATTTCTGGAAACCTGAAAAAACGTCTCTGGTTTTCTCAGCCACATACTTTGCTACAGAGAGTCAAAGCCTGTACAACAGAAGAGGATCAGGAGAAGCTGATGCAGATTACCAGCCTGCATTCCCTGAATGCCTTCCTGCTGCCAATTAAAACTGTGGGTGTGCAGGTGAGTTGTGTGTAGTCACTGACCTGTGACAACATTTCGTGCTTTGCTTCTTTCTGCTGATACTGAGATAGGAATGACAGGCTGGAAGTGGCTGATGTAGCAAAGTGAAATATGAACGCGTATACATCAGGTTTAGAAAAGTAAAAAGGCACTATTTTCTAGAATGTTGATGGAATGAATAAGGTTATAGGAACTAAACATTCAGGCTGAGATTTTGTAGTTTTGGAACATACGTCAACTCTAACCCGAAGTAAAAATTAAAAGAACCATTTGCTGTAGGGTTGGCTGGCTGGCTTCCGCTGGGAGGGGCAGGTACCATGAGAGCATGTCTTCATTTATCTTCCTATCTGTGAAATACACTGTGGCTTTAGAAGTCTGTAACTGCAGAAAAGCCCCCAGATGAAGATGTTAGACCATTTAGGGTTTGTTCTCAGCTTATGTGTTCCCTACACCAGTGTTCTCTGCTTCTGCAATGTGTTCTTTCTCTTAGCTGCGATGGTGTCTAACCAACATGTTTGTATTTATAGCTCTGCCTTTCCAATTGTAAAAGCGTGTGGGAGTGCTATAGTTCTCACTTTCAAAATGCTGTTCATAAAATGATTACATTAAGTTCTCTTTTGTTTATATGATCCTCAAATGAGTTTCTGGGGAAAAAAGCTTGGGAGGGTAGAGAAGACTAGGGTTTCTTTTCTGTTATTTAGAGCTTATAGTTAAATGGCAACTAGGAAAGGTATAATCCAACTCAGAGTGGTGTGATGTGTTTCTAGTAGCCTCTTAAAGTGGAATCATATATGGAAAATAACTCTTTCCTTTTTTAAAAGCTTAAAACTTAAATAAGCTTATTTTCCTAAATGTATGAATCAGAGTTGTGCAGTTTAAATTCCTTTTTCCTGAATGCATGTAGACCTGTCCATAAACAAAACAAGATTAAACAAACCTAAAATGTTTTAGTTCATGAAAACGATAAAGCCAGCTGTTTTGGTTACAGAACTCATCCGTGCCTTCTTTTCAAGGCTACGTACAGTGTCATGTGCTAAGCTGCTTTCAAATCACTATTGAAGTAACTCTTCTTAGAACTGTAGAAATATTTTTTTCCTCAGTGGTTTTGAGTAATCTCATTTATCATATACATTCATTTTGATATTTGCTGTGATATTTACAGATAGATATTACCTTCTTGTCGTTTGCCGTTAAGTCAATTCCGACTCATAGCAACCCTGTAGGACCGAGTAGAACTGTCCCTTAGGGTTTCTAAGGCTGTCACCTTTACGAGTGCAGACTGCCACATCTTCTCCCGAGGAGCGGCTGGTGGGTTTGAATCGCCAACCTTTTGGTTAGCGGCTGAGCGTTTAACCATCATGCCACCAGAACTCCTTAGATATTACCCTACTATATAAAAATAGACATGCAGACAGATTATTTTACTTTTAAAAGTTTTCTTAATCATAAGTAGATCTACTATAGAGAACTTCCAACTGTGTATGCTAACTCCTAGGCACAGAACTGAATTAAACTAGCTCCCCCTCCCCCGAATGAAGTGTTAACACATAATGCCTCTTATAAATTGATGTTTAAGGTAATATAATTTGTTGGACTTGTGACTTCTTTTTTAAAAATGAAACATATTCAGACTCCACTACTCTTCCCACCAAAATAAAAGTTTCTTTCGTTGTGCGATACCTAACCTTAGTCTCTTTGGCCTTTGAAGCTGAGACCCTTCCAAACCCAGATAAAAATCATAACTAGTATAGCAATGAACTTTAATTTCTTAATACCAGAGTAAACTGTACTTGTTTTTAAAAAAAAAAAAAATCGAAATGCATTACATTTAAAAAATAATTCCCCCCGTTCTTTGTCTCTAGTTAAGTTTTATGTGTGTGCCTCTGGAAACACTTATTTTAAAAAGAAACAAAAGCAGGTTGAGAATAGATGCACACCGTTTTTGTTTTAACTGAAAATTATGAACATCTTATTTTTCCCACACCATTACAAGTAGACTGTTGTTGTTGTTTTTTTTTTTTAATTTTTTTAAATTGTACTTCAGGTGAAGGTTTACAGAACAAATAGTTTCTCATTGAACAGTCAGTACACATATTGTTTTATGACATTGATTAACAACCCCATGACATGTCAACACTCTACCTTCTTGACCTTGGAGGACTTTTTTTTTTTTTTTTTTTTTTGTGATAATGCACATAGCCAAAGATACACCACTTCAAAAATTTCTACTTGTCCAATTCAGTGACATCGATTATATTCTTCCAGTTGTGCTGCTATTCTCACTTTAGATGAAGGTTTACAGAGTCAGTAAACAGTTAGTGCACATATTGCTCTATGACAATGGTTAAGAACCCCACTACATGTCAACACTGTTCTTACTCAACCTTGGGTTCCCTATCACCAGCTTGCCTGTCCCCTTCTGCCTTCCAGTCCTTGTCCCTGGACCGCTGTGCCTCATTAGTCCCATTTTGTTTTATGGAGCTGTCCATTCCCCAGCTGAACGGTGAACCTCGGAGTGGCTTTACCACAGAGCTAAAAGGGTGTCTGGGGGCCATACTTTCAGGGTTTCTCCAGAGTATGGCCAGGCCAGTAAATCTTGTCTTTTTTTTGTGTGTTAGAATTTGGTTCTACATCCTTCTCCACCTCTGTCCAGAACCCTCTGTTGTGATCCTGGTCAGAGCAGTCAGTGGTGGTAGCCGGGCACCATCTAGCTGTACTGGACTCAGTCTGCTGGAGGCCTTGGTAGCTGTGGTCCATTAGTCCTTTGGGCTCATCTTTTCCTTGTATCCTGTTCTCTTCATTCTCCCTTGCTTAAACTGCTGTTTTTAACTGCTGCATCATCATCTTCCACTTACGGCTGTGCCGTTATTTACTGAACCATTCCAGATTTTTCATCATTGCAGGCCTTTCAGCAAGGATATCTTCTTTTTTTGAGCAGTTACTCATGTATTTCTGTAGGATGATTTCCTGGATTAAAGAGCATGCACATTTAAAATATTGATAGACAGTATTAAATTTGTATTCAAATACTCTGAATTACCGTATTCTCAGTACCTGACATTCTAGGTAGTTAAATGACTGTCACTTTTTAAATTGCTTTTAAGTTTAGTTTGATTACTTTAATAAGCAGATTTTCTTTTTAAATGTAATGCATTTTGATTTTTTTTTTTACAAGTACGGTTTACTTTGGTATTTAGAAAATAAACTTCACTGCTATACTAATTATGATTTTTATCTGGGCTTATTGAAATAAATCTATAGGATTAAACAATATTTTTACCACTTTTATTAACTTATTTTTAAATTAGTTTTTTAGCTCATTTTTAAATAAATTGGTAAGTAAATGTTTATAAAATTATTTTCCAGTCCCCCAGTTAAGAATCCTTTCTCCACACAATAAATATGGGCAGATCTTGTCTGCTGAATCAGGTCCACTGGCTGTCTCCCATTGGGCAGGTATTAGGAATGAAGCTTCAGTGGGCTTCTGGCATATAGTAAATAAACTATTGAATTTATCATGACACTTTCCTTATGTCTGAACCAGTTTGGTAAGATTTAATTTGGGATTCATTTATATCATTGGAGAAGGACTAGCCAGTGTCTGTTTTTATTCAAACACTACATTTCCGTTCATAAAGACAAAAAATTGCTCTTAATGGTGTCACTGTGCACAAAATACTTTCCAGCCCGTCTTTTACATTCAGTAAAGGCATTAAAAGCAATGGACTTTATTTCTGTTTCAGGGTGACTGTCGTTCCTACAGCTACGTGTGTGGGATCTCCAGTAAAGACCAGATTGACTGGGAGTTTCTTATTTTCCTGGCCAGGCTCATCCCTCGCATGTGCCACAACATTAACAGGTGTGTGCTTTCCGCGGGGAGGAAGGCTCAGGTGTGGTGGACAGAGGTGTGTGCTTTCCGCGGGGAGGAAGGCTCAGGTATGGTGGACAGAGGTGTGTGCTTTCCGCAGGGAGGAAGGCTGAGGTGAAGTGGACAGAGGTGTGTGCTTTCCGCAGGGAGGAAGGCTGAGGTGAAGTGGACAGATGTGTGTGCTTTTCACAGGGAGGAAAGCTGAGGTGAAGTGGACAGAGGTGTGTGCTTTCCACAGGGAGGAAGGCTGAGGTGAGGTGGACAGAGGTGTGCTGAAGTGTTTAATTGACTTCCATAGTCCAGGGACGGTGTCTTAGTCATCTAGTGCTGCTACAACGGAAATACCACAAGTGGGTGGTTTTAATGAAGAAAAGTTTATTTCCTCACAGTCAAAGTAGGCTAACGGTCCAAATTCAGGGCATCAGCTCCAGGGGAAGGCTTTTTCTCTCTGTCAGCCTTCTCTTCAGTGTTCCCCCGGACTAGGAGCTTCTCTGCACAGGAACCCCGGTCCAAAGGACGCGCTCTGCTCCCGGCACTGCTTTCTTGATGGTATGAGGTCCCCCTGTCTCACTGCTCACTTCTATCTTTCATATCTCAAGAGATTGCCTCAGGACACAATCCAGTCTTGTAGACCAGGTCCTGCCTTACCAACACAACTGCCACCCGTCCTCCCTCATTAACATCATAGAGGCAGGTTTACAACATACAGGAAAATCACACAGTACCAGGAATCATGGCCTAGCGTTGATACACGCATTTTTTGGGGGGACATAATTCAAACCATGACAGACGGGAACGCAGCCATTGAGGCTTACAGAAGTGAACATAAGGTCCCCAAATACAGGAAAAAAAAAGCCAAACCCATGGCCGTTGAGTCCATTCTGACTCATAGCAACCCTATAGGACAGAGTAGAATGCCCCACAGGAATGGCTGGTGGATTTGAACTGCCAGCTTTTGGGTTAGCAGCCCAGCTCTTAACCACTGTGCCATCAGGGCTCCCCAAATACAGAAGCATCTTCGATACACTGGAAAGAGCGAATTGTTAATGTCCTAAATAATGATACATTTGTAATTGCCTCTCTTGAATGGAGATAATTGTCTTGGTTAAACACAGCGGTTCATAGTTCATCTTCTGCAGAATGCTAATAACCGAATAAATTTTATAGATTACACAAAAAATTTCCTTTCCCTGATTTTGACTCTACTGCTTTTACTGTACCATGAGTATGCTTTTCATTTCATAACATTCTTACAGTGTCTTCTTTCTTTTTCTTTTGCCAAACGGCCCTCATCCTTGTATATACACTTGATCTTCGTCATTTTATATGCTGGTTTCTCTTCCTGTCTTCTTTTTGTTTAATCTTCTATCCTTATCCACCCCTTCATCCCTCCCCCAAAAAGGGGAGAAAAAAAGGCCTTACAGCCAACAAACCAAAAACTAGATGTTTTAATATAAACCTAGTAAGCCCTTAAAAGAGTCTTGGTGGGCTTTAGAGATCTTAGCCAGGGTCCTTTTTGGGAATTAATGGAATTGAAAAATATTTTCCATTTTTGTGAATTTGTTAATGACCTTCATGATGGAGTCCTTTGTACAAGGAGGGACTGTTTCCGTTTTACTCTTCTGTACAGTGTGGAAGACCGTTCGTCCCTGTGCACTGTAGTGATCACTGTTGTTTGTAAGAGGTAACAAGGCAGAAAGAACAGGTACATGACATTCTCTTACGTCATTGCTTTCTCTGGTAGGATTGTTTATGCGATCTAGGAAGTATATTACAGGTGTGACTTACTCTCTGTACATGGGATAAAAACCTTCTCCCTCCTGTAGTAGGTCTGGAGGGAGGCAATGAAGTAGGTGGTGGTGGTGGCAATTTTGATCTGATACTGTTTTCTTTCATATGTTTTACCCTCCGAGTACATACTAAGAAAAGAAAAAACATTATTAAACTTCACCATTGATACGTGCTTGCATAGGTGCTTGTATGCATACATATCCTTTGTTTTGTTTTCAACTTTGAAGTGGTGGTTACCACGGGGGATTTATTTTCTTCCCTAAAGACAGATGGGACTGTGTGACTGGAGTTGGGATAGAGTTTGGTGGCACTCATCTGTCTACCTTGACAGCCACCTGTTTTCTTGGTGAGGGTTGTGGAATAAGTCCCCTCCAACCAGTGGCAAGATAAGCCTGGAGTTAGACTTGATGTGATGGTCCGATCCTGATTTCCCCAGGTCAGGTTCCAAGCCTCACTGTTTGTTAACACTTAAGAGTGTGTCTTCAGATCCTTCAGACATCTGCTCATGTCAGTAGTCAGGCATGTCTTTTGGAAGGAAGTAGTAGGCTTCCAGCTCCTATATCTGTGGGATTTTTAGTCAAGTGGAGAGGAGACTCTCTCTTGGAGATCAGTGTTTCCCAAAGTGAAAAAAAAATTGAGTGATCAAATAAGTTTGGGAAGTTTGCTGCAGCCTCATCTTGGAGATTTCTGGTACATGTTAACATATCACAGTCTTTTAAGTCTTGCCATAAAGAAAGCCATTTATTTGTTTAACTCAGCGTTTCCACAAACTTACATGAAAAGAGATTGTGATAATCACATATATCGGATATTCTGAGATACTAACGTTCCAGAGGACAGCTTTTGAGGAAGGTGCACAGAACATAGATCTTCCTATAGTTTGGATCCTGCCCTACCCATTTGCAGAGTTAAAGCAGATTGGAGAGGAGCCTAGAATAAATGGAAAGAATGTTTTTATTCTGTGTGTCTTGCTTCTCATGCTACAAAATTAAATTCTTTATGGTTTTCATCTCCCCCTTCAGAGTTGTCTATGTATTTGGTCCCCCCGTGAAGGAACCCCCCACAGATGTTACTCCTACATTCTTGACGACGGGGGTGCTCAGCACTTTACGCCAAGCTGACTTTGAAGCCCATAAGATCCTCAGGGAATCGGGTGAGCTGCTCATCTTGTCTGTTGCTGCTACTGTGACTTCTAGCAGAGGGGCAGCCTTTGCTTTTTAGATGCTTACACTTTTATTGTTAAATTCTATTGGTGGTTCTCTAATGCTGCCTTCTAAGTAAAATGTATTCCTTCTCTTTGAAGGGCTTGGTGCCTGTTTCAAGAATATATGTTACGTACGTTGAGTATGTTTTGGGAAGCATGATTATCATTCTGCTGAATACAGTGTGCAAACTTATACACAAACACTGTATTCAAGCATGTGTGGTATTCCTTAATCTGCATCCCTTCCTCTGCCACATCCAGCTCCCCTCTCCCACAGTCCTACGAAAATGCCTTGCACCAAAAAAAGCAAAAAACAACAACAAAAGAAAAAAAAAAAACAACTGACTGCCATCGAGTGGGTTCTGACTCAAGGGGAATTAATGGAATTTAAAAATATTTTTAAATATTTACCTTCCAACCCCTACCCCACACAAATACAAACAAATCCCCAAAACCCCATTGGGGTTTCCAGGGCTGTAAGTCTCTGGGGAAGCAGATTGCCACCCTTTCTCCCATGGAGCCGCTGGTGGGTTTGAACTGCCGACCTTTCGGTTAGCAGCCAAGCACCTTAACCACTGCGCTACCAGGGCTCTTTAAAATGCCTTACAAGCTAAGCTATACCTGTGAAAGGCCATATTACAGCTTTCGTCTTTTGCTTTTTTGTGTGTGTTTCTGTGTATGGAGCTACCTTCAAGCACATAGCTTCAGGATTTATTTTTGTTGGCTAAAGGCTTTTGCTTTTGGTCCAATATAGGAGAACAAGTTACTTTTTTTTTAATGACCAGTATGGTGAACACTAGGTCTTATTGACATCTTAGGGAAAGGTGAGAAGATTGGAAAATATGGTGTCTCAGATTAGGAAAATTGTCTTTTTTTCCTTCCACTTTGGTCATCAAGGTTGGGTCTCAGGCTGGCGACTTCTTTATAGCCTAGTGAGTAAGAAAATTGTCAAAGGCGCACTCATGTTTCTCACTCTCAAAATACCATCCTACTCTTGAGACAAATGAGCTGCTTAGGCATTGCTTTCAAATGACGTAAGTGCGTAAGCAGAGCACCATCACACATTCCCAGAGCCTGTCGGGAGAAACCTAGAGAGGCCATCCCTCAGTCCTCAGAACTGGACCAATAAGCAACATCATGATAAACAGAGAAAAGATTGAAGTTGTCAAGGATTTCATTGTACTTGGATTCACAGTCAACACCCATGGAGGCAGCAATCCAGAAATCAAATGACGTATTGCATTGGGCAGATCTCCTGCAAAAGACCTCTTTAAACTGTTAAAAAGCAAAGATGTCACTTTAAGGACTAAGGTGTGTCTGACCCAAGTCATGATGTTTTCAGTCTCTTCATATGCATGTGAAAGCTAGATAATGAATAAGGAAGACCAAAGAAGAATCGATGCCTTTGAACTATGGTGTTGGCTAAGAATATTGAATATACCATGGATTGCCAGAAGAATGAACAAATCTGTTTTGGAAGAAGTACAGTCAGAGTGTTCCTTGGAAGCAAGGATGGTGAGACTTCGTCTTGTGTACTTTGGACATGTTATGAGGAGGGACCTCCCTGGAGAAGGACGTCATGCTTGGTAAAGTAGACCATCAGTGAAAAAGAGGAAGATCTTCAAAAGATGAACTGACAGTGGCTGCAGCAGTGGGCTCAAGCATGACAGTGACTGTGAGGATGGTGTAGGTCCAGGTGGTATTAAATGTCCTGTTGTACACAGGGTCCCTTTGAGTAGGAACTGACTCGGCAACACCTAACAACAACAACATAAAAAATAATCCTGTCTTTTTCCATTTCCTTTGTTCTCCCTGTTCGTCTCTTACCTTCCAACCCCTACCTACCCCACACGAATACAAACAAAACCTAGTTACCAAAAAGCTGCCTGGACGTGGATGGAAACTGTCTTAACGAGTAACCTATGTCATTGAAGTCACTGCTTTCTAGAGCCATACCGTGAACAGTCTGACTGAGGCAGCGAGAAGTTGACAGTGAGCTGTGCTCCTGTCTGCAGTGTTGCTTTAAGAAGAGATTCTGTCGGTTCAGTGGTCACGATTGTGATTCTCTCTCAGTTTAATGGCTATTGAGCTTTAGGGATCTAGGCGAGCCTCTTTTGTTGTTAAACAGAAGTAAGGCAATTAGACTTTTTTCCTTTAAAAGTATTACAGTTTTCCCTTTGAATCATTTATCAAAATTTTGAACAAAATATTGTTACTCCTTGAGGTCTCGTAAAGCACAATTCCTATAAATTTAATGGCGCTTAAGTGGGCCACTTCAGACCTGTGGCCAAGCATTTGGTCGCTGAGGTGGTTTTGATATATCTCACATCCCTGTAGCGTATCACTGCACGGGTCTAATTCTGTCGTCTGTGTTTGGGATTGAGTCTCCTTACAGTGTTGTTGGAGTAGCTGGAGTCATTGCATGACAGCGGCCCTAACTATGTGTGTGTGAGACTTTGGACACTGTCTGAGAGGGTTTTATTGAACTGGGTTCGAGTGCTTTTCCATGATTGCTTCTACACCCTTACTTCCTTTCTCCAGGGTATGCTGGGAAAATCAGCCAGATGCCAGTGATTTTGACACCATTACATTTTGATCGGGACCCCCTTCAGAAGCAGCCTTCATGCCAGAGATCTGTGGTTATTCGCACCTTCATCACCAGTGACTTCATGACCGGTGTACCTGCAACGCCTGGCAATGAGATCCCCGTGGAGGTAACTTAGGCCTTTCTTTCTGGTGGACATTATGCATTTTATGATATGGTGAGTGGACCAGGCTGCGACTGTGTCGGTATTTCAGGTGTTCTGTTCGTGAGATGGGCTTTTATTTTTTATCTCCACGTACTTCCCGTGTAACGCACTGTAGCAGAAAAGGCCTTACGTTTACTGTGCCTCTCCACCACCCGTGTCTGATTACTGTGTGGAGAGTAACCAGCTGTACTCTATAATTTTATCTAATCCTGCCAACCTCTACTTTATAAATACTATATCCTGAGTAAAGAAGCAAACCCCAGGAGCAAAGAAGAGTTTATTAGAAATAAAGAGGAGATTTGATGGCATTATGGTCAGACACCCACGAGTTGCTGAATGCTCTGCCTACTAACAGTTACATGTTTGACCACCATCTCCCCTCGTTCTACTCCCCCTCCACCCTCTACTCTCCAAAGATACTTTTTATGTAATATCAGATGGAAGTCTGAGTGAGGCTTTCTTAGTTGGGCCACTGCTCCAGTTCTCTGATGCAAGACTGGTTATAGCTGGGTCAGAGGACGTTACTTGGAGTCTGCTTGCCCTCTGGCTCAAACTTGCTGGATCTCTGGTGAGCCAAGTGACCAGTCCTTCCTGCCTTCCTGGACACTTGACAATGATTGTTACGGCCTCAGAGTTGTATGTTGAAGCCACAGATAATATGAGAAACATTGGCTGAAACACATAAAATCACATTCTTGAATGCCACAGCAGTGTAAATTGTTAACAAAAGTTTCTATGTGCTTTGTGCATATTTGCATGTAGCTTGTTGTGGAGCAGTAACAGACACAGCTCACGTACAGGCATCTGTTTGCAGACCATACTTTGAGTAGTGCTGAGTTTAAGTCACTTACGTCTTGTATAGAGGGAAATAGGCTCACTACATATGATTAATCAGAGAGCATCCCATGTACGTAGAGGACAGTAGTGAAATGTATCGCATTTTAGTTTTAAATTGCACATGTGAGCCCTCTAGGACTGTTTGACGTGTGGTAGACCCTGCTCTCCTATTCATGATCTTTGTTTTGTAACAGGTGGTGTTTAAGATGGTCGCTGAGATTAAGAAGATTCCTGGTATTTCCCGAGTTATGTATGACTTAACGTCCAAGCCCCCAGGGACTACTGAGTGGGAGTAATAAACTTCTTGTTCTTTAAAGTGCTGTGTGCAGTTCAAGTTGATTAGAAACCATTCCCAGTATTGACATGTAGTACTGTACCGGAGGTACCGGAGCTGCTACATCACATCTGAGTTCTGTACAGGAAAAATCTGCTGCTTAAGAGCTAAACTGGGGATGACTGAAGGGGACTCGAGTTGTACGGGTAAATAATCAGGGCACCATTGCCTACGCTCAGACGGACAGTCCTGCTTCTGCCTGTCCCTTGCTTGTTCTGTATGTATAGACTCACTGTGGATGTCTGTCCTACGAAGCTGTGTGAAGGTGGGTGAGTTTGGGAGTATAACGGGCTTCTGTCCCCTTACCAGATCTAGAGCCGTTACAGACACCCCTTATTCACCAGTGTGACGTAGTGTGTGTACCTTTCAGAGAATCTGAGTTTCCTGTAAGTAAGCTTATTCCTCCAAAGGGTGGGGAAGGTGAGGATCAGATACTGGTCTAGATGAGCTGTTGGGGCTATTTCTGCAGGATACTGGGGCTATGAAACAAGCCACTTGATGCTGGAAAAAGCACCAGGAATTTGTTGAAGTATTTTAGAATTTTATGATATCACAGCCATGGGGGGAGAAACTTTGAGTGGTCTCAGTTTAAAATGTTTTCAAGTCACGTTCCACCTAGGTGCCATGTTGTTCACTGTTAACTTGTTCATTAGTAAGGTGCTCCCACAGCCTCACAGAGAAAGGTTCTTTTCTGTCCCCAGAAGTGAGAGACCGTCTCTGTGGTGTCTCTGGTGGAGCATGTATGAGGTTCAGTCTCTCGTTTGGCTGGTCAGAGGAGAAGCTCTGAGTTTGCAGAAGCCGTCTCACATGCCCACAGCTTACAATGGAAGTGGTAAAGTGCTTATCGAATCTAATAAAGAGTTCTAAAATGAACTACTAAATCTAATTCATAGATATATCACCCACCGCTACCAAGACTCTGACCCGTCTTGGTCCATGCAGGGTATTTGCCAAACCTTGTAATCCTCTCTACTAGCTGCAAAACGGGACACAAGGACACAAGACGGACTCACTGCCATCACCACCAGTTTCTAACAGATCATTTCTAACATTCCTATGTTGTTGTCGTTATTAGCTGCTGTCGAGTCAGTTCTGACTCATAGCAACCCTGTGTACAACAGAAAGAAACACTACCCAGTCCTGTGCTAGCCTCTCAGTCATTGCTGTGTTTGAGCCTGTTATTGTAGCCACTGTGTCAGTCCGTCCCGTTGAGGGTCTTCCTCTTTTTCGCTGACCCTCTACTTTACCAAGCATGATGTCCTTCTCCAGGGACTTCTCCTCCAGGGACTGGTCCCTCCTGATGATGCGTCCAAAGTTCATGAGATGGAGTCTCGGTATTCTTGCTTCTAAGAAGCATTCTGGCTGCACTTCTTCCGGACAGATTTGTTCATCCTGGCAGTCCGTGGCGTGTTCAGTATTTTTCACCATCAGCACAATTCAGAGTCATCAGTTCTTCAGTCTTCCTTATTCATTGTCCAGTGTTTGCACGCGAGGCGATTAAAAACGTCATGGCTTGGGTCAGGCGCACCTTAGTCCTCAGAGTGACGTCTTTGCTTTTTAACATTTTAAGGAGGTCTTTTGCAGCAGATTTTGCCCAGTGCAGTATGTCGTTTGATTTTTTGACTGCTGCTTCCATGGGCTTTGATTGTGGATCCAAGTAAAATGAAATCCTTGACAACTTCAGTATTTTCTCCGTTTATCATGATACTGATTACTGGTGCAGTTGTGGGGATTTTTGTTTTTGATCTTCATCAGTAAGTGCTTTATGTCCTCTCTGCTTTTAGCAACAAGGTTGTATCATCTGCATATTATGGGTTGTTAATAAGTCTTCCTTCAATCCTGACGCCCTGTTCTTGTTCATATAGTCCAGCTTCTCGGATTATTTGCTCAGCCTACAGATTCAATAAGTATGGTGAAAGGATACAACCCTGAAGCACACCTTTCCTGATTTTAAACCACATACTGTCCCCTTGTTCTGTTGGAATGACTGCCTCTTGGTCTGTGTACAGGTTCCTCATGAGCACAGTAAAGTGTTCTGGGGGATTCCGATTTGCAGTGTTATCTATAATTTATTATGATCTACACAGTCGAATACCTTTGCATAGTCAATAAAACACAGGTTAATATCTTCCTGGTGTTCTCTGCGTTCAGCCAGGATCCATCTGACATCAGCAGTGACATCCCTCAGTGCATATCCCCCTCTGAATTTGGCTTGAATTGCTGACAGTTCCCGTTGATGTCCTATTGCAGCGGCTTTTGAGTTAAGCAGAATTTTTCCTGTATGTGATATTACTGATATCGTTTGATAATTCCACATTCTGTGTGATTACCTTTCTTTGGAATGGGCACAAATGGATCTCTTCCAGTCGGTCGGCCAGGTGGCTGTCTTCCAAATTTCTTGGCATAGATGAATGAGCGCTTCCAGCGTTGCATCCTTTTGTTGAAACATCTCAATTCATACTCATTTAAGCACTAGAAAAGTAGTACTAGACTTAAATTCTATAGTCATTCCTCTCTTTATATGGCCTCACTCTATATCTTAGCCAGCTTTTGAATGTTACTGTGTTTTTCTCTTACAAATTCCATTTCAGGTGATTGCTGCCTCTTAATTTTCAAGGTCTTTTCTGTTAATGAGGTGGAAGATTTTGTTTGGGATTCATTGATTGGTGAACAACAGAATGATGCATGGCAAGTCTTTTCATTCTGGCTGACCCAGAGGACAAGAAAACTGCTGCTGGACCAGCAAGGGAGAAGTTTCTGTCTGTCTTTGCTGGTTACCTGTACCCACGACAACGGAGTGTTTGACTTCTACAGAACTTGAAGGGTTCATTCTCTATCCTGGTGAGGAGGTACTCATAAGGGCCTCCTGGAAAGAGCTGGATTAGATAACCTATAAAAGGTTTACAGAGATTTAACAGGACAGTGTTTATTTGAAAAGAATTTCTCTTTTAGCAAAAGTTACAGTTTTGTATTCAAGCAAATAATAGAAGTTTAGGAGGAATATGTTGCACAGTGGGTTAAAGCGCTCGGCTGGTAACTGAAATGTTGGCAGTTCTAAACCACTAGCCACTCCTTGGGAGAAAGATGTGGCAGTCTGCTTCCATAAGGATTACAGCCTTAGAAACCTTACAGGGCAGTTCTCCTCTGTCTGTAGGGTTGCTATGAGTCGGAATTGACTCAACGGAAGTGAGTTTGATTTGGTTTGATTTATGTCCTGTGGAACACTTGATGCATTGAGATGGTTCATGTAAAAACAGTTACGATGGTCATGTAAATTTGAGAAGTGCTGCACACTTGTCCACTAGTCTGGGAGGTTCATGATACACAGTCTACAAAAAGCTCTGCGAAATTCTGCAGTTAAAAAAATTGTTAATCTTTGCTTAACCTAGTGTTTGTTGACATGTGTCCACTGAACCCCTTTTCCTGTAATCCTTATTAATACTAGGAAGATGGTTTTTCTGAAACACACCTTGACATGCTGTAGTAAAAATACCGAGTTTCTCTGGAATTCAGAAATTTTCTAATGTTTTGTACCCTCTTCTCCTTCGCAAAGCACTTTTGCTTTGCCCCATACGGTGTTACTCTGTATTTTCACAGCATTTCATCCAAGCAGCCAAGCAAAGTTAGGTTGCGGTCTTAGTTTACAGTTAAGGGAACAAGCTCAGTTCAGGAATAGCTGCCTAGTGAGTTTCAGAAATAAATACCAGGTTTCCTTAGTCCCAGTTGTCCTTTCACTGAATCTGTTCTGAGGCCTACAGTTATACGCTTACGGGATGATTATTTTTAACGACACTGCTGTGGTGGCTCCTTGGTTAATAATATCCAGCAGTGGCTGTCCTTAACAGAGCATGGCCTCGTTCCCATTGCCTACCGCCTACCTAGGACACCTCTAGTTAATTAGCATATTTTGTTTCTTTGTACCTAATAGATAGGAGGAAGACAGATTCCTAAGATCAACAGACACAAAAGAATGCCAGATGCTCAGTCCCTCCTTAACTGTCCCATCTGTGGCTGTCAACTCTGTTAGAAATAATTAGCCCGGCTGTAATTTCTTGGGTTAGGCCTTTAGATTTATCCAGGAGATAATATTACACTTTTTTGATCTCTTGTAGCCTCTTAATCTTAAAGTAGCTGCCTGTGTGTAGCCATACAATCATTATGAAAGTTTATCTCCTCACTGTGTTTGGGCTTATCCCCTGACAGTCTGTTTCACTGAATAACTTAACTCTAAACTGTAGAGAGACAGGGCCATCGGATGCAGTAGACAGGACTGTCCACCTTAGGTGCTGTGTCGTGCCAGTGGCCAGCTGTGTGAACATGGTCAGGATATTTGAACTCTGGTTCTCCTTGTTTATCTGTAAGAGGAGGCAGCTGGATTAAATTTCCAACGTTAAATCCAGCCCTAAATTCTTATTTTAAAACAAGATAAGCGTGTTTTTGGGTGCCATTGAGTCATTTCTGACTCTTAGTAACCGCAGGTTGTAATCTCTGGGAGCAGATCATCAGGTCTCATAGCAGAGACAAAATGGAAAGCTAGCCCTTTTTTGTTTTCTTTTAATGTCAGATATAACCCAGTCAAAGGTAAGCTTTAGCCCAGGTTCTGAACGTAGGGGAACTGAATACAGGTTGGATATCTCCACCCCTGGAAAGCAGTCCTGCGTTCACGCTAAGGTAGTTGGCCACACGGTGACAGAGGGAATTAGGTATCTTTTTCACCATTGTGGGGCCTAGACAGCAGTAACGGTGGCAGCATTGGCTCCTGTATTCTGAACATTTCGTTGAATGACTAGCGAAGAGATTTGGAATCCCTCGATGAGTGCCAAGATTCCAGCTCCCAATCCTAGTCTTACATACTGAAAAGGCCCAGGGATTCCACCCAATGCTAACCTTTTTGTCAGAGGTTCCCAACCCTGGATGCCTATTATTGTTACCTGAGGAGTTAAAAAAAAAAAAAAAAATACAGTGCATAGGCCCCGTAATTAAATTAAAATCTTGGGTGGAGCCCAAGCATTGATGGCTCTAAACCCCAGATAATTCTGACATGCGATCAGGCTTCAGAACCTGTCTTAATGTCCTCTGCTGAAACAGCTCGTTATTGACCACCTATCTGGCCTATCCAGTAATGACTGGCAATCAGCCACGTGCAAAAAGCAGGGCATAGAGACTGCCTTGCTCAGGGTCTTATAGCTAAATTAGTTCAGCACAAGGACCAGACTCTGGAAATAGTTCTGCCTATACCGTAAGACACTCCGAGGGCCTGTTTAGTGATAGTTGGGACAGCAGACGTAAATGTTGCCCCTGTTGAGATCTGTGCAGCAACTGCATAGGCTTTTCTCTTTCCACTTCTTTTTTCCTGCTCCCTTTGCTCTTCTTTCAAAAAGGAGAGATCCGCGCCTATGCTGCATCTGCCTCTCGGAATCTGATGCTAGCCAGGCCATGAAACAGAGTAACTACTGCAGCAACGTGGAAGTCTTCCTTGAGCCGAGGCATTGGGGTGTCATTCTCTAGGGAGCTAGAGGTGACCTACCTGTAGCCTAGGTTCCCTGAACTGGATTTGAGCAGCACCGTCTTAGTTTACCTCCTAGGGACTGTGCTCAGTGGCCAGCTTTGGGCCATCTTTCAGCCTTGTTAAGGGGCCCCTTGATGAGCAAAATCATGAGACTTTGGAGAATTTGGCTCTTTCTTGGGTATATTAAGCTCAGTAGCTGTAAAATCTACTGAGTTACCTAGGAATCCTGAACCCTTGAGTAGCCCAAATGAAGTATATACATTTGAAGAATACGGATTTTTCAAGGTAAGTAATTCCTTGTCTTTGCAACTGCTATGACCATTGTTAGACTATTAAATGAAGAAGTGAAATGTAACCACCGCTTGAACATTTTTTGTTCAATAAAGAAATATGTTGTTAACTTGACTAAGCAGTATAGCTGTTGGGTCACTGTGTCATCATTCATGATATTTTGAAAGTATTTTATGTTTGTGGCAATAACGTTGGCATAAAATAGCTTTGCTAAATTAACGTGAACTGATTTTACCTTTTTGGCATTCAGTATACCCCATAAAGGGGCGATGGTGACTTATAATTTGTTATTAAACTTCAGTGTTCATGAGAAAGAGAAGAGTAAAAAGAACAGACACTGTTACGTTATGGGAAATATGAAATTGGATATCCTGTTAGGGGTTTTTGGATAGTAAATTTAATCTGTTCCCTTACATATGTAAGAGGATGTCAGTGTTTTGCCCAGAGGGTTAGGGATGGACATAGTGGTCATGAAACACTAAGTCGCTAAATGTGTGTGTGTGTGTGTGTGTTTCCAAAATGAAAGTCAAACCAACAAATGCACAAGTCATCCCATACGTATGTATATAAATATATATATATCTATATACACAAACATTTCTGATGCTGTACATATTCATTTATATTTGCTCATATCCTCAGTTTCTCAAAACATAATTTACCTTTATTAATTTGATCCATAAAGTGGGTCCTTTTTATTGTTTGGAACTGCTTTATCAGAGTCGGTCATAACCTATAAAGTGAATGTTTATATTAGTAAGTGGCCAGTAGGAAGATGAGAGGAAATGACCACCTTCAGAAACTGACGCTGGCGTTTACCACATTGCTCTTGTATGTTTCCTTCCTGATCAGTGTCCTGCTCTGGCCTCCTGTTGAGAAGACTGGGTATCCATACAACTGTATTTTGACAAATATTTGTTGTTTTAACATGCCTCAGAACAAAAATATTAAATTTTTTTATATGCAGTCCCACAAACCAAAGGTGTCATTCTACCTTTCTCTTCTCTCTTTTTTTTAACGCTCATTTTTTTCAAAAGCCCTATTTCACTTCACAGTTATTTTGGAGGGTAGGTTAGGGAATTATTAATAATGACTTACATAGATTACACATTAGGGAAAGCAGCTAAGCATTCCACTGTAACCTCACCGTTGTTCAATTAGTGTATCAGGTTCTTATAATTACTTTTTTCATATTTCCGAATGCTGTTCTGTATGCAGTTTTATATTACTCTTCTTTTAGACGGTACATAACCTGCCAAAACAGATTTTTTTGTTGTTGTTGTTTAACATCATAGGGATGCGGTTTAAGAAATCTCCACTTGGTGTAGCTGTATAAAATAGAAGAAAACACTGGAGAGGCGTTTGTCAAGATGCCTTTGCGTAATTGATGTTTATACTAAATCAGAAAAAAGTTGCAGTGGACTAAAAATGTATTGAGCTAAGTACAAGCAAAGTCCATCTTTTGATTCTTTAGGAAGTAAATTCTTTTCCAGTGTGGATGGTAAGGATGTAATGAATTGAACTACTTGTTTATGGTATTCATTTGTTTGGGGCGGGGGAAAAAGTACCAAGAACTATATATATCATGCCACTGTGTGTTCAACAATCTTTTGAAAAATTATCTTTGTAAGTTTTCAAGATCATGCAAAAGTAGAATAGTATTTAATTAACCCTCCACCCCCATATTCCTATTTAGGAGCGCTGGTGGTGCAGTGGTTAAAGCGCTTGGCTGCTAACCGAAAGGTCGGCGGTTGGAACCCACCAGCCTCTCCTTGGGAGAACGACATGGGCTGTCTGCTTACATGAAGATTTACAGCCTTGAAAACCCGACAGGGAGGTTCTGTTCTGTCCTATAGGGTCACTATGAGTTGGAATTGATTCGAGAGCAGTGGGTTTGGGTTTTTTTAAAATTGATTTTATATATTCCTATTTAAGGAGCCCTGATGGTGCAGTGGCTAAGCATTTGGCTGCTAACTGAAAGGTCATTGGTTTGAACCCACCAAGCCGTTCCGCAGGAGAGAGATGTGGTGGTCAGCTTCAGTAAAGATTTATAGCCTTGGAAACCCTGTGGAGGCAGTTCTGCTGTGTCATACGGGGTTGCTGTGAGTTGGAATCGACTCCTCAGCAACGGATTTGTTTTTGATTTTTTTATATTCCTATTGCTCAGATCCAAGAATTAGAATAATGCTTTTTCTTAATGTTTGGGTTAACCATGTAGCATACAGTTGGGATTTCCCAAAAGTTGATAATAAGTACCCGGAGATTTTTAAGTAAATGAGATGTCCTGGAGCTTTTTTTCCCCCCTTAAATAATTCAGCATTTATGTTGCTGCCCTAGCTCTTTTCTGTCACAGTGATTTTTGTTTAAACAGCAACGTTAAAAACGGATTCACCATTGAATAGGAAACGTTTTCAATGACCTTTTTACTTTATTTATTTTCTGGCTAGACTTTTTTTTTTTTTTTTTTTTAAATTTTGTGAGTGTGCTTTAGATGAAAGTTTACAGAACAGATTAGTTTTTCATTAAACTGTATGCATACTGTTTTGTGACATTGGTTGCCAACCCTGTGGACGTGTCAACACTCTCCCCTTCTCAACCTTGAGTTGCCCATATCCATTTGTCCAGCTTTTCCTGTCTCCCTCCTGCCTTGTCCTTGCCTGGGGCTGGTGTACCCATTTAATCTCATGAACTACGTGTGTCATTGTTTGTTTTATGGGCCTGTCTAATCGTTGGCTGAAGGGTTAACCTCAGGAGTGACTTCAGGACTGAGTTAAAAGGGTGCCCGAGGGCTATACTCTTGGGGTTTCTTTTCTTTTTTTAAATTGTGCTTTAAGTGAAAGTTTACAATTCAAGTTAGTCTCTCATACAAAAATTTATACACACATTGTTATGTGACCCTAGTTGCTCTCCCTGTACTGTGACAGCACACTTCTCCTTTCCACCCTGGATTTCCCATGTCCATTCAACCAGCTCTTGACCCTCTCTGCCTTCTCATCTTACCTCCAGGTAGGAGCTGCCCATTTAGTTTCATGTATCTACTTGAGCTAAGAAGGACACACTACACGAGTATCATTTTACGTTCCATAGTCCCATCTAATCTTTGTCTGAAGAGTTGGCCTCGGGAATGGTTTTAGTTTTGGGCTAACAGAGAGTCCGGGGGCCTTGTCTTCTGGCGTCCCTCTAGTCTCAATCAAACCATTAAGTCTGGTCTTCTTACTAGGATTTGAGTGCTGTGCCCAACTTTTCTCCTGCTCCTTCAGGGACTCTGTTGTGTTCCCTGTCAGGGCGGTCATTGGTGGTAGCCAGGCACCATCTAGTTCTTCTGGTCTCAGGCTGATGAAGTTTCTGGTTTATGTGGCCTTTTCTGTCTCTTGGGCTAATACTTTTCCTTGTGTCTTTGGTGTTCTTCATTCTCCTTTGCTCCAGTAGGGTTGGGACCAATTGATGCATCTTGATGGCTGCTAGCTAGCTTTTAAAACCCCAGATGCCACTCACCAAAGTAGGATGCAGACCATTTTCTTAATAAATTTTGTTATGTCAGTTGACCTAGATGTCCCCTGAAACCATGGTCCCCAGACCCCCGCCCCTGCTACTCTGTTCCTTGAAGTATTTGGTTGTATTCAGGAAACTTCTTAGCTTTTGGTTTAGTCCAGTTGTGCTGGCTTCCCCTGTATTGTGTGTTGTTCTTCCCTTCAGCTAAGATAATTGTTGTCTACTGTCTAGTTAGTGAATAACCCTCACCCTCCCTCCGTACCCTTGTAACCATCAAAGAATGTTTTCTTCTGTGTTTAAATAATTTCTTAAGTTCTTATAGTAGTGGTCTCATACAGTATTTGTCCTTTTGTGACAAACTAATTTCACTCAGCATAATGCCTTCCAGATTCACCTGTTACGAGATGTTTCGCAGATTCGTCGTCGTTCTTTATTGTTGCATAGTATTCCGTTGTGTGAATATACCATAATTTATCCATTCGTTCAGCAGTGGGCATCTAGGTTGTTTCCATCTTTCTGCTATTGTGAACAGTGCTGCAGCGAACTTGGGTGTGCATATATCTATTTGTGTGATGGCTCTTCTCTAGAATATATGCCGAGGAGTGGGATTGCTGGATTGTATGGTACTTTTATTTCTAGCCTTTTAAAGAAGTGCCAAATCAATTTCCAAGGCGGTCATACCAGTTTACATTCCCACCAGCAGTGTGTAAGTCTTCCAGTCTTTTCACACCCTCTTCAACATTTATTATTTTGTGTTTTTCGGATTAATGCTAG
Organism: Dugong dugon; assembly: GCA_030035585.1. Lineage (NCBI taxonomy): Eukaryota > Metazoa > Chordata > Mammalia > Sirenia > Dugongidae > Dugong > Dugong dugon. Next base: position 73,252,044 of record CM057479.1, read on the forward strand.
CCTTGTTGGGGTAAGATGGTATCTCATTGTTTGCATTTCTCTAATGGCTGATGATCTTGAGCATTTCCTTATGTATCTCTTAGCCTCCTGAATGTCTTCTTCACCACTCAATCCAATTCCTCAACTTTGCCTTTGATGTTCAGGGCTTCTAGATTATTGTATATGATTGATTCACTTGTTTTTTTGGGTCTTTGTTGTAAGGGGGACCACCAGAGGCGTGTGACTACTCCGCCATCTCAGCCCCACCTCCTAGGTCCAAATTTGATGTATACTTTCTTTCACTTTGGAGCTTGCTTTGTCTAGTGACAGTTATTACCACAGGGACTTAAAACTATCGCATACTTTTTAGACCTATACTGTAAAAGTGAATATTTTAATTTACTAGATTTAGACTGTTCCAAATGTGCTATGTACAGTTTTTTTTTGTATTTTATTTTTTTGCTGTTGAGAATATGTACGGCAAAATTTACACCAATTCGACACTTTCTACATGTACAATTTAGTGGTATTGATTGAATTTTTCAAGCTGTGGGAACTTTCTCACCCTCCTTTTTTGAGTGTTCCTCCCCCATTAATACAAACTCATTGTCCCCTAAGGTTCCTGTATGTATAGTCTTTCGAGCTGCTGTTGTCACTTTGATCTCATATCGATAGTTCTTAAAAGAGCATAATGCTCAAGGCAGACAGTTTTTACTAGTTAAGCTAAACTACTGTTAGATTTTAAGAAGACTTCAGGGGATACTTTCAGTTTAAGTTTAAAGATTATCGCAGGGCGATAGTTTTGGGGGTTTATCCAGCCTCCATAGCTCCACAAAGTCTGGATTCCATGAGAATTTGAAATTCTGTTCTGTAAAGTACCCCCTTTTCGCCAGGATTCTTCTGTAGAGTCTTTGATCAAAATGTTCAGTAATGGTAGCTGGGCACCATCCAGTTCTTTTGGTCTCATGGTAAAGAAGACAGTTGTTCGTGGAGGTAATTAGCCACATATCCATTTCCTCCTCCTCTTCTTGACTCTCCTCCTTCCTCTGTTGCTCCAGGTGAATAGAGAGCAATTGTGCCTTGAATGGCCACTTGCACGCTTTTAAGACCCAGACAGCACACGAAGAACTAGGAGGTAGAACAGAAGCACTAAACACGTTAATAGGCCAGTTAACTGGGATGTCCCATGAGACCATGATCCTAAACCTCCAAACCGAGAAACCAGATCTCTTCTGATTCTAGTGATCTGTGCGGTAATGAAAAATTGTCCTCTGTCAATCTCATAATTGGGGAAATAGAAGCTTGCAGCAACAGCGGGTAGAATAAGTCAGCATGTCAGTAATTACAGAATAAAATATTCTGGCCATGGTTTCCGTAAAATGTTGAGAGGCAGTGGAGAACACCTAAGCTGACATGGTGTTCAAGCATTTTATGTTGCCTTTGGGGTTGGACTTGAGTCTTGGAAGTCAGCAATGGAGAAATGGTAAGTGTGTTAGTATTCTCAGTCACTGGCGCCCAGGAGCAAGAAGGGAGTAAACTTTGACAAGCCTGGACTGGCGAGTTGGGACAGATTTTGGAGGGCCATGAATCAGCCAAGGAATTGAACTGTGTCCAGTTGGAATGAGCTTCACTCTGGAGAGTTGGAAAGGGCTTCATTCTGGCAGACAGCCGTCCTGTAAGAAAGTGGCAACAGCCCTTTGCCCCTGCTGTAGATAAGGTCTCCATGGTAAACCATGGGGATTCAGTCAGTCACCAAGTTTTTTGCATGCTATTTATATAGAGATTGCTTCAAGTGACATGATGTTCATTTGAGAATATCCTTTAGTGTGGCCTTTAACACCATCCATGACCTCGCTCTTGCCCACCAATGTAGCCGTACTTTGTCTTCTCAGCCGGGTGATTCTCTTGCTGGTCCCCTCATGCCCCTTGCTGTTCCACTTCTCACCTTTACCCTCACTTCTTTCCCAGTCTGGAGTGCTATTCCTGGGAGCTCATGCCCCACTCTGCAAACATCGAATCAGCCTTTCCAAGCTCCCACTGTTTACCTGTTAAAGACTTCTATGACTTTAGCTCACTTAGTTGTTTATATGTATTTATTTCAACCAGACTAAACTTTCTGGAGGAAATGTTAGTGATTTACTCTTCCTTGAAATCTCAGAGCCTGGTTCATAAAATGTAAACAAAACTGAATGAATGAATGAGCTTATTTACATTGAGATATTAGTGATCAAATTCATTATCTCTTTAAGGAGTTCCTACTTTTTAAAAACCTGCAAGAAGAGGTCAAGGCTTACGTCGAAGGAATAAAGGTCTAATAGAATCCAGATATCAGATATCAGATGCCTAAATGCAGCAGCTAATCTCGGGCAGGTAACCTAGCTAGCCTGTACGCTTGCCTCCACACTGCCAGTCACCATGTAGGAAACCACTTTTATTTTTCCCTGTGTGTGGTTCCAGCCCTTTTACAGTCATAAGTGCAAAACTGTGATTTAAAAAAAAAAATTTTTTTTTTTGATTTTAAACTCCAAGCAGACAGTTCTTTGGCAAATTCTGTTTGGGTTGTAAATTAAAATATGATTGCTTGGAGAATAGCATACAGTTGTCAGGGATTTGTTCGGTCTCATCTCTTAACGAGGTTGGGTGGTTAAGGGCCTCCTTGTCTGGTCAGCCGGAAACCCTGGTGGCATAGTGGTTGAGAGCTACAGCTGCTGACCAAAAGATCGTTAGTTGGAATCCACCAGGCGCTGCTTGGAAACTACGGGGCAGTTCTACTCTGTCCTGTAGGGTCACTGTGAGTCGGAATCAACCTGATGGCAGTGGGTTTAGTTTTTCATTTTTGTCTGGTCCGCAGAAAAGCACAATTCAGAGAAGTGGAGTGGTAGTACTGACTTGAAACATCTGAGTAATTTCCATGGTGCTTGTGTGTAAGCTGTTCATGTTTCCTGTGGAAACTTCTTGTTGAGCTCTGGACATCTTGAAAGTACTCTCGAAAGTCACAAAGATAAGCAGAGTTTTAGAAAAGAAGGTTAAGCAGTTAAGTCTCAGTGAGGATTTTAGTGTTTCAGCTCTTGTTGCAGCAGGGGAACGTTTTATTACTCACAAGAGTAAACATTAATAGTGTTTATCTTACGAGGTTTCTGTTTTGAGAACTCACACACTGCTGCGTGTGGCCTGGTGAATTTGAGGCCATCTTATTTCGTGGTTTAATGGTAAAAAGGCAAGAGATTTATTATCCCTCGTAATTACTTTAGATGGTCTACTCTTATTTTACTCCATATGGGAAGGCGTATGTACATTGATGTCCCTTATCCTCCACGTGAACAGACCTTATTCACAGCAGCGAAAGCTGATCAAGTGCCTGTCTGTGCCTAGCTCTGTGCGAGACTCCAGAGGGAACAAGGCTCTGAGCCTGGAGGAGGTCACGGCACGTTTGAGCCCTCTGACTTCCTTCTTTCCTCAGCCGTCCACACACGTACCCAGTTTGTTTTCAAATGATTTTCCTTCCTTCCAAGATGTCTCTCCAGTCTGTCCCTTTGCATTTTCAGCTTCCACCCCAGTCCAGGCCCTCAGTTGTCTCTAATCAGTCTTACTGCAGTGGCAGCCCAGGGCTTCTCTCTGTTCCTGCGTTGTCCCCCTCTAAGCTAGTGCCCCCATTTGAAAACAGATCGTGGTCTCCTAGAAAGTTCTAGTCACCTCATTCCTGTGCTCAAACCGCATCAATAATCTACTGTCCACAGAATAATGACCGGACTACTTGGCACATGACTTTCTCCAGCTTCATCTCCTAAAACCCTACCCTGCAGCCACTGGACCCCTTCAGGCGAGGCGTCTCTGCCCCCAGATACGTGTATCCACACCGTATTCTTCCTAAGCTGCTCAGACCCCCAACCTTGACATGAAGCCAGCTGGTGCTTTAAGACCCAGCTGAGAAGTCACCTCTTCCTAAGGAGCCTTCCTCAGTTCCTTTCGGTTGGAGCAGCCTCACTCTCCTGGGCGTTCCTATAGCACACTGTGTGCATCTTCTATAGCATTTGTTCCATTCTACCTTGTCCTGCAGTTGTTTGTCTATTTCTCATACTTGTAAACTTTGTGAGGGGTGAGAATGGGTCTTGATTATTTTTGTGTCCCTTTTTAAAGTGTATGTAATGATTCACAGACATACAGACGCTTGAATTATTCAAGGATGATCATTGGCACATTGTACTCCACACTTTGTTCAGATTTCACTAGTTTTTCCATAATGTTATTTTTTTGTTCCAGGATCCCATCCGGGATTCCACATGACATTTAGTTGCCGTGTCTCCTTAGCTCCTCTTGTCTGTGACAGTGTCTAAGACTTTCCCTTGATTTAGAGGACCTTGACATTTAAAAATATTCCAGGTTTGGGGACAAGGGCTATAGGAGAGAAAGGATAAACAATCCACTTTATCTGACCTATACTGTAATGTGAGCTAGCCCAGTCAAAGTAGAAAAAAATATACTTTAGGAAGTATTTTGTAACACTATTCTAGAATTTAGAATTCTAGTCTAAATCTAGAATTGCAAGATAAGGATAGTATTCCATGAAATTCAACCTCTGGTTCCTAAAATTTGTGAAGCCATTTAGTCCACAGAGCTAATTTTTTTTCCATTGAAAATTATGAAAATAGAGTATCTGTGTAATGTTTTTGCTGCCATATTTTAAGTAGCTGTTTTAAGCTTTGGCAAATTTAGCCATATTTTTGAAATTTCAAAAGCCAAGATGATTTATTTTAGAAAAAGGTATTGATAAGTTTTATTAGTACTTTGCCCATTGAGCTTCAGAAAGCATAAAGATTTTATGTCTTCCTTTCTCTCTCACTATTTCCTGTTTCTCCTTCCCTGGACTGTCTTCCCTATGCATACAAGGGAAATGATGTCTCTTTAAAAAATTACTTCCACATATTTATTGAAAAGTGTGTTTTTTGGTCTTAATTCACCTGAACATTTCACAATTCTCTTTATAAAGAAAATTTTATTAAGTTGACTTTAAATAATTTTACATTCCTTTTTTAAGTTTATGTAATGATTCACAGCACACAGATCCTTGAATTATTTAAGGGTGATCGTGGTAAAAATGTTTTTAATACAAGGTAGAAAAAAATCTCATGGCCCGTCCAAATCAGACTCATGGCTCATATATCACCTAGTATACATGTAGCTGTTACAAGGAATGAAGAACTCTGCTGATGTGGAAAACTCATGTATATATAATCATTTATATTTGGAAAATACATATATAGTTATTTAAATGCACAGAGAAACTGTAAAGCTTTAATTAGTTTTTGGGTAGGTCAGTGGGGGGGAGGGGTTTAGAACGTCAACGTTTTACTCTCTGTATGCTAGAACCTTTCATGAAAATAAATGAATATATCATTGCTATTTCTGTGTTACTATTTTCTAAGCCCACACTAGGGATAAAATGTTCCTTACCTTTTGTGTAGGAGGATTGAATATTACAGAACTCTGAGGGGAAGTTTGCCTTCCTCTTGAGATCCCTTTTCCCACTTTTCAGTCTGGGCAGTGCCCTGGGCTACACACCTCTCTTTTCCAGTGGCCGCTAGCTTCTCAGCATTCTTCTTTGGCTCATTGCTGCATTTGCCCCCATCAGAATTTATACCTACCCCTGTCCCCCTCTCCCTGAGCTTTCCACCTAGCGAGTGAAAATGGGAAGCCAGTACCAACAAAAAGTTACTGTGAAAGACTTGGAAGCAGAGCGTATATCAGTCAGCAGTATATTAAAGAATAAGCTTATACATTAGCAGGTAATGCTAAAATAATGAACTTTCCCCCTCTGTTTAAGAAGTCCACGTAACAGTGTCAGCTTCAGGATGCTCTGGGTTGGGCTTTGGTTATTCTCCAGCAGGCCCAGTCGAACCCCCACACTCAAGTGTGGACGTAGACTCTTCTCTCTGTCCCCACCTCTTGCAGGGTTTCAGTGACCCTCTTCAGCTTCACTATGTCTAAAGGCACTTGGACAGTTGCATCTTCCTGAGGTAGTGAAGCCACAGGCTGTGGGGTGATGTCTCATTTGGTCTGTGGTGACTGAAGGTTGGCGCCAGGCTTCTGAGCACAGGCAATTGAATGTTTTTATTCCAGGAGGGGTAGCCCCTGGCAAGTTGACCACAGAGTGGGGTGGGAAGTGGCTGTCACACCTTCCGCCTACTCTGCTTACTTTGGAGCTTCTCGTCAGCCGACTTGCTTTCATGTCTCTCTTCAGGGATGGGTCCCCGGTAGCCAAATCCTTGGCCGTACGATCCCTCCTCACACTCTACCACTCCTTCATCCCCCTTAAAAGCTCATTGGCTGACTTCCTAATGGTTTATTTTTGCACTCTTCCAAGTGTGAGCTCCAAACAGTGACCCACAGAGCAGTGAGTCTTGCTTATCCTTTCACCTCCAGTACTTGGTTCAACACATGGTGGGCACACCGTGGTTGTGAAAAGAGAAAAAAGGAAGGAAGGCAGGGAGAATGGGAAAGAAGGAAAGAATGATTGATTTTTTCTTTCTTTGGCTCTCTTACACGTTTGACACTGCTTTTTCTCTTGCCTCCTTGCCCTTTCTCATTTCATTTTCAATACTACTTTATCTGACTCGGCATTTTTTGCTCTGCTCCCTATATGTACGTTTTGTCTTATTGTGAGCTATTTTTCTCTATGTCACCTGTTGGTTTGAAGTTTTCTCTTTCCATTTGACACTCTTGGCCTGTCTCACCCTATTAAACAAACAAAAAACAACTATGGACTCTGACATCATGGGAAACGGCATCGGCTGACCACCCACAGGGACAGGGCCCATGGACACAATAGGTTGAAAAAATTGTTTCCTAGCCTGCCCTTATGAATCTGAATTGGCCATTTAGGTTTTGTCCTAACACAGTTTCTCTCTAGGCGCCTCTAGTCATCCTGAAGCTCTTTCAATTACCATCAGCTAAGGAATTAACGTTTCCTGGGGCCCAATTCCTCACCCAATGTGGACACCAGCTAGTTGGTTCATATGAATCATTGGCAAGCCAAATTTTGCCATACTATTTGACTCTATACTTCTCATTAGTTGCCTGAAAGTTCTTCCAATTACCATCAACAAAGGAGCTAACACCTTTGGGCACCAGTTCCTCACCCAGGGTGGATATTACCTGGCTTTTTGCTATTAACTAAGAGTGGTCACCCAAATCTTGTCCTACCACAATTTCACTCTAGACCCTTCAGAAGTCTTTATTAGCAGGAGAGCTGACATTTTTTGGAGCTCAGTCCTCATTAATGTGGATCCAGTGGCTCTCTGGACTCAACATATTGTTATAAAGAGGCAACTCTAGGGCCCAATTCTCAGCCCCAGTTAAGACCCTCATTCTTTCTTTAAAGGCTGGAGAGGACTTTCTGTCCAACACTGCAGCCTCTGTCCTTATATTCCTATGCATTCCGTGGTCAGAAATAAACCCACCATAGTTGACACATCACTTCAGTGCTCCCATATCTAACTTAGGTTCCAAACTTTCAGACTATCCTCCCAATAGCTTCAGAGGTGATATTCAATAAGGGCTAAAACCAGGACCTTTGTTAGGTTCTTATTGTCCAGCATCTCAATTCAAAGGCGTCAATTCTTCTTTGGTCTTCTTTATTCATCATCCATTTTTCGTGTGCATATGAGGCAATTGAACATACCAAGGCTTGAGTCAGGAGTACCTTAGTTCTCAAAGTGACAACTTTGCTTGTTAACACTTTAATGAGGTTTTTTGCAGCAGATTTTCCCAATGCAGTATGTCATTTGATTTCTTGACTGCTGCTTCCATGAGCGTTGACCATAAATCCAAATAAAATGAAATCCTTTACAACTTCAACATTTTCTCTGTCTGTGGTGATGTTGCTTATTGGTCTAGTTGGGAGGATTTTCATTTTCTTCATGTTGAGGTGTACTCCATACTGAAGGCTGTAGTCTTTGATCTTCATCAGTAAGTGCTTCAAGTCCTCTTCGCTGTCATTAAGCAAGGTTGTGCCATCTGCATATTGCAAGTTAATGAGTCTTCCTCCAATCCTGATACTGAGTCCTTCTTAATATAGTTCAGTTTCTCAGATTATTTGCTTAGCATACAGATTGAATAAGGATGGTGAAAGGATACAGCCCTGATGTACATCTTTCCTAATTTTAAACCACACAGCATCCCCTTTTTCTGTTTGAATGACTGCTCTTGGTCTATGTACAGTTCATGAACACAATTATGTGTTCTGGAATTCTAATTCTTTGAAATGTTATCCATAATTTGTTATGATCCACACAGTCAAATGCCTTTGCATAGTCAATAAAACACAGGTAAACATCTTTCTGGTATTCTTTGCTTTCAGCCAGGATCCATCTTTCATCAGCAGTGATATCCCTGGCTCCATATGCTTTTCTGAATCTGGCTTGCATTTCTGGCAGTTCCCTGTTGATACACTGCTGCAGCCGGTTTTGAATGATCTTCAACAAAATTTTACTTGCGTGTGATATTAATGATACTATTTGATAATTTCTGCGCTTGGTTGGATCACCTTTCTTGGGAATAGGCATAAATATGGATCTCTTCCTGTCGGTTGGCCGGGTAGCTGTCTTCCAAATTTCTTGGCATAGATGAGTGAGCACTTCCAGCGCTGCATCCATTTGTTGAAACATCTCAATTGGTATCTGTCAGTTCCTGGAGCCTTTTTTTCCCCAGTGCCTTCAGTAGAGCTTGGACTTCTTCTTCAATACCATTGGTTCTTGATCATATACTACCTCCTGAAATGATTGAACGTTTCTTTTTAATACAGTGACTCTGTGTATTCCTTCCATCTTCTCTTGATGCTTCCTGTGTCATTCAATATTTTGCCCATAGGATTCTTCAGTATTGCAACTCAAGGCTTGAATTTTTTCTTCCTTTCTTTCAGCTTGAGAAATGCCTAGCATGTTCTTCCTTTTGGTTTTCTAACTCCAGGTCTTCGCACATTTCATTATAAGACTTTGTCTTCTTGAGCTGCCCTTTGAAATCTTCTGTTAGCTCTTACTTTATCATTTCTTCCATTATCTTTAGCTATTTGACGTTCAAGAGCAACTTTCAGAGACTCTTCTGACATCTATTTCAATCTTTTCTTTTCTGTCTTTTTAATGACCTTTTGCTTTCTTTATGTATGATGTTCTTCATGTCATCCCACGACTCATCTGGTCTTTAGTCATTAGTATTCAGTGCGTCAAATCTGTACTTGAAATGGTCTCTAAATTCAAGTTGGATATACTCAAGGTTGTACTTTGGCTCTCGTGGACTTGTTTTAATTTTCTTCAACTTCAGCTTCAACTTGCCTATGAGCAGTTGATGGTCTGGTCCACAGTCTGCCCTTGGCCTGTATATGTATATGTTGTGATATATAAATCTTGTTTAGACCAAGCTTCTGCCTGCTGCACAGGTAAATGGATGTACCACGCTTTACTTATACATCCCCTAGTGATGGACTCCTAGGTTATTTCTGATCTCTGTTAGTACAACTAACACTGCCGTGTTAACATTTGACATGTTACTATTTTATTCCATAGGGATAAAATTGCCAAATGAGAAGGATTAGGAACAAGTTAAGTATAAAAAAAAAAAACAAAAACCAAACCCATTGCCATCGAGTCTATTCTGACTCATAGCGACCCTATAGGACAGAGTCGAACTGCCGCATAGGGTTTCCAAGGAGCAGCTGGTGGATTTGAACTGATGACCTTTTGGTTAGCAGCCCTTAACCACTACGCCACCAGGGCTCCAAGTTAAGTAGAGATAAGCTGTATTAAGTAAATAGAGAAAATGCAATGCAGTGGAAGCAATAACTGCTCGTTGTAGCAATAACTAGAGTACAAAGCATCAAAAGTCAGGTCAAGCTCTGACAGGGATCATAATAAAGGGTCTTGGGCAGAGCAGGAGAAAAATGTAGAACAAGATTCAAATTCACACACACACACACACACACACACACACACAAAGACCAGACTTGCTGTTCTGATGGTGACTAGAGGGACCCCTGAGAATATGGCCCCCGGACACCCTCCTAACTCAGAACAGAAGCCACTCCTAAAGTCCGTCTTTCAGCCAAAGATTAGACAGGCCTTTAAAACAAACACACACGAGGAGTGTTCTTAGCCTAATCAAGTATACGAGACCAAATGGGCAACACCTGCCCACAAGCAAAGACAAGAAGGCAAGAAGGGACAGAAAAACTGGACAAATGGACACAGGGAACTCGGCGTGTAAAGGGAAAGGGGGAGAGTGCTGACATGTTGTGAGGTTCGCAGTTAATGTCACTAAACAATTTGTGTATAAAATTTTTGAATGAAAAATCATGTCAAAATACTGTAGAGAAATTCTGCGACTCAGAGGTCATAAACTGACAGCTCACAGGATGGGTATTTTTTGTTTAGTTACTACAATGTTTTAAATATAAGGCTTTGTTACACAGAAAAAAAAAATCAGGTATCTTCTCTTAAAAAACTGAAAGATTTGTCAGTTGTTACCCACATGCTTGGATGTGGCTGCAGTGGAATTGCCACCGTTCCCTCGGAGGTGCCATGAATCTCTAGCTCTTCGCATGGAATCCAGATGGACTAAAGACTTCAGGAAATGATAAAACTGTAAAATACAAGGCAACATCTTTGTGCCCCTGGTTTGAGGACAGATTTCATAAACAAGACTGCAAATAGTGGACACTGTACATTTGATACAGATTATAATTAGGGATTCTTATTCAATAAGGGATGTCACAGACACACAACCTACAGGGAAGCAGACTTCAACAGCTATTTTCAATGTCTAAAACCAATGAGGATTTAATATCCAGGATACTCAAGGAATTCTTGCATATATTTTTTAACTCATAGCAAGAAAAAGAAAACACAGGATATTAATAAGTAATAGAAAGGGAAACTTGTATAAATTCTTCAATATCTTCAGTGAATATAATGAGAAAAGCAATGTAAAATAAAATGACCCCGTTTTCCAATAATCCAAATGGCAAAATCATGGAGTCAGAGAACATCAAATACTGGCCAAAGATGTGGGGACCTGAGAACCCCCACACACTGCTGGTGGAAGTATAAACAGCTATTCCAGTGAGCCATCTTGGCAGTGCAGAATGACACTGGAATTGTATAACTACTGTGCCTAGAAATTTCATGCCTAGAAACATTTCAACATCCAGAGAAACTCTTGGATAGAGTTTTGCAAAAAAAAAAAAAAAGATATTTTCAAAAACACACCAACATCTTCACAGCCGTGTGAGTTGAATTAACAAAGGTCAGAAATAACGTAGGAGTCCAGCACTGGGGGACGTGTAAGTAAAGTGTGGTGCATCCATTTACCTGTGCGGCAGGCAGAAGCTTGGTCTAAACAAGATTTATATATCACAACATACACATCTGTCTACATAAATGTATGAACAATGATAAGAAAGATCAAACTTTAAATACACTAGAGTGGGTGCCCATACCTGGGAAGAGTTTGGGATTGAAGATGGGGGATTAAAGGGAAATAAAGTAAAGCCAATCAGAACACAATAGCCTTGCACGGGCGACTAATGGCAGTATGCTATGAGTTGAATAATAGGATGTAATCAGTTCTGTAAACCTGAAGTTATTATGAACATCAGCAAAAAAGAGTTACTATTCCTTTACCTTTTGGCCAAAGAGAAATTTTTTAATCATTTTTTTTTCTTTTATTTCTGTCGTTTGGCCTGCCCTGAACCACTCCACTGCCCAACACGAATCTAATTGTTGCAGGTTCCTGTTCCGCTTTGTGGTCTCCCTAATTTGCTGTTTTCCATTTGTTAATTTATCTGTAACTCAGCACATGCCTGCAGGATGCCCCACACCACCTTTGCCTAAGCGGCTTTCTAGGAAGCCAGAGGGAACATTCCTGCAGACGAAACCACCCCAGTGCTGCGGGACGGGAAATGGCAGATCGCGGTTGAATTTTATAAGGCCCCTTTGCCCTCTTTCTTTATTTTCTGCCTGCTTTTACGTTAATCCTTTCTGTGCAGATTGGCTGAGAGTGAGAAACACCCTCTAAGGGGCCGCATTAATGCTAAGCCAGAATCTGGGTTGTGAAGAGTCAGATGGCCTTTTGTTTGCAGAGTCTGGGAACACTCTCTGGCCTTTACCACATCCAGGTTCTGCAGCAGCTGGGATCTTCCGCGATCACACGCAGGATGGGGATAGGGGGCTTGGTGTTCTTTTCAGCAGAGGGCCTCCCAGCAGGCTGGATTTATTGGAGTTTTCTCTTCACCATTTGGACTTCCAAACACTTTTTTACTAGTTCAGCCTTTAAAGCAGAAAAGTTCAGCCAGATTGCAGCAAAACATGCCAGTCTCAGTCCCCAGAGGCCAAGAACAACTGCGGAACTCTTACGGCTTGGTGGCAACTCTTAACGGCTTGGTGGCAACTCTTACAGCTTGGTGGCAACTCTTACAGCTTGGTGGCAAAGACGCATGTGTGTCAGTCTCCTCAGGCCAAAGGAATGTCACACCCATGGTGCTCAGATTTTTGTGATTAGAGAAAGCTGAGTCAGTGTTTCTTATACCTCAGTTTCTTTTCAAAATCTTAAGCTTCACATTAATGTTTCTAGTTTAGGAGTACCTGAGTGATTCAAACATGTTTAACAGGGGAGGGTTGTTTGTTCGTTCTGGGTCATTCATTCACAAGTCTTTGCTGAGCATGCGTGCGAGACCTGTGGCTCCACCACTCACCGCGCGTTTGTGTTCTGTCCCCTTCTTTTTGTGATGACGTCTCGTATCTGCGAGTTTGGGCTGCTCTGGCCGCACTTCTGTGAGATGAATACGTTCTGGAAATTAAGTTGCCAGTCTCTCATCAGTTTGTTACACGTCTTTTCCAGTTGTTCCATGTGGAGTTGATGCTCCTGGAAATAGAGGGAAGAACTGTGGGCGCCTTACAGTTCTGACTGGTTCTCACTTGGTAATAAGCTGATCTGTCAGGTGTTAGTAAAACAACACTTGCTTTTTGCACTGTGCGGAGAAGACACATAGTATAGTATAGTGCAGTATAAACGAAATAACCAGACCCGCTGCTGTCCGGGGATTCCAGCTCATAGCGACTGTACAGGACAGAGCAGAACTGCCCCATGGGGTTTCCAAGGAGCAGCTGGTGGATTCAAACTGCTGACCTTGTGGTTAACAGCCATAGCTCTTAACCACTGCATCAATAGCATAGCATAGCACAGCATAGCACAGCATAGCACAGCATAGCACAGCATAGCACGGCACGGCACGGCACGGCACGGCACAGTACAGCACAGCACAACACGGCACGGCACAGCACGGCACAGCGCAGCACGGCACAGCGCATCACAGCGCAGCGCAGCACAGCACAGCACAGCATAGCATTTAGTATGTTAGCCTCAAATCAGCTTTGCCATTATCTAGCTATGTGATCTTGGATAAGTGTCTTAAATTTTTTAGCCTCAGTTTACTTAAAATTATATGAATGTACTTGGAGTTTCTGTTTAAAAAAATCGAGGTAATGTAGGTTCTTAGCACATAGTAAGTGCTTATTAAATAGTTATTCTGGAACATAGAATTCAGGGAGATGAGACATGGACTCTAGATAAAACCACCAGAGAAAGTGCCTCTGAGAACAAGCTTCAGTAGCATGAGTTAACTTATTCTGTCCCCTTATCACCATCAATTCTGAAAATGAAAGACTGACTTTAAAAAAAAATTTTTTTTGTTTATACTTGATGTTCAGAAGGCTTTCCATAAAATAACAACCCTTCTTCTTGGGAAGTCAGATGCGTGAGTTCTAAATTAAGCTCAAACACACACACACAAATATTGTAATGACTTTGGGGCTCCATCAGGACATTCCGCTGAAAGTTGTGCAAGTGTTTGCTCCGTCTGGTGCCAGCTCATAGGACACATTATCTCCAGTGTTTGCAAATAACTGTCTAAACAGAAATCTGCTTGAAGAGATTGTATTTAATGTGGATGCACGGAAAAGCAATTTCCTCTGCCGTATTATATATGACAAGAATTGAGAACTTTCCTTATATTCGCAATTGGATAAAAGTTGTTATGCTACTTGAGGTGCAGGTCATGGTGCTAGAGCTTGAACGTATCCTTTGACAGTGACTGGTCAATGCAAGTCTGATTTCTTACAGGGGGCTCTTTCTGCAGTGGTTATTTGAAACCCCCACTGGTCTTCTGCCAGCAGGTCCAGTGGCAAAAGCAAGGGCTTTGAAGCCATTCAGACTAAGGTTCTGATCAAGCACCCTTGGAAGGAGATGCTCAAAATTTGCAGGGATGGTGGTGGTAACATTTGTATAGGGAAAAAGAACCCTCTGGGAATCACTGCTGTTAAACATGTTGATTGATTGAAATCATCCCAAAAGGAGGGCAGTGTAAGAAAGGCCACTCCGGACTCCCCAAGGGCACTTGATAGGAAGGTGAACCCCAACTCAATCTTAACCCCAAACCTGTTGCTGTCAAGTCGATTACAACTCATAGTGCCCCTATAGGACAGAGTAGAACTGCCCCATAGGGTTTCCAAGGAACGGCTGGTGGATTCTAATTGCCAGCCTTTTGGTTAGGAGCCAGACACTTAACCACTGTGCAACCAGGGCTCAACTCAATGTTAGTACCTCAATTTTTTGGGAAGCAGATGGTTCTGGGCACATCTTGTGCCTGAAGATGGGACCTCAGGCTTATTTGGTAATGAGCTTAGCAGTGCTTTGGAGGAAGCCTTAATGACCAGCTGGAGCATCTGCTGACTTTACATCTCTCAAAGTTGCTGGTGTGTTAAGCAGGGGCCCTGTAGCTGCAGATTCTTAGGTGACTAGTTTCCGTGGTGTGGTTATGGTGTTTTGAAACCTCAAGGTGGCACTCATGAGCTTTAATTCTATTAGTGACGTGGATGGGGGAGGGTGACGGTGCTGAGGGAGGTGGGGGTGGGTGGAGGTGGGAGGTGGAGGGTTGGGGGATCAGGTGAGTCCAGGTGTGGTGAAAGCCAGAGAAGATGACTTGGTGAGTGTTTAAGGGAGTCAGGTTCTGGGGTCCCCACCACTCTCTCCCTTGGAGAAGCAATTAACAAATTAATCGATAGCAGAGTTGGTCTTGAGTGCAGATCTTGTTCTGCCTCCCATTCTCTTCCTCGTCTGATCTTCCCCATGAGATAATGTATGTGTGAACCCAGGGGAAACGGGGGCTGTTTTGCTAGCCTTCACTTAATGCAGGCTTGACCCTGCTCAGGCATCAGTGGCCCCTACTCCTCACCCATACACAACGCAGCAGGGGTGCCCCCTAGGAGCTCCTGCATTCCTGGTGAATTTTGTGTGTGTGTGTGTGAGCTTTCTGCTGTGTTCAGCATGCTGTGTGCCTTGTGCTGTGGGCTTTCTGCTGTGTGCAGCATGCTACATGCCATGTGCTGTGGGCTGTTTGACATGTGCAGTGTGCATTTGGCTGTGTGCCTTGTGCTGTGTGCTTTCTGCTGTGTGCAGCATGCTATGTGCCATGTGCTGTGGGCTGTCTGACATGCGCAGTGTGCATTTGGCTGTGTGCCATGCGCTGTGAGCTTTCTGCTGTGTGCCGTGTGCAGTGCCCAGTGAATTTTTCGAGGGGAGAAATATAGACTTGCAGCCCTTCCCTTGCTCACACTCCCTGTGTTAGGGTATTCTCTGGGATGGAGAATTCAGAGCACTACATGATATTGGTCACAACTCCCTGAATAGGCCACAACCTCCGTGGGTGAGGATGACAAAATTACTTCCTTTACATGTTTGATGCTAAATTACAGTGAGAAAATGCACGTGGAAGTGTATTGCAATATGACTTTATTTGAAACAGAAGAACACAAAGCATGCAGAGAGAGGCATTTTTAAGGGTCCCTAGAACATTAGAATGAAATTTAATATTCCCTTAAAGTGAGTAAGTTGTTCCCTTGTTAAATCCCACCAACCATTGGGAGCACACTTGTTGCAAAAAGAAATTGGGCTTCTGTTTTCTTGCTGGAGCAAGATTGAAACACTCCAAAGGAACCATGAGGAGTTGGGAGTGCTTCTTATAGGATGTGAGTGCGGGCCAGAATATTCAAGGGAGGATTAAGGGAGTGGGGGCTGCTTCTGGGTTGTATGATGTCAGGAAGCAGGAGCAGTTCTGTGATTGTGTGTCTTAATTTTCATCAGTAAGATGAAGGACTGAGGCAGGACAGGAGTTCTCGTTGGTAAGGAAGCAGCAGCCACTCCTGTTAGACAGAAGAGGGGGATGTGTAATGGTTCTTTGGCAGCAGAGTGGCCTTAGCTGTCTGCTTCCAAATATGGTCCTGAAGTGGCCTTATGTAGACATTGCTTATGGTCTGTGTGGGGTTTATGTTCAATGGGAACACCATGGCCCTGCTGTCAGGAGGGCTACCTTTCGTTTTCTCATCTGGCTTTACCAAACCAAAATCCACTGCCGATGAGTCGATTACGACTCATAGCGACCCTATAGGACAGAGTAGACCTGCCCCACAGGGTTTCCAGGGAGAGGCTGGTGGATTTGAACTGTCACCTTTTGGTTAGCAGCCAAGCTCTTAACCACTGCACCACCAGGGCTTCTCACCCGACTTTAGGTACGTTTATTTATCACCCTTTCTGGAGGTTAAAGAAGGAAGTCATATTCCAGAGGGGTGCCAGGTCTCCACAGTAGGACAGAGGGTGGCCAACTGGGTTTTGGAGACTGTATAGAGAACAAGACTTAAGTTGTAGAACCAAAACGGGGAGCAACAGCGACAATAAAAAAATCCAGGAGTGGGGATTATCAGGGAAGGCAACCAATGGGACATGGGCCTGAAGCAATTCAGCAGACTGAGTGCAGCTTCTCCTTCAGGCCTGTGGAAACACACAGGACAGATACTAAAAAAAACCCACTGCCAGTGATTCTGACTTCTGGCAACCCTGTGTGTGTCAGAGCAGAACTGTGCTCCATAGGGTTTTCTGTGGCCGATTTTTCAGTAGATCACGAAGCCTTTCTTCTCAGGAACCTCGGGGTGGACTTGAACCACCAACCTTCAGTTAGCAGCTGAGTGCTTAACCATTTGCACCACCTAGGGACTTCAGGACACATAAAGAGTCCAGAAAATGGGAACAGGACTCCTGTTTCTCGACTTTAAATCCAGCAACCAGATTCCCTACCCAACACTAAGGCGGAGTTGTCCTTTTTAAGTCCCTATTATCCTCCTGTGATTCCTTTTCCTATATCTGTATCCTTAATGTTAATTTTTGTCTTTATTTTACCCAGATAAAAATGAAAGTAAACTACTGAACGCAGTTACTCTGGGAAGTGAGGCCAAGAGGTTCAAGGAGAACTCATTACTCTGCTTTGTACATTTATATATTATTTATATTTTATGGTTTAGTTTTAAATTAAAATATTAAAAACAAAAGCGAAGCAATGTAAGAAATGGTGGCAGTGATGGAGTGTGTGATTTGCCACTGGTAATGCTCTTTAAAGGATGGCTTTAAAATTAGTATCTCCTTTTCTTTGAAGGGAAATTCAAAATTTCCTTTTGTAGAGAGGATGGCCTAAGTGCCTTGGATGTGTTTAAAAGGTAATTTTTATAAAAAGATAAAAATCATGATTGTCACGCAACTATAAGATAAACACCTGTTAATGATTTTATTTAATTCATTAATTAATGGGGAAACCAGTAAGATGTTGGGACCAGCTCAAGAGATTTCAAAGAGCAGACACACTTATAAATCAAACCCATAGCTGGCGAGTCGGTTCTGACTCACGGTGACCCTATGTGATACAGAGTCGAACTGCTCCATAGGGTCTTCTCAGCTGTCATCTTAACAAAACCAGGCCACCAGGCCTTTCTTCTGTGGGCTGCTGGGTGGATTTGAGCTGCCAATCTTTAGGTTGCTAGCTGAGCACAGACCATTTGCCCCACTCAGGGACCTGACACATATGTTGTTGTTAGGTACCATCGAGTCGGTTCTGACTCACAGCGACTCTATAGGACAGAGTGGAACTGCCCCATCGGGTTTCCAAGGAGCAGCTGGTGGATTTGAACTACTGACCTTTTGGTTAGCAGCCAAGCTCTTAACCACTGCGCCACCAGGGCTCCGACACGTATATAGGTAATGAGTAATGCTGAAATGAATTTGCCTAATGAATGCAAAACCAGCTTCCCTAAGAAGAGGGGAGGGGGATGCTAATTGTACTCCACCTGACAAAATTCATTGGCAGTCTGTGGACAAGAGTCATCTGTATTGCTATCAGTTATCTCCAATTTGCAGAGCTGTAAAATAGCTCAAAGACACCAGGGGCAGAGGTAACCCAGAAAGATGCATCGGACAGGACACCCAGTAGTCTTTTGCGTCCATTTCAAAGTTTTTCACATTTTTTCATTCCAGTTCAGGATAAAATTCAGGCATTTCCGCTTGAAACTTGTACTCATGATTATGTGTTTTAAAAGAGAAAAGTGGAAATATTAAATGAAATAATAAACTGGTTAGTTATTTGTCATAATTTTGTTCCAGTGTACATATTCTGGGTGATAAATGACCAACTGAAAATGACCGTTTAGAAATAGTCACTGACTTGAAGAATGATACATTAAGGACAGAATTGTCAGTGAATAGGTTTAGATTTGCTCTTTAAAAATTTCATCTTTTGGGTTGGCAACCAGTGTCACAAAACAATGTGTGTATTAATTGTTTAATAAGAAACTAATATTCTCTGTAAACTTTCACCTAAAGCACAATAATTTTTTTTTTTTTTGTCTTCTGAGATGGAGCAGGGAGCCAAGAATGTATTATGATAAACAGGATTATATATATATATAATGTATATATATGTATATATATACACACACACACACTAATTCAGTTTCTTTTTAATGATAGTTTCTTCCTTTACTGTATTGGGCATATTTTCCAAGAAAAGTTCATATATCATCCACTAAAATAAATTAGCATTCCTATCTCAACTGATCCACTTAGTCAAGAAGAACAAGTTCATTTCTTCCCTTGATATGAAGATTATACACATTTGCTTGCTTGAGTTTTTGAAGTTGAGATACACACACACACAGACACACACACACACACACACACACAAATCATTCTCCTAATGCAAATCAGCTTAAAAAATCTGATCTAATTACACCCAGGAGCGGTTGGCACTCGGGTGGAGAGATGGGCTGTTGAGTGGGGTAAGTAGAAATGGAGCCATAAAACAACGCTTATGCCCAACAGATCACTTCGAAAAAAAATCCAGAATTTATTTCTTTCACCTGCTTTCCTTGTTCCTGCTTTGTCAATTCTTTACTGTTGTTCATGTCACTACATCTGGACCAGTAAGCAACATCACCATAAATGGAGAAAATACTGACGTTGTCAAGGATTTCATTTTACATGGATCTACAGTCAACACCCATGGAAGCAGCAGTCAAGAAATCAAACGACACATTGCATCGGGCAAGTCTGCTGCAAAAGACCTCTTTAAAGTGTTGAAAACAAAGATGTCATCTTGAAGACTAAGGTGCATCTGACCCAACCCATGGTGTTTCCAATTGCCTCATATGCATGCGAAAGCTGGATAATGAATAAGGAAGACCAAAAAAGAATTGACGCCTTTGAATTATGGTATTGGCAAAGAATATTGAATATATCATGGACTTTGTCTCACATACTTTGGACATTTTATCAGGAGGGACCAGTACCGGGAGAAGGACATCATGCTTGGTAAAGTGGAGGGTCAGTGAAAAAGAGGAAGACCCTCAACGAGATAGTTTGACATGGTGGCTGCAACAATGGGCTCAAACATAATGATGATTGTGAGGATGGCATAGGGCCGGGCAGTGTTTCATTTTGTTGTACATACGGTCGCTGTGAGTCGGAACTGACTCAACAGCACCTCAAAACAACAACAACAACGAAGTGTCACTGCAAGACGTACCTGTTAGGTGCTCTAGTGTTTGTGTCTACAATGAACATTAAAAAAACAGAAAAACCCGTTACCGTCGAACATTAGTGGAGTTTTATTTAGAAAAGAAAAATGAAAAATTTGGGGAAGGGACAAGGGCGAGAAGATAGGTAGAAGAGAGATTTCATAATTTTTAAAGAGAAGAACACAGCCATTCTTTTCCCACACCAAACCAAAGCAAATAATTTATTACCAAATAAACTTATTACCAAAACACAGCTGGGGAAAAGACCCTCAGAATTCCTCCTGATTATGGAAATAAAATGGAAATTTAAAATACAGATAAAAGGACATATTTGGCATAGTATCAGTACGATTCTTCCCTTTGTTTATTTGCTGAATCCCCTGATACAGTACTCATATATCCCAGTAGCACGGGGGGTGTGTGTTATAAGTCGGGCAGCAAAATTTTTCCAAGCCCTCTCCTTTGCTTTAAAAGAATTACCCTGAAAATTTCAGGCAAGTTTTGTTTATTGTATAGGATATTATTCACATTTGCTCAAATATAGACCCTGCAAAACCAAAGCAGTAGGCAGTGTTAATTCTGAAGACATGGATCCTCCAGAGGAACAGCTCTGCCTCTGGCTGTAAATGTTATAAAGTCTCATTAGTTTGGGCTCCATACAGTCTTAGTTCCTTAGGGACTAGTCTGAGGTTAGCTTTGCAAACCCTTTCTTCATAGATGGTGAAAATTAATACTATAAATATGACTCTGGTGGCAGCTGGGGGTGGTGGCCATGTATATTTATAAGAACAACTATATTCCAGCTATCTTGGGAATATAATTTAGATATCCAGTTAAATTAAACACATATTTATTACTTAGATTGCCAGACTGTGAGGGAAAGAGTATATTCTGGTGTGGGCCATTGGAGTTGCAAATCTGACTTATTTTGACGAGCTCGTTTAGCCAGTTTGAATGAAAGAAGCAACAAGCAGAGAAATGTTGTATTTCAATCTGAGTACTCCACTAAGTGAAATGAAATTTCTTTTAATATAGGCCAAAAATCTCTCCGTAATGGTAATTTCCAAAGAGTAGCATTTGGTTCAAGGCAGTGTGTGATCCCATTTTGTTATTCAGAAAACTTTTATTGACAGCATGACTGTGGGCCAGGCAAGTGTATTAGCTTGTTTCATGGAGCTGCGTTCGAACAACCAGATAAATTAGTTCAGCCAGGTCTGAAAGCATTTCATAAATTTGATCCATTCAGAAGTGACTTTGACAATTAAGCCAAATGAATCAAATATTACTGAACACTTGACAGTTGTACAGAGAAACCTATGTACCGATAATAACACTTATTAAAGCATGAAAAAAGACATTTTTCAATTCTAATGGAACACAGTAGTAAATACCAAACCAGTTGCCATCAGGTCGACTCTGACTCATGGCAACCTCAAGTGTGTCAGACTGCGCCCCATGGGGCTCTCAATGGCTGATTTTTCGGAGGTAGATCTCCAGGTCTTTCTTCCAAGGTGCTCTGGGTGAACTCCCTCCAACCTTTCAGTTAGCAGCCTTGTTACCTGTTTGCATCACCCATTTAAAATGTGCTAGTACCTTTTTGGAACCCTGGTGGCGCAGTGGTTTAGAGCTCAGCTGCTAACCAAAAGGTCAGCAGTTTGAATCCACCAGCCGCTCCTTGGGAACCCCGTGGGGCAGTTCTCCTCTGTCCGCTTTGAGTTGGAATCTACTCGACAACAACGGTTTTTTTTGGTACCTTTTTCGATAGATCTCCTGGCTGGTTTTAGAGTGTGTGTGTGTGTGTGTGTGTGTGTGTGTGTGTGTGTGTGTGTGTGTGTGTGTGTGCCCACATTTCCACCTAAGATTTTATCAGGTTAGCCAGAACCCTACTTTCCAAAGGTCTTACTGAATTCTACCCAATACCATATTGCCACCCTGTATTAGTCAGGGATCTCAGCAATGGCTTCCTACAAAACGATCTAAAAAGCTGGGGATAGCATTTCATAGTTGTTGAGGGAAAACAAAATAACAGGCATCCTTTGTTCATTTAATGATCCTTTTCTGCATATGAAATCCAATAGCCTGAATGAATGGCTGGGTCAGTAGCTAAGGGCCAAAGAAACATTATTAATTTCTAATATTAGCTATGTACTTCATTGTATGCCAGTGACTATTCTGAGTGTTGTACCTGCTATATCTTATTTAATTCTCACAACAAGGCTAGTATTGTCTATTTTTCACAGGAGGAAACTGAAGCATAGAACAGTTAAGTGGATTACCACACATCTAGAAAGTGATAGAGCCAGGCTTCCAGCTGTGAGACAGTCTTCTAATCACTGCTAGTATAAAGGAACTGATGTTTTTGAAGTAATTACTAATGTGCTTGTCCTGCTAGGTTTTTTTTTTTTTTTTTTTTTTTTTTAATTCTTCTACAGCCATTAGGGCCAGATCATGGGATTTTGCCCCAAAGAATGGGATAGAGATCCACCTGGAGCAAAGATGCTCATGGAGCTGGTAAGGGGGCTACGACATAAGGAAAGTTGCTTCTAGAAGGAAAAGGAAGTAGGAAGTGCCAGGGCAAGGGGAGGCTGAGAAAGAGAGAGGGGCCAGATAAGAGTTTCCTGGCTTTCCATTCCCTTAGGGTTGAACATGGGTTGGGGATGACTAAACATCTGAACAGGTTTGGGGTTGTCAGGGGCAGGGAAGGTTGCCAACCTTTGAGAGAAGCCTTGGGTTTGGTATGGCGCCTTGTTCACCATTGCGCCATAGCATGGGCCCAGTTTGGAAGTGATGTTGGAGAGGCATCTGTATGGATGGGCTGAAAACAGTGTCCCTATTCAGCGTGGCCTGTGTACAGCACACTAGAGAGTCCAAGTACGTAAAAGGCTCTGTGGGGATTCATGGGCCTGATAGACTAGAACCATGGAAAGGGGTAGCGAGTGAGGGCCTTAATGCATGCAGGCATGACTAGAGGTCTGCAGTTTTGTTCAGTGGCTTCCAACATGATAGCCTCAATAATGAATAAATAAGGGGAGGCCAGCAAGGACCCAGAAAATGGCATATGGACCAGAGACTCTTCCCCGCTGAGTTATGAGGGTGTATACACTTGCCCTTAAACTCAGAGGGAA
Organism: Dugong dugon; assembly: GCA_030035585.1. NCBI lineage: Eukaryota > Metazoa > Chordata > Mammalia > Sirenia > Dugongidae > Dugong > Dugong dugon. The sequence continues at coordinate 73,275,085 of CM057479.1, forward strand.
GCAGAATGGGTCAGGGAGACTTAAAAGGAGAGAAACCATCCTAATGAAGAGTCTAAATCTAAAATACATTGTCTTTACCCTAAGATACCATTTAAGGTGGAAAGAGACACCATTACCTTTATTTGGCGGAATCCAGTGTACCACCCCAGCACCCTCCCAACTCTACCTCAGTGGTCATCATCATGAATGGAGGCAGAGCAAGATGGAGCCAGATGAGCACAGTTGTAGAAAATAGAGTTACACTTAGCGCACACTTGAATCATTGCAAATTCTGATTCTGCTACAACCCATTGAAAGTCACTTCTGGTAAGTTGAGCAGAAACTACTTCTAAAAGCAAACTGACTGATGTGACTCATAGGCACTAGAAATTCCATTGAGCCTTATGCAGATGTGAGTCGGCACTTTCTGGCCACATTTTCCTTTTCACTGGAAATCCCTGAGGGTGTGGGGGAGCTACTGTTGATAGCTTGTACCTTTTGTTCTTAAAGGCAACTGGGCAACTGGGCTATCTTAATGTTTTTTTCATTGCTTAAGTTTCTCTTATTGCCTTTTCTCCCTTATTATTACAAAAATAATGCAATTTTAAACTCATTGCAGATAAAAAATCAAGACAAGTAAAAAGAATAGCATAAAGAATACTCATTATCCTATCCACTTTAATAGCTTGGTAGATAGCCTTCCAGATAATTTTCCATGCATTTTTAAAAACAAAAAAAAATATGATCAAACCACACTTATTCTTTTGAAACCTGTCAATTTGTAACCAATTCTATCCTGTGGACTTTTAGGTTGTTCCCAAATAACCTCTGTTACTGGATATCCAGGTTGTTTCCAACTAGCTCTTTTTGTTGGCTATTCAGTTATTTCCAGCTCATTTCTATTGTATTGGTTTCCCATTGCTGCTGTCATAACTTACCATGAACTTAATGGCTTAAAACAACACAAATTTATTATCTTAAAGTTCTGGAGGTCAGAAGTCTGAAATCAGCTTCACTGTGACAAAGTCAAGATGTTGACTGGGCTGTTCCTTCTGGAGCCTCGGAGAGGAGAATTTGCTTCCTTGCCTTTTCCAGCTTCTAGAGGCTGCTGGCATGCCAGTCTCTGCTTCTGTCATCACATGTCTTCTCCTCCTCTGTTGATGTCTCTCCCTCTGCCTCTCTCTTTCTTATAAGGACACTTGTGGTTGTACCATTTGGTCCAGCTAAATAATTGAGGATAATTTTCCCGTCTCAAGATCTATAACTTAATCACAAAGTCCCTTTGCCATATAATGTAACAACATATTCCCAGGACCTGGGGATTGAGACATGGACATCTTGTTGTTGTTGTTAGGTGCCATTGTGTTGGTTCCAACTCCTAGCGACCCCATGTACAACAGAACAAAACACTGCCTGGTCCTGCACTATCCTCACAATCATTGTTATGCTTGAGCCCAGTGGTACAGCCACTGTGTTAATTCATCTCGTTGAGGGTCTTCCTCTTTTTTGCTGACCCTCTACAGCCATTATTCAGCCTGTAACAACCATTATGAACAATATGATCAGGCAGAGTAGTCTGGGGAAAATATTAGCAAACATTAGGAAAACATCCTCTCTAAATCTTGAAAATTTTATGAAAAGTGATAAATGTTTAAAGACATGTGAATGGTTGTAAGACGGCTCACTTTTCTAATACTGCCTAAAGAGGGACACCTTTTCAACCAAAACATTATTTAAATCATTTTGAAGTCTTGACCAACCTGTTTTCTATCAAATGACCTAAAGTCCACCATGGAAGTACAAGAGTTGCAAGTAAGGTAGACTGTGGAGAGTTGAGTCTCAGAGGAAGTGAAAAGGAAGCTGAGATATGAAGAAGAAGTGAGTCAGGTGATAGAGGCATAAGGGAGCAAAGTCTTTACCCAGGGAATGTGGTGTATTTGTGAATGAGAAAAGACCTGGAGATAAAAAAAAAGCACAATAGGTTTAAGGAACTAGAGGCAGGTTTCTGCTGGTTGTAGGATATTTTGAGATGGCAATGAGAGGGAGGTGCTGAAAAAGAGGAGGCTGGCTAGATACCTAGAGGCTGGATCAAGATGGACCTTGTAAGACCTGTCTTGTATGAACTTTATGTTAAGGTAGATGCAGAGCCCTTGAAAATGACCTGCGGAGTATTGCCATCTATCTTAGTTACATAGTGCTGCTATAAGAGAAACAGCACAAACGGATGGCTTTAACAAACAGAAGTCTATTTTCTCACAGTTTAGGAGGCTAGAAGTCCAAATTTAGGGTGCCGGCTCTAGGGGAAGGCTTTCTCGCTCTGCTGCTCTGGAGGAAGGTCCTTGGCTCTTTGGGCTTCTGCTCCTGGGTGATCTTCACGTGGCTTGGCATCTCTCTTCCCCCATCTCTGCTTTTTTAATCTGCTCCTTTTATATCTTGTAAGAGATTGATTCAAAACACACCCTACACTAATCCTGTCTCATTAACGTAACAAAGACAACCTATTCCCAAATGGGTTTTAGCCACAGGCATAGACGTTAGGATTTACAACACATATTTTTGGGGGACATGATTCAATCCATAACCCCATCTTAACAATATTAAGCCTTCCAATCCATGAACTTAATATTGTTAGGACGCCAGTACCCCCCAGAATGATCTACAGATTCAGTGCAATATCTATCAAAATCACAGCTGGCTTTTTTTTTTTTTTAGAAATTGACAAGCTGATCCTAAAATTCATATAGAAATGAATAGGACCAGAGTCATCAAAATAATCTTGAAAAAGAACAAAATTGGAGGATTTATATTTCCCTATTTTAAAACTTATTACAAAACTACATTAATCAAGACAGCTCAGCACGTGAGGACAGACCTATAGATCAATGGAATATAAATGAATTAATAAATTCTTACATTTATGGTCAATTGATTTTCTACAAGAGTCATCATGACAATTCAGTGGGGGAAAGGATAGTTGGTTATTTACAAGGAAAAAAATCTCAGACAATCTTCTTCCATCATACATAAAAATTAACTCAAGATGGATAAAAAAACCAAAACCTGTTGCTGTTGAGTTGATTCTGGCTCATAGTGACCCCATAGGACAGAGTAGAACTGCCAGCATAGGGTTTCCAAGGAGCGGCTGGTGGATTTGAACTGCTGACCTTTTGGTGAGCAGCCGAGCGAGTGCTTAATCATTCCTCCACAAGGGCTTCTAAGATGGATAAGACACCTAAATGTAAGAATTATAATTCTAAAACATCTAGAAGAAAACACATGGCTTTATCTGAGTCATTAGCCATTAGGGAAATGCAAGTGTGAGATGCTACTTTATACCCAGTAGACAGAGTATTAAAAAAACAAAACAAAACAAATAAACAACAAAACAGATAATAACAAGCGTTGACAAGGATGTGGAGAAATCGGAACTCATACATTGCTGGTGGGAATGTAAAATGGTGCAGCCACTTTGGGAAACAGTTGGGTAGTTTCTCAAAAAGTTAAACATAATTACCATAAGTCTCAGCAATTCTACTCTTAAATATCTACTCAAGAAAATTAAAAACATATGTCCACACAAAGACTTGCATAAGAATGTTTACAGCTGTATTACTCATAACAAAGAGGGGAAACAACCCAAATGTCCATCAACTGAAGAATGAATAAACAAAATGTGGTATATACATACGATGGAATATTATTCAGCCATAAAAATGAGTGAGGTACAGATGAAGGTTACAACATGGATGGACTTTGGAAACATTATGCTAAGTGAAAGAAGCCAGTAAAAAATGACCACATAGTGTATGATTCCACTTATATAAATGTCCAGAATAGGCAAATCTTTAGTGATGATAAAGGTATATTAGTGGTTGTCTAGGGCTAAGGGTGGTGGTGGGGAGAATGGGGTGTGAGGAGTGACTGCTAATGGGTACAGTTTACTTTTTGTGGTGATGAAAATGTACTAAAATTAGATTGTGGTAATGATTGCACAACTCTGGAAATGTACTAAAAACTATTAATTGTACACTTAAAACCGATGAATTTATGGTATGTACGTGATATCTCAAAAAAGTTGTAAAAAATTTTTTTAATGACCTGGGGATTGGCATGGTCAAATTTCCTGCAGTGGGCAGAAAGGATTAGAAGGGGTGCAAAGTTGAAGGCAGCGATGGGTGTTAAAAATGCATTAATTCTGGTGAAAAATGCTGGCTAACTTTTTAATTTCATTTTTTATTAAAACTAGATGTCTGTTCTCTACAAGGCTCTGATGTAAGTTTCCTAGCTCTAGTCAATTGCTTACCATTGTCACAATTGTTGTTATAGCTACAGCACACTATAGCTATGTAACATGTGACGTGCCCAAGCATACCGAGGATGTTTTGGGTGCTATCTGGTATGAGTTTGCTGCCTATCAAGTCAGCCAATTTCGAGGCAGGTGGATTAACCAGGCTGTCAAATTGTTCCCCTGAAAATAGCTGCAGCCCAAGAGGTAGTAACCTGTGGCTGTCTCAGCTCATCAAGGCAGCTGTTTACAAATCAGTATGCCTGCAGTGTCTGAGTATCCCTTTCCTTGGTTATAATTGAGGGCTTTCTCTATTTAGACACACAGGGGCTCTTCTGTAACAAGGGTTGGGTCCTGACGTTTTGAGAACAAAAGCCTACTTCTCACACGTCCCAAGGACTCTCATCAATAACCTCAACCTCATAATAACAATGTTGTTGTTGTTAGGTGACATTAGGTTGGTTCTGACTCATAGCGACCCCATGTAAAACATGCCTGGTCCTGTGCCATCTTCACAATTGTTGCTGTGTTTGAGCCCACTGTTGCAGCCACTGTGTCAACTCATCTCATCAAGGGTCTTCTTTTTTGCTGACCCTCTACTTTACCAAGTATGATGTCCTTCTCCAGGGACTGGTCCCTCCTGATTATGTGTCCAAAGTGCATGAAACAAAGTCTCTCCATTCTCTCTTCCAAGGAGCACTCTGGCTGTACTTCTTCCAAGACAGACTTGCTTGTTCTTCTGGTAGTCCATGATATATTCAATATTCTTTGCCAACACCATAATTCAAAGGCATCATAACAATACACTTGTGAAAATTGATTTATTTTTACTCTTCCTTTCTTCTGATGATAAAGATATGGATGAGCCATGTCATTCTTACAAAATTCAAACTGTAAGTCATAATTTTTATGTAGGAGACATATATGAAAAAAAAACCTAGTATATATTTCAAAGTAAAAATGGCAATGTAAACACATGTATAATTAGGGGCATTGTGTTCATTTCTGGATTATGTGTTTAGAACGACAACTCCAGATAGGAAATGAAGAAAATGAAATTGATTAATGAATCCATTCATTTGAAGGCATGGCCTGAGTATACCTAGGATTCCAAACGATCATAAAGCTCAGGGAACAACAAAGAGGATACAAAAGTCAAGTGATATCTGACAGGTTGTGCCTGACCAAATGATTGCGGTCTGGCCATGAGTTCACTGTCATCACCGTAATAATGCTCGGCTTCTCAGAAGCTCGTGGCGGTGTTCGTCTGCCGTTGTTACAGGGCTTGACCTTTTCCTGGAAACCATATGACAGTCTTTAAATACTCTTAGCTTTTGTTAATAAGATGATTCTCAGAACCCACAGGGACTCAGGTGTTTTCATTTGCTGGAAGGTGGAGGCAAGTCTGGACAGAATGAATTATTCCTCCTGAGAGGGAGCCTAACCTTCTCAGGGCCCTGAGAGAACAAGGAACAACAAGTCTAGTGGGGAGTGGTGAAAACACAGCTCACAGACTCAGATTCAGAAGTCCGGGTGTAGACACATGGGATTAAAAACCAGCATTTGTCTTGAGTCTTTTGCCATGATTGGGAGTTATTGAAGTCAGGTTTCTAAGGAAATGGTAATTAGGTTAAATATTATTGAAGAAACAATTTCCCCTTGAGAGCTAAAAAAACAACTTGCTACTGTTTACCCTAGCAACAAATTATTAAGCTGTCAGTGAATTTGAGCCTTGGAATAACCAAAAAAGCCAAACCCGATGCCATCAAGTTGATTCCAACACAAAGTGACCCTATAGGACAGAGTAGAACTGCTCCATAGAGTTTCCAAGGAGTGGCTAGTGGCTTTGAACTGCCGACCTTTTGGTTAGTAGCTGAGCTCTTAACCACTGTGCCACCAGGGTTCCTCACATGTCCCACTCTCATGCTCTCAAATAGCTGCTGACCAACGTAAAGACGATGATTCCCAGAGGAATCTCTCCCCAGATACGCCTCAGAGTTTAGTTTAATCCATACAAAATGGCGCTTCTTGATGGCAGGCCGCTCCTCAGCTACAACCCGAGAGCCCCTCTTTTGAGCTGTGGGTTTAGTCCATGGCCCTTCTTGGAACTCCTGGAAATGTTCCTCTCTCAGCTCTGGTCTCCCTTACTTACCAGCAGGCAGCTGTTTCTGAGCAATTACCTCCTTGTTGCCAGGTCTCCCCTTGCACAAAGGTATGTTTATCACCAAGCCTGTTTTGTCTTAATCCCGCGGGCAAAAACTTTGCTAGGGACCATACAAAGTCATTAAAACAGATTATTTTCAGGTTATATTAGTAACAACAAAAGCTGGCATTTTTATAGCCTTTTACCTTTTACCAGTTGTTTTCACTTTATTCTTCCTCTAGGTCAGGAGTTAGATTCGGTGTTGATGAGGCTTTTGATGTGGACAGCAGCATCTGGTATCCAGTGTTTTTGTAATTCCCAGGATTATAGTATATTTTACCAGGGCCATGATGATTGCATCTTCCAACTGTAATAGAATTCATCAAAGATGAGACAGAGAATAGGAAAAACAACACCAGTGCTGTTGTGCAGAGGGTTTTTATTAAATGCACAGGGACAAATGTTCAACACCTCGTTGCCCCCTACACGGCTGGTTTTGTTTTGTTCACTTTACAAATGAGGAAATGCGAGTTTACGTGGCTAGTAACTGTCAATGTGCAGATGCCAACGCCCATGTCCTTTCTGAGGTCTTGTAGCAGATGGAAAGGACACAGACTAAGTCCAGTCGCTGGACTCTAGATCCAGCTTCTTCCTTGTCTGACCCTTTCTTCATTTCTTTGGGCCTCCAGTTCCTCATCACGAGCCAAGGAGCTTTGCACTGAATGGCCTTTTCCACAGTCTAAACGAATGACAACAAATCAGTCATGTTCTAAATTTGAGTGAGCATTCCAGGTGGTACAGTGGTTAAGAGTTCAGCTGCTAACCAAAAGGTTGGCAGTTCAAAGCCACCAGCCTCTCCTTGGAAACCCTTTGGGGCAATTCTACTCTGTCCTATAGGGTCTCTGTGAGTTAGAATTGACTCGATGGCAACAGGGTTGGATTTTTTGGGTTAGGACCTGTGAACCACCCACACCTAGGAAAGGAAGACCAATTAGACACTTTAAAGATGGAGCAACACACAGTCAGGAGCCGCAAGTGTGTATCCTCTAGCTCACCTGTAAAGGCCTGGTCGCCAGTGAGGTAGTAATGTAAGACTCACTTTTGGGAGTCCTCAGGGTCAGGTGGATATTACACCTGACCAACAAATGTGTACTGGGAATCCTTCAGTGGGGATGAGGTGAAGACAATGGCCTTGATGTGAAAGGGAGGTGGGGACCCAGGTGACTGGCCATGCTAATAATATCAAGGCGGTAGATATGGGGCAGATATGGGGGAGAGGCATATGAGGGGGCAGGTTGGAGCTGAACAGGCATGTGTTGTAAACAAGGAAGTTGTAAACAAGGGGGAATTTTTTTACACTAACTTTTTTCTGTTCGTAAAAGGCACAAGAATGTTGTAGAACGTGGTAAAATACAGAAAAGCATAAAGAAGAAAATTAAAATCATCTGGAATCCACCATCAAAAAGTAGTTAATTAAAAGTACTGCAAGTTTGTGGATCTGGACTGGAAATGAACATGGAAACGTGAAAGTAACTGATCGGTTGCAATAGTGGGAACTAGTTGCTGTCAAGTCAGTTCTGACTCATGGAGAACCCATGAGTGTCAGAGTAGAACTGTGCCCCATAGGATTTTCAATGGCTGTGATCTTTCAGAAGCAGATTGCCGGTCCTTTCTTCTGGGTAATCTCAAACCTCCAAACTTTTATTTTCAGTTAGCAGCCGAGTGCGTTAACTCTTTGTACCACCCAGGGACTTTTTTTTCCCGTTTGATTTCTAGTTTGCACTGGTTTCTTCTAGTCTTTTCTGACTTCAGATCTATGGATAAAAGACAGCTCTAACATATTTGTGAATTAAAAAAACAGGGAAGGCCATTGCATACATTGCTTTGTTGCCTGTTATCTTCCCCTGAAGCATATTGTGAGCTTTTCCCTCGTGAGTGAACATTTTCTAAACGGTAATTTAAATGGCTCCATAGTATTCTATCACATGAATATATCATAATTGATTTAACAAATCCCCTGTTGTGTACATTTGGCTCGTTCCATTTTTCACTATTATAAACAAAACTCCACTCAATATCCTCATACATCATGTTTGTGTGAATAGCTACTGCTTCCAGGGCATATCCTGGGGATAAATACCTAGAAGTAAAATCACATGATCCAAGGGCATACTCATTTTTGATGCTCCTGATACGTATTGCTGGATTGTATCCTGAAAATACTCTATGAGTTTATACTCCAAGGGGAGATGTTTGAGAAAGGGCAGAGAGAGGCAGGAGACTAGGATCCCTGGTGAGTTTCTAGAGAAAGGTATTGGGGGATGGCTCTGAGAGGGGTCCAGGAGGAAAGGCAGGAGAGGGGGTTGTCTGGGAAGAACCCAGAGATGTGTGCCTGAACCAAGGACGAGTCAGCCAGGTGAGCCGAGGGCAGCACCTTGAAGTGGAGGCTAAAGAAAATGAAGTTTACAAAAAAACGTTCACGCGTGCTTTTGGGATTTCCAAAAATCTCTCTAAGGCAGATTCTCATCCTCCTAGTCACTGACGGGGAAATTGTGGTGTGGAGAAATTAATGGACTTGCCCACCAGCACACTGCAAAAGTGTCAGAATACAGACTCAGTGTCTTCTATTCCAAACTCCATGGTTTTTGACTATACTTGTTCTATACCCCTAAGGAAGGAGCTTGGCCTGCTGTTGCCTTTCATACCTGGTGATGAAGCGGGATGCACTTCTCACCTTTGTGGGGCCAAGTGCAGCTCCCCCAGGTGGCTGACGTGAGGATGAACGAGGCTGATGGATGACAAACAAGACCGTGGCAATTTCTACCAAATAAACTCAAAACCTACTATTATATGGCTAACTAGATATTACTGCTAAGCATAAAAGATATTTTTATGAAGTTCTTTTCAAAAGGATTATTCAGTTCCTAGTCCAGATCCTAGTGCAAATCTTCTTGGAAGAAGTACAGTCAGAGGGCTCTTTAGAAGCAAGGATGGGGGGTACGTTGGACATTTTGTCAGGAAGGATCAGTCTGTGGAGAAGGACATCATACCTGGTAAAGTAGAGGGTCAGTGAAAGAGAGGAAGACCCTCAACGAGAAGGATTGACACAGTGGCTGCAACGATGGGCTCAAGCATAACAACGATTGTGAGGATGGCGCAGGACCGGTCAGTATTTCGTTCTGTTGTACACAGGGTCGCTATGAGTTGGAACCAACTCGACAGCAACTAACAACATAACAACAGTCCAGGTCCTTTAAATTGTGAGCTGAGTGTGAGGCTCTGTGATTGATTGAGGTGTGACAATTATGTAGCAAGTAGCAGCAGGCTGAGTCTGCTGGGATGTGGCATACCCACACTGGTGGTGACACTGTATCAAGGTGCTGCATAAAAGCTTGTATAATTTCAACACTGATCACTTCCCCCCAGTTCACCTTATTAAAATGGTGACCAGAAAGAAATGCTTGCTTCTTGGATTGCTTGCTTTTTTGCTGGCTGATTTGGGCATTAAAAGTGAAGAAAAGAAAGAAGAAGAACAGAACTGTTGGTTGCCGGGCAAATTTGATTTGAATGGGTATGCAGACACCGAAAACCATCCACTTGTCATTGGAGGACTGTTTCCTATTCACTCCAGGACCAGCCCAGAAAATAAGTCTATTTTGGAGCCAGTATCAGCAAAATGTGAAGGGTAAGCCATTCTTTTTTTCTTTTTATATCTACTGTGGGTAGTGGGTGGGGGGAGAAGGAGTGGTGGGTGTGGGAGTCTGGGACTGGAGCTAGCCTTGACTATGACACTGTCTATTTGAATCAGAAGAGCACTTCCTGTTTCTGGACCTCAACTTCCCCAGGGGTGACATTCTAGGATAGCTTAGAGCCAGAAAAGCTTGGTTTCACGTGGCTCCTTCCCACTGCCGTGTCACAGGAAGAAAAAGGACAGCAGGTTTTCTGTGATACAGAGCATTGCTCCTCAGGGTTTGTCGGTGGACCAGCAGCATTGGCATCACCTGGGAGCCTGTTAGAAACGTAGACTCTCAGGCTGAGTGCAGACTTGCTGAATCAGAACCTCATTTGACAAGACGTCATTTGTGTCCCTGTGAAGGTCTGAGGGGCACTGAATCAGACTCAGGCAGTGTTGCAGATTGATTGTGAATTGCTGTTAGACTAACCTCTCCTCAAGACTGGAAATCTGCCTTTACAGAATTGGAATCATGGTCATTGTCCAGACACGATTTTGATAACATTGTACTTGGAAGTATTTTTAACTCAATTATAGCCAGCACATTGAATAATTATAACTTAAGATGCAATAAAAACACATTATTCTTTGTCTCCCACTATCCTTTTCAAACTAATTAGTGGGGTTTTTTTTTTTCTTCTGTGTCCTGGGGTGAAGACACCAGCGCGTAGACCTTTTGATTTTTGTGCTCACTTTTACGTAATAAACACACTTAAGGTCACCTTAGCTCACAAAATACAGCCCCAGTCTCATAAGAGAATTTCTGACCAGGTAATGTTGTTGTTAGCTGCTGGTCTAAGTCTGCACACACAACCAAACGAAATGCTGCCTGATCCTACGCCATCCCCTTGACTGATTGGGGAGCAGACCACTGTGATCCATAGGGTTTTCACTGGCTGATTTTCAGAGGTAGATTGCCAGGCCTTTCTTCCTAGTCTGCCTTAGCCTGGAAGCTTTGCTAAAACCTGTTCACCATCATAGCAGCACGCAAGCCTCCACTGACAGATGGGTGGTGGCTGCCCATGAGGTGCATTGGCTGGGAATGGAACCCCGTCTCTCACGTGACAGGTGAGAATTCTGCCGCTGAACCACACTGCCCCCTATCAGATTCCAAACTAACTTGCTTTATAGTGAAATCTCCCTGCTCTCAGCCTGAGCCACTTGCAGGTGGAGCACCATTTTGCCAGAAGAGAGGTGTGGTCTATACATCTCTTCTTTTCTGCTCCTCCTCCACCAGCCTGCTCACTGCTTCTTCTGGCCTCTCTGTGCGTGGGGTGCCAGGACCGGGAAGAGGAAAGGACCGGGGGAACTCTTACTTGGTTTGTGCCGCCGGAAGACAGCTTCATGTTCCCCGGACCTGGCGAGTGTTTAAGCTGACTCTCTTTCTTGTGGGACTTCTGTGGTTTCTGAGCTTCCCCTGTGGTCGCTTCTGTTTGAACTCCTGTGACAGAGCAATCCTGCCCTTTGACCATCTGCTCTCCCTCTCTGACCAGCGTCTCGTCTTCCTGTAGTCCACCCCATCTAGACTGTCTTTGTTGGGTTCCCTGGCTCTCTGCTGAGAATCCCAGATCAACATTCCCATCGTGACTTCTGCGTCCAGACTCGGGTTCATGGATTCCAGCCTGTCAGAGGGGTTTGCTGCACATGCCAAACTGGCCGCAGTTCCTTCCTTCCGCCCCGCTGTTGTTGCTGTGCGCTGTCGGGTCGGTTCCGACCAACAGCCACCCTGTATGACAGAGGAGAACTGCCCATAGGGTTTCCTAGGCAGTAATCTTTACAGGAGCAGATCACCAGGTCTTTTCTCCCATGGAGCCACTGGTGGATTTGAACCGGAGCTGCTGGCCTTCCAGTTAGTAGCCAAGAGCTTAACCACTATGCCAGCACAGCTGTTTTTCTCCCCCTTCTGCCTTAGCCCACACACAGAGGCTGCAACTGTGGGCTCACGCCTAGCAATGATTGGGAGGATGCCGCAGGACTGGGCAGTGTTTCGTTCTGTTGTACACAGGATGGCTATGAGTCGTAACTGACTCGACCGCACTTGACAACCACCAATTTTCGCCCAGCAACTGCAGCCTCTTGCGCCTGGATTCCTCACGTGTGTAGCAGACACTGCTTAATTACGTGTCTCCGTACCTACAGAGGAACAAAGCGGCTAGCCCAAACAGCATCTTTGTGTCAATTATACAAAGCTCTTCTTCCTTTAGACACTTTACTATCGTCTTCCAGGATATGATCGTAAGTATAACGATTTAACCCATTAAAATGTTTATTCGGTACAGTGCACAGCCTGTGTAACTGTGGTCTGTAGTCCTGCAAGGGACTGTCATAGTTATCCAGTGCTGACATAACAAACAAATACTTTAAATAACAGAAATTTATGGCCTCACAGTTCTGGAGGCTAAAAGTTCAAATCAGGGTCTCGGCTGTGTTGATTCCTTCTGTGGGCCTCTCTCCTACTTTCTGGGGTCTGCAGGCAATCCTTGGCATTCCTTTGCTGCTTATAAGTGCATCTGTGGCGTCTTCCCCCGTGTGTCTCTGTGTCTGTGTTCCCTTTTATAAGACAGCCCTCAGAAGTGATTAGGGTTAGGACCTAGCCCGCTCTGGTATGTCCTCATTAACATAACAAAAGAAAACCTTATTCCCAAACAGGATCCCATTGACAGGTATGAAACCAAACCAGACCCACTGCTGTCTTGAGTCAATTCCTACTCATAGCAACACCATAGGATTTCCAAGGCTGTAAATCTCTACGGAAGCAGACTGCCACATCTTCCTCCTGCGGGGCCACTGGTGGTTTCGAATCATGACCTTTAGGTTAGCAGTCGATTGCTTTATCCACTGTGCCACCAGGGCTCCTACAGGGGTTAGAATTTCAACATGTTTTTTGGGGACACAGTTCAATCCATAACAGACAGCGAGCTCTCCAAGCAGTCTCCGGGATCCTCTTTCACTAAGTTAGTGGCCAGAATAGCATTCTACAACCTGCTTTCAGGGGCGTGGATGGGACTTACAAAATGGCTGAAACTATCTTCAAAGAAACCTCCTCACAAACGCTTCTACTATCTTCAATCTCTCAAGGCTTTTTTGTCCCCTTTATGGGTTAGGGAGCCCTGGTGGGGCACTGATTAAGAGCTATGGCTGCTAACCAAAAGGTTGGCACTTCAAATCTGCTAGCCACTCCTTGGAAACCCTACTGGGGTAGTTCTACTCTGTTTTCTAGGGTTGTTATAAATCAGAATCAATTTGACGGCAACAGGTTTGGTTTGTTTGTTTTGTGGGTTTTTTTGGTGAGTTGGAGACATCTAACCAGTTCTTGGCCACCTGCTTCAACATCGTGCATTTTGTTATGGCCCCTGAATTGGGGATTTCTTATCTATTGTACTTGGTGCCTCAGTGGAAACATCTAATGTGACATCTGATGCAAACCACCCATAATTCCATATACCCACCACACCCCCACTGAAATCCTTTCCCGCCAAACTGGTGAAATGTCCATGAGATTGAGAAGGGGATAACAAGGATTAAACTTTTGCTAAAAGAAAGAGCTAATACTGGGTGTCAGTTTCCTCATTTATAAAATTTGAAGGTTGAAATAGATGAGATTTGCATTAATCAGGATAAGTAGCCACCAACTGCTCCAACACACATTTCCCCAAATCCCAGAAACTTAGCACAAAAAATGTTTTTTTCTCATCGGCATAAAGTCCAGTACGCATCTGTGAGGGCTTTCCTCTGTCCAGTAATTCAGAAACCCAGGCTTCTTCCCTCATATGATGCTGCCATCTCAACACGGGGCTTCTCCTGTCACTGTAACAGGGAAGACAGAATGTGGAGGTGGTACAAAACTTGAATTTCTTGACCTAACGTGAGAGTCTCCCACCAATCTGCATGGGGCTGGGAAGTGTAGTCTCCTTGTGTACTCAGGAAGGAGTAGAGACAGGTGAGCACTAACATCACCACAGCCTTTAATTTGGCTTTTAGTTCCAAAAATTCTGCAGTTCCAGGGATCACAATAGAGAGTCCCAGACAGAACTGGAGAAAAATGTAGGACAAAATCCAAACTCACAAAAAAAGACCAGACTAACTGGTCTGACAAATACTGGAGAAACCCTGAGGTATAGCCCCCGGACACCCTTTTAACTCAGTACTGAAGTCACACACCTGAGGTTCAACCTTCAGCCAAAGATTAGACAGTAAAACAAACAATGGCACACGTAACTCAACCACATACATGAGACTAAATGGGCACACCAGCCCAGGGGCGAGGACAAGAAGGCAGGACTGGAGAGGAAAACTGGGAGAATGGAAATGGGGAACCTGAAGTCGAGAAGGGGAGAGTGCTGACACGTCTTGGGGTTGGCAGCCAATGTCACCAAACGATGCATGTATTAATTGTTTAATGAGAAACTAATTTGCTCTGTAAACCTTCACCTAAAGCACAATTTAAAAAAAAAGTTAAAAAAAATTGTACAATTCATTCGGTAGTGAGAAGGGTAGAGTGGCTGCCAGTCATTCACACCCCAGGATATATTATTTTTCACCTGATCCTAGTTGCTCTGAGGGTCTAAAAATTTGGTGAAGGTGGAATATGAGAGGAGAAAGAGGAAATTTTGAAGTATGAGAATGTAGGGGGAGAGCTTGCTTAAAGAACTACTGTAGTGATGGGGCAGATGAATTGGAATATCATATAAGGGGATGGGTCATTTGGAATGACAAAGAGTGGTGAGTACTAAAATTTTTGATAGAGAAAGATAAAAACGCATTGGATGAAGCCAAAGAGAAGCTTTACCTTCTTCAGAAATTTGTAAGGAGTTGGCTCTATTTTCTTTCTTATTTTGAGAAGCCATATAAAAAGTTTTTCTCTTGAAAAATGTAATGAGAAAGGGAATGGTCTGTTCCAGGGAAAAGTGGCTTTTGAGAAGAGCACATGAGACTTCTGCTGCCCCATTGCTGCTCCAGGAGCACAGCTCTGTTACTGAGGCTAGCCTGAACTGTGGCCATCAAATAACTCCCACAAATAACTTCCCACGGGGACTCCTATTCCTGGTCCTCTGGCTAGAAAGAGGGTTTTTCTTGGAGATTTTTTTGTTTGTTACCACTTGTAGTTCTATGAAGCCCTGGTGGGGCAATGGTTCAGTGCTTAGCTGCTAACCGAAAGGTCAGAAGTTCAAACCCACCAGCCACTCCATGAGACAAAGATGTGTCAGTCTGCTCTCGAAAAGATTACAGCCTAGGAAACCCTCTGGGGCAGTTTTACTCTGTCCTGTAGGGTCAGTATGAGTCAGAATCGACTTGATGGCACACAAGAGTCCAAGCTGGGAGACAGATATGAGAGGTAAAGCAACAGCAACAGCAGAGACTAACAAGCAAACAAACAACAACAAAAACCACGGGAGGTCACTGCCTTTTGGGTCTTTCTTTGAATCTACCTTGTCCACCTATTCTTGTTTAATTTTCAGAATCATCTGATAGTTGCTTTACGTGTTGTGTCCAGGGATTTTAATTGTAGTCAGTGGGAGAGGTGGAATGTCTGAAGGGCTTTTGAAAGCATTTCTGCAGTGTCTTCTGACTTTCAGTATTGCTTCTGAGAAGTCTGATGACATTCTGACTCTTGATATTGTGTATGAAGCTTGATTCATCTGGTCTAGGGCATCCAAAGTGAGCTCCTTGTCCTGAATGTGGATGAGTAATGCAAGGCATCATTGTAGGTACTCTGCTTGTTTCTCAGTCTGCTCTCACTGAAACCCAAACTGCTCATGTTGATGCTGTACAATGCTAAAGCTTTTCCCAGAAATTTCATCCATCCTAAGAGTACTCATGGATTTTGAGTATTAATAGCATTCCTTATTTTAAAATTAGAACCATATAATTCATTTTTGCCCCTAATTGTCAACAGTCTCTTCCTCTCTGTACACAACCTCAATGTCCTCCAAGCCTCTTAGCATTCCATTCATGGAATGGAACTTTCACTTCCAGTATGAGAGTCTTCATGGTGGGCCTGGCCTAGCTGGTATTCAGAAGCCAGGCTGGGGCTGATTTGGTAATAATTTCATTTTTGAATCATCCACCTTTATCCATTAACTGACTGAGACATTCAAGCTGGGGTTTGGAGAATTCCCATTTTTATCTGCACGGTAGGCCAGATGCAAGTACTTATCTTTAGCCCTATTAAGCACTGCTTCTCACTGGTTCTGGATGCCAGAGTAGACTTGCTGCTGCTGGGCCTCTCCTGATGTGGAAAATGCCTCTCAAGCGCCACTGCTTGCCTCACCACGCATGCGAGCTGATCCGGCCTGAAGGGCACTGGCTCCTGCTGGGTCAGGTCTGGCAACTCCTAGCTGCCTCAGCACCATCTCTTCCTCCCCTTACCACTCGGTCCGATTCCTTAACTTTGCCTTTGATGTTCAAGGCTCCTAGATTGTCATATACAATCAATTCACTTGTTTTTTCAGGTCTTTGCTATAAGAGGGACCACAGGAAGCATCAGACTACTCTGCCATCTTGGCCCCGCCTCCTGAAGTCCCATTTTGAAATCCACAATGTCAACAAGATGCTAGTTTTGGTTGGCCATCAGCTTACATTGCATGGAAGAGGAAGATTTTTCTATTATTTTAAAAGATATTGCTCAGAGCAGAGAAAGACTGTGAAATGGAATGAGGAAGGGAGTGCTTTATTTCTTGTTTTGGTTGACCTAAACAAGGGGATGAATTAGATAAAGTGTCTGGGGAGGGGAAGGTATATAATGTACAACTGGGCTGTAAATATTATAATGGAAATCAATGAATGAAAGAAAAAAAATCCCAAATTTCACCCTTCCAGTAATTATCCTGTGCTCATTAAAAAAAAAAAAAAATCCCTGTTAATTTTTATCCAAATTTTCATAACATTTATATGTACATTGAGTTATAGTATGGAAACAACTTTGCATACGGCCTGCTTCATTTAATATATGTGTATACTGCTGTGAAATTTCTCTAATTATACTTTTTAATGACGGAAGTGTTCCCATCAAGTCAACATACCATAATTTATTACTGCTGGGCAAGTAAGTTCTTTCCCGGTTTTCAATACTATAATAATTCTGTAATGGACAGTAGCAGGCATCTAGCCTTTTCTTTTGGGAAGACCGGTTTCTTCAGATAAATTCTCAGGGGTGGAATTATTGCATCAAAGCAGGTGCACATTTTTCTATCTTTTGAAATGTATTGCTATGGTACTTTAAAAGAGATACTGCTCTATTTATTTCAAAAATGTGTATACCAATTTATATTGCTACCAATGTAAATTTAGAAAACAAGTACCTTATGATGACAAAGCCCTTCATGGCCCCCTCTGGTTCTCCAGTCTCGGCTTTCACAGCCCCCACACCCACTCCTATCTTCCAGACACAATGATCTTTCCATTCCTTGAATGTTTCATGTTCTCCTGTTGCCATGCCTTCACACATACTGTTCCTTCTGCCTGCAACACTCTTCCCCTGTTCAAGCCTCAGTGTGGCTGTTAATCCCTTCTGGGCTAAGAGTCCCTTCTTTGTATCTCATAGCCCCTATGCCTGCTCCTATCACAGTACTTACAATTTTGTGCTGCAACTGACTGGCTACCTTTCTTTTTCCTCCTCTAGGCAGTGCCATGCTTGTCTTGTTCACGGTTGTATTTATGTTGTCTAGCACCACTGGGACTCAATAACTACATGTTAAAAGAAAAACAAAACTAAAGTAAAAAACCCAATTAAAGAGAGATGGGGGAAAATCCAATCTGTTAACAAGGCTATTTGCTGTTAGAAATTTTCAACAAATATTTATTGAGCATAAGACATGGAGTTAGACACTATAGCTACAGAAGATATTAAGAGAGAAAAGGACTTGGAGTCCTTACTTTAAAATAGGTTAAATTTTGGTTAAAACAGAGAAGAATGAAAGAGAATTGGGAACAGAATTTTTTCTTTTTCTTTTTTTTTTTAATGGAGAAGAAACTGGAAAAAAATGTCGTGGTGGGCTACAAGAGAAGTATTTTCCTCTTTTAGTGGCTGGGAGAGGGAAGGAGGAGGCATTTTGTTTATGGAAATGTGTGAGAATAGTAGAAAGTGGAACATTTTTCAATTAAAACAATCTCTCAACATTAACAAATCATGGCAAGAAATTATGTAATTGGAGTCACAGTATATATAATATACTGCTTTTATTTACTCTTTTCATAAGCATTCATGTATCTACATAATTTTTATTATGATAATTAATGTTCAGGAGAAAAGAGAAACCAGTAAGGTGAGGAGGAGGGAAAGGAGACTTATATGGCACCAGGGGCTTCCAATGGTTGGGTAAAAATGTATTGAGGGATTATTGGGTGTCTGGTGTGGTGGAGAGAATTGTGCATATAAGAATATTTTTGTGAAATGAGATAATACATCATATGAAATATATTTCAAGCACGAACGCTTCCAAAAAGTTGCTTCTCAACCCAAACCGATCCACAGTGAATACAGTTCATGCATGAATTGTTCAAGCTTGAGATAACATTTATGAAATATTAGTATGCTTCAGAGAAGTGAGATGCCTGCTGTTCTGGCAAAATGTTCTCATCACCACCCCAACTAAAATCTGCTTCTTTCCCTGAAGATCAGACCACTAAGGCCTTACAAAGGCGATTTCCTTTTCAGGTTTAACTTCCGAGGATTCTGTTGGATGAAAACCATGATCCACATGATCCAGGAGATCAATGAGAGGAAGGATATTTTGCCCAACATCACTCTGGGCTATCAGATCTTTGATACCTGTTTCACCATCTCCAAATCAGTGGAATCGGCTTTGGTATTCCTCCCAGGGCAGGAAGAAAACAAGTCCAATTTTAGAAATAGTACTGGAGTGTATCTGGCAGGAATTATTGGAGCAGGCAGATCATCTTTATCGGTTGCTGCTTCAAGAATTCTAGGGCTGTATTATTTACCTCAGGTACCTCAGAATATTGTCCTGCGTACTAACTTATAAAGAGACATGAGCTTTGCTTGTGGAAATTGCAGCAAAGATGAAGGTGCTCAAGTGAGGCTGGGTTGAGTCGTAGAGACAGGAATGGTGGCGATAATGCTGTCCCCAATTGCCGTGTTCATCCAGGCTTAAAAAACAAAACAAAAACCATTGCTGTTGAGTCGATTCTGACTCATAGCGACCCTATAGGACAGAGTAGAACGGTCCCATTGTGTTTCCAATGCTGTAAATCTTTACAAAAGCAGACTGCCACATCTTTCTCCCTTACAGTGGCTGTTGGATTTGAACCGCCAATCTTTTGGTTACCAGCCAAGTGCTTTAACCACTGTGCAACCAGGACTCACTTCGCAAGTGCCTCTCAAATAACGTTTTCTAGTAATGTTGTTAGAGAAGGTGGCTCAGATCTGAGGCAGAAGTAAAGCTTCCTACCACCTTTTTGAATCTAAGTCTTGGGGCGTATATACTCAGAAGTCCTGGCAGAGACAAAAGGAGAGAGAAAAGGAAAGAAAGAGGGAAAGAGGGGTTGAGGGGAAGTGGAGATAGAGATAGAAAGAGAGAGGGAGAGATAGAGAGAGAGAGAGAGTGAGTCCACTCATCTGTATGGATGAAAAGTTAGATCTGAGAAAGAGCCTGATGACTCACTCCATGCTGTGACCGTTTGTGAAAAGTGGCCATTGAATGTCATCATCTTAGCAATTTGCTCAACTTCCTTGGGTTGGCATGGGAAAAGGGGTGGAGAGGGAGGCACTAAGTGTTTCCTTCCACTGTCCCTACCCAGTAGGAAAAGGAGTAGACGCTCTTTTGTCAACGGCCTGAGGTGGGAACAAAGGGAGAAGGACTGTAAAGTCCCCTTCCTTCCCGATAGACATATTCAGTGGTGGTATAATTTGAAGTCTGGCTATTGCTTTCTAATAACTGCAAGAATATTTTCTCTCATAGGTGGGTTATGCTTCTGCCTGCTCAATTCTTAGTGACAAACACCAGTTTCCATCTTATCTTTGCACAATTCCCAGTGATAAGGCCCAGTCAACCACCATGGTAAAACTTCCCCAGCACTTTGGCTGGGTCTGGACAGGCACTGTAGCAGCTGATGATGATTATGGAAAATACAGAGTGAAAAATTTCAAGAAAGTAATGGAGACTGCCAGTCTCTGTATGGTGTTTTCCGAAATCATTCCCCCAATCTATTCCAATGAGAAAATGCAGCAAGCTATAAACGCTGTAAAGAACTCCACTGCCAGAGTCTTTGTGCTTTATGCATCTGATATTGACCTCAGTCCTTTTGTGCTGGAAACAGTTTACCATAACATCACTGACCGAACATGGATAGCAAGTGAGGCCTGGATCACCTCAGCCCTCATTGCAAAGCCTGAATATTTCCCCTATTTTGGTGGAAGTATTGGATTTGCAATACCAAGAGTTGATATACCAGGATTAAAAGAATTTCTTTATGATGTACATCCTAGCAAGGATCCAAATGGTCTCCTGACCATTGAATTCTGGCAAACTGCTTTTCACTGTACTTGGCCCAATAGTAGTGTTCTATACAATATTGACCATAGAGTGAATATGACTGGTAAGGAGGACAGACTATATGCCATGTCTGATAAATTCTGTACTGGAGAGGAGAAGTTGGAGGATCTTAAAAACACCTACCTAGATGTGTCACAGCTAAGAATTACAAACAATGTCAAACAAGCTGTGTATGCTATGACTTATGGCCTGGACAATCTAAGCAGATGTGAAGAAGGCTATGGACCGTATATTCCAGGAAACACCTGTGCATGTATACCTGACTTTGAGCCTTGGCAGGTAAGTTACTATTTGTTTGTTTTACCTCATGAAATAGTTCGATAATTAAAAGAATTCATACTGTTCAATCCAATGATTTGTCTTTGTAGTTAATAGTTGTGATTTCATCATGCACCCACTTCAAAGAATGGCCTGCTTATGTGACCTAAATGGACGTTTTTCAGTTCCCGTCTGTTAAAAGAGTTATTATTAGGTCTGTTGTGAATGGTGGAAAAGCCAAACAACCGTGGCTTAGGTTTTTCTTCCTCTTCCTCTTCTTCCTCTCCTCCTCCTCCTTCTTCACGTAGACAAAGTTCAGAGATAAGCATTCTAGGGCTGAAAGAGTGGCTTCGGCACCCAGGTTCCTTCTATCTTGTCATTTCACCATCCTAAATATCTGGGTTCACCTCATAATGTAAGATGGTTATTGAGACGTCAACCATCATATCCACAATCTGACCAGCAGGAAGGAGGAAGGACAAAGATGGATGTACTCCAGACTTTAAGGATATTTCCTAGACATCACATACAATTGTCCTTATATACAATTAGCCAGAATTTAGCTACATGGCTACAGCTAATGACAAAGGAAATTGAGATATGTAGTCTTTATGCAAAGGAGCCCTGGTGGCGAAATTGTTAAGCTCTTGGCTGCCAACTGAAAGGTTGGCGGTTTGAACCCACCAGCAGCTCTGTGGGAAAAAAGACCTGGCGATCAGCTCTGGTAGAGATTAAAATAAAACCAAAAAAAAACTAAACCTGTTACCATTGAGTTGATTCCAACTCATAGTGACCCTGTAGGGCAGAGTAGAACTGCCCCATAGAGTTTCCAAGGAGCAGCTTTTGGTTAGCAGCCATAGCCCTTAAGCAGTGTGTCACCAGGGCTCCTGGTAAAGATCACAGCCTAGGAAGCCCTATGGGACAATGCTACTCTGCCATATAGGGTTTCTATGAGCCAGAATCGACTTGATGGCAACGGGCTTGGTTATTTTGGTTTTCATATAGGGTTGCTATCAGTTGGAATCAACTTGATGGCACACAACAACAACAACAATCTTTATAAAATGTGGGAGGAGCCACATGGCCCAAATCCTGGAGGTGAGGATTATTGGGTTATTTTGGAGACTGTCTCCCACATCTCTTCTCTCAGGTCTGATATTTCAGCAATTCATATTGGGACACAGTAGCCAGAATAACAGCACCAAGTTAGGCACCTAATTAGTGCGCCATCGTCCATATTTCCTTCAGTCTCTCCCTCTTACCTAAACAGGGCAAAGCATGACTGGCCCTGTCAGCACCTCTGATCTGATCACGTTTTCCACGAGCCTCACCACTTCGTGCTCCAGCAACACCAAATTGCTTTTCAATCCCAACAGAGTCCACCATGCCTGAAAATTCTTCCATTGCATTTTTATTTTCATTTCAAAACTGAATTTTGGAACAATTTCAGTCTAAAAAAACTTTTACAAATATTACAAAGAATCCCCGTATAAATTTCACTGAGTTTTCACAAATTTTAGCATCTTATATAATTATTTTCTTACCCACAGTGAGCTGAGGTAGCGTGCATCCCAGACGCTCAGCAACCGGGGAAAGGTATTTTAGCTTGTTTTGCTGCTTTCTGCCCTTCTCACTTACAATTCTTTCCTTCAACCACTGGTAGCACTGGGGAGAAGAATAACATTTCATGTTAATGTCTCGGAAGGGTTGGATGTCAAAGGCTGTTAAATTCAGTAACAAATAAGAACCTCATGGTGAATTCCTGAATCTTCTTCCCTCTGACCTGTATGTTTCCCAGCCACCAGGATGCCCATGTCTTCATGCAAAGAAATGCCCCCATGGTCTTGCTCCTTGTTTATTGGCTCAAAACAGATTGATTTGGACTAATATTCACCACATCAATCAATCGACATGGGCAAAAGTTGTTAAAATCCTGACATAGTCAGTTATATCCTTGTCTGCTAACCCGTTGCCATCAAGTCGATTCCGACTCTTAGCCACCCTATAGCTTTGTCTGCTAAGTGGAGGGAATCTTTGTTATTGAGATAGCTCAAAAAGTATTTACATTTCACCAATGTGTATTATGTTTCCTTTTTGTCAAGAAAGCAGGGCACCAAGCTTTCTGCTCAAAGGAAGCCATCATCTTGCATTTTGGTTATAACTATCTTTTTCCCTCTTGTCTTCAGTTCACTCCTAATCTCCTATTCTTCTTATAAAAGGGGTCCTAGTGGCTAAGTGGTTAAGCATTTGGCTGCTGACCAAAACGTCGGCAGTTGGAATCCACCAGCCACTCCTTGGAAACCCTATGGGGCAGTTCTACTCTGTCCTATAGGGTCTCTATGAGTTGGAATCGACTCTATGGCAAGGGGTTATATAATCATAGCACAATGATCAAGAAGAGGAAGTTAACACTGATACAATACTTTCGTCTAATCTACAGACATTACTCAACTTTTGCCAGTTGTCCCACTAATGTCCTTCTTCTGGTGCAGAACCCAATCAGGTTCATTTAGTTGTCATGTCTCCTTTACTCTGGGATAGTTTCTCAGCATTTTTTGCCTTTCATGAGCCGGATACTTTTGAAGCGGACTGGCCAATTATTTTGTAGAATGTCCCTCAGTTTGGATTTGCCTGATACTTCCTCAAGATTAAATTCAGGTAATGCATTTTTGTCAAGAATACCGTAAAAGTGATGATGTGTCTTCAGTGTCTCCTATCAGGAGGTACAATGTCATTATGTCTCAATATCAGTGATGTTAACTTCAATTACTTAGTTACAATGATGTCTTCCATGCTTTTCCACCGTAAATTTTACTAGGTTTCATCTTGTAGTTAATAATTATTTTGTGGGAAGGTATTTTGAGACTCCAGTAGTGTTGTTTCTCATCATAAATTTTAGCATTTCTGTCTCTGTCAGCTCTGGAGGACGGTCCTTGTCTCTTCTGAGCTTCTGCTCCTGAGCAATCTTCATGTGTCTTGACATATCTCTTCCCCCATCTCTGCTCTGCATGCTTGTTTAATTTCTTTTGTATCTCACCTGTTTATTTGTCTAGCCTCTGCACTAAACTGTGAGATTTGCAAGGTCAGGGAATGGATCATGTTGATCTTCATATCTCCAGGACCTCACACCCACAGAAGGGAGCAATGGTGATGGAGGAGTGTGCTGGTACTTATAAGTGAAAGAAAGAAAGGAGACAAGTGCAAATAACCTCCATTCCTTAGGGTATGAAGGTATTAGGAAATATTGTTATTGTTGTGTGCTATGGAGTCGATTCTGACTCATAATGACCGTATATTTTAGTATAGACCATGCTGGCCAATAGAAATTTACAAGCCACACATCTAATTTAAAAATTTCTAGTAACTACATTAAAAAAAACAAAAAAAGAAACAGATGAAATTAAATTTAATGAGATTTTATTTAACCTAATATATCCAAAATAGTATTTCCATATTTAATCATAATCATGAAAATATGAGATAAAAAATATAAAATTATTAATGAGAAAGTTTACTTTTTTTAACTAGGTCTTTGCAATACAGTATGCATTTTATGCTTATAGTGCATCTCAATTTGGCCAGTCATTTTTCAAGTTTCAATAGCCACATGTAGCTAGATGTTATTATATTAGACAGCAAAAGTATAGAGGAAGAGGAAAGAATTAAGTATGAGTTTGAAATTATTTTCTTTATACAACCTTGTTTCTAGACAATGAGATTTTCACAAATTGCTTTTTTCCCCTTGTTTTCTAGTTAATGTTCTATTTGAAGACACTTAAGTTTACGACCCATAACGGAAGGAGAATAGAGATTGACAAAAATGGAGATGTGTTTGGATACTATGATATTATAAATTGGCAATTAAATGACAATGGTGAGATTGCCTTTGTGAGGGTTGGAGAATATATATTCACAAACTCTAAGTATGAGCTTGTGATTCAAGAGAATGCAACAATATTTTGGAACACTGAATCATCAGAGGTTAGTTACTCTGTCATCTTATTTTGTTTATATGCATAGGAAATTCCATTTCTATCATCAATGTTTCAGGCATTTATGGAATATCAAACACCTAGAATGGGCCATTTCAAGTCAATTTCTGATTCATATTTAGATCTTTGGTTTTTTTAAAAAAATTTTCTTGGATTATGGTTTTAAATGTCAGTTTGTTTTGTTTTTCTTCTTCAAGTACTCCAGTTATACTTGTATTTGATCTCCTTTGTCTATCTTCCATTTCATCCACTTTCTTTCTGACCAGCTTTGCCTTTTTATTTATTTCATTATCATTCTCTTGGTTCTTAGTAAATTGTCATTTAAATATAGCCTTTCTAAAGTTCTTGTAGTTTTTTAAAAAAATTTTTTATTGTACTTCAGTTGAAGGCTTACAGAACAAATAGTTTCTCATGAAACAGTAGTACACATATTGTTTTATGACATAGGTTAACAACCCCACAACACGTCAACGCTCTCCCTTCTCGACCTTTTTTTTTTGTGTGTGTGAAAATATACATAGCCAAAGATACACCATTTCAAAACTTTCTACATGCACAGTTCAGTGACATCGACTATGCTCTTCCAGTTGTGCTGCTATTCTCACTTCAGATGAAGGCTTACAGAACAAAATAGTTTCTCATTTAACAGTTAGTATGCATGTTGCCTTATGACAATGGTTAACAACCTCACAACACATCAACACTATCCTTACTCAACTTTGGGTTCCCTATCACCAGCTTTCCTGTCCCCTTCTGCCTTCTGGCCCTTGTCCCTGGACTGCTGTACCTCATTAGTCCCATTTGGTTTTATGGGGCTGTCCAGTCCCCGGCTGAATGGTGAACCTCGGAAGTGACTTCACCACTGAGCTAAAAGGGTGTCTGGGGGCCATACTCTTGGGGTTTCTCCAGTCTGCTTTAGGTCAGTAAATCTGGTCTTTTTTTGTGAGTTAGAATTTTGTTCTACATCCTTCTCCAGCTCTGTCCAGAACCCTCTGTTGTGATCCTGGTCAGAGCAGTGAGTGGTGGTAGCTGGGCACCATCTAGCTGTACTAGTCCTTGTAATCTTTATCTTAATTTCTGAGATGGTTTTGTCTTTTTCTTTAGTTTCTTTTCTGATTACAATTAAGTTTAGTTTCATTTCTTCTACTTTTATATCCTTAATTTTAAAATTTCCCACTTGAGATGTTTTTTCACTTCTTCAAGTGCTTTTCTGACATTGTCTAATTCTGTCTGAAATGCCGTGTTACGCTATTCTCCTAAATGGTGCCCCCCTGCCCCGAGGGTGATTTTAACTTGCTAAAATGTTTTGATTTTCTATGTTTTTCCAATAATAGACTTATATGGAGGCACACTTCTATTTTTGGTTATATTTATGGACAAAGGTAAGGGTTCTGGGTGGCTTACAAGATTCCTATTTCAAGATTGTTCTCTTTTGTTAGTACAGCAAAGTGCAATTTATTTAACAGATGACTTTTTTGTCATGGGAGAGGGGTTTTCATGTGTATTTTGATTTTACAGTTCTCTCTTGTTTTTGCAGAATCTTTAATTTCCTGCTCGTATCTCAAAAAATAGTTCTCCCTCTCTATACCTTCTGCTCCCATTGAAGTAGTGCTTTCTGAAACTGGCCCTGTGGGGCTCACTTTCAAGTTCTCTTCCTATTCCTTTCCCTATAGCCAATGCTGAATCTACCAGGTTTTGGAACTGTTTTCACTTAGGATGGGAGTTTTTCTTTCTAAGAATGATTTTGTCTATTCTCCATCAACCTTAGACTCTCTGCTCCCCTTTACTCTTTTTTTTTCATAGTTTCTTCAGATTCCCTTCGTTTTCCAGACACCAAGGAATGAGGCAGGAACTCTGGAGATAGCCTTGTTGGAATTTAATGACTTTTTCTCCACTTTTGAGTACTTTTAAGTTCACAGTATCCTCAAGTTCTTTATGATGCTGAAGGCATGGCTCTTGTGTGCTTTTATTTACTTTTCTTTTTAATCTGCATGGTCTTTTGTAGAGGAGAGAGCCATAGGTTAGCAGCTGCCATTTCCCTGGTGTAACTTAGATATCCTCCTCCTTCCTCTCTGACAGCATTTCTGGAAGGACTTTCTTTTTTTGTCCCTTCTCTTTCTCATTTGTTCTTGGGGTCAAAGAATGGGAGGAAAGATTTACCAGTTCATAATATAACTTGAGGTAGGGAACAATAGCTACTGGTGTGGTATATGTATGTGTGCACAGAATTATGTTTTGTTAATATGCTTTAAGCATTTATCTTAAAAAATGCTTCATTGGGAGATTATAAGAGAGAATGATGAGTTTCATAAGCTTCAAAATTCTTTTCAAAATAATTGTTTTCAAAATTGTAGTGGGAAGTAGTAGAGGTAAGATTTGAGGATTAAATGTATTAGTTTTAGATGTAAAGTGCTTATGCTAGATAAAAAGCTGTTATTTTCTTTATGATCGTACATATTATTGTTGGAGCCCTGGTAGCACAGTGGTTAGGAGATCAGCTGCTCTAACCAAAAGGTCAGCAATTTGAATCCACCAGTTGCTCCTTGGAAACCCTATGGGGCATTTCTGCTCTGTTCTGTTGGGTTGCTATGAGTTGGAATTGACTCCACAGCAACAGTTTTTTTAAAAATTATTGTTATTTGTTATTATTTACTATTAATAAATTATTATTTATTTCATTATTTATTAGTCATTACTATTACAATTCTTTTTCTTACTCCTCCTATAGCAACAAGTGGGCTATTGACATGCAGGCCTGCAGCTCTGAACGTTTTAAAAAAAGAGAAGCGGTGGTGAACTAGCAACTGGGCACCACAGACGCTCAACGTAAAGACATAGCTTGGGAAGTTAAGGGAAAAGCCCATCACCTACCAGACAGCTGAACTTTTTACCCTTATGAAATATTATTCTAGGAGAGGAGAACTACAGGGCTTTTGATATCTTAGTTTAGTGTTTACTACAGGGTGACCTGTAGTGTTACTGTAAAATGATAGAGTGGTAGAAAGGCATTGGCAACTTAATCTTCCATGAGAATCTCAGAATGGAGGAACCAGGAGGAGCGAGAGAGAGTAGAAGGCTGTGTCAGTACCAGTGGAACATACTTTTCCTTTACTGCCATGAGACTTTTTTTTGGGCGGGGGTCTTTCTTCATCTTCTTGTTCATGTATCTTCCCTCTTCTTGTGTGGCTCTTTTGATCTGAGATCCCCAGACAGTCTTCTAAGTCATGCTGGGCAGGAACTAAGAATGGGAGACAAGGAAATTAAGATTTCAGAGTGCATACCCTCTGCCACATATGAGATCTTTTTAATCTGTAGGTCTGTTGCTCTCTGCTTTCCATGGGTAGCAATAAATATACATAGACTCAGAGACACAAAAAGCATACACAAACGTATCAGTCCTTCCCTTTCTTGGCCCATCCTTAAGAAGCACTTGCATACGTTATAGGAGGATGTGAACATAAAAACTTAGTGTTTGCCACTGTAGGGGCCAGACCTCTCTGTGGCATTTTACTTTATTTTATTTGACCTGGAGCTGTTATGGAGCCCTGGTGGCACAGGGGTTAAGAGCTCAGCTGCTAACCAAAAGGTCGGCAGTTTGAATCCACCAGCTGCTTCTTGGAAACCCTATGCGATAGTTCTACTCTGTCCTATAGGGTTGCTACGAGTTGGAATCCACTAGATAGCAACGGGTTTAGAGCTATTTTATCCAATACAGTAGCCCTAGCTGTATGTGGCTTCTAAATTAATTCAAATGAAATGAAATAAAAAAATCAGTTCTTTAGTCACATTAGCCACATTTCAAGAACTCCATGGTCACTTATGGCTAGAGGCAACCATATTGGACAGTGGGCATATGAAACATTTCTATCATTGCAGAGACTTCTATTGGACAGAGCTATCTTAGGCCTAGTGTATAAACATCTTCTGTGGCCTAGAGCTCTCTCCCTAGAGAGTGAGCTCCTTAACAGATGGGGCCTGAGACTTCTTGCTTTTGTGTTCTTAGTTTCAGGCGTAAAATAAGTGCTCAATATAACGTGTTCCATTTAAAAAGGGAAAATGTTACTGTCTGCATATACAAGGTTCATAGAATGCTTGTTCTATTAAAAATTGATAGACAAAAAATAGTAAAATGGGGTAGTATGTTTTCATTTAAAATATTTTGGTATATCATAGTAATTTTATTTTTCTCATCATCTTTATGAAAATTGGCATTATATTTGTAGAGTGAAATTGCTTCAAATGTTCAACACTAATTTACTAAGCATCTACTGCAAGTCCAACTCTGTGTTAAGTGCTGCAGAAAGGTCATTACCTTCAAGGTACTTATAATCTAATTAACTGAGCCAATATTTATTGAACACAATAGTATATGTGCTAGTGACTGTCTTAAGTACTGGGGATTCATTGGTGTACGAAACAGGACAAATCCCTGCCTAATGGAGCTAAAATTTCAGTGGGAGGAAATAGACAATAAATAACATAAACATGTTAGTTATATGGTGTCTTCAAAGGTGGTAATGTTAGGGAGGAAAAAAAGCAAGGAATGAGATAGAGAGTGCTGGGGGAGGGGGTTGTATTGTGATTTTAAGTAATGTGGTCAAGGAAGGCCTCATTGGGGTGACACTTGAACAAAAACTTGAAGTGAATCCATGCATTTTCCAGGGAAGGAGCATTCCAGGCAGAGAGAATAGCAACTTCTAAGCCCTGAGGCAAGGGTGTGGTTGTCATTTTGGAGGAACAGCAAAGAGGTCAGTGTGGCTGGAATAGTGTGAGACGGAGGGCACCTGGAGGAGGTGAGAGAGGGTGAGGTTATTCAGGGCCCGGTGGATCTTCGACAGATTTTGACTTTACAGTTAGTGAGAACCAGAGTCATGGAAACGTATCAACAGTCACGATCTGACTTAGGGTTTAAAAGATTATTTTGACTGCCATGTTGTAAGTAGACTGAAGGTGGGGAGACAAGAGTAGAATCATGTAAACCTGTTAGAAGACCAATGAAGTAATCCAGGAAATGTAGTGATGGTAGCTTGGGACAGAGTAGACATGGTGAAGGTGGTAATAAGTAATTATATTTTGGATATATCATAGGTAGTAGCCACTGGATTTGTTGACAGATTGAGTTTGGAAGTGACCTGCATGAAACAATTAGAGCACGGTGTAAAGCATGATTTAAAGCAGGATGGTAAACTGAGTCTGGAGGTTGGTGAGCAGATGGGCCTAAGTGAAAGAGAGGGTATATACAGGCAAGTAATAGAAGATAAGGTCAGAGAGATTATGGGTAAGAATGATGGTGTTAGTTACAGAAATGGGGAATTTGGGACAAAGAACAGGGTTGATCGGGTGGCTTAGGGCATGTTGAATCTGAAGTGGTGGTGAGATCCCAAAATAGGCACGTGTTGGAAGTTTAGAAAATGGAATTAGAGGAAAGAAGGGAAAGGCTGGTGTTAGAGATGGTGCAGTGGTTAAGTGCTTGGCTGGGAACTGAAAAGTTGTTGGTTCAAAACCACCAGTCACTGCCACGAGAGAAAGATGTGGCAGCCTCCTTCCGTAAAGATTCTAGCTTTGGAAACACTATGGAACAGTTCCACTCTGTCCTATAGGGTCGCTATGAGTTGCAATCGGCACACCAGCAACAGGGTTTTTTTTCCTATAGATAGTGCTGATTAAATACAAGAGAATGAATGAGCTGCTCTATATAGAGAGATAAATGCAGAGGATGAAGGACCAAACCCAGGAAGATTGCTACAGTGATGAGGAGGGTGGAGAAAGCAGAATGAACAAAATGAGTACAAGGATTCAGTGGGAGCCAGAGAAGTCAGTATTTCAAGGATAAGTTGATCGAGAGTGTCAAATATTGAAGAGAGAGGAAGGACAATGTGGTTAGAGGAGAAGCTATCAGACTTGCAAGAAGAGTTTTAGTGAGGTGAGTGGGTTGGAAGCTATATCCTAAGGGTTGAGAAAGATAGAGGTACTGAGAAATGGAGCAAAAAGACATTAATGCATCGTTCATGATGGTTTTCAAAGAAAGGTATATGAAGAGCTCTTCCCAAGAGACTGGGTCAGGAGAGAGGGAATCCAGTTCATTCTGTGGTGATTTTATTGTTTATGATTCAGAGTGTGAGAATGCTTTGCTGTCACTCTTGCCTGTTATAATTACTCCTCAAAGTACATTTAAAATATGATTATATGTACACACACACATACACGCACACACACATACACAACTTATCAGAAACCTATCCATTGTGTATAAAAAAAAACCCATTGCCGTTGAGCCGATTCCAACTCAATGCTACATACCATAACCTACTTAGGCATACCTAATATCTTCCATGTTATCAAACTCAGATTTACCTTAGAAAACCCAACATATAAAAATTCTTATTTCCAAAATAAATATAAATGTGATTGTTTACTTTCCAAAATGAATCTTTACTTAATGCAAAATGCATTTTTTCTCACTTTTAAATAGGAAATCCTACAGTACATTAGGGTATAACTAATTTACAGACTTTGAATTTATACTGGATTTCAAGGTGCACATCCATGTAGAATGTAAAAGGAGGTCCATGTGTACTGTTGTACTCCCTAAACTCTTTTAGAGATAAAATATCCCAGTGCTATGCCTTGTCCATTTTTCCTTCTTGCCCTCCCAGTTTTCCTCTGGAGCAGATCTTTCCTTCTCTTTTCTACCGACCCTTCATGGCATATCTTTGACTTTAAAGCTATGTTTGGATGACATTGAGGAGAAGAAATCTTTTTTAGGCTCCCAAGAAGATTCTTGGGGTCACAGTTTCCCCCACAACCAGGAACAGATTTGCCAAATTGTCCCCCTCCCAGACTCCCCTGGAGATGAAGTCTGATTTGGATCCCCAGGAATAGAGCTAGCTTTAGGATTAGTTTTACATTTCTAGAATCAGCCACAAGACTGAGCTTTAGCAGAATTCTTCTCTAGATTATTCTTGGTGTTATTATTCTCTTTGTCCTTTATCTTCACCCAGGTCTCCTGGGAAACCCAGGATATCTCAAAGCTTCCACGAAATCTAGACTGGAACTTTGTCGAGAGTTGTCAGCCTCAGGAGTGGTAGAGACAAAGGGCTTTGTTACATGCACTGTATTTGGCTTTGCTAGCTGCTCCATTCAGTGTGTACTGATGTGTGTCCTCCTGGGACCTGGAAGGGGATTCGCCATGGGGAACCAATATGCTGCTTTGACTGCATCCCATGTGCTGATGGACATGTGTCACGGGAACCAGGTACAGATGGTCACTTTTTCCATCTATATTAAAATGCAGTTAGGTTAAGTGTTTGCAGAGAGGTCCTTGGGAGTCTTCTTTATAAATAGGTATGAGCAATTTATAATAAAAAAGCCTTATAATCCATGAAACTATTTACACTGCATTTAAAATTACAGTATTTAGGTTTCTAAAGTAGATTAAATACTAGTATGTTCATAATTGGGAAAGAAAGTGAATTACAGTCTGTTCTCTACCTAATTATCTCTAATTTGGAACTGAAAAATCTAGAATTAAATGAGGCCTATATGAGGCCCGCTTTTCCATCCCTAAAGATACTTGACTTAAGGTCAGAAGTAATCAAAATTGTTGGACAGGTGGATTTTGTAGCTACTGCGCTATGAAGTCTTCACTACAATCTGTTAAATTTGGGCTTGGTGTGCTTAGCCTTAGCAGATTTATTTACAGAAAGAGTTCACATATTTTTAGATATGTAGAGATTAAACATTCTGTTAAAGACAACACAAGTTGTTCTTATCTTTCACCAAATGGTCTTCAAATTGAATGAGAATAAAGAGAATTTTAAAAGTGTAAAGTTTCCTCAAATGGAAAAGAACAGTATAACCTGAATAATGACCTGGATCCCACATGGCCCAGTCTCTGCACAGAGGTGCATCCAGAGAACCACAGTCCAGCCATCAAAAGTGATTAAAATGGAATTCAAATCTTTACTTGCATCCTTCAAAGAATATTAAAGAGATCCATTTCATACTCTACCACAAACCCATGTTGAATAGCTTTTTCTTATGTCCCAATATTCTCCTTTGAAGCCTCTGCCCAGCTAAATGCCCCAAAGTCTTTCTCAACCTCAGTCAACATGGTGGTTGTTTTTGTTTCTTTTCTTCTTTTCTCAGTCCTTTTGTACCTGTTCTCTCAAATGGACATAAGAGAAACAACTCTTCCTAGAGGGTGGGGAGGGGAAAAGCTGAACAGGTAAAGACAAAATTCTCTTTAGTAGGTGAGAGTGGTGGTGGATGGAGGACCAAAAACCCTCGTATTTTAATCAACCTTATCCCTGCCACAATTTTCTTGATAGTTACACCTTTGTGGCTTTAATTTTCTCACATATGGGAAATCACTTGCGGATTGTTCTGGGCTTTAAGAGGATACACATCTCCCTTCTCAATTAGACAATTGGAAGAGAATGAAAGAGGCATCTTGCTGAAATGGCCCATGAGGGAAAGACTGAAACCAAGAAGGAAGATTAAATTTACAAAGTTGAAAATAATTCTCAATCTGTAATATCATCTGGACACTCTAAGGCCATTTTATCATTTCTTTTGAGATAATGTGGTATAAAGGGATTTTCAAAGAGTCTCCATTCCAGGCCTTTAAAGGAGAAAATTGGATTTCCTTTGAGTCAATTCTCTGTTCTTTGCTCAATAGGTCAAAGGAAGTGTGACCAGTGTGATGAAGACTATTGGTCAAATGCACAAAAGAGCAAGTGTGTGCTGAAAGAAGTGGAATTCCTTGCTTTTGATGAGGCATTGGGATTCACACTTGTCATTCTCTCCATGTTTGGGGCCCTTGTGGTCTTGGCAGTCACAATAGTGTATGTGATATACAGACACACTTCCCAGTGATCGGGAGCTGAGCTTTCTCATTCAGATTTCTCTTGTTATCACGTTGCTGTCTACCATGCTCTTCACTGGCAAGCCATACAACTGGTCCTGCAAGCAGGTCACTCTGGCACTTGGATTTTCTCTTTGCCTGTCTTGCATTCTTGGAAAGACTATTTCACTCTTTTTAGCCTACAGAATCTCCAAATCCAAAACCCCTCTTACATCCATCCACCCCTTTTATCAGAAAATCATTGTCTAATCTCTGTTCTAATTGAGATTGGCATATGCACAGCCTACTTGGTATTGGAACCCCCAAGAGTGTACAAGAACATGGAGTCTCAAAACAAAAAGATCATTCAGGAATGCAGTGAAGGTTCCATAAAATTTTTGTGCCCTGTGTTTGGGATTAATGTCTTCTTGGCCTTGCTGTGCTTCCTTACGACCTTTGTGGCTCACCAGTTGCCAGATAATTACTATGAAGGAAAATGCATCACCTTTGGGATGCTGGTCTTTTTCATCATCTGGATCTCTTTTGTCCCTGCTTATTTGAGCACCAAAGGTGAATTTGAAGTGGCTATGGAAATATTTGCAATCTTGGCATCCAGCTATGGTTTGTTGGGAGCATATTTGCTCCCAAGTGCTTCATTATTCTTCTGAGGCCAAAGAGGAACACCGATGAAATTGTTGGTGGAAGAGTCCCAACTACAGATAAGACAATCCAGCTGACTTCAGCCTCTGTGAGCAGTGAGCTTAATAATACCATGGTGTCAGCTGTTGTTCTGAATGACTAGAGATGTGAGTCACATGTGTCCTCAAAGCTGCCATGGTGACCTGACTCAGTGACCTGACTTGACAAGCCCTTTCAGGTTGCTCCTGTAGCAGCTGCCTGATGCTCTGGGGTGGCATTGAGGATTCGGGGTCTGCTAGTATAGTCTTAGCATGGTATATGAAATCTCATACTGTAAGAGATCATCAACATGATTTGGAATACTTTTTAATATTGCAATTGTAAATCATTTTGTCACACTTCATTCAAACATTTCATAATACTTTGGTATAAGAAATGTAGTGAGAATATGTAAAACAAATAATGTAAAGTGATGAGTTAAAAGTTCAAACCTTGAGTATATTTTTGTTCTTATATCGTGGATATCTGATCTAGAAATTTACATTAAGCAAAGTCATAAACCCAAAAAAACCAAACCCACTGCCGTCGAGTCAATTCCGACTCATAGCGACCCTATAGGGACAGAGTAGAACTGCCCCATAGGGTTTCCAAGGAGCATCTCGTGGATTCAAACTGTCGACGTTATGGTTAGCAGCCGATCTCTTAGCCACTGTGCCACCAAGGCTCCTGTTGGGGACCAAAAGGGACATCTGTTCTACATCCTGTTAATGCCTCCTTGACATAGATAGCTTTTCTCTGATTGAAGCAAAAGCTACAGCTCACAAACTTCGCCCTGGGGCAGGGGGTTGGGTAAGAGAATTTAGGTGTCAATGGACTTGCATATTAGCCATAGAGAGAATATTGAAGGAATTGCGATGTCAACGAAGCTCAATTCCTCCTTGAACTCACATGACCATAGACAAGTCTCCCAGAGGGAGGGCCAAGCCTACCCTCCAGATTTTCCTGAGTGGAATATGTGGTAAAGTATTTGAGTTCAAAACATCCTTCTGCTTGCAAAATAAAAATGAAGGGCATTAAGGTGTCTGCAAAGCAGTTATTAAGCTGATTATACAGTGAATATCTGGAAGGCAAAAAAGCAAATGTTTACTTAGCACATGCATTAGAAGGCAAGATTTGTTTCAGGATAAATTGAATGATAGATATTTGCTCTCCAGTTATCTAGAAATAACTGGAATTTAATTGTCATATTGGAAATGTTATAAAAACATGTTCAATCTTCTTCCAGATGTGATATTTAAAAAATGACCTACATATCTATATGTATGTAAATTAAATGTGTGGAAAACAGAACATGTAGAAATGCTGATAAACCAGAAACCCATGTGTATACCTGACTCTAGAAGTTCAAAAAGATGAGGAAGAGCTCTCGCGTCAAGAGAACTTAATTATACTTATGAATATCAATTAACCAAACTGGACAGAGACTCATGAAGTCTTATAGGAGCAAAAAGGGATACAGAGATAACCAGTTTAGCGGGACAGATCTGTCAGGAACTTATTTACTGATTTTCTAGAATGATCAGTCCAGACCAGACAAAGGGGATGAACTTCCTTTAATTTAAGTAGAACATTTATGTCAACTTGCTGCAACGCTTAAGCGTGAACATGTTTGTTTATGTGAAATATCTAGAATAAGCAAGTGTATAGAAACCAGAGTTTATGAGTGGTTACCAGGGATGAGCGGAGGGAGGGGGAAAGGAGGACTCAATGATGAGAAGACTCTAAACTTCTGTTAAAGGCAATGGAAACATGGGGGAACAGATAAGGGTGATGGTTGAGCAACATGATGAATGTAGTTAATGTTACTGAACTGTACGTGTGAAGACTGTTAAAATGGCAAATATTTTGTTACATATATATTTACCACAATTAAAAAAAAAAAAAAGGAGCATGTTAGTGGGCCAGTGGCATCCCGGTATTTTTTGGGGAAGCGTCTACTAACACAACCATCTCCCAATGCTTCTGTGCTTTTCACCACAGACTTCAAAATTGTTAGAGGAGACCCTACATCTTTCTTTGTTCCTTCATTTGGCCCCAGGACAAGATTTGAAAAAGAGAGAATGGTATGTCAAATAGATCGATAGGGCAATGAGAATCTATGACTCAAGTTCTTGTTCAGTTATGCATACAACTTGAATGGTCTCAGTGATCCCTCTTGAGATTTAAAAAAGGCCAGAAGACAGCTCACGTCTGGTGACTTGGTTTACTTCTATGTTCAAAATATTTCAATCTTGGCATAATCCATTTCTTTGATGAGATGTTGATTATGGAACATATGGTCTCTAAAAAGATAATTCCAGAGTCCATCTGGGGAATATCAAAGACTCCATTGTCTTCTTTCGGACCGCGTGTCTCAGTAACACACGCTATCATTGCACTCGTGTGCTCTGTAATCAGTATTTTTCTGATTGGCAATAGGTTTGGGAAGCTAGAGAAAATAAACATTGCTAAAAACAAGATACCAACTGAACTTGCATGTTTAATTTTAATGCTTACTTGTACAAGTTTTCAATCTTAAAATACAATTTGTATCTAAAATAGTCTAAAGTTACCTCTTGTTGATTTGGTACACGTGCATTGTGATAGGAACTGGCTTATTGCAGTTAAAACAAATAGTACGTGACTGTCAAAGAATGTCTCAGTTGTAGTATTGTTTTATTCTTTGTAGTTAATTACTTATCACGCATTAAAATATTTCTTGTAACACTGAAAGAAATTTTTCCTTTGGATGAAAGTGCCATTTAAAAATTATTTTTAGTGAAGAAAACAAATGACTGGGATCTCTATCAGCACATGCCGCCTTCTAAGAGACGCTCATACAGGAGCCATTGGTGATACTTCCTGCTGTGGGTAAGCACTTGCTGGTAACCACACGCTGGGCCTTGGGGAGCAGCTCAGAATTAATTTCAGGGTGTTGCATCAAAATACTGCTGTTGTTAGCTTGGGGGGTCATATAAAAACCTGAAAAAGGCTTGAAAGAAAAAAATTGCAAAACAATGCTTTACTTAGGGCTGACCTACTTGAATGCGGGGTTGAGCTATCTGGACAAAAATGTTTATCAGGGCTGCTTAAACCCACACCATAGATAACTTCCTTTGGGTTAAAGCAAATAAATTGCTGATAGAAAGTGAGTATATGATCAAAAAGGGTAAGATATTCCAAATGCCAGGCTAATCTCCTTAAAACATAGTCTGATCTCATCTCTTCCCTGCTAATCAACTCCCATTGGCTCTCCACTGCCACATGCCTGACGTTCAAGACCCTATCAGCTGTTTCCCATGTTCTATTTTCAGGCACTTGTTGCCTGCCACATTCCTGCCCATGCCCTGGACTCCTGTAATTCCTGGAACCTACTTTGTATTTTCCTACTTCCACATTGTTCACATTGTTCCTTTTTCCTCTAATGCTCTAAGAGAACTTCATCCATGCATCCATCCATCCATTCATCCTTCCCTCCCTGCCTCCCTCTTTCCATTCCTCCATCCATCCCTCCATCCCTATCTCCCTCCATTCCTCCATCCCTTCATCCCTCCCTCCCTCCCTCCCTCCATCCATCCATCCATCCATCCATCACTGAGTGCTTGCTGTGCACCAAACTCAGATGCACAAATGTAAGGCATTGCCCTGTATCTCCATGTGCTCACCATCTTTTGGGGTGATAGGTAATAAACTGACAATTACCCTATGATGTGATAAAGCTGTGGCAGAGGTCACTGCAGGACACAGTGAAAGCATAGAGGAATGGCAGGGTGAGTCAGGGTCAGCAAAGGCTTCCTGGGTGAGTAAATGCTTGGACGGATTCCTGAAGGACAAGAAAGAGTTAGCCACCTAAAAGAAAGGTAAACTAACACACACATGCATTCCACCCAGCCTAGCTCATGGAGCACAGTAGGTGCCAGCTTCCCTTCCCTTTTTTCCTAAAGTTCCATAGAATTTTGTTTGTGCTTCTTTTATGTCACTGGCCACTTCCTGCCTTACTATGGTTATCTGTGTCTATGTCCTGCCTCTATCACCACACTGTAATTTATTTTGTGAAGGGATCTTGCTTTATATATCCTCTGTAGCTGTATCACCTAGATGGTACCTTACATTTAATTGATGCCCAAAGATTTTTTTTTTAAATGAATGAATGGATGAATAAAGTTATCAAAAAAGCTAGTCAGTCACTGTTATGGATTAAATTGTGTCCCCCCAAAATGTGTGTCAGCTTGGCTAGGCCATGATTCCCAGTATTGTGTGATTGTCCACCATTTTGTCATCTGATGTGATTTTCCTATGTGTTGTAAATCCTACCTCTATGATGTTAATGAGGCAAGATTAGAGGAAGTTATGTTAATGAGGCAGGACTAAATCTACAAGATTATATTGTATCTTGAGTCAATCTCTTTTGAGATATAAAAGAGAGAAGCAAGCAGAGAGACACAGGGATCTCATACCACTGAGAAACAAGAGCCAGGAGAATAGCGTGTCCTAGACCAGGGGAAGATTGATGACAAGGGCTTTCCCCCAGAGCTGACAGAGACAGAAAGCCTTTCCCTGCAGCTGGAACCCTAAATTCAGACTTCTAGCCTCCTAGACTATGAGAGAATAAATTTCTCTTTGTTAAAGCCATCCACTTGTGGTATTTCTGTTATAGCAGCACTAGATGACTAAGGCAGTTACTTTGCAAGCCCTATGGCCAATGTTTCAATGTGAGGAAAGGAGGAAAGACTTGGGAGCTGAAAAGGACCTCTTGGGGAAACACAGTGGGTTCTGGGGATAGGGGCGGCCTGCGTAAGAGCAGTGGACGCTTCCAGGTGGGGGGTGAGGGAGTGGGGAGAGACAGCCATACTGACAGGAAGGAGGAGAGTTGAAATGGAGAGGGAGGCCTTAAAAAGAAATGAGAAGTATTCAATTGAATATTTCTCTGTGGTATTTTCTTCTTATGTTTTTGTTTTCGAAGAAGTGAAATATGTATATATTTAATCTCCCCCACAATTTCTTTCCTTTGGAGCTGCCATTGCAAATACGCCTGTTTGGAAATCTAAAGGCAAAGTAAGTATTATCATCTCGAGGAAGGATTTGTAACTATTTATGTAAAATATTTTTGTGAAATTCACTCACATTTTTATATGATTGATATACATTCCCTGTCGTATTTTTGGAATTGAGGTAAAAAAGAATAATGTGAAAATTGGAGTAGACCAGATATATGAGTTAGGTTAACTGCTGGAATAAACAACCCCTAAATCTTAGAGGCTTAACAGATGAACATTTAACACACACTAAGGCTTAGGCACATGTTCCTGGTCAGGCTGCTCTCCTGGATGACCCTTCCCCGCAGTAACTCAGGGATTCTGCTTCTTATGTCTGCTAACTCCCAGCCTCATGGGACGCGCATTTTAAACTCATTCCATGGGGCAGTGAGCCCTCCTCCATTTGGTGGTGATGGTGAGTGGCCACATAGTTCCTGAAGTCAGAAACCAGGAAGTCATTCTCAACATTTATTTTCTTTCAGCTGTCACCTGCCCCCATCATTCCCCTCAATCCCTACATACAGCACACACACCAGCCGGCCAATTATCCACCAACTGTGGTCAATTCCAACCTCAAAGTGGCTCTCTCATCTACCCTTTCCTCTTTATTTACCCAATCCATTAGCAGTCCTGGCCCCAGCACTTTTGTCTCCTTATCCCGATTCTCTCTATAACACTTATCTCTCCCAGACTTATTACATATTTATTTTCTTTCTCCCTACTGTTTACTGCTGGATCCACAGTACCTAAAAGTAACTGGCAAGTATTATATGCACTCAAAAAATATCTGTAGAAGGAATGAGGGATAAATAATAAATAAAAGAAAAAAATTACCAAGCTACTACCTTCTTTTAACCAGCATCATGTATACTGGGATGCTGCAGCATCTTCTAACTGGTTGACCTGTCTCCAGCGTTACTTCCTACTATTCATTTTCTACACTGCAGCGAAAGTCATTTTTCTAAGATGCGTGTCTAACTTTGTCACTTAAAACCCAAAACCCAGACCCACTGCTGTTGAGTCGATTCCGATTCATAGCGACCCTATAGGATAAAGTAGCACTGCCCCATAGGGTTTCCAAGGCTGTAATCTTTATGGAAGCAGACTGCCACATCTTTCTCTCATGGAGTGGCTGGTGAGTTTGAACTGCAACCTTTTTCTTAGCAGCCAGCTGCTTAACCACTGCGCCACCAGGGCTCCTTATTTTTGTCACTTACTGGCTTAAAATCTCTAGCAGGGCTTAAGGGCTCTTTATCATTCTGTCCTTGTTCCTTGTTTATCTCCTGACACTCTTCCTTCCTTGCCTCCTTTCCCTCCAACTAGATTATTTACAATTTCTTGAATTCATTTCCTTCAAAGATAGGCTGCTGCTTCTTCCTGGAATATTCCTCCCCTCTCTGTCCTTTTAGCAGTTATCTTCCTCCAATCCTTAAAGATTCCGTCAACAGATCACTTCTTCACGGAAGCTTCCCGATCAGCCTCTCCCCGTTAAGTTGGCTCTAGCCGCCTTCCTCAGTGCCGCATTAACACCCCATGCCTACTTTTGTGATAACACTTACCATCTTGGCTTGGAATAGCCTTGGGAAAGGAGAAGCTTAAGGTCAGATTGCTCTGTGTTGTTCATCTCTGTATTTCTTGTTCCTGGTAGAGGGCCTGACACATGATAGGTGTTCAACAAATGCTTTCTGAATATCACTGTACGGTATCAGGTGGCTGCTGAACTGGGAAGTTGGTTTTTGGGTCACTGTAACCAAGATACAGAGAAAACTACATGTAATAAATTTTTGTTCATTTTTAAAGTTCCTAAGCAGTACTGGCATCACAGTTGTGTTTTAGTTAATAGATGTAGCTGTATTGGTCTTTCCCCAAAATGGCCTTGCTTTCCAATGAATGACATGCTAAAGGGCACTTTAAACACGATTATAAAATCCGAGATGACTTGCCTCTAGAAAAACAGTCACTGGCCTATGGACAAAGCCGCCATGAGCCACAGCCACCCATCAAGGTCAACACATGATGTTGCTGCCTTACAGCCGTCCACCCATCAGCCCAGGCCACAGCAGTAAAGCTGTTCCAATAGAAACCTCTACAAACCACCAAGATCAAAATGCCTTTCCTACCCACTAGAGTTTCCACGTTTCCTGCTCCTACCGAAAGCTCCCCTACATGAATATTTTCTTGGCCCCCAATCCCACACTTTGATTAATTTTTCAGTGTGAGTATTTTCAATTCCTAGCCCATCAAATGTTGCAGTCATTGGGAACGGACCCAACAAGTTATATTCTTCTTCTCTTTCTGTGTTTATAACAAATTAAGACAAGTCAAAGAACAGAAAATGGAGGGGCTAAAACGACATCTTTATTCGGATAAGTGAAACATTTGACTTCAAGACATTTAAAACATCTGTACCATTAAGCCTACCATATTAAGTTAAATGAGAAACATACTGGGAGAAAATAGTTGCAACATACAAAAGATTAATAACCAGAATACATGGGGAGCTTACCAGTCAAACAAGAAAAGCTAAACAATGGAAGGAAAAAATATCTACAAAGGATATATGGGGGGCAATTCACATATGATACACCATTTCTATCCATTAAAGAGGGTGTACCTGCCCAGGTAAGACTTGGGCCGTGGAGGACCAAGGGAAAACATCCACACCCTATGGGCAGCCCACGCACAAAGGGAAAAATAGGGAACATATCCTGAGCATGCTCAGCTATGTCACTCCACTCCCTCTCAGGAGGAGTGAGGAAAACAGGAAGAGAGGACAAAGGTGTTACACTAATTGAGCTTCCTCAGTATGGAAGGCATCATGAGTACGGAAGAAGGGTTCCCGCCTAGCACCGTGCATGTAATAGGGGCTCAAATAAATACTTTTTTGTGAGTTAATCAGTAAAAACCTATATGTATTACAAGGTCCTATTAGTTCTCTAGGACTGCTGTAAAAGTACCACAAACTGTGTGTTTTAAAACAACAGAAATGTATTATCTCATAGTTCTGGACGCTCTGGAACTCTGGAGGAGTTCCCAATACAGCGTGTCGGCAGGACCACATTCTCTCCGAAGGCTCTAGGGGAAGATTCTTTCTTGTCTCTCCAGGCTTCTGGTAACCCAGGCGTTTCTTGGCTTGTTGCTGTAGAATAACTCCCTTGTCACATGGCCATTTTCTTTCTGTCTCTCTGTGTCTCTTCTCTTTTATAAATAAGAACACCACTCAGATTGGATTAAGGCCTGCTTTACTCAGGTACAGCCTTGGAAACCTTATGGGGCAGTTCTACTCTGTCCTATAGGGTTCCTATGAGTTGAAATTGACTCCATGGCAATGGGTGTGGTTTTCTGGGGGTTTTACTTGGGTATGCCCTCATGTTAACTTAAGTGATAGCATCTTCAAAGACTATTTTCCAACAATGTCGCATTCACAGGTAGCAGGGGCTAGGACGTCAACAAATTTTGGGAGAGGGAGGGGACACAATCCAATACATAACAGAGGTGCTACTCTTCCACATTAGTATTTTGCTCCTTTTGAGTTCTGTAGTTGTCTATTGTACTGGAATACATATGGACAAACACATGCTCATTTTGTAGTAGTAAAGAGAAGCCAGGACGAATCAGTTGTGGATGTCTTACCATGAATGGTAATGATGTCACATAAAATGTCTGCTGTATTTCTTGCCT
Source organism: Dugong dugon (assembly GCA_030035585.1). Taxonomy (NCBI): domain Eukaryota; kingdom Metazoa; phylum Chordata; class Mammalia; order Sirenia; family Dugongidae; genus Dugong; species Dugong dugon. The sequence continues at coordinate 73,318,229 of CM057479.1, forward strand.
GTGTTTTAAGTGCTGTCCATCACAGCACACACTGAAGAAGTTTCTGAGCCTTGAAGTACAGCAAAAAAATAATGGTAATTTTTTCTCATGGTCTTTTGGCACTATTTTCTACTTCAAAGGAAGTAAATAGCTTTAAGAACAAATAGACTCAATTTCTTCTCAAACTGTAACCTCCTTTCAGATGTCTAATTTAAAGGCCAGTAATGGATACATAGCTTTGACCTTAATGCATTAATGTTGCATCTTAAAAGCAGGGCAATATGGGCCCATGTGATGTTTCTCAGATTTAGGAGCCTGATCACTTAATAATACCAAGGTCCCTATCACTGTACAGTATCAGGTGGCCTGCTGCACTGCAGGCTGGTGTTCTGGGTCAGTGTAACCAAGATACAGAAGGAGCTGGTAAGCATAGCTGACCTTTCAGAAAGCCTTAAGAACGATGGCATAAACATGTACCAGCCGACAGGTTTACACCCAGGGTGCCCAAGAAAGTCCAAGGTTAGAAAAAGACAAAGAAATACCATGTGTCTTGATTTGTCCATTCATGGCAAGTGACCATTTCCCTAGCTGAATGGAATATAAAATGTGGGGTTGGACTAAGTGACCCAAGGGCAAGAGTTAGGATTCCACTGGTCAGGCTGAAAAAATCACTAAATTGTTGCTCATTTCCTGCTGTGGTCCCAGCAGTGAAATCTATTGCCAGTAACCCATTGCCAATGAGTCAATTCTGACTCATAGCGACCCTATAAGACGGAGTAGAACTGCCCCATTGGGTTTCCAAGGAACAGCTGGTGGATTTGAACTGCTGACCTTTTGGTTAGCAGCCATAGCTTTTAATTATTGTGCCGCCAGGGCTCCGCTGCCGGTAAGGGAAAGGGAAAATGGAGAGATGAGGGGCGGCTGGGGAAGAATGAAGACATGGCCTTGTCTTGAGGGATTTATATTCCAGCCAGAATAAAACAAATAGGTGTACACAGTTTGAAGAATGCCCAAATTTTGTCAGTAAAATACAGTTTAAGGACATATAAAACACCTTGGTCATGTCACTTAAACCATCTTGAGACTCTTATCCTTCTGAGTTTCAACTTCTTCCTCTGTTGTCAGGGCATCCTAATAGTGCCTGTCTTGTAGGGCTAAGAGAGAAGCATGTAAGATAATGTAGATAAGGTGCTTAGCACAGTGGCTGGCGCATAATAATGCCCATGTGAAGGCTGGCTTTGACAAATAATAACTTCTAAATGCTAGGCTTATGTTGTTAAATCATTGTAAGCACACATTTTCTCTGGTTCCTGTAGAAAAGTTTTTTTTTTTTTTAGTTAACATTTAATGTTACAGTGTTTTGGACAGGGCTGATATGAGAAACATTTACTTTTCTTTAAAGCTAGGGTGTTTTTTTTTTTTTTTCTATTATATGACTTTTCTGTAGACACCTGAATGATAAATCCTTCCCTGACCCCAAAAGTGAAATGAGAAGAGGATATGAGAAGAGAATTCAAAAAACAAGAAATATAAACAGCTAGTGAATATAGGGAAAAATAAAGATGTCCAATCATTAAATTAAAAAATATTTAAAATAGCAATAAGGCGTTATTTTTACGGATCCTATTATAAAGATGAAAATGTTCATTCCCATATAAAATACATAAGTAGTCTTTCTCATGTTGGTGTGAGTGAAAATTGCTTCAAATTTTCTGGAAAGAAATTTGTATCAAATATTCTAAGGTTTTTCTGATTCTAACCCAATAATTCCGCTTGTAGAAGTTTATCCTTGGGAAATAGTCGTGGATGTGTGAAAGGATGGTTTTTATTTGCTATTTTCTCCCTGAAGAAATCCTTAAACTGTGATAATAGGAATTTGATTAAATAAATTATGGTTCAAAAATATAGTTAAATGCTATAAACCAATTATAAGAGCTTTTTAATGGGTATGGGAAATGCTTCTTGATAAAGTGTTACATAAAAAAAGTACAGGGTGGTCAAGGTTTTATTAAGTATTCATATTTTAAAACAACATTCATAATGATCACAATTTCAATTACATGGGAAAATGTTCATGAATATCATGTAGTAAAGGAAAAAATAGATTACAAAACAATACTATAGTACAATTGTAATTTTATATAAAATTATATTTCTAGATGATATTGGAATTATACGTATCAGATGTCAACTATGATTATGGAATTATATATGATTCTAATTTCATTGTTTATGTTTACTAATTTTTCTTCAAAAATTTTACATTTAGTTTTAGTTAACATAAGTCTTAACACTAACATATTCCCTCCTTGGAAGTAATCACTAGTTTTGGGGTGGTTCGGGAACCCCATGCTGCTTTCTCTGCACCAAACTACAGTTTGCAGGTCACAGAATGGCTGTCTTCTGCCATTTTTTTCAGGCAACATGAGTCCTCCAGAATTGTCAGATAGTCAGTTTCTACAAAAAAAAGAAAAAAAGAAAAAAAACCCAAAAAACCAGGCTGAAATTTTGAGCAGGATTGCATTTAACTGATAGATCATATTGCAGAGAATTGATACCTTAAGAATATTGAGTCTTCCCACCTAGTAGCACAGTAAATCTACCATATTTTTGCACAATTAATGCACACCTTCTACATTTGTTTGTCGACTGCCCCCTCCTCCTGCAAGGGATTTTCATAAGCGTGCTATGTGTTAGAGTAGAACTGCTTCATAGGGTTTTCTTGGCTCTAATCTTAATGGAAACAGATTGCCAGGCCATACCACTGGGCAGGTTTGAACCTCCAACCTTTAGGTGAGCAGTCGGGTGCAAACTGTTTTTGCCACCTGTTGTTGTCAGGTGCCATCCAGTCAGTTCTGACTCCTAGTGACGCCATATACAACAGAAAAAAACACTGCCCAGTCCTGCGCCATCTTCCCGGTCGTTGCGATGTTTGAGCCCATTGTTGCAGCCACTGTGTCAATCCATCTCTGTGAGGGTCTTCCTCTCTTTCGCTGACCCTCTACTTTACCAAGCGTGATGTCCTTCTCCAGGGACTGGTCCTTCCTGATAGCATGTCCAAAGTACGTGAGGCAAAGTCTTGCCATCCTTGCCTCTAAGGAACATTCTGGCTATACTTCTTACAAGACAAATTTGTTCGTTCTTTTGGCAGTCCATGGCATATTCAATATTCTTTGCCAGCATCATAATTCAAAGGCGTCGATTCTTCTGTGGTCTTCCTTGTTCATTGTCACGCTTTCACATTCACACGAGATGATTGAAAACACCATGGCTTGGGTCAGGCGCGTCTTCATCCTCAAAGTGACATCTTTGCTTTTTAACACTTTAAAATTTGCTTTTGCAGCAAATTTGCCCAATGCAATACGTTGTTTGATTTCTTAACTGCTGCTTCTGTGGACATTGATTACGGATCCAAGTAAAATGAAATCCTTGACAACTTCAATATTTTCTCCATTTATCGTGATGTTGCTCATTGGTCCAGTTGTGAGGATTTTTGTTTTCTTCATGTGGAGGTGTAATCCATACTGACAGCTCTAGTCTTTGATGATCATTGGGACCCTATTATGGATCGAATTGTGTCCTCCCCAAAAAATGTGTTATGAATCCTAATCCCCATGCCTGTGGTCATAATCCCATTCGGGGATGGGTGTTCTTTGCTATGTTAAGAGGCCATGTCAGTGGAGGGTACGTTTTAAGCTGATCACTTTAGTGATGTAAAAAAGAGCAGATTCGGCATAGTGAAGCAAGTAGAGATGGGGGAAGAGAGATGCCTAGCCACATTAAAGTCACCATGGAGTGGAAGCTTAAAGAGACAAGGACCTTCCTCCAGAGCTGGCAGAGAGAGAAAGCCTTCCCCTAGAGCTGGCATCCTGGATTCGAACTTCTAGCCTCCTAAACTGTGAAAAAATAGATTTCTGCTTGTTAAAGCCACCCACTTGTGGTATTTCTGTTATAGCAGCACCAGATAACTAAGACAGATCCTATAATCCATTCCCGATACAACGGCCCCTCTGCTCCTTAAAACCCTTCAGTAGCTTCCCATCACCTCGGAATCAGATTCAAGCTTCTATCTACACCTAAAAAGTCCTGCTGGTCTCCTGGTCTCACTTCTGCCCACCTCTCGTTCTCAGACCATTCTGTAGACTTCTTATTCCAAGAACTTGTGATATTTGTGCTTGCTTCTATGCTTTTGCATTTGCTCTTCCTGCTACCTGGGATGCTTTTTCTCCAGCGTTTTCCATGGAAAAAAGCACTCTCTCGTCTTTCAGCTTTCAAGTCAAACGTCGTCCCCTAAGACTGGCCTTCCTTAACACTTTATTTGAAGTTACCTCCTTGCCTCCAAGAGTTCTCCAATGTACCACCTTGCTATTTTCTTCATGGCATTCACCTTCTCTGAAATTATCTTGTTTATTTATGTGTATTCACATACATTTATGTGTGTGTGTATATCTATATACATATATATATACATGTATATATACACACATATATATTGTCTATCTTCTTCCTATAGAAGGGGAGCTGCAGGAGGGCAGGGTATTATCTGTCTGGCCCATTAATGTGTCTCCAGCATCTAGAACAATGTCTGGCACATAGAAGTTGCCTAATAAACATTTGATGAATGAATAAATAAATTCAGACAGACCAGAAATCTGGTAGATTTTAAACATCAGAAGAGATTTCCCCCCAAATCCAGACATGATGATGAGGCTTTGCATTAATCTTCCTAAGGTAGGCATTCGTCATTCCATTTTAGAGGAGGAAACTGAAGCTCTAAAGGCTTAAGTGGCTGAAATAACTTACCCAACCTACCAGTCTCATAAACAACAGACTTGGAGCTCAAACTCTGGTACTATCTGAGTTCTAAACCAGGTCCCTTTCCCCTTTGGCCTACAATTGTGATATTTTCCATGAGTCCAAATCACTTCAACAGCAACTAGCCACAACAAAGGCCAATGGGGAGAGCCATTTACAACATACGTTCCGATGTTATAGAATGTATAAATTAAGGGCGTTTGTGAGCAGCAAATACTTATTAGAAAGCACTACTACCATGATTTTCATATATCTAATGAAAACTCATAGAAATGGCTGGTAAAAGATGGTTTATAAACTCCATGACAATGATCAGCAGCTATAGTGTGGAGCCGGGGGACATGGGTTCTATTTCTGGCTCTGATGCTAATTAGCTCTGAGACCTTGGGTGAACCCTAGAGCCTCGCTGTGTGTCACTTCTCTTGTCTGGAATGTGAGGGGGCCAGTCTCTGGAACTTCTGATGCACACACCCTCTAGGCTTGTGATTTAGCAGTTCTTTATATGATCTAGGAGCCCTGGTGGCACAGTGGTTAAGCACTCAGCCGTTAACTGAAAGGTCAGCGGTTTGAACCCACCAGTCACTCATCAGGAGAAAGATGTGGCAGTCTGCTTCCGTAAGGATTGTTGTTGTTAGGTGTCGTCGAGTCAGTTCCGACTCATAGTTACCCCAAGTACAACAGAACGAAACACTGCCTGGTTCTGCGCCATCCTCAAATCGTTGTTATGCTTGAGCCTGTTGTTGCAGCAACTGTGCCAGTCCATCTTGTTGAGGGTCTTCCTCTTTCCTGATGACCCTCTACCAAGCATGATGTCCTTCTCCAGGGTCTGGTCCCTCCTAATAACGTGTCCAAAGTATGTGAGACATAGTCTCACCATCCTTGCTTTTAAGGAGCATTCCGGCTGTACTGCTTCTAAGACAGGATTATAGCCTTGGAAACACTACGAGGCAGTTCTACTCTGTCCAATAGGGTCATTATGAGCTGGAGTGGACTTGACTGCAATTTTTTTTGTTTTTTAAATACATAAGATCACTAGGTGGTACAAACAGTTTGTGCTTAACTACTAACCTAAAAGTTGGTGGTTCTAACCTACCAAGTGGCTCTGTGAGAAAAAGACATGGTGATCTGTTTCCATAAAGATTAAAACTAAGAAAACCCTATGGAAAAATTATACTCTGTAACCCATGGTGTCATCATGGGTCAGAATCGACTTGATGGCTATAGGCTTGGCTTTGGTTTTATATGTGATATAAAAGTAAACTAGCTTATCCCACCAGGTGATGGTGGATTATCCAAATGTAAGCCAGGTAATAAAGAAATGAACACACAGACCCACTTCTCTTCTATTAAAACGTTTGTGTCATCACACAGGAAATCTACTCTCATAATTTATCATTTGTGCTCTCAAAAGGAACATGCAAAAACATTAAGTAATGTGATGAAGTTTTTCTTTAAGCTTGAGTTAGCTAGCTTGATGCTAAAATGATTTCTTAAAATCTGTGTTGTTTAGAAACTGTTTATTTGTCACATCAAAAGGAAGATTTTGTTTTCTTTTCTGGCACTGACATCATGGGAAGGCCTAATGGATGTTTAGTCAATTGAAAGAAAATAAAAACCAAACCTGTTGCCGTCGAGTCGATTCCGACTCATAGTGACCCTATAGGACAGAGTAGAACTGCCCTATAGGGTTTCCAAGGAGCAGCCGGTGGATTTGAACTACTGACCTTTTGTTTTGCAGCCGAGCTCTTAACTACTGCGCCACCGGGTCAAATAGGTGAGTGAAATAATGCTTCCTATTTATTGGTCCTTGAATTCTTTCTAAAGAGAGATGCTCGGTTATCTTAACTAAATTCTCTCCTCTTTGTGGCTTAGTAATTCAGCTATTATTTGGGGGGATGAATCAGAACATTTGTAAAAGATGACTCAATCGGTTAAAAAGAAGAGTGGCACCACCAACAAATTCTATGAAAACCCCGTCCATTACTTGAGCTGCTGGGGAACTCTTGGCATTCTCATGGATTTGGGGGTCACCTAGACCTGTGGTCACACTTGTGTGCAGGTAATGAAGATGCCGGTTCTCTTTCCCCTGAGGGTGCTACTTCTCTCTCCAAATTCCGAGGGAGAGAGTGGGGAGGGAAGGGCAGAATTTCACTAGAAGGAGCCCTGCACCAAGACTCAGCAGTCCTGAGATCTAGTTTTACTTTTGCCAGGGATTTGCTGTTATTTTGGGGGTCGGTGGCCATTTTCCTCTGGTACTCACCTAGAAAAGGCGAACTGGAGCAGAATATCCCTGAGACCCATTCTGGGTCTACTAGTCTGTGAGTGTTGTACTGAATTTTGAGGACATTCATGGTCCAAGAGAGACTGGACGAAGCGGGGCTGGTTGAAGAGGCTCAGCAGAGGGCTATTATGGGTAAGGAACACTTGAAGCTGAAAAAGCACCGTAACAGAAGCAATTGGCCTGAGAACCAAGCACTGGAATCCTTCTGCTGGCTGCTTGGATCCATCTGGCAGACAGGCCCATGGCCAGGATACCTTTGTGTCCAGATAGGTCAGGCTATCTGGATGATTCTAACTGAGGCCTAGCTGGACTTTTCTGGAGGAGTCAGGAGAGTGTTTTAATCTGACGCAGGGCTATTTGACTAATTGGCTTTGTGCAGCTCGTCATGGAAGTAGCAGAGCAAGAACTAGTTCTCCCAGGAGTAGAAGAGCTATTTGTTCAAGCAGTTATATTTAATAACTCAGGACCTCCTGGGACAGGGCTGATACAAGAAGATGTTATTTATTCTCCCTTCACAACCTGAAGTGTCACATTCTTCTAGGTCAGAGCTATGTCTTTCTTTTCCACCTGATCTTAATGCACATATCTATTTCAGTAACCTCCGGGAATCTTGTCTATCAAGGAGAGAGGGAGAGAGAGAACTGTACTCAGAATACCTTCCAAACAAAACCAAACCCATTGCCATCAAGTTCATTTAGACTCATAGCCACCCCTGTAGGACAGAGTAGAACTGCCCCATAGGGTTTCCAAGGAGGGGCTGGTGGATTCGAACTGCTGACCTTTTGGTTAGCAGCTGTTATGGATTGGATTGTGTCCCCTAAAAGTGTGTGTCAACTTGGCTAGGCCGTGATTCCCAGTACTGTGTGGTTGTCCTCCATTTTGTGATCTAATTTCCTTATGAGTTGTAAATCCTAACCTCTATGATGTTAATGAGGCAAGATTAGAGGCAGTTATGTTAATGAGGCAGGACACAATCTACAGGATTAGGTTGTACCTTGAGTCAATTTCTTTTGAGATATAAAAGAGAGAAGTGAGTAGAGGAGAGGGACCTCATACTACCAAGAAAGAAGAGCTGGGAGCAAAGCGCATCCTTCGGACCTGGGGTCTCTGCACTGAGACACTCCTAGATCAAGGGAAGATTGATGTCCACAGCATCTGCTCCAGATGTTTCTGGTTGAGGTGGCTGTGCTCTGTTCCCTCAGCCTTAGTGATTCCTCCATGCTGACCCAGTTCTCTCCCTTCTGAGTTGGTTGCCTGGATCACCTGTGACCCCGTGCATCCTTCTCCTAGTTCCCAGCTTGTACAACACATCCTGTAGCTTCTGCTCCAGGCTACCTGTCCCCAAGCTACAGTGAGCCCTCAGCAGCTACCCTCGCTGGCCCTGATTCTCCATTACATTCAGCACCTCTCTCAGGGGCCTGTGGAAAGCATCCAAATCTCTTTTTCACTCCACCAGTAGCCAGTCACGGAGGTCACTATTCCTAAACTGATGATGCGGCCATTTCTGCTGTACCACGGCTGCCCCGAGTGGCCCTGGGCTCTGCAAGGCTGAATCCTCGGAGAGTTTGCCCTTCACAAACTGATCTGGGGCGTCCACCCCTGTGCTCTGCAGTTGACTCCAGGCTCCTCCCGGCCCAGAGAGAATTCTTATGTCCTCTCCTGCTGTTACCTGATGTCACTCACTTCTGTGGCCTCTGGTTCATAGTCTAAAATCCTGGCTCCAAGTCTTCAAGTCCCTTGCTCTTTGGAACCCAAGGTTTTTAGCTCTCAGAATATGCAGCTCTTGGAAAATCAAAAGGACTTTGCCTTAAAGACTGCTGTTTCTACTCTGAATTTAGAAAATCTATTTTGGTAATCAAAACCAAGAATTTGATATTTTAATCATTTTGCTTGTTGATTTGTCTGTTTTGGGCCTCCTCTCTTACTTTGTGCAATAAGCCAATGTGAATTATCGGTGTTTATAAAAACAAACAAACAAAAAACAACACTACAAGAAACTCGAAGTTCATAGAGGTAAATACAAATGTCTGATCTTGGGAGGAAAAAAATTTTAAACTTTAAAGTAATAGAAGAAAACACAAGTAAAATACCAATAGTTTTGCTTACATAAAAAATTAAAACTTTTTCATGTTAAAAAATACACACAATACTAAAAGAAAATATAATATGTTGGGAAAGATTTTTACTCACATATGGGAAACAAATGATTAATACCCTTTATATATAAAGAATTTGTATGAATCAATTAAAAACACTAAGACCCCATAAAAATCATGAGCAGGGCATCTAAATAAGAGGCAATAACAATGACTAATAACATGCTCAATGGTGTGAAACTCAAACATATGCAAACTCAAAGAGTGAACATGCTAAAAACGAGAACACTAGATGCTCCCTGGGCCGGCCTCAGATGGGCATTCTCAAATTGTTATTAGCTGTGCAAATTTATACCATCTTTTCTGGAAGGCAGATTAAAACCAGAATCATTGAAAAAACTTCATACCCTTTGATTTCATAAGTTCATTTCCAGGAATTTAGAAATTAAAAAAAATGGATGAATACAATGAAAAAAACAAAAATAGGTGATAGGATAATAGTTCATAAATTATGGAACATCTATTTTCAGGAATATTATACAGCCATAAAAATATTTGCATGTTTTTTAATGACTTTGATGTTTAATCGAGAAAAGGAGAACATAAAGGTGGAGCCCTGGTGGTGCAGTGGTTAAGAGCTCGGCTGCTAACCAAAAAGTTGGCAGTTGGAATCTGCCAGTTGCTCCTTGGAAACACTATGGGGCAGTTCTACTCTGTCCTATAGGGTCACTATGAGTCAGAATCAATTGACAGCAATGGGTTTGGATTTTTTTGGATTTTACGTGGTATAATATCAGTAATATGTAATATAGTATATAACAAACAATCAAAACGACTGGATGAAAATGTGCCAACGGTGCTTATTTTGGGAATGTGACATTACAATGGTGGTTATTATTTATGTTTTTAAATCTTTTAAATTGATCACACATTGCTTTTATAGTTATAAATAAGTATTCTTAGGCTAAGGGCAGGCAATTTCACTTTCTTTTGGGTAAACTCTGAACAAACTCATATAAAGTACCATTTTCTTGCAATCCCAGACATAAGACTATTTGTTTAGTCCCATGTCATAAGAGAAGCTTTATGATCAATAGGTGTAAAATGATATAAAGTGTGAATAACAGTAACTGAAATTACAAGAGTGAAAGGATTTTCAAAAATGTCAAAAATCAATACATTTTAGAAGGTATGTCTTTGACATCTGAAAAAAATCTCAAAACGTTAGCAAGCTGTCAAGTGACACTAGCTATTTATTGAATGGAGCAGCGTTTGTGTTGTGCTTCGCCCTTTGTGATGCACATGTACACTCATTATCTTTTTTGTTTGTTAACACTCACAACACTCTGTGGCAAGAGTAATTACTATCATCTCCAGTTTACCACTGGAAAGCAGACTCAGGGGTTAAGTAACTTGTCTAGGGCCAGAAATAGCTCTTAGACGGTAGAAACATGGTTCAAATCTAGACCTTCTTGTGGGTAATCCCAAACTCATTCCATTGCACCACACAGCTTCTCTACAGTTTTCAAGTAATCCAATTTCAAGTAATCTGACAACAAAACAAATGTAAAAAGATTTTTTTTGACATTTTTCAGATTTGAAGCTCTGTTTTAATCGCAGAGGATGTGGTGCCATCTGGAAGTGGTATCCCATTTTAAAACTGAGACACAGTGATTCATGATTTCCTGACCCATATATATTGTTTACTAGTTTTATTCTTTCTTCCTTCCAAGATGCTCTCTACCAGACAGAGACAGATGGTTGAGAAATTGTGGCATCCAGGACGGTTGCAACTCCAAGGGGCACCCTTCATGTCTTAGTTTATGTGAATGGCACCTTCTGGAATTGTGCAGTGGTCTTGATTTTTGACATTTTTCAGACATGGGGATTTATCTGCCTTTCATCGTGATACTCAGCTCAAGTGGTGCTAGTCCTGAGCAGGGTGGCCGGCATAGGGATCTGCATCCTTGTATCCTGAATCTTGCCCCACCCGTTATGGTCATAGCACCCTCTCTGAGTCCTAGATGATATGTGTGGCACAGAGGATACTCCAAGCAAACAAATGCTTTGTCATTAGCTAAGCTACAACTCCTTTCTCCTGACTCAGTGATTCTCAGCTCTGGACATACTGTATCTGGTGACAGTTTTAGCTGTTGTAACTGGGTATCTCGTCCTATTGATATGTAGTGGGTAGAACATCCTAGAGCACACAGGACAGCCCCCTTGCACCCAATAAAGAATTAGTCAATAGTGTAAATCCTGAGGATGTTTCACCTTTTGCTAGGTGTGGGCAGAACCAACAAGTGATAGTGAACACTAACTTCCTGAGGAATTGTTCCCTTATGTCAGAAAAAGTGTACAAGTGCTAGAGGTGCTCAGCGAATGTCCTTGGGGTGTCAGGCTGGAGCTAGCTGGCCCCCTATGGCACCAGGATCCTCTTGTGTGGCCACTTCAGACCGCTCTCCACAGAACAGTTGCCCAGCTTCTCTGCCTTCCTTCTCCTATCCTCCTTCCACGCTGCCCCCAGACCAGTGTATCATTCAGCGTATAGTCAGGAGAACAGAGTCCTCATTAGGTAGTTCAGTAGAGGGAATTTAGAATGGGGGACTAGTTACAAAGTTTTTGGGAGTGATGCATGGCCAAACAGCAGATGGTAAGGCAGCCCAGAGATTAATAACAGCAGAGAGCTACCACCCTTAGGGCTGAAGTGACAAACGGAAAAAGTAGTGCTCTAGAGCCTAGAAGGTAGGACCACCTGGTGGGAGCTGGAACCAAGGTGGGGGGCTACTTGGTGGGACCTGGGAATATGAGGGACGGGCTGTCTGGTGGGAGCTAGAACCATAGAGATGAAGCAAATGCTGCTGAAGACATTGCCCAAAGCAGAAAAAGGGGGAGAAATACCCTGGCTTCTCTCTTCCTCCTTTTCTAGTGTGTTTCCCTGACCCAGCCACAATCCCAGGCTCTCAGTGAACCCAAATTAAAGTCAGTAGGCAAGGGGGCCTGAGAAATGTAGTTTGCAGGTGTTAGTCTTCGGCAATACAGAGCTGAGCAGAGGAAGGGTGGGAATGGAACTGAAAGCAAACAGAAAAATGAGTAGCATGCAAGTAAAAATGTTAGTACATACAGGGGGAGGGTGCTGGACATGAGTTCCAAGATACTGTAGTTCTTTAAGTTAGTCTATGCATAGACCCTTATAAGACCTTACAGGCTTATTCTCTCCTGCATTCTGAGTGCCCTTGCACCTCGAATTCCTAAAGGAAGTTGTGAGAATTTGAGGAATCCTGTACCTGACTGAGGTGGTGAGCACAGATGTGGAAGGTTCTGTCCTGAGTATGTGTCTTAAGGAGGACTGATCCCCGGCATCTCTCACTGTGCACAGGACCCATGTGCTAGAGTGTCCATCAGAAAAGAGCCAGGAGGCTCTGATAGGCATTTCTGAAAAGCCCTAGCCAACAGACACTGAGTAGGATGGACCTGAGAAATGAATTCAGACAGCTTTGCCTTCAGTGATTTCCCTGCATGAGAGGAATTGAAGGCAAACTAAAATGGAAGCTACAAGGCAGGAGTGAGGGATGCAGCTTGCAGAAAGGGGAGCATAGAGTTATGGACTCTACTCCTCTTGGGGTACTTTAAAGAGGACTGCTCCATCAGAAAACAATGAATGGAAAAACACATTAAGAACCTCATAATGGCACACCAAGCTCTGGAGTGAGACAGATCTGGGTTTGAATTCTGACTCTGCCATTAATTGGCTTTGTGACTGTGATCATTAAGGTTGTGTGTCCACTTGGCTGGGCCATGATTCTCAGTGGTTTGGCAGTTACGCTGTAGTTTGGCAGTTGTGTAATGATGTGATCACCTCTGTGATGAGATTTGATATAATGTGATCACCTCTATGATAAGATCTGCTGTGAGTAGCCAGTCAGTTGAAAGGGAGTTTCTTTGGGGGGTGTGGCCTGCATCCAACATAGGTGGACATTGTGACAAGTCTCGTGGGCTTTTGCTTGCACTGGATCCTGCAGCTGGCTTCTGTTCATGTGACCTCTGGTTCTTGGGACTTGAGCTAACAGCTTACTTGCCATCTTACCTGCTGATCTTGGGATTCATTGGTCTTTGAAACCAGTGAACCAGAGCCCTGCTGTTTCACCTGCCGATCTTGGGTTTGCCAATCCCTGTGGCTACGTGAATCAGAAGAAGTCTCCAGCCTGATCCACGGACTTGGGACATTCCAGCCTCTATAACCACGTGAGCCATTTCCTTAATATAAATCTCTCTATATATTTATACGCTTTACTGGTTTTGCTTCTCTAGAGAACCCAGCCTAAGACAGTGACCTCAAGAAAGTTATGCAGACTTCCACAATCACAGACTCTTATCTGTAAAATACAGATAATGGTAATATCTCATAGGATTGTCGTGAGGGTTAAATGAGATGATATGTGTAAAGTCCTTGTCTCTATGCTTGGCAAACAGTAAACACTCAATAAGCATTGTTTATTATGTATAAATAAATATTGTGTTTATTATTTATAATAGTATTGGCAACAACAAATTACTGTGGGAGATGCTATACTTGTTAGCCCATGGCTAGGGAGGGACTTCTAGAATTGGTCCACTCTAGTCCTCGATTTTAAGGAGTTCCCTGGATTCTTTCAGGAGGTAAACATGGGGATCAAATCCTCCTCAAAGTCCAAGGGAATAGCAAAGGAGGACACATGTCTTTGAGGGTCTCTAGGTGAGCTGCTAAGATGCAAGTTGTTGTAAATCCTCATATAGCACCAGCAGTTTTGGGGGAGAGATGCTTCAAACACATCCCATTGTCCCAGCTGCCACCTAAGTACTCAAAGGCTATTGTTTCTGTCTGCCTGTGCTGTGGACCTTCATCAGAAGCCTGGTGTTGAACACACAGGGTCGTTCAGTATTACTGTAGGATCCCACCCAACATGGCAAGTAGTCTGGGATATTGTGAAGGGCAGGGAATTTGAAGTTAAAGGATCTGGGATCTTAGGGTTAATGGGCTCTGAGCCTTGGTCTTCTAATTTGTAAAATAGTGGTAATAGTAACGTGTATCCTACCTAAACACACAGATTTTGTGAAAGTGCTTTGTAAATGGTATTTACATGTGTTAATACAGTAGTCCCCCCTACTATCTTGGGATTTGTTCCAAGACCCCCCACAGATACCTAAAACCTCAGATAGTGCTTAACCCTACATATACTATGTTTTTTCCTATGCGTACATACTTATGGTAACGTTTAATTTATAAATTAAGCACAGTAAGAGATGAAAAACAATAACTAATAATAAAGTAGAACGATTATAACAATATACTGTAATAAAAGTTATGTGAGATGAAGTGAGGTGAACGATGTAGGCTTTATGACGTAGCGTCAGGCTACTATTTTCAGAGCACGGTTGACCAAAGGTAACTGAAACCACGGCAAGTGAAACCATGGGTAAGGGGGACTACTGGATTTTGTGACAGCACTTCTGCCCACAAGCACAATATAAAGACTATACGAACATGGAAAAATAATGAACATTCCATTGGGATGAGGGGAGATGTTGCATTCAGGAGTTTAGAGCAAATTTGATTCTGCTAAAAAGTTTTTGCCCAGAAGACCTGGGCCTTCCTAGTATACTGGAGTCTACTCAATGGTGCCCCTTAACCCCCAGTGCTGTGCCACCCAGCTGTCCTAACTGTGTTTATCTCAGTTAAGAAGTAGCTTCAAAAAACAAAAAAGTGGCTTCAGAATCACATGAACCACTTGCATTCACCTCAGCACTTCAGGCTTCCTAGGAGACGTTTCATAGTGACCCTTAAGACATTTCTCCCCAACATTTGGGGATGCCTGCTTCCTAAATCTTTTTCTCGGATCTTCTGTCTCTCTCTCTCTGGCATCTCAATCGGAGTCTGACACTTTGATGACGTACGTTGTGTGGGCCCACTTCTGTCATTTAAGAACATGCTTTGATTCAAACTCAGATGACTGGCTCCATTTCCCCAAAACATATGGTTGGCTTGTGTAAAGGGGCTGGATGGTATTCACAACGAAATCTTGAAAATCTATGTGGTTCTTCAGGTTTCTCTTTTCCTTGAAAAGTTAAAGAGGAAATGAATTCAGACTTATGTTAAGTTTTAAATCAGTCTGTCTCATTATAATGTTGAGTGGTGGGTGAGTCATTTGCTCAAAAGGTACTAAGGTGAAATGACTTTCTAACAGAACACCACGGAATTGCTACTCAGTGGAGTAGAATTCCTATAGTTCCTACAAATGGACAGGCTCTTCTATTAGGATGCCTATTTCTCCTTTAAATAATGAGAATACAGGCTAGTCTTACATACGTTAATCAATAACATGCCCTCTGAGGAGCCCTGGTGGTGCAGTGGTTAAGAACTTGGCTGCTAACCAACAGGTTGGCAGTTGGAATCCACCAGCTGCTCCTTGGAAACCCTGTCGGGTTTTTTCACTCTGTGCTATAGGATCCCTATAAGTCAGAATTGACTCAATGGCAATGGGTGGGATGCCCTCTGAGGTCAGTGATTATACAGAATGATGTTAAATTGCACTATGTTTACATCCTGGAGTGAAGATCATGAAGTCAATGGGAAGTGACGTCAGCATCCATCTACTTCTTTCTCACTAAAATCCAGTTTGGAATGACCCAAAAGAGCTTATCTGAAACTGTAAATGACTGTGAATACATTAAGGAGATAAAACGTGCCAACTCTTTAGAAAAGACCAAAGGGTAAATTAGTCAAGAATCATAGGCAGTCCCTGGGTTATAAAAGAGTTCCCTTCCTAGGTCTGTCTTTAAGTCAAATTTGTACACTCTGTCAGAACAGTTAGGTACAGTTCATATCTAACTTCAGTCAAATGTTTGTCTTAGTATGTAGTATATTAATGAAACACTGCCAAATACACTTAAATATCTTTAACATAATAATACAGTAATAATGGTAATAGCACCTACTGTGCAGATGGCGCAGGACTGGGCAGTGTTTCGTTCTGTTGTACGTAGGGTCGCTATGAGTCAGAACTGACTCGATGGCACATAACAACAACAACAATGATAATAATATTTTGATGCTCATAGCAAAGTAGTGTCCATTTGTTATTATGAACCACTGTGTGTACCTCAAATTTTTAATATAATAGGCTTTACGGGGTTGGTTTGTTTTAAGTACAGGTTGTACGTGAGTTGGATGTTTGTAACACGGGGACTGCCTGTATATTCAAGTATCAATGAAAAGATTAAAAAATTATTATGCTTTTCATTTTCCTTTGCTCTTTTTTCAGGTTTTGTAATCCTTTAATGCCTTTT
The DNA here is from genome assembly GCA_030035585.1 of Dugong dugon. NCBI lineage: Eukaryota > Metazoa > Chordata > Mammalia > Sirenia > Dugongidae > Dugong > Dugong dugon. The sequence goes on from CM057479.1 coordinate 73,334,726, forward strand.
CAGCTTTAGATACCCAGGATTAAAGGGATTGCTTTCTATAGCGTTTCCTCTGATTTTTGGATGGGTATTCCTTTGGGTCAGACTCCAGGAATTCTTATTGTCAAAAGGAAAATTTGAGATGATCAAAACAGAGCAACACCAGCAACAACAGCAAGTCCATTTATTCATCTCAAACTACTAAAAATTTACATAAATTCAGAGCCGCTAAGCTTGGCCTCCTTAATCTAACACTGATCCAGGAAATCTGAAACCTACAAGAATTGTGTAAACTTCCAAATACACACATTAAAAAAACAATTTGTTTTTTTTTAGTCTATCCTCTGAAAAAAGAGTGGACAGTAGCAGTCCCCCACACGCGAGGGCAACGCCCGAGCCTGTCTTTCTAGGCTTGATTCTGCGTTTCCAGCCTGCTCCTTCTCCTCCTTTTCTGCACCTGTCCAAGCATCCACTGGCTGTCTCACGTCTCAGGTTTCAAACATTACAGTTGAAATATTGGCTCTTCTGCTTTCCCCACTTGCCCTCCAATCAAATTAGTCACCAAGCCCAATTCTACTTCTGAAATATCTTTATAAATCAACAGTGTGTTCAAGTCACTCTCTTGGACAAAAAATATTCAAAGCTCCCCGTTGCTTACGGAATAAAGACTGAACTCCACAATGTGGCATTGCAGAATCTCCATGTCTTTGCCCTATCCTACTTTTGATCTTATGTCTAATTTATGCTTATATTTATTTTATGCTCCAGGGAGATACAGCTTATAATGATTCCTCCATTACACCCACTGCTAATGCCCAGCAATTTCTACCATTATTTTACTTTAATAGTAATAAAAAAAATTATACAAGTAACACATGGTGATTTGAGAATACATAGAAAGTAAAGATGAGCAAATGAGAAAAATAAATATAACTTGACATCTCAGAGATCATCATTGCCAATGTTTTGCTGTATTTTCTCTCCGACTTTTTTTCTATGCATATTTATGTTGTTGTTGTGAGGTGCCGTCGAGTCAGTTCCGACTCACAGTGACCCTACGTACAACAGAACGAAACACTGCCCGGTCCTGCGCCGTCCTCACAGTGGTTTGGGGACGAGCCCATTGTTGCAGCCACTGTGTCCATACATCTCGTTGAGGGTCTACATATGTAGATTTACAAAAAAAGAATTTTACTACATATACTATAACCTAATTGTTTCGATAATAATATATCATCAAACATAACTCCATGTTCATACTTCTATATCATATTTTTAAATGGTTATCAAGCATATAGATATTTATTTAATTATCTGATCTATTTTGAGCACTTAGATTGTTTGAAATTTTTCATAATTTTAAACAATTTTCCTATGAACTTACTTGTAGCTCAACAATTGTACGTTTTCTTAGTTAATTTCTTAGGGTAATTCCTACATGTGTAATTGTTTCTCTGACCATTTCCATCTTTGTTATCACTCCTATTTCAAAACTTTGAAAATTTTTATTTCTCTTCTTTGGACCCAGTTCATCTTCTTTCCAGTTTTATTAAAAGGTGAAGATTAAACTCTGACCTGGTAAGCTAAGAAAGGATCCGACCAGAGCTAAGGAGAAAATAGAGCTGGCTTCAGTGCTTGTTAACTTTGCCCGGAACTATGTGAGCTGTCAGCATAACCAAGCCTGCTCTCTGAATGGCCTGTGTTCAGTTGGCCCTCCGTACCCTTGTGTCTTTTGACCCTATCAGCTCAGTCGCTTCCCACAGCGCTGTTGATCCAGGTGAATTTCTGTTGTTGTGATATGAATTTACAAGCCTAGGTTTCCTGGCTAGCTGCCAGAGGTTTTTTTCCAAAGGCATTTAGTCTATCAGTCAGGTGATGTATCACTGGATGGATTTTCATTTTATTCTCTACTACTTACTTAAAAAGACAAAAAACGTCCTTGGTGAAACCCTCTGGGGCAGTTCTACTCTTTCCTATAGGGTTGCTACGAGTCAAAATCAACTCAACGGCAATGGCTTTGGTTTTTTGGTTTTACTTACCTAAAAAAAAAAAAAAAAAAAAAAACGCTCCTTGGTGAACAAGTCTCTGTGGGAGGCTCTGTAGTATAGTGATGGACAGGACAGTCTCTTTCAAGGAGCTCATGGTCTAGTGGGGGGGCAGATATGCAAATACATGCATTCTGTCACCGTGAATGTACAGCAATAGCAGCATATGCAAGGCACCAAAACCAAAACAAGACCCTTTGCAGTCCAGTCTATTCCAACTCACAGTGGCCCTATAAGGCAGTAACTCTTTCTGAAGAGGTCAGGGAAGTCTGTGCAGATAGAAGCCAACATCACTATTTCCCTTAGACCTGGGCAAGAGGGGCTCCAGCCCCAGGCCCCAAGTCACAAGCTCCATTCCTCCCAACCCTCCTTCACCCTCTCCTTCCTCATGGACTCTTGTGCCTTGAAGGCTCTCCTTCACCTCAAAATTTTCTAAGTGCCTCTCCAGTGCTTAGGACCAGCCAGGGCCAGTGCCACCTGGGCAGGGTGCCTTGGGTCAGGATGGGGACCTGCCTAGACTCTGGTCTCCTGTTCTCCCCTATGGGGTGCTCTCTGACCCTCCACTTTGTGCATGGGGTTGATGAGCTGTCTTGAGAAGCTTGAGGACTCATGCCTAGCCTGTCATCCCAGAGCTTCGTGGTGGGCCTGGGTTCTGGAAAGTCCTCCTGGTGAGCTTCTCCTGGTTGGCATGGTGTTTCTCTGGTAGGATGGCATGAGATTGGGCCACCACAAGTGCTGCCATGCTGATTCTGGGGCCTGATAATTTGAATTTCTAACAAGCTTCCAGACGATGTTGATGCTTCTGGTCTGAGAACCACACTTTGTGAAACTGTATGCATTGTGAGCAAGCGGTTTTCCACTCTTTTTTAGTCCTCTGAGATCTTTTGTTACTATATTCTGAAGTATTGGTAAAATGCCCAGCTCAGGATCAATGCTGGTCTAAGTGTCCTCATCCAAATACTAGATGCATGCAATGATATTGACTCAGACATCACCCTGTAAAATGCCTCTCTGTAAATGCCCTATCCAACTGGCTTCCCTGCTGCCCACTGCTCAGTCAGTGCAATGAGGTTCTCATCCATCTTGAGGACCAGAAAGACAGACCTGCAGCACTGGGACCACCTAATTCTTGGTATGAGTGTGCCTTCATTTACATATGGTCCTAGTGAAATGGGATTTCAAAAAAAAATCTAATCAGTGTTAGCTGGAGGAAGTAGCTCTCCAGTGGATACTTTGGTTGAGGTTGCTTTAAAAAGTTTGGATCTTAAAGAGGGGCTGAGTTTGTGGCTGGGTTTTCTGAAGAGGCAGAGACTTAAGTTACCCAAAGGTTACTGCAAGTTGAATGATCATTTAAGGAAGGTAGGACTTCCCTAAGTCATCCCTCTGTGATCTTTGAAAAACAGCTGGAGATCCTCAACAATCAATATTTACTGAACATCTGCGAGTGCCAGGTCAACTCTAAGATGTGGATTCTGCAGAACTCAAAGGCCCCCAGGGGCTCACAATACAGCCCCAACCCAAACATAAACTGCTACAGAGCATGTGGAGAGCACTCTGACAGACTGATGGATGTGTCAGCCATGTGCTGCAGAAACAGGAGGAGGGAGATGTGTGGAAGAGTGGGGTTTGGCAAAGGTTCCTGTACATTATCTTATTTGAATTCAAATGGCCCTATGTATAACAGAATGAAACACTGCCCGGTCCTGCGCCATCCTCACAATTGTCGTTGTGCTTGAGCCCATAGTTGCAGCCACTATGTCAATCCATCTCGTTGAGGGCCTTCCTCTTTTTTGATGACTGTCTCCTTTACCAAGCATGATGTCCTTCTCCAGGGACTCATCCCTCCTGACAACATGTCCAAAGTATGTGAGACAAAGTCTCACCATCCTTGTTTCTAAGGGGCATTCTGGCTGTACCTCTTCCAAGACAGATTTGTCTGTTCTTCTGGCAGTCCATGGTATATTCAGTATTCTTTGCCAACGCCATTATCCACAGGCATCAATTCTTCTTTGGTCTTCCTTATTCGTTGTCCAACTTTCACATGCATATGAGGCAATTGAAAACACCATGGCTCGGGTCAGGTGCACCTTAGTCTTCAAGGTGACATCTTTTCTTTTTAACACTTGAAAGAGGTCTTTACAACAGATTTGCCCAATGCAATGGGTTATTTGATTTCTTGACTGCTGTTTCTACGGGTGTTGATTGTGGATCCAAGTAAAATGAAATCCGTGACAACTTCAATATTTTCTCTGTTTATCAAGATGGTGCTTATTGGTCCATTTGTGAGGATTTTTGTTTTCTTTATGTTGAGGTGCAATTCATACTTAGGGAGGAATTATTATTCCTCTTTTAAAGACAAGGAAATAGGGCTCAAGGACTTGCCCAAGATCACATAGGTGATATTGAGACCAGCTAGGGACAGAAAAGGACTTAAACAACAAGTTATATCAGTTAAAAATTTTTTCTAGAAGAACTGTGTCAACCACAAAACATTGTTTACGTCACTTGCTGTTAAAGTTTAAGCTGCTTCCTCCTAATCTTCCCACTTGCAGCTGTCTTTCAGATCAGCCAATTAGAACTAGAATCCTGGGCATGCGTGGTAAGAGACCATGTTGACTGCCAGAGGGCCCCATCCCATAATAAGTATTGCCTAGGAACCAAAAGACCTGCGTTCGGTAGCAGTATCACAGAGTGTGATGCACTCCCAAGTTGCCTCAAAATTCCAAGCACCAATAACGCTGTTAGGATAAGGATTCCACCCAGTGGCATCAACCACTCCATGAGTGCTCCATTCATCCAGTCAGCACCTGAACACCATTAGCACATAGAAAGTAACTTTTATTACTTACCAAAAGAAGCAGACAAAACAAATGCAGATCCATTTTTGAGCCAGTCCCCCCTGACTCGAAAAGGCTGTCCAGGCAGAGACGATAACTCTTCACTTCTACGGGTACCCTACTTTGCACCATAGCCGATCTCCCCTTGCTAGGTAGACCAGTAAGGTGGGCTGAAAACCTCTGCTACGCATGCTCCCACCTGGCGTCGTAGGTGAGGAACCCCGAAAATCCCTCCCTCAGCCATTTTTGTACCCCAAAGCCTAGGTGATTGACTACATGGGACACAATGTAGATTTTCCTGCCTGACCACCCAAGGAGGGAGGTGGCTAGATATTTTGGTGCCAACCTGGAATGGTATCTCTTTAACCTTGCTGACCAACACCAGGCCTCAGAGGGCGGGGTGGGGGTGTGGGGACAGTGGTTTGTTCCACGACTGCCTGCCTCCTGCCCCCTTCCCTTCCAGGGGACTGTTGTGAAGTGATGATTTGGGAACTCCCAAGTTATTTGCACGCTTTTAAGTGATACCTGGCTGTTTTAGAAAAACAAAACGTGCCTTGATTGCTCAAGAATTCCAAGGGCTATTATAGGAACCAGAGTTCTCTGACCCACAAGAGTCAGGATTCAAATAATCTATATACCTATGGAGTGTGTAGAAAGGATATCTTTAGAACAAAGTCATCTGTTTTAAATCATTTCTCAACCACCTTATAGCTGTTTGGACTTAGTCTGGTTACTTAATCTCTCTGACTCAGTGATCCACATAGAAACCAAGCTTTTTGTTTCAGGATGTGAGACAAGAAGCACAAGATGCCTAGCCCAGTACTGGGCACCTCCAAAAAATTCAAATCCGCTGCCTTTCAGTTGATTCTGACTGATAGTGACCCTATAGGACCAAGTAGAACTGCCCCGTTGGGTCTCCAAGGAGTGACTGGTGGACTCGAACTGCCAGCCTTTTGGTTAGCAGACAAAGGAAACCACTGCACCATCAGTGCTCCAATACTGGGCATATATAACCTATTGCCATCGAGTTGATTCCGACTCATAGCAACCCTACAGGACAGAGCAGAACTGCCCCATAGGGTTTCCAAGGAGTGGCTGGTGGATTTGAACTGCTGACCTCTTGGTTAGCAGCCAAACGCTTAACCACTGCTCCACCAGGGCTTCTACAAAGTAGATGCTAGAAAGATTGACTTCCTGTCCTTTCTTTTCCCCTTCTCGTCTCACTAAAGGGGCCTAAGGGGATGGCTCCACTTGGATTGACAAGTAGACACACATAACACAGACGTTTTCTCCCAGTTAAGTTACTTAACTTTTCTATGCCTCAATTTCCTCATTTATGAAATGGAGGTAATAGGATTACCTACTTTATAGGGTGGTTGTGGCATTTAAATGAGAAAATAGATGTCAAGTACTTAGCATAGTATGTGACACATGATTAGTGCTCTGTAAATATTAACTATTAATAACAATGCAGTTCTTAGGTGGCACAAATTGTTCTTGTGCTCAGCTGCAAACCAAAAAGGTTGGAATTTTGAGTCCACCCAGAGGAGCCTTGGAAGAAAGGTCTGGCAATCTACTTCCAAAAATCAGTCTCTGAAAACCCCATGGAACACACTTCTCCTCTGACACACTTAGGGTCACCATGAGTCAGAATCGACTTGAAGGCAACTGGTTTTCCTGGTATTATTAATAATAATAATAGAAATGGGCACAGTTAAGAATCCATGATTGTTGAAGTCAGAGGAACGGTGAGGCTGCTCTTTGATTTTGTGCACTTCATGTGGCACAGCCTTCAAAGCTGACGTAAGGGAGCCCCAAGCCCAGGATAAAGACCCGATACCCCAGGATAAAGTTAGGGCTGTTTTGCTCATCCTGTTTTATACTCATGCTATGCGGCTCTTGTCAATGAGATGACAGGATTTTCTTTCAAATAAAACCAAATTTTGCACAGTCCTCAGAAGAAGAATTTTTTTTTCTTCTGTTGCCAAATTGAGCTTCTGAAGGGCTTCTTGCCCGAGGGAAGAGAACGAAATGCTTGACTTTTCAATGACAGCCTTTGGTTTAATTAGACATTCCAGGAATAACCACTTTGGCAGAAGTCAGCTACATTTTATTTTTACAGTGAAGATGTCTTCTCTTTTCTCTTTCTTCATATTCCTTTGTGGTAATAGAAGAAGTTATTTGGAAGCTTGGAGTTTTGGTAACACGTTTCACTATTAAAAGCTGTTATCTGGGCTAAGATTTTCTCCAAAGGTCACAACTGGAAATATTTTATGGTGGAGAGATTCCAAGAAAGTCCAATTTCCTGTATATCTTAGCCAGTTTCTACTTGGGACGTTTTCAAATTAAAATCGTGTTCTAACTGTTCTTCAGATTTCCATTCTATTTTTTTTAATACAAAGCTAATAATGTGGGGTTTATAAACATGGACAGGTTTGGGGGCAGAGAGACCAAGGCATGAGTTCCAATTCTGTCATTACCCTGTCCTTGGCAAGTTACTGAAAACCTGTGAACCTCAGCGTCCTGATCTGGAAGATGGTGGTAATAACACAGCCACCTTGCAGGGGGTTTAGAGGACAAAAGAATGTATGTAAAATACACAGAGCGCGGCACATGGGACGTGCTCAATGTGTTTCAATAAATATTAGATTCCTTCCCTTGCAGCCTCCACGGCATTCACGGGCACGTCTCTTAGCCCCTCCTGGCCTCAATTTAGCCATCTTTAAAATTAAGGGGTTAGGCCAGCTGATCACACACTCTAAGGCTGCATCAGACCCCAAATGTCTATGATTCTGTGACTGTTTATGTTGTTATCATTTAGCTACAACCTGCTCCCACACTGAAGTAAATCACTCGCAGGCAGCTGGGGTGGTGTGTGGCCTCCGTGGCAGAATGACCCTTGAGTTGGGCCTGAGGTAAGTTCAGAAGAAGAGGCTAGGTGATCGCTCAATTTAGGGGGCCTCTGGGTGGGGAACAGCCTAAGCCCTTCTGGGACTAATCAGGTCAGGGAGGTTTGCCCCAAACCCTGTGTGGAGCTGTTGCTGGGTTGGAAAGCCCAGGTCTTGCTGGGTGTGACTCGTCACAACGAACAAACAGGAGGCCAAGGTGGGAGATCAGAAAGGCGCCTTTATTTCAGCACAAGGTCTGGATCTGAGTCTGCGGGCTGCCTGAGGGTTTTAGTTATTGTTATCATCATTGTTGTTATTCTGACCACAGGTAGCAGCCCTCATTCGGAAAAGGCTCGGATTCAAACTTCCCTGTGTTAGGACTCCACACTAAGACTTGGAGGTTAGTATCTTCATAGATCTCCTTCTGGACTCTGCACACGGCTGCCTGTGTATGCAGCCCTGCCTGCCTTTCCTCACCTGGAAGTGGCCTGATGTGTTCTAAGTTCTACCAAGTTCAGTACCTCCAAGACTGCTCGGTGAGGGCTGGTGGACAAGCTACTTTTATAGGGCTGACAAACAAAGAGATGATGTAACTCACATTAACAACATTCTCGGTCATGTTACGAAGGTGCAGTGGGGGCTGCATACTATTACATAGGTCACATGTTCAAAAAATGGTGGCTAAACTACTCCTAGGGGAGGAAGAGATAATATGCATGAGGTACTCAATCAATACTCTATAGGTCACCAAGAGGGCACTGGACGGGTCAAGACTGGTTCTAAGCTATGTCTGTGGCTCTCAGCAAGGCAAACAGTTCTGGGAGAGGAAAACATCAGATGCTTAACAAAAGGGTTCGAGCATGGCCCACTCTCAGAGCTCTGAACCATCAACCAATTCCAGGGCCAAGCCAGGTATTTCTGACATGTCCAAACTACCATATTACTCAGCAGCGTTTTGGTTAAAATCAGCCGGAAGCCAGTACAGACCAGCTAAACCACAAAAGGGACTTTATTGTCTCATGACAGTGGGAAATCCAAGGAGAGAGCCATGCATGGCTGGGTCGAACGCCTCAAGTGATGTGGCCAGTGTCTTTCTCCACATACCTTTCAGTGCTTCTTGTCTGCCTTTTTGAACACTGACCTTTTATTTGTCCTTCTGCTTCTTATAGACTTTCTATACCTGAGAGCCAAGTGGACAGTGGAAAACCCAAACTTATAGCCTTGGGCTTACAATCCAATAGGAATAGAGAACTTCTCTCTCCCCATGTCCGTATATCAGATTCTATGGGGAGGCTCTGACTGGATCTTGCTGGGTCAGGTGCTCACCCCTGAGACCACTCTCTGGCAGAATGTAGATGATACATCACAGCACCAAAAACACAGGCTTGGGTGGCATGGCCACCAAATGCAGCCAAGGGTCAGGTGGGCAAGTCTACCCATCAGGAATGTGCACTGTTACTTGGTTTCCCAAATGTTTTCTGTAAGATCAAAAAATGTCATCGGTCCTGTTTGCCTGCCCATCATCACAACTTGTCCACCTTTAAAAAGAAGAAAATAATTAATTGCCTCCCGTTTTGCACACTTTCTACTTTCGCTTTTTGGGGTCATGCTCATTCCTTCTTCTCCTTCAAAGGAGAGGAGGTGGAGAAAAAAATCAAATGATTTTTAAGTCTTGAGAGTTGGAATCGACTCGACGGCACACAACAGCGACAGATTTAGTTAAGAGGCCGCTCATAAAAAAAAAACAAAAACCAAACCCATTGCCATCGATCGAGTCCAGTCGATTCCAACTCATAGTGATCCTATAGGTCAGAGTAGAACTGCCCCACAGGGTTTCCAAGGAGCTGATGGTGGATTTGAACCGCTGACCTTTTGGTTAGCAGCTGAGCTCTTAACCACTGTGCCACCAGGGCTCCAAAGGCTCATACAGGAGAATATTTTTTCTTGAGGTTTCTGTAAAGCCATACTGCAGGGGTGGCATAGCCTGAGTGCACATTTCATGGATAGCTTTGATGTGTTTTCTTTGTTTGCCAAACACTTAAGTATTTTTAACGAGCATTGCTCGATGCTTTCTATATAGATAGCACTATTCTAACACCTATCAAGATGAGCTGTCTTTTCTGTCAATGGCCACATTCTAAAAGAAATGTGTAGCATATTAAAGCATCAGAAATGCTGTAGGAAAACAAATTTACTCACTGTGCAGCAATAAGTATTTAAAAGGCAATAAAGACAACCAACAGTTATTCACGGTTAGCAGGTTAACAGGAAAGAAGAAATCAACCTGTGCTACACAAGTAAATAAGAAAATCCAAGGCTGTTTTGAAGCAAAGCAGCCAGTGTGCTGTTTATTAATGTCATACAGTGAGAGTGGAGGGAGTGAATTTTTAAAGAAATATTCAATGCACCGAGAGTTCTTTCCTGAAGAGAAGCTGATCATGTATGTGGAAGAGATCCACTCTAGGTGGTGGTCCTTGGCAAATGGCGGACAGGGAAGGAGTAGGGACCGTGAAGCACAAGGTCTGGATCTGAGTCTGCGGGCTGCCTGAGGGTTTTAGTTATTGTTATCATCATTGTTGTTATTCTGACCACAGGTAGCAGCCCTCATTCGGAAAAGGCTCGGATTCAAACTTCCCCGTGTTAGGACTCCACACTAAGACTTGGAGGTTAGTATCTTCATAGATCTCCTTCTGGACTCTGCACACGGCTGCCTGTGTATGCAGCCCTGCCTGCCTTTCCTCACCTGGAAGTGGCCTGATGTGTTCTAAGTTCTACAAGTTCAGAGGACACAGGGGCATACTGAAACTAATAAAGGTATCCATAGTCTTAGAACAAAGGTTGTAGTTTAAATTTCACACAGTCACGACAGTCGGAAATGTAAAACATCACCCATTCCTTGCTTTTTAGCTCGCTAAAACTTCTTTTCCGTTGCTAGCAGGACAAAATGCCAATTCAAGGTAAACAGTCACTTGTGAATGTAAACTCAAGCACAGCCACTGACACCTCCGTCCGTCAGTGGAAGCTTGCGTGTTGCAGGGTCACCCAGGGTGGATAGGTTTCAGCGGAGCTTCCAGACTAGGAAGAACAGCCTGGCGATCTACTTCCAAAAAATCAGCCAATGAAAACCCTCCCGATCACAATGGTCTGATGTCAGAGTGCACGGGGTCGCCATGTGTTAGGGGCCAACTTGATGACAGCTAAGAACAAGGACAACATGCTTGCACTACAAGAAATGTTAAGGGAAGTTCTTCAGACTGAAGGAGATGATAATGGTTAGAAGCTTGGACCTTCGAGAAGAAATGAAGAGAATAAAAATGGTCAATATGTGGATAAATATAAAAACGATCCTCTGATTCCACTCTCCCCCACCCAGCAAACCTGAGCCTCCTGTATCTTACCAGCCTCAGGAAATGACTCAGGCCGAAATCCTTGGGTCATCCTCGACCCCTTTCCTTCTTTCGGACTGTATCCCTGGTGCCAATCTATGAGGAAGTCCTGTCCTCTCCACCGTCAAAATACTTCCACAGAGTCTTACCACTCCGTACCTCCTCCACTGCTGACACCCCAGTCTAAGCCACCGTCAGCTCTCAGGTAGATTGCTGCACTAGCTTCCAAATTACTGTCCTTTCTTCTTCCCTTGACCACCTATAATCTGCTCTCAGTACAGTAGCCAGAGTGATCCTTTTACACAAATCTGCTCCGATCGCTCCTCTACCACCACCTCCTGAAAGCTCCATCTCCTTGGAGCTGTCAGTGTCATTGATGCATCCTGTTTAAGCGACACATCGCTGTGATTTTTATAAGTGTCTCAGAAGACATTTAAAGATCTGAATGATATTACTGTAACTAAAAAAAGTTTCATTTCCTTTAAGTTATTTATGTGAACAAGGTTTCTCAGAAAATGAAAATGAAAAAAAAAGTGGGAATAGAATTATGCTGAATCAATTGATGCTAACTCATTACACCAATAAATAATATCCCTCTATGGAGACATGAGCTAACTCAGAAAGAATAATCCCAGCCCCAGCCATCAAGATGATGCATTTCAAATAAAATTTTACTGTTTATGTTAAGCAATTACTTATCAAAATTTACAAATTTAGTTTTGATCAATTATATGCAATAATAATTGTCACGGTAACTCAGTCCCTAAGACATCTTGTAACACTTAGAAACTTGTAGACACAGAAAAGAAAACATTTAAAATTTTTATTTAAATTTATATTTTTGTTACAGAGAATTATTTGACAGATTAATCTGTGAAATATTTTCAATTATACAAATATTTTGCATCAGAATAAAATTGTGTGAGAGAGACGGAGTGGAAAAACAAGTTCAAGGAGAAAAAGGAAGAATGTAAAATTTCCAGCTGCTGAAGAGGACTCGTTCATAAATCTTTTAAATGGATGACGACAGATATCGAATAGCTTGGGATTTAGATTCCATTGGATACATTTAAGACAGTGATGTAGCAGCTTTATTTTAAAATAACAATTCTTAAAATATGCTGGACAGGTTGTATCCTTTGCAGCTAAAATTTAGATGAAAAATGTATACTTAAAAAGGTTTAAGTAGATAATAATTCTTCAATAATTTAAAAGGAACTGTAAGCAGACAGTTAGAATTCTAGTTCTGTAATGATACCTACCTGGGGAATAAATATTTATACTTACTGAGTGTTATTATGTTAGGCATTGTCCTGTTTCAGACACATTTTGTTAAACGTTTATAAGAACAGTATGAGTAGGGTCCTGGTTACTATTGTTGCGCCATAAATAGCCCCCAGACTAAAGAGCGACAACAAGCAACATTTTATTTTGTTAACACTTTGTGGGTCAGGAATTTGGGGAGGCCTGGGGTGTTGTGTTTGCACTTACAGTCAGATGCTGGGGCTGCACTCATCTGAATGCTGGACTGTGCTGTGCATCCAAGGTGACTTGCTCACATGGTTGGCCGTTGATGCTGGCTGTTGTCTGGGGATCCCACTGGCACCATTGATCAGAACACCTATAAGGGACTCTCCAGCATGGCAGTCCCAAGGTGTCAGATTCCCTACATGACAGCTATCTTCTCCTAGAATGAATGCCCATCAGTGGTGGTTGGAAGCTGCATGGTCTTCTCTGACTTAGCTCTGGCAGTCACACTATATTCTACTGGTCAAAGCAGTTAGAAGTGCATCCAGATTCAAGGTGAGGGGGCATAGACTCTCACCTCTTGATGATAGGTGTGTCAGAGATTTTGGGGGCCATACTTGAAAACAACCACAAGTGGATACTTATCCCTTATGCTTTTATAGATGAGGAAACTAAAGCAGAGTGGGAATAAGTAGTTAGCCGAGACCACAGAGCAGTTAAGTGATAGAGTTAGGATTCAAACCCAGGCAGTCTGACTCCAGAGCTGACTCTTAAACACAGCAGCACTGTTTCCTGATAAAGATAAACCAAGGAGAGTGTGAAGCCCTCTGCCCTCTTGGTGGGGTGAGAAAAGATCACTCTCCCCACTTCTATTGCAGAGCCCCTGTTGACACATACCTAACAACCTCAGACTTGGGGGACTACCCTCAGCATCTACACTTTGGCGAGCCTGGTCACTATAGATAGCAGATTGCCAGAACTCTTTGGTGGCTCATGAATAGGGGCAAGTAGAGGAGCTAGCCTACAAAGTCCCTAAGACCCCACAGCCTTGGGTGGGACTGAGCCTGGTACTTACCAGCAGCTGCCTCCTTGTCCTTTGATACCTGTTTCAGGCTGCATATTGCTTGGTGGTCACAGTTCTGACCCTAGGCTACCCTGGGTACTAATATCACATGGCTTTTAACTGATTACAGGAGAGTCCACTCATTCTTGGCTTAAATGCATCCACAGCCATAAGGATCCTCAAAGACATGGACTTGCTTTCCATAAGAGCTAACTGCCCCTTCCTATCTCTTTAAGAATAGCCTCTTGTTTCCTCCTTCCTTTTCTGTCCTTCTCAGAGGCTATAAGACCTCGCTGTATCTGTATCGCTGGAGTCCCTGGGTGGCGCAAATGTTAAGCACTGGGCTACTAATGAAAGGGTTGAAAGTTTGAACTTGCCCAGAGGCACCACGGAAGAAAGGCCTGGCCATCTGCTTCAAAAAAATCAGCCACTGAAAACCCTGTGGACCACATTTCTACTCTGACACATAAGGGGTCTCCATGAGTCAGAACTGACTTGATGGCAACTAGTTATATCTGTATGATCTGTATGATCTGTATGATCTGTATGATCTTGCCATAATTCACACTTTCCTGAATTCTTTACGTGCAGCAGACACTTAGGCAGTTGATACAGGAGGGGCTTAGGGTGGTTAAGGGAGTCCTGGGCTTAGCAGGTCACCAAATAACTTTGTGGTAGACACCTAGAGGAGCTTTGGTGGTGCAGTGCTTAAGAGCTTGGCTGTTAACCAAAAGGTCAGAGGTTCAAATCCACCAGCCGCTCTGGAAACCCTATGGGGCAGTTCTACTCTGTCCTACAGGGTCGCTATGAGTCAGAATCGAGTTGACGGCACTGAGTTTGGTTTTGTTTTGGTTTTTAGACAGCTGGGGGCACTGACATTCTTGTCCCTGTGCTAGAGCGGAGGTCAGGCTGATGGGCATGTGGGGGTCAGTCCTATGCATCCCTAGGGACATTAACTGAGCTTTCTTTCCTTCTTCAGAGTTAGTTTTCATGTGTACTAGGCACATCCCACACACTCCCACATACACGCACACGCCCCCACATACACGCACATGCCCCCAGATACACGCACACACCAACATACACGCACACCCCCAGATACACACACACACCAACATACATGCACACACACCCCGATACCCACCCTCCCCACATACATGCACACCCCCTCACATACACGCACACCCCCCATGTACACGCACACCCCCAGATACATGCACACTCCCCACATACACCCCCCCAAGTACACGCACACGCCCCCAGATACACGCACACACCACCACGTACATGCACACGCCCCCACGTACATGCAAGCCCACATACACGCACACATCTCACATACACGCACATGCCCCCGCATACACACACCCCCCAAGATACATGCATACCCCCCACATACATGCACACACTCCCAGATCCATGCACACCCCCCACATACACGCACCCCCCAGATCCATGCACACCCCCCACATACATGCACACCCCCCCAGATCCATGCACACCCCCCCACATACACGCACACCCCCCCACATACACGTACACACAGGCCCCGCAGTTCGTCGCTCTAACTTCAGCCTCAGTCTCCCCAATTATGAGACAGTTCTCATGCCTTTCATCCCTCAGAGGCACCAGGAGGGTCAGTGACTGAATCAGTTAGGGTGGACTCACCATCCTTCCGTCAGGAACTAAAGGAAGTTGACATATGTTTACGTGGTTCTGGTTTCACTGACTTTCAAAAAGCCTCTCTGTGCCAAAGGATTATAAAATGAATGTAAAATTATTCATTCCCAGTATTCCACAGCCTACTCAAACGGAGAAACACTGCCCTACCACTGACGTTGTTAAACTTATTGAGGAAATTTGCATTAAAATGTTGACAACTCTAAAGGGACTCTATAATTAAGAATGGCTGATGAATCTCCAGGTGGCTGTTACATAACTCTATCATGAGGACCAAATATAACTTACCGGACCCTAATGATTTAAGGTTCAGAGTTATCATTGTTAAACAAGGCAGCAGTCCTAACTTCAGAAAAAAAGTAGCACTGAAAAGCTTCAGTGTTACAGAGTTGTTGGGACTGTTTTTAAAATTTCCATGTTCCAAGATATCACAGGAAGTGGCCTCCTTAGCAATTCCTGGGGAAAGCTTAGAGATAACTTTTCATCCCCAGCCACAGACCGGGTTCTAATTACAGCTTTGAGGCAGGGTAAGGTTAAGGGAAGCGGGGACGCAGGAGAGAGGAAAAAGGCAGAAGCAGAAAAATCAATTCAAGTTACTTTGATGACAGTGACTTAGAGTCTTCTCTGAAAGGCAGACGCGAACCTTGACGATGCTGGCCGCCAGGACCGGGGCAGCGGGAAGTCAGATGTCAGAAGAACACACCAAGTTAAGGAAACAGTCTGGGTTTTCTGTAGGGGGGAAAGACAAATCTCCCAAGAAAGCCCCCGAAAATGGGAAAGACTGCAGCCTCAGCCCCTCGGGGCAAACTCAGCTCCGGGTGCGGCAGCTGGCTTTGCTGCGGGAAGTGGAGATGAACTGGTACCTGAAGCTCTGCGACCTGTCCAGCGAGCACACCACCGCCTGCACCACGGGCATGCCGCACAGGTAAGCCTCCAGCCCTGCCCTGGGGGGCCTTCTGAGAGACCACTGGAAAACACTCCCAGACGGACGCTTTGATTTCTGTCCCGTGCTGCCGGGAAGTCCAGTGGCTCTAAGTGCCTTACAGATGGGTGACACTTCAGAAGGTGTAATTATAAAGACTGGGAACTTAGTGAAAATGGCAAAGAACAGCCCCTAGATTGCCATCAGCAAACATTTCTTGCAAGGAGGCAGCAGACATTCAGTAACTGACAGGAAGCAAGAGTGTTGTATTAAGTAAGTGAGAGCAGGAGTTAAAGGTTGTATGAAAGTGCTCGCCTCAAAAACAGCAGTGAAGAAGACTTTTGCAATCTTTCTGCACTTCCTTTACCTTGAAAACTGGGGACAAGGGAAGGAAGGAAATGTGTTTGTCTGTGCAAAGTAGTGCCAGCCTGTGGAGTGAGGGTTCAGTGCTGGCTGTGGAGGTGTAGGGAAGAACTGATTGCCCGCCAAGATGGGGGTCTGAGCCCCGTGTTTGAGTAAGACATAGAACATCAGGAGAACAAGGCACTTTTGAAGAAAGAGATTAATGTAAGACAAATTCTATAGATAGTTCTCTCTGTTCTTTCCTCAACCTTAGCCTCAAATAATGCCAGGTGGGACTAATATCCCAAATCCCAATGTTGTAAGGTAAAATGTACTGCAGAAAGCATCTAGAGTCCTGAAATGTAAGGATGCTTATTCCCTGTAATTGCTATGAAAAATCTCTTAGGAGTTAAAGGTAATTTTGCAAAGAGAATCATTGTAAAAATATAGTCTAAAATAACTATTTTTATTAAATGGTAATAAAAATCCATTAGAAATGAAATATGGTTCCAATGAAAAGGTCAACGTATGGAAAACTTCTTTTATAGAGACCATGTGGTAGGGTAGAAATTCTGGAATGTATTTTCCTTATCAATGCATACCAGTTGGCTCTGAGCTGCCCCTGTTTTTATATTTCTAATTCCAAAAAGACACTATAGGAAAACTTATTTAGCAATTGAATTAACAGATGCATATAGACTTAAAACTCACAGACTTTAAACTTGAAAATATCTGAATTTCCTTCCATTTTCCCTTTTTCAAGGCAGGAACAAAATAGATACTTTCAGATCTAAGCCACTATTCAAAAATCAGCATTTAGAACAAACTAATAAACTTCTGGAAATGTTCTGCGAAATACATTTATGGCTTATGGCCAGAATGATTTGTCTGAAACTCTTGTATAGGCTGTTCGGTCCACATTTGGGGTCCAAGGAGAAAGGCCCTGAGAGGCTAGTCTCACCCAGAGAAAGCCCCAATAAGCCTTTAAGTGTTGAGGATGTACCTCACATCCATAAATCTTAGGGCCATATGAAAAATCTTCCGGAAAAAGAGTTAAGTGGCAAAGGAAAGCCTTGGTAATGGTTTTCGTCCATAACATATCCCTTTACTTACTTAGACCAGAAACTTCTTTTAAAGGAGTCCAACACAGAACTGTAAAAACTTCTTCATTATCTGACATTGGAACAATATTTTCCAGGTCGGAGTGGAATATAAGTTGTGGTAGCCAGGTGTAGCCAGCAACTTTTGGAGAAAAACAAATCTCTCCTCTTTTCTGTTTTACGTAAAAAACAACTGGTTCTATAATCAGAAGAGATTGAATTATACACGATCTGGAGTTAATGGCTTCCATTGTAATCTCTGAGGCAGTTAATCACTGATTGGAAATAACTGTGTGTCCCTTGTTCAGCGTGTTGGAGAACAGCGAAGGTCATGTCTACATCATCAGGAATTAAAAATGTCTCCTCCCCTTTTAAATTTTGCAATGTTACGATTTTCAGGAGGAAATGAGTATGTGCAGTTGGAATGAATCTCGTTGATAACTTCGGTGGATTTACCCCTGAGCTCTGTTTGCACACCTCAGTCATTTCTTGTCATCACCAGCTCCTTTCCGCTTTCCACCCCAATTCTAGACCAACTTACCTCAGCTGAGTTCTTGAGATTTTTGGGATAATGAGAATAACTGATGGTGCAAACCCTTCAAATTGCAGCGTTAGCCATGTTGTCGTTGTCAGGGGCTGTCGAGCCGGTTCTGACTCATAGTGACCCCTGCGTATTACAGAAGGAAACACCGCCTGGTCCTGCGCCGTCCTAACCATCGGTGCTGTGCTTGAGCCCGTTGTTGCAGCCACTGTGTCAATCCATCTCGTTGAGGGTCTCTCTCTTTCGCTGACCTCAATTAATTCTAGTGTATGATAGGTTTGAGAACTGTTTTATGCTCAGATTCTACGATAACCTGTATTGGAAAGAAAGGACGTTATTAAATGATTGGAAGAAAGCGTTAGAGTGGAGCCCCACAGTCCCGGTGTGTTCAGGAACTAGAACTGCAGGAAGCAGGGCAGCGAACGCACGTTAGTCTCGTGGTAAGTGGTTCTGAGCCCTTTTCTGGGGCTGCATCTATGCAGGACTACACAATGACATGATCGGGTACAATTTGCTTCATACTGATTTACTGGCCTTTGCACAGAGTTGTCTGATCACTCTGTGATGCTGATGTCTTTACTTGGTATGATGCCTCCTTCTCCTGCAAAGGTGGTGGTGCAGGGCCGCAGTCCTGGAGTTGGCGAAGGACTTCGTTTTCTCCTCTTGGAGTCCTGGTGGTGCAGTGGTTAAGAGCTCGGCTGCTAACCAAAAGGTTGGCAGTTTGAATCCACCAGCTGCTCCTAAGAAACCTTATGGGGCAGTTCTTCTCTGTTCTATAGGGTCACTATAAGTTGGAATCGACAGCAATGGGTTTTGGGTTTTTTCTCCTCTTCCCTCCTGTGTAACTATGGGCATGACTGAAATATTTTTTTTTATTGCAAAAGTAGCATAAGAACTTTGTGGAAAATTTTGAAAACAGAAAAATGTAAAGAGGGAAAGGCAACCACAAGTAATATTTTGGTGTCTCTTTCTCCAGGCTTTTGAACTGCAGTTATACTATAATCCTGTTTTCTGTCCTTTTTCACTTTACATTATATCTCAAAATTTTCTCAAAAATAACTTAAATTTTATGTTTTAAAAAATACATCTTATGCCTATATGATTGCTTACCCATTCTCCTTTTGTTTGTTATTCATCATATTATAAATAATGTTACAATAAACATTTTTTTTTGCATCAGATTAAAAAAACCATATTTAATTTTTTCTAGGCTCACTTCTAGAACTAGAATTAACTGGTGCATGTACTAGGTATATATGCACATATACATATACACATATATGTATATATACACACTATACATATCTATTTATTTATTTGTAATATGTACTGTTCAGTTGCTTTCTGGAAATGTTTTCCTCAGTGTACCTTCCCAGTGGGAATGCAATATCTACCTCATCGCATTCTTTATACCAAACAGTGTTTATATGGAATCTACAGTGTTAAGTTTTATAGTTCAAAAAAAAAATCTGTGGGTAATTCCATTATCATTTCCAAGTCTTAATTGCTTTGACTGCAAAAGGGGACTAATAGCATTGTAAAGGACTGGAGTTATCAAAACTTGCAGGTTTCCTAGAAATTGTTCACTTGTGCCTGCTTCTAGAGGACCGGATGTGTTTATATGGTCGCCATGAGTCGGCATTGACTCAACGGCAATGGGTTTGGTTTTGGTTTTTGTAGATGTTTTTAGGTAGAGAGGAGGAGTCCAGTGGAAGGAGAATGTGTAGTGCAAATGATGAAGCCAGCTCCCCAAGGTGGAAGGAGATGGAGGCAAGCACTGGCTGTGCTGCCAGCCTTGACAAGGGAAGTGTTGGTGTGGCCTGGTGATGAAGAGCAAGTCTCTGGAGTCCTGGGGTCTGCAGGCTGCATCCCAGCAGCACCACCCACCAGCCAGGAGGCTTTGGGGAAGCCCCTGCATGACAGAGGCTGTCGCCTTAGGGATTATGGGCATAGATACTACAGCCGGGCTGCTGGCTTCGTGCCCTGGCTTTGCCACTTCCCAGCTGTGTGACTTTGTCTCTCTGTGCCCTGGTTCTCTCAGCAATAAAAGGTGGGGAATGCTGTATCTATGCCATGGGCATTGTTGTGGGGATCAAATGACTCATATAAGTAAAGCACATAGAACAGGGCCTGGCACACAGTAAGTGTGTTCAGCACCCTGGAAATTCCCTGGGCCCCACTTAATCATCTCTCTCCCCTCTCCTTGAACTCCTGACAACTGCTGGCCTTTTTACTCTCTTTATAGTTAGCCTTTTCCAGAATCTTAAGGTACGTAGCTTTTTCAGACAGGCTTCTTTTCACTTAGCAATATGCATTGAAGTTTTCTCCATGTCTTTTGGTAGCTGGATAGCTCTTTTTTTTCTTTTAAATTGCTGAATAATACTCCACTGTATGGATGTACCACAGTTTATCCATTCACCTATTGAAGGACATCTTGGTTACTTCCAATTTCTGGAAATTATGAATAAAGCTGATATGTGTTCATTCTTGTTCAGGTTTTTATGAGGAGATACATTTTCATCTCATTGGGGTAAATACTTGGGAGTCTGATTGCTGGATCGTGTGGTAACCTGTGTTTAGCTTCATAAGAAACTACCAACCTTTCTTTCAAAGTGGCCATACCATTTTGCATTCCCATCACCAGTGAATGAAAATCCATTCACCAGCAATAAATGAAACAGTGAATTTAGACATAGAATTCACAACTATCACAAAAATTAACTCAAAATGAATCATAAACCTAAATGTAAGATGCAAAACTATTCAAAAAGATAACATTGGAGAAAATCTAGGTGACCTTGGGTTTTGTGATAAATTTTTAGATACATCAAAAGCATGATACCTGGAAAAAAAATTGATAAATTGGACTTTATTAAACTTAAAAATGTCTGCTCTGTGAAAGACAGTGTTGAATGAAAAGACAGGCCACAGACTAGCAGAAAATATTTGCAAAACACGTCTGATAAAGAACTTGTATCCAAAATATACAAAGAAGTCTTGAAACTCCACAATAAGAAAACAATCCAATTACAAAATGGGCAAAAGATCTCACCAAAGAAGATATACAGATGGGAAGAAAGCATATGAAAAATGCTCAATGTCAGTAAAAAACAAAATTAAAAAAAACCCAAAAAACTAGCTGTTGTCAAGCCAATTCCAGCTCATGGTGACTGTTATAGACTGAATTGTGCCCCCCAGAATAAGTGTTGTAAATCCTAACCTCTGTGCCTGTGTTCATAATCCCATTTGAGAATGAGCTTTCTGTTAAATTAATGAGGCAGGATTAGTATAGGGTGTGTCTGGAGTTAATCTCTTACGAGAGGTAAAAAGAGCAGATTAGGCAAGCAGAGGTGAGAAGGATTGATGCCAAGCCACATGGAGATCTCCAAGGAACCAGGAAACAAGCTGAAGAGACAAGGACTTTCCCCCAGAGCTGACAGACAGAGAAATGATTCCTCCAGAGCTGGTGCCCTGAATTCAGACTTGCAGCCTCCTAAACTGTGAGGAAGTAAATTTCTGTTTGTTAAAACCATCCGTTTGTGGTGTTTCTGTTACAGCAGCACTAGATGTCCAGGACAGTGACCCCATGTGTTGCAGAGTAAGACTGCTCCATGGGGTTTTCATGGCTGTGATCTTTCAGAAGTAGATTGCCTAGACATTTTTCTGAGATGCCTCTGGGTGCATTCAAACCATCAATCTTTTGGTTAGTAGTTGAGTACTTAACCATTTGAACACTCAGGGACTCCTCATATGTCATTAAACCAAAAGAAAAAAAAAAAAACGTTGTTGTCGAGTTGATTCCAACTCACAGAGACCCTATAGAGCAGGATAGAATTGCCCCACAGGGTTTCCAAGGAGCAGCTGGTGGATTCGAACTGCCTACGTTTTGGTTAGCAGCCGAGCTCTTAACCACTGCACCATCAGGGCCAGGGAACTGCAAATTAAAACAACAGTAAGATACCACTACACACCTATTAGAATGGCTAAAATTCAAAACACCAACAACATGAAATGCTGGCGATGATGTGGAGCAATATGAGGACCTCTTAATATACTTCAGCATGATTTTAGCCATGTGCTAGAAAGACTGCTTCCTGGCTCATTGTTCCATCATTTTGCACAGTAGTGCAAATCCTAGGTCACTGAATGATTGTATGAGGAGAGAGAGGGTGAACTTCAATAGGACAGGATTTAAAAAGCTAGAGAAATTCTGCAGCATCCCAGCAGCAGCCTCTGGGGAGGGGTGAGGTCTCCATGGCCCTCAGAAGTGATGATGCCATCCTTTGACTTAAGGACCATAAGGCTGTCTTTGGCCTGTGTGGCTGCACCCTGGGGTGGTGAGTTAGAGACAGACACCCCTGGGTAGGCACCCCCACCCCAATCCATAAAACCAAACCAAACCCGTTGCTGTCGAGTTGATTCTGACTCAAGGCAACCCTACAAGACAGAGTAGAACTATCCCACAGGGTTTCCAAGGAGTGGCTGGTGGATTTGAACTGCTGATCTTTTGGTTAGCAGCCAAGCTCTTAACCACTGTGCCACCAGGGTTCCCCCTACTCCAACGGTAGTAGCCAAATGCACAGGGTTTGCTTCAGTCTGCATTATTGTGACTGCTTTTTTGGTTACCTGAGGAAAACTGGGAGCCATGGTGGCGCAGTGTTTAAGAGCTCAGCTGCGAACCGAAATGTCGGCAGTTCAAATCCAACAGCCACTCCTTGGAAACCCTATGGGGCAGTTCTACCCTGTCCTACAGGGTCGCTATGAGTTGAAATCGACTCAATGGCAAAGAGTTTTTGTTTTTTTCTTGGGTGGAAACTGAGGTGGAGTCTCAGTTTTATATTCCTGTTAGGTGGTCCTTGTGTGTGTCTGTCCTGTTCCTTCTGAAGGACAGTCAGCGTCATCTAGGTCTTGCTCCCCTGACTTGCCCATGGCATTCTTTCCTATTGCAAGTTCGCAGTTTCCAAAAAGCAGCAGCTCGGGGAGCCCCCTTTCCCCTTAGGCCTCCCTGCCTTTCCAGTGGGCAGGCTTGTGGAACTCCAGTAGCTTTGATTGAGGGGCCAGGAGCCATGATTCAAATCCCATTTTGTTATGTGACCATAGGTAAAATTACCAAAGCTCTCCATAACTCAGAGCCTGAGCAATAATAAGACCAGACAAGATGACCGCTTGGACTTTCTGGCTCTGCACCTACTTGGTAAAATAATATCTTTGTCAGGGCGAAAAGGCAGAGTTTGATTTCCTGCCCCATCACTGACCTTCTTAGAGGTGGTGAGGTTGTGTTACCTCTGCACAAAGAGGAAAACAAGTTGGTGCTTTGTTTTGAAGTCGTAGGAGCAGAAGAGAGTTCTCTTTGAGTTGTAAAGCATGTTGTTTTAGTACCTGGCTGACTCCTGCCAGATATGTTTGATTTTTTAAAGTTTTCTCTAGCAGAAGGAAACGGAGTTGCACAGTCACCTTCTGTTTGTAACGTCACCATTTATTAAAGGTTTCCACGTACCTTATCTCATTTGCCCTTCACACACCACAAAGCACATGTGCTTGTCTCCTCTTTTTTATGAGGGAACCTTCCTCATGAAGGTGACCTGCCCTGGTCATCCGGGCCTCCACCCCAGGCCTCGGGCTCCTCGCCCAGAGCTCTTCACACACTTTCAGTGTTTCCTGAACTATGGTGCACTAGTTGTCTCTAAGATGATTTTGGGGTGTGTATGTGGACAGTAAGGAGCCCCGGTGGTGCAGTGGTTGCGTGCTCGGCTGTTAACCAAAAGGTTGGCAGTTCGAATCCACCATTCACTCCTTGGAAACTCTACAGGGCAGTTCTACTCTGTCCTATAGGGTTGCTATGAGTCAGAATTAACTTGATGGCAATGGGTTTGGTTTTGGTTTTGGTGGACATTAAAGGAGTCCTGGTGGTGCAGTGGCTAAAGTGCTCATCTGCCAACCAAAAGGTTGGTGGTTCAAACCTACCAGAAGCTCCTCAGGAGAAAGATGTGGCAGTCTGCTTCAGTAAAGATTACATCCTTGGAACCCTGTGGGGCCGTTGTACTCTGTCCTATAGAGTTGCTATGAGTCCGAATCAACTCGACGGCACACAACAATAACAATGCCCTCTCAGAGATGTCACTGTGTGCTTTTGCTCTGTGTGGAGGTGGAAAGAACGTAGATTTGAGGAGCGCTTGCTCATATTTCTTTGGAGATGACAGATGAAACAGTGCTTCACTTCCCTATTAGCCTCCCCAGGTATGTGAAGTGTCATCATGTGTCAGTCTCCCAGTTTTAGTGAAAAATCTCCACTCCAAGAAAAGAGAAATTGAGAATTTTCTGTGCAATGGTGGACACGTTGCTACTTAACACTGAACAGAAACTTGCCAAATTTTCTTCAGTAACCAGGAACTTACACTGGGCTCCAGGTCAGATACCTGGTTGTGGTTCTCAATCCAGGGGAGGCTCCTGAATACTGATGAAGGTTTGGATATAGGTAAATGACATTTTAATAGTAAAGTCCATTGGTTTTTACCAAAGGTAACCCTAGCTGCTGTAACAGACAAATTCTGAAATCTCGGTGACTTGACCTAATAAAGTTCATTTCTTACTCACATAAGTCTAGTCAGTGGTAGGAAGTTCCGATCAGGTAGGACCCAGGCTGATGAAGGTTCTGTCATCTTCAACTCATGGTTTCTAAGGTGGCCCATGGCTGAGCACTGACATCCACCCAGCAGACAGGGAAAGAGTATTGTCTTGGTCATCTAGTGCTGCTATAACAGAAATACCGCAAGCGGGTGGCTTTAACAAAGAGAAATTTATTTTCTCACAGTCTAGTAGGCTACAAGTCCAAATCCAAGGCATCAGCTCCAGGCGAAGGCTTTCTCTGTCTGGCGGCTCTGAAGGAAGGTCCTTGTGATGCATGAGTCTTCCCTTGGTCTGGGAGCATCTCAGCGCAGGAACCTCAGGTCCAAAGGATGCACTCTGCTCCCGGCACTGCTTTCTTGGTGGTGTGAGGTCCCCAACTCTCTGCTTGCTTCCCTTCCCTTTTATGCCTTGTAAGATAAAAGGTGATGCAGGTCGCACCCCAGGGAAACTCCCTTTACAGTGGATCAGGGATGGGACCTGGGTAAGGGTGTTACAATCCCACGCTAATATTCTTTAACATAAAATTACAATCACAGAATGGAGGACAACCACACAATACCGGGAATCATGGCCCAGCCAAACTGATACACACATTTTTGGGGGGACATAATTTAGTCCATAACAAGTATGGAGGATCATGTGGAGGGCTTTTTATAGACCAGGCCTATAGGTGGCACCTGTGGACAGAAGTGACATAGGCTGGAATTCAGTCACATGATCACACTGCAAGGGAGTGGGAATTATAGTCTAAAGGCAAGGGAGGCTGTGAATCATAGTCTAAACATGTGCACAGGAAGAAAGAGAAATGGGCATGGTAGAGAGCTGCCCAGTCTCTACCACAAACCATCCGAGCAGAATAAAGGAGGTGCCAAGGTAGTCTGGCCATCTCCTACGACATGGAGAGGCCAACACACTCCTTCTCACCTTCAACCCTTCCTTAGCTAAATGGCGGCCCAATCTCCTTCCGCTTCCCTGCTTGGATTTCACTTTCCTGTCTCACCGAGAAGGCTGATGCTCCTTCAGAGATGTGTGACATGTAGGTGGTGACTGATAACAACTTGTTAGAGACTTGGAACAGTGACGAAGTAAACAGCTTTCCTTATGTCATCCGTTAAGAATATGTCAACCTATATGAATACCTGTTAAGAGTTTGGCTGCTAACCGAAAGGTTGGCAGTTCGAATCCACCGGCCGCTCCTTGGAAACCCTTCGGGGGCACTGCTATTCTGTCCTATAGGGTTGCTATGAGTCGGAATCGACTGGACAGCAAGGGGTTTGGTTTTTGGTTTTTATATGAATACTCAGCTCTTGTTTTGAACCTCTTGGATTTTTTTTTTTTTTTTTAATTGCCCTAAGACTCACTTGTGGAAGGATGAGCCTGGAGCCCCCGGCAGCTCATGTTTTGTTCCTCTTCCACCCGATGGTGGGATGGAGCTGCTGCAGGGCCACAGGTTGCTGCTTTCCATGGTAACAGCCACAGACTCTGGCACCACACACCCGGCTGGTATCTCATGGGGCGTGACCAGGCACGTGGAAACAAAGGTCAGAGAGCACTTGTTGAGAGGCTGGAGAGAGCCCGAATCAGGCTGCTGTGTTGTAACAGGCAAGGGGTGCACTTTCAAGAGGAGCTTTGACGACAGTATTTTCACTCATCGAATGCAAGCCTTGCACATGTTTTTCTATAGTGCACCTACAGGATTTCTCAAGACAGACATATCAGCCATCCTGGTCCCAGAAGCTGGCTGCACAATGGTTGTAAATGGAATATAGTTGAATAAAGTGCATACCTTTAATGATATTCTGGCCTCTTAAGTGAGGTTTTCTTGTGTGACCTTGAGTGGCTGTTCCTCCTTTTAGCCACTGTCATTCAGTCAAGTACCCACGTGGAATAGAGAAGACTTTAGAGAATAATTGGTAAAGAAAATTTGAATTTGTATATAAACTAAACCAAACTGGTTAAATCAAATTTAATTTGATTAAAGCAGTGAACATTAAGTATGAAACAAGCTGTCCAAAGGGCTGTTGAATTATTTAATTTCCTCAGGGTGACAGGCAGCACAAATAATTCCACAGTGGGATGCATTCGAAAGATCAGCTCTTTCTGCCGCCAAGCTTGGTAATTTGAATGATGTGACTATCCAAACACCAGTTGCTTGCTGAGCAAAATATTAAATCCTTAAACCTGTTTACAACATTTTGGGTTCCAGCTGGTGATTTATCCAAAAGAAATGACAAAGATGTATTAAGTTTGTGTCTTTAGACTATTTTCAGTAAATGAATTTCTGATGATGTCAACATTCAAAATTAGGTTAAAAATAGAAAAATGTATTTGCTTTCAAAGATACGCTTTTATTGCCATATATGTAGTATTAAAAGAATTTCTAACAATCAAAATAGAAAGATTAAACAGAAACTTAATCAGGAGGTTTGAACATCTATTATGTTCCAGGTCTGGGGAGAAGGGGCTGCATAAGACAAGGTTCTGGCTCTAAATAATCTTGGAGTCTTTTCTGGGGAGACAAGACCACAATACAGATTTATTGGTGTGATGTTAGAAGTGACATTGAAGTGCTATGGAAATATAGATGAAGGAGCAATTAGTTCTGTCAGGAGGTGGGGAGACAGGGAAAGGAAGTGTCAGGAATACATACACGCAAGGTGGGCCATTTCGAATGGACTTCTACAGGCCTGTGCAAGGGTTTGTGGGAACGAGAACCAGTGAGGAGGCAGGTGGGAAGGGTCAGGGGAAAGAACGCGTAGTCTGCAGCTCAAGAACCAAGCTGACCTTTTTTTTTTTAGGTTAAGAATCAGCTAAACTGCCAAGTTGCTGTTAATGAGGAAAATGTTAGTGAGAATGAGGATGATAGCATTTCTAAATGCAGCAAATATTCACAATGAGGCTTCATTCATCTGACATTGTCAGAGGATGGAAATTTTCACCCATGTGATTTTCCCAACACCTGAATCTTTCTAATTTCAGTGTAAAGACTTTATCTTAACTTTTTAAACTTGAAGAAACAACATGACAATTCCAGTTTGTCTTAATAAATGTCAACTACTGGGCTATGCTAGAAATTATTGGGGATTAAACCAAAAAACCAAAACAGTTGCGGTCGAGTCGATCCCGACTCGTAGTGACCCTATAGGACAGAGGAGAACTGCCTCATAGGGTTTCCAAGGAGCAGCTGGTGGATTTGAACTGTCGACCTTTTGGTTAGCAGCTGAGCTCTTAACCACTGCGCCACCAGGGCTCCATATTGGGGACTATGAAGGCATGTAAACCTCTGTGTCTTGAAAATTAGAGGCCTCATTTTGCTATTTGATTGTTAAAGTTTGGCTTCTGGATGCTTTGCTCGCTAGTACACCTTGCTGTAAACTTTTCTTGCTGGTGTTAGCCTGCCTCTAACACCTCTTTGCATCTGATTTGGGGTCTTCACTCTGCTGGAGAGGGGGAAATGAGAAAACCAGTCTTGCTAGAAGTATCACCACGGAAGACTTCATGGTTGTGAGGCAAGGCACTCTCTCAGGACTTTTAAAGCCTGAGCCTTGTGACGCTTTACTTGTTCATTTGACAATCCTTGGTTGTGTTCTCTCTAGCATGGTGACTCAAAAGGTGACCTCTAGAAAATTCAGTTGTTACTCTATTTGAACTACCATTTCAATCTGTTTGGGAACATGCCAAATGCTAAAATGGCTTCAAGTTGAAATTTATCCTGGAGACAATCCTTAGAGACTTTAGAAAAGCAAACCATGTAGGCCACAATTCTTCAAACTCTTGGTGGGAGACTCGTACTCCAGATTTGATATATTTCCCAGCCAAAGAGGACATTCTATCACAAATAAAGTGAAGCTGTTCATTTGTCTTCCAGAGCAGAAACACTGATGGCTTTCAGTGGGTCATTTTTTCAGTGGTAGCACCTTGGGACTTCGGTCAAAGCGTAAACATTTATGCTCATTATATAGTGAAATGACACTTTAAGAAGCAGTGCAGTATATTTGGGGATTTAAAAAACGGAAATTACACTTTAAGAAGCAGTGCAGTATATTTGGGGATTTAAAAAATGGAAACTTATTTAAAACTATGGAGGTAGTATTTTTCCCCCTCATTTCTCTGAAAAGGAAACTAAAGGCTCGGAGTACCCAAGACGCACAGCCATATGCTGTAGGGCGAAGCTTTCAGCTTCTCGTCCTCCGACATCAAGGCCCTGCTCTCGGAAACTTGCATTTTATTCTGGTCCTTGTGATCACTGAGCACTTCATGTCGCCAGCTTACCTAGATGCTTCTTTCCTCATTTGTAAAACAAGACAGTTGAACTAGCCTATTTCTAAGATTTCTTCCAGCTTTGGTTAGAATCTTAGATTTTTTTTTAGATTCATGTCTTCAGTGCCTAGGGAGAGGATGACAAAGGGCTTGGCTGGCTCAGACAGAATGAGCCCAGTAAGATCTCCCAGCTGCGCCGTGTATCACAAAACTGAAACTGAATTTTTAGGTGTTGCTTTTGTGGCTGAGATTTACTTCTCAGGATGCCATCTCCACCTCAGCCTCCCTGCCTGGTTTCTGACACAGACCTGCTTTCTGAGTAGGTGCTTGAGGAATGTTGGACGTATTTCTTGCTAGATGAAGAACACATCAACCTTATCCATACAATCCTTCAACTTCTCTTGAGAAAGGAGAAAGTCGTATTTAAAGCCATCTTCATCCATTTTACAGCCATAAACCACAGCATTGCAAACCGTAACCAAACCTGTTGCCGTCCAGTCGATTCTGACTCATAGCAACCCTAGAGGCCAGACTAGAATGGCCCCATTAATAACATTCTTCATTTTTATTGCATTCATTTTTATAGGTACATTCTATTTTATTACAAGTGATAGGGTTTTCTGTTTACAATGGCAGTGAAATAAAGTTTCTTCACTAAATAAATCCATTTAGGTTAAGGATGCAATTTAATGTCAAATAATAAATAAATAACAGTATAGGTGGTACAAGAATGTGGCAGAAATCATGAGGGGCTTGCAAATGTTTGGGAGAGAGTTTATGTCAAGTGAGGGTTTTAGAATTAAATTGCAAGAGGAATGTTGAGGAATGAGAGGGCACTAGGAGCTGGCGGGCAGGGAAGAGTTTCTAGAGTAGGTGAGCTTTAAGGAGGAAATCTGGGGGTGAGGGAGCCATGGGAGCAAGGACACGGGGGGTGGGAGAGGAGCCTGTTGGACTGGATGAACTGTTCATGTCTAGGAGTGGCTCCTGGAAGATTCACAGCTGGAGTCACATGGTGGCGGGACTCTAATATGAGGAGTCCTTTTATTTTATGATCATTGCAGATTCATATAGTTACAAGAAGTAATACAGAGATCGCGTGTACCCTCCACCTACTTTCCCCAATAGTAATATCTTGCATAACTAGAGCTCAATATCACAACTAGGAGAATGACATTGATACAATGCACCAACCTTAGATTATACCAGTTTTACACGTACTCATTTGTGTGTGTGTGCGTGCAATTTTATCACATGTGCAGATTGGCATGACCTCCACTGCGGTCAAGACACAGAACAGCGCCGTCACAAGGCTCCCTCTTCTACCTTCCCATAGCCACTTCCTCCCTCCTCTCCCCAGCCCCTGGCAACCACTAATCTCTTCTCCACCTCTAAATTTTGTCATTTCAAGAATTTTAGATAAATGGAACCATACAGTGCATAACCTTTTGGAATTGGCTTTTTTTTCACTCAGCAGAATTCCCTCGAGATCCATCCAAGTTGTTGTGTGTATCAACAGTTCATTCGTTTTTATTGCTGAGCACTATTCCATGGTATGGATGTACCACAGTTAACCATTTGCTCATTAAAGGACATTTGGGTTGTTTCCAGTCTTTGGGCTATTATGAAAAAGCAATGAATGTTTGTGTATAGGTTTTCTTGTGAATATATGTGTACAGGTTTTTATGTGACCGTTTTCATTTCTCTGGGATACATCCCCAAGAGTGCAATTGCTGGACTGTACGGTAAGTTTGGTATGTTTAGTTTTATAAAATACTGCCATATTCTTTTCCAGAGTAGCTGCACCATTTTATATTCCTACCAGCAATCTATGAGAGATCCGGTTTCTCCACATCCTTGCCTGTATTTGATGTTATCATCATTTTTTATTTTAGCCATCCTGCCAGGTGTGCAATGATAGCTCATTGTGGTTTTAATTTGCATTTCCCTAATGGCTAATGATGCTGAACATTTTTTCATAGTCTTACTGGCCATCTGTATATGGCCTTCAGTGAAATGTCTGTTCATACCCATATTCTAATTGGATTGTTTGTGTTTTTACTATTGAATTTTGAGAGTTCTTTATGTATTTGTTGGATATGTAGTGTGCAAATATTTTCTCCCAGCCTATAATTTGTTTTTTTTAAATCCTCTTCACAGGGTGTTTTACAGAGCAAAACTTTTCATTTCGATTACATTCAATTTATTAATTTTTCTTTTTATGTATTGCACTTTTGGGGTCAAGTCTAAGAACACTTTTCTTAGCCCTAAGTCCCAAAGATCATGTTATTATTTTTTTTCTAGAAGCTTTATAGTTTTACATTTAAACCCAAAAACCATTTTGAGCTATTTTTTAAGTATGAGATTTAGGTCAAGATTTTTTCCCCCTTTTCTCTACAGATGTACAATTTCTGCAGCACCATCTGTCAGAAAGACTGTCCTTCCTCCATTGACCTGCTTGTGCAAGTTTGCAAAAACTCAGGCGGACATGTTTACCTTGTTGATATTCTCTATCATTTGGTGGGGAAAAATCTCCAACATCTGAAAAAGAAAAAAGTTAACAACTCTTCCGCCCAAATGAATCATGCCATGAGCATAAAATATTATTTGATTGTGAAATGCTTGATAATTTAGAGCGGTCTCATTACATACTCATGAATCATCCTCAAAGCCTTGTGGTTCTTATGAGAACAGAAGATTTGGCCTCTATCCCACCAAAATATTTCCTTTTACCTAAATAGAAAGACATGGGAAACAGTGCCCATGGTTTTCTTTTCCCCAGGGCCAATACATAGTTGCTTAAGTTTGACTTTGAGGCCTTTATAGGGACGAGAAGAGGGACTGGCCTTTGCCAGGCGCCTCTTTACACAGACCTCAGCAGAGGCATGTAACCCACAGCTCTGCCAGGAACCTAGGAACCTACTCGTGTACAAAAATGATAAGGGAGAGCTAAGGAAAACCGGCTGATCTCCGTTAGGGAAATAGCAAGATAGCGCCAGTCTTAGTGCTAAGTGCTGTGAAATTAACTTCGCTTCCTTGGTTTTTGGAACATGCATCTGTATAAACCCGCCTGTGCAGACATCCCCAGCCCCAAGCTGGGCCTGCCGAAATCCAGTGAATCGGCTCTGAAATGTAGACGCCACATAGCTGTGACCAAGACGCAGCCGCAGGCAGCCTACTGGCCCGTTAGGCCCAGTGGCGCCGTGGAACGAAGACATCTGGAGAAGTTTTTATGTGTCCATGGACTATCGTTGCAGGAAACCACGAAGGCAAAGACGGGCATGGCGTACAGGTACTTGTTGATTGCAATGTCATCCAACCAAGGCGCGGTACTCAAGTCAAAGGGTGTTGCTATGAAAGACTGTTGTTGTAAGTTGCCAACTCGTGGCGACCCCATGTGTGCAGAGTAGAACTACTCCACAGGGTTTCCAAGGCTGTGACCTCTCGGAAGCAGATCCCCAGGCCTGTCTTCCGAGGTGCCTCTGGGTGGTTTCAAACTGTTAACCTTTAGGCTAGTAGTTGAGTGCTTAACTGTTTATGCCACCCAGGGACTCATTAAAGAAATAAAGATTAAAATATCAAAAACATTATATAGAAAAATAAAAATAAAAATGAACACAGCCAGCCCACTTCTTCGGTTGCCTTAATTTTTCTAGCTATGAATCGTCTACTTTCTTTTTGCTCAAAGGGTTATATAAAAGACAATGACATGCACCTGTGGAATGTCCTAACCATGTGTGGCCAGTAGAAGTATTTTTGACTTTGAGTAGGTAGGTGCGGGGCTTTGAACCGGTTTGTTCTGGTTGGACACCCTGCTTAGAATTTGCATTTTCATCCCAGATATACTGAATCATAATCTACATTTTAATAAGATACTTTGTTAAAAATGTAGATATATACATAAGAATCACCCAGGGATCTTGTTAAAATATAGTTGTACACATAAGAATCAATCGGGGATCTTGTTAAAATGTAGATTCTGATTCAGTATATCTGGGGGTGGAAATGCAGATTCTTGGTAGGGGGTTGAACAGAACAAACCAGTTCGAAACCCTGGGTAGGTGATTTGGCAGGTCAAAATCAAGAATGAGGACTTCATATTTCTTAAGGGAATTTGTAAGTTAAGCGTAGAAACTTTTAATGCTGCCTGGGCTTCAACGGCTATTATTTTCTGCTAAGCCTGAATCATGTGGTCTGTGCTAATGATTAATAATGTAGTTTATGAAATTGAGCAAGTTCTTGAAATGACAGCACTTTTTGTCAATGTAGCCTAAGATAAATTGCCGGTTGTTCTCTAACCTCCTAATACCATCATTTATTCTGTGAAAGATGGATGAAAGGGGGCGATTTTTCTAGGTGTGGAGCTGGACGTGCAATGCTTACAATTGCTACGAGATGGGAAATATTCTTTTTCAGAGCGAGTTTGTTTAAACCTTGTGTAAGATGAGCTTCTGCTTACCTACATCACTTGGCAGCACCTGCACAAATGCTTCCATGGCAAACACCTGTGGTTTTAAACATCAGGACAGCGGACAAAAGCTGCTCAGAAGGGACACGGTTCTGAGAACTGCAAAAATAATTTAGCGTTTGTAAAGAACAGTAGTCCTAACTCAAGTTCAAAAGGTCTACTTCGTAGGGTATGCTTGTTTCGCACGTACAGGAAATCCCCAGTGATATCATCTTTTCCCATAATCTGAGGGTCTATTTCGGTGTAGCAGCTACTGCTCTAATTAATTTATCAACTAATTTTACTAATAAAGCAATTTGCAATGCTATGGCTCCTCTCTGGAGAGACAAGTATTTACACAGCCTCTTCATGTAATAAAGGGTTCATGAAGAGAAGAAATCAACTCTTCTAGATTTGTAGGGAACGTAGGACAGGCTAGGGAACCCTGGTGGCTCAAAGGTTAAGTGCTCAGCTGCCAACCGAAAGGTAGGCGGTTTGAGCCCACCCAGTGGCTCCCCGGGAGAAAAGACCTGGCGATCTGCTTCTGTAAAGATTACAGCCTAGAAAACTCTATGGGGCAGTTCTACTCTGCACACATGGGGTCGGTATGAGTCGGAATCACTTGATGGCAACTAACAGTAACAGTGTCGTGCTATAGAAGTGGAGCCTGGTAGAATCTAACCACCTTTCCAAGGGAATATGTGGCTCTAAGAACCAGGACGGAGGGGGAGGTGCCGACATTCCTCACCCACCTTCTCTCCTGAACCTATTTTCTGTAAGAAGCAGCCTTCTTGTCTCTCCGGCTCTCCTCCTTCTCTCTCCTGTCTCCATGCTTTCTCCCTTGGTGGTGATGCCTAGTCTGTGAACACAGATCAGGCAATAGGGAAGATGGGCTGTTTCACTTTCTCTGAGATAACCTGTCTCTGCATCTTCGTCACAGAACAAGTGGTATCATCGTCAGCTCTGCACCAACCTTCAGAGGGCATCCTTCCCTCTCTCACAGGTCCTGGTTGGAACATCAATTCCACATCTTTTGATTTGTGCCAATGTTCAGATGAAGACATGTTCTAAGACACCGATTTTCAAACTATTATTAAGCAGAGGAACACTTTCTTCAAAGCTACCCCAGTTGAAGATGGCACCCTGGAGCCCACCTGTTCGAGGGGAGCAGTCGCCCCACTGTGGTTCCAGGGCTCCCCACAGCTTCCTTGCACTCTCCACAGTTTGAAAGTTCAGGTCTGGGGCAATCTGACTGATGCCTTGGAGAGCCAGGCCCCTTGATCTTGGAGATGCCCAGTCGCTCCCTGAGGCAGACTCTTGGACAAATACGTGCTGTTAGATCACAGTCTAGTAAGACACGGGACTTAGGGTGTTCCCAAATCAGAGTCTGAGGAGAGAAAAGTGCAGGTGAATTGGTCACTGACCTCAGGAATAGCCAAGGCTTCAAATTACAACGAACTTGCTGTGCCCGGCTACCCCTTCCTGACATGCTCCTCCATTATCCTTCTCTCCCCACTGGAAACACTTCTCCTTTTTCCACATTTCCATACTGCTTTGTCTATTCTTTCTTCAAGGCACTTAATAATTAATCTTGATTTTAAACATCCTCCTTTAAGCATTAAAAACCAGTAGCTGTCGAGTCAATTCTGACTCATGGCGATCCTGTGGGTGTCAATAGAACTGGGCTCCAGAGGGTTCTCAATGGCTGATTTTTTTCGGAAGCAGATGGCCAGGCCTTTCTTCCCAAGTGCCTCTGGGTGGATTTGAACTGCCAGCCTTTTGGTTATCAGCCAAGCTTGTTAACCACGTGCACTGCCCAGGGACTCTTCCTTTAAGCATTAGGAGATATTTTGAGAGAAAAAACTAGAGTTTCTTCCCAACTTGTCTCCTCATCCAATCTGATTTCTTATAAACATAGCTGGGAAGTGGGAAGGTGACTTCCATATTCTTATTTCTCAATTTTTTTTTCAAGAACATGCTATGTAAAAAGACCTCTGCTCAACCTTGTCTTTCCTATTTTCTTTTCTTTGAAGGGTATTATTGCATGTGTAAGGAGCCCTGGTGGCTCAGCGGTTAAAGCACTCCGTTGCTAATTGAGAGGTTTGCGGTTAGGGCCCACCAGCCGCTCCGCGGAAGAAAGATGTGGCAGTCTGCTTCGGTAAAGCTTTACAGCCTTGGAAATCCTATGGGGCAGTTCTACTCTGACCTGTAGGGACGCTATGAGTCGGAATCGGCTCGACAGTAGTGCGCTTGGGTTTTGTTTTTGGTATTTCATGTGTTCTGGAAAGAGAATGGGCTTTGGAGTTCATCAGACCAGAGTTCAAATCCCAGCTGTGCTTCTGGATGCATGCAGGGCGTGACAGTGGACCAGCTGAGACCTAACACACAGTAGGTGCTCACTACACGTAGCTGCCCTTCCTGCCTACTCAGTAGCCTCTGTGAATTAGTTTAAGGGGGATAAACGTCCCCTTTAGCTGAAGCGTACACGGGGATAAGACAGAAAATTTCCCCAAGGACAAGAAAGCATAAAGAAACCCACAGTAATTTACAATCCGTGTAGGCTTCCACGCTATGCTTTGGAATTCCAAGGTCTGGAGGAGCCGTGTAAGCTGTTTTCACTTCCTAATTTGGTCAGATGCCATTGCAGCCTCAGTCCAACACCAGCTGCTTGGGTCCCTTGATCATCCGCGAGAGCACTGTGTTGAGTTTCCATGGAGACTTGGCTTCATTTCTAACTAGAGGTGGCCGGGAGAGGGAAAAAAGTCCGGTAAATATGCAAACACGTGTATCAACTCAAAGGAAAGTGGGGGAAATTGTTGGAATGTGGTGTAAAAAGTGCCAAGTTGCTGTGGAACCCCTTCTGTTAGCTTAGAATTGTCAGCAAAAGTAGAAGTTTCTCGTGGACTCATTTTATTAGTGACTATAAGACAGACACTCATGAGGACCTCTCTGTCATTTCCAAGAGGCTGAAAGTCAATCATCGCTGTTACCGAGCATTGAACTCTGGGCCAGACGGTAAACACTAGACTGAGCAGGAAGTCAAGGTTAGCATATGCTGCAAGGTGGTTTTATGGACAAAGCACAGAAAATATCTAGACTGAGCGAGGATGCAGCCAGCAGTCAGCTGTGTGAAGCAATCTTATAAAGGAGCCCTGATGCACAACGGTTAAGCACTCAGCTGCTAACTGAAAGGTCGGTGGTTCAAACCTACCAGCTGCTCCAAGGCAGGAAAGACCTCGGATCTGCTCTTGTAAAGATGACAGCCTTAGAAACCCTATGGGGGCAGTTCTGCTCTGTGAGTCAGAATCCACTTGAAGGCACTTAACAACAACAACAAACATTAGTCAGGAGGACCTCAAATGGATGAAGAAGGGAGACCTAATCCAGGGGTCAGCAAGCTGTTCCTGTAATAAGCCTGATAGTAACTGTTTTAGGATTACAGGCCACATCTGTCTCTGTGGAACTACTGAACTCTGCTATTGTAGTGTGAGGAGCCCTGGTGGCACAGTGGTTAAGAGCCCAGCTGCTAACCAAAAGGTCGGCAGTTCAAATCCACCAGTTGCTCCTTGGAAACCCTATGGGTCAGTTCTACCCTGTCCTCTAGGGTTGCTATGAGTCGGAATTGACTCGATCCCAACAGGTTGGTTTTTGGGTACTGTAATGTGAAAGCAGACATTGATAACATGTAAACAAGGGAGCATGGCTGTGTTCCAATAAAACTTTATTTATGGACACTGAAATTTCAATTTCATATAATTTTTATGTCTCATAAATTGTCTCAATTTATTTTTTTCTCCCAAACCATTTCATTCTTCCAACATTGAGTCTCCACTCATTACGTCCCCCACCTGGGATAGTCTTACGTATACCCCTTGCCTAGGCAAATCCAGTCCCAAGTCTCTCCCTTCTCTCTCCCAGTATGGTCCATACTGGGTTTGGATTGTTCGTTATTTGTGGATGCATGTGTATTTTATCTTAAAACTATGCTGTTGTCACTTTGAGGATAAGGACTAGAGCTTGTGATATTTTGTAAACCTCCATCGCTCAGGGTATGGGTACTGATTGAGGTGCATTCATTCCAAAGTTGGGGAATACAAAAAAGGACACCAAAAGTAGAAACTTCCCTTTCCTCCACTAATCTTCTCCCAGCTCCAGATTCTCTCTTGCATCTTTGACACGGTATGCTGTTTAACTCACTGAGCCCCAGCTTGCTCATCTGTAAAATGGGCCTAATTCAATTTATGTCACAGGAAGTATGAGAATTAAGAGAAGTCAGGTATGTGAGAGCAGTTAGCTTACTGCTTGCCAAAGACTGGGAGCTTAACACACTGGATTCCTTTGCTTCATCCCCTTTCTTCAGCAATCCCAAACCTACCGCCGTCAAGTAGATTGCAACTCATAGTGACCCCATAGGGTTTCCAAGGCTATAAATCTCTACGGAAGCAGACTGCCACATCTTTTTCCCACGGAGGCGCTGGTGGTTTTGAACTGATGACCTTTTGGTTAGCAGTTGATTGCTTTAACCACTGAACCACAAGTCCAAGGAATCCATTATTAGGCATCTTTTAGAGCTGATGCTGTATATCAAAAAGAGAGGATAACCTGAAATAGAAGCCATTCCCGGAGACCACCTCACGGCCATACAATAGACAAACACATAAGATAAACAGTAACACCGGGGAGGAATGTACCCCTCAGAACAATCGATTATACGACATCAAAAGGGCAACATTTGCTTAAAAGTGAAGGTAAGAAGGCAGGAAGGGGTAGGAAATCAGGACGAAAGGAAACAGGGAATCCAGGGCAGAAATGGGGAGAGTGCTGACACACTGCGGGGAATGAAACCAAGGCCGTGAAATACTCGATGTACAAACTATGGAACAGGAATCAGATTTGCTCTGTAAATTTTCATCTAAAGCACAGTAAACAGAGAGAGAGAGAGGAAATAAATACCTGTCAACTGAACCCAGCCAATTTCGGAGCACATCACCCTCCTTGCCTCACTTGCTTTTATGAACTCTTTGCTTCTCCTACCGGAATAGACCAGTAGGCTTGACTGAGAAGGTGGTTTTGGTTTTGTTGTTGTTTCACCCCATACATGGGCTCCTAATTAATCAGAACTTCCTCAGGAAGCTTTGGAATAATTGACTCTCAAATGGTGTATGTTGTGGATTGAATTGTGTC
This sequence comes from Dugong dugon, assembly GCA_030035585.1. Taxonomy (NCBI): domain Eukaryota; kingdom Metazoa; phylum Chordata; class Mammalia; order Sirenia; family Dugongidae; genus Dugong; species Dugong dugon. The sequence goes on from CM057479.1 coordinate 73,373,269, forward strand.
CCTCAGAAAGAAATGACAAAGGCCTAATCGCCATACCTGTGGACATGACCTTGTCTGGAAATAGAGGCTGTCGTGGATTGAACTGTGTCCCCCCAAAATATCTGTCAACTTGGCTGGGCCACGATTCCCAGTATTGTGTGATTGCCCACCATTTTGTCATCTGATGTGATTCTCCTATATGTTGTAAATCCCACCTCTGGGATGTTAATGGAAACCCTAGTGGCGTAGTGGTTAAGAGCTACAGCTGCTAACCAAAAAGTCAGCAGTTCGAATCCAGCAGGCTCTCCTTGGAAACCGAATGGGGCCGTTCTACTCTATCCTATAGGGTCGCTATGAGTCAGAATTGACTCAACGGCAGCGGGTTTTTATTATGATGTTAATGAGGTGGGATTACAGGCAGTTAGATTAATAAGGCAGGACTCAATATACAAGATTAGATTGCGTTTTAAGTCAATCTCTTTTGCAATATAAAAGACAGAAGCAAGCAGAGACTGGGGGACTTATGCCACCACGGAAGTAGTGCCAGAAGCAGCGCATGTTCTTTGGACCCGGGGTCCCTGCGCTGAGAAGTTCCTAGACCTGGGGAAGATTGATGACAAGGACCTTCCCCCAGAGCTGACAGAGAGAGAAAGCCTTCCCCTGGAGGCGACGCCCTGAATTTGGACTTCTACTCTCGTAGAGTGTGAGAGAACAAATTTCTCTTTGTTAAAGCCACCTGCTTGTAGTATTTCTGTTATAGCAGCACGAGATAGCTACGACAGGGTCTTTGAAGATATTATTAGTTAACATGAGGTCATACAGGAACAGGGTGGGTTCTAACTGAATGTAAGTGTTGTCTTTATAAAAGAGGACAACAGACACAGAGAGACAAACGGGGCCACGTGAAGACGCACCTGCAAATCAAGGAAAACCAGACATGCCTAGGGCTACCAGACACTGGAAGGGGCAAGGACAGAGAGAGCCGGGCGCTGCCGACATCTTGAATTTGGACTTCTAGCCTCCAGAACTGTGAGACAATAAATCAGTGTTCTTTAAAACCACCTCCATTGTGGTATTTTATCACAGCAGCCCTGGGAGAGTAGTATAGAGTCATATGAGTATAAAAATTATGTTTTATCAAACTTCGTAATTCTGACGCCCAGCATTGCGTCCCTAACAAAGATACCCGAGACAGGATGAAATGGACAAGGTTAAAACTCCCACTGACTTGCAAGTACCTCTCCCGTCAGCCTGCCACGGTGTCTGAGGATTTCCTGAGACTACAGGCGTGAGTCCTCAGAGGCACCTGTTAATGGAACTACGTTTGCTGAGGGGAGAACACACGAATCCAAGCTAATAGGCAGCAGACCCAGAAAGAAACAGAACCTAGGCCAGGTGTGAGCTGGAGACAAAAGAGAAGGAGGGCAGGAAGGTTGTAGGCTACAGCAAGGGGAAAGCTTGGGTCAGGGATCAGCATGGTGCTACACATTGCCTGTGCAGGGAGACAGGAGGAGAGGAACCCCACTCATCTAGCAGTTGTCCTCAGAGATGTCCAGAGGAAGAGTCTGAAGGCATTTGTTAAGTGATACAGTTCTCAGTCATCTTTAAATGAAAATTCTACAGATAAGTAGATAAATACCTGCCATCGAGTTGACTCTGACTCATGGTGACCTTATGCACAACAGAACAAGCCATTGCCTGGTCCCGTGTCATCCTCACGATCACTGGCATGTTCAAGTCCATCATTGCGGCTATTGTGCCAATCCATGTCACTGAGGGTTTCCCACGCCCTCGCTGGCCCTCTACTTCACCAAGCATGATGTCCTCCTCCAGCAACTAATCCCTCCTGATGATGTGTCCAAGGCAAGCGAGTTGGACAATGTTCTGTTGTGAGCCATAGGGTTTTCACTGGCTCATTTTTGGAAGTAGATTGCCAGGCCTTTCTTCGTCTGGAAGCTCAGCTGAAATCTCTTCACCATGAGTGAGCCTGTTGGTGTTTGAAATACCGGTGACATAGCTTCTAGCACCACAGCAACACACAAGCCACCACAGTGTGACAAACTGAGAGATTGGTAGGTAGTAAGATAAGAAGGAACTATTTTATATTGAGACTGTCAAGGAATTAACTTTGAAATAACCTTACATGGATGTAAACAAATTAATCCTATCTCTCTGGAAACCTTTCCTTGGGTCGTTTGATAGCGAGGAGGTGGTGTCCTAGCACGAGCATTTGAAGACCAGCTTCCTCGCTCCCTCCTTCTCTGATCCTCTGCTTCCTTAATTACAAAATGGAAATAACAAAACCTTCCCCACGGGAAAATACCGTCTTGCAAACGTGGCATATGGCAGGTACTCAGGAAAGACTCTCTTACCTTTTCTGCTTTTCATAATAATATCACAGGGTTGATACGATGTGGGAACTGAAATTTATTTTTGTTCCTAAATCAAATTCACTGTCACTCTTCGCTTCCCGCTCCCCACAAAAAACAAAAAACCCTTCAGCGTGCGTTCTGTGGCCTGCTCTTTCCACAGAAGGTTTGACACTGTCAGACCTGCTTGATGAGTAGCTGTGGCCGTGATCATGAACATCAATAGCTTAGAAAAAATGCTACCTTGCAAGAGGTGTTACTAAAAAAAAAAAATTGCATTGCCTACATGATTTATTTTAGACTGGCCTAATTTCCGTCAGTCCTGAGGTCTGTGCTGGCCGAGTGTCTCTTTGCATCAACATCCCTGGAGCAAACTTGGGGACACCGAGATGGTTCAGCTTCAGAACCCATGTGATTACTTGCATCCTGACCAGGCTGCTGGTGAAGGGCCGGCAACATGCAGCAAAAGGTGCCTGTTCAGAAAGAACAGAGTATGCTTATTTCCTGTTGAATGGGACAGAAGTTCTAAAATAAGTACTTTTTGAAACTGTCAGTTTAGATATAAAATGCATTAGAAGTTCAGTAATCGTGAGAGTGAGTGCTTCTTGGACTTGAGATGTTATTTGAGGGGCAGAAATTCAATCTGTTTTGTAATTTCCACTTGAGGTTTTCCAGGGTAAAAGTTGCTTTGTTTATGCAGCCTAACGACATCACTGGAAGTTCAGGGCTGAGAACAACACTGGGCTGGATGAAGGCGCATTTTCTCACATAAAAGTTGTCGCCCGTGGTTTTATCAGGAAAAAAAAAAAAAGCATTTTGAGACCTGACTATCTCGACCAAAGGGCAACTATGGGTCAAATATGTTTTTACTCAAGGGAAAAAATAAAAATAAAAAAAGAGAAACGATTCCTGAATTCCCCTGCAGTGCCCGCGAGTGCCACTAGATCGCGCTATTTCACAAACAAAAGGAAGCGCTTCGTTTCCTAAAATGAGTACGAATCTTTAAACTTGAGACAATTCTCGACCAGAACGTAAGTTAAATCCATGTACTTCCCTTGATACAATTAACAAACTTCTCTTTGGAGAGCACAATGGGACACTTCTCACGGTGAGAAAAAAAAGGAACTTCCGGTGCCTGTGCCAGAAGAATCGTGGGGCCCTGAGAAGCCCTGGCTTTGTAACCGCGGAACTGACTCCGGCGACCCCATGTGCCTCAGAGGAGGGCTGTGCCCCACAGGGTTTTCAGTGGCTGATTTTTCAGAAGTAGATGGCCAGGGTTTTCTTTCGGGAACCCCCTAGGTGACCCCTAGCTAAGTGTTAACCGCATCACTCAGGGACTCTGGATCCTATAGCAGGCAGATACCTCACAGAGAACGTTTTCCTTGTCTGGGAACTTCCTGTCACGGGACTCCGCGCCCCTCCACAGACCTCTGGAGGTGGCTGGTGGCGGGAAGAAGCGGAGTCTCCCGCCATCTTTCCTCAGAGAATGTTCCGTCAGTGTTTTGGGCCCGTCTCAGGCGCCGGCTCGTCGCTGCACAGTTAAGATGGAGCTGAAGCAGCGAATTCGGAAGGTGGTGGTGCCCGCATTACCGCGGAGACCAGGTTAGGAGGTAGGTGTCGCACGTGCCCTTCCTCCTGCATGCGCACCCATTTTCGCGTGTCAGGGGCAAGTTTCTGCACCCAGGCCCTTTGCCTCCCACCAGTGATTCTTCCGCCTGCCCTTAGCTAATTATCAACCGATTTTTCCAAAGATTTCAAATAGGACACTTTTTAATAGAGCGTCTGAGAAATATAGCATAGCTAAAGAAATGAACTTCTAATGGTAGGGATCCAGGGTGGAGGAGCTATTTTCAGACAAGCTATGTAGTGCTTGAGGCCTGAATAATGATTATTTTTTTTATTGTGCTTTAGATGAAGGTTTACAGAGCAAATTAGTTTCTCATTAAACAATTTACATATTAATCTGTGACATTGGTTGCCATCCCCACGACATGTCAGCGTGGTCCCTGTCTCGACCTTGGGTTCCCCATTACCAGCTTTCCTGTCCCCTCCTGCCTTCTGGTCCTTGCCCCTGGGCTGGTGTGCTCATTTCGTCTCGTGTTGTTTTATGGGCCTGTCTAATATTTGGCTGAAGGGTGAACCTCAGGAGTTGACTTCAGTACTGAGTTAAAAGGGTGTCTGGGGGCCATATTCTCAGGGTTTCTCCAGTCTCTGTCAGACCAGTAAGTCTGGTCTTTTTTTGTGAGTTAGAATTTTGTTCTACATTTTCTCCAGCTCTGTCCAGGACCCTCTATTGTGATCCCTGTGAGAGCAGTTGGTAACCGGGCACCGTCTAGTTGTGCTGGACTCAGTCCGGTGGAGGCTGTGGTAGTCCTTTTGACTAATCTTTCCCTTGTGTCTTTGGTTTTCTTCATTCTCCCTTGTTTCAGATGAGTGGGACCAGTGGAGTATCTTAGATAGCCACTCACAACCTTTTAAGATTCCAGATGCTACTCACCAAGGTAGGATGTAGAACTTTTTCTTTATATACTATGTTATGCCAATTGAGCTAAATGTCCCCCGAGACCAGGGTCCCCAGCCCTCAGCCCGGTAATTCGGTCTCTCAGGGATTTTGGATGTGTCTGTGGAGCTTCCATGACCTTGCCTTGGAAACCCTATGGGGCAGTTCTACTCTGCTGGTGGATTCGAATGGCCCACCTTTTGGTTAGCAGCTGAGGTCTTAACCACTGTGCCACCAGGGCTCCGGCTGAGACTGGAGGGTCAGAAAACTCTTGGTGGGAGAGGAGGGCAATAAGTTATGGTGAGGCAACCCACATATGCCGACCGCACTCCAGTCATCAAATCTGGAAGGGACAGACGTATCGTGAGCTAGTGTGGTAATGAGCACACGTAAAGATCCCAGTTGGTCAGTTCTCTGGAGCTAGGAACACGGCTGCTCCACCGTTAACTAGCTGTGTGCCATGTCTCCTTTCCCAGAGCTTCGGGTGGAGCTCCCACCTCTCCTCTTGCTCCCAAACCCTCTGACTCTCTATGACTAAAAACAAGTTGCCAAGGAGTGGACTCTGGCTCATGGCGACCCCACGTGTGTCAGAGTAGAACTGTGCTCTGTGGGGTTTTTGTCTCAGTTATGTAGTGCTGCTGTAACAGAAATATAAGTGGGTGGCTTTAACAAATTTATTCTCTCACAGTCTAGAAGGCTAAAAGTTCAAATTCAGGGCGTCAGTTCCTGGGGAAGGCTTTCTCTCTCTGTTGGCTCTGGGGGAAAGGTCCTCATTGTCAATCTTCCCCTGGTCTAGGAGCTTCTCAGCACAGGGACCCCAGGTCCAAAGGATGCGCTCTGCTCCTGCTACTTGTTTCTTTGTGGCATGAGGTCCCTCTGCTCTCTGCTCAATTCTTTTATATCTCAAAAGACATTAACTCAAGATACAACCTAATTCTGTAGATTGAGTCCTACCTTATTAACATAACTGCCTCTAATCCTGCCTTATTAACATCATAGAGGTAGGATTTACAACACATAATCACATCAGATGACAAAATGGTGGACAACCACACAATACTGGGAATCACGGCCTAGCCACGTTTTTGGGGGACACAATTCAATCCTTAACAATTTTCAGTGGCTGATTTTTTGAAAACGGATCACCAGGCCTTTCTTCCAAGGTTCCTGTGGGTGGACTCGAACATCTCAGCTTTCAGTTAGCAACCAAGCTTTTTAACCATTTGCACCACCCAGGTGGCTTGTGCTGCTTAATCACATGACTGAAATAAGCAGAACTCTTATCTCGTTTAACTAGAAGTAAGTAGTCAGACACTGGCTTTAAATGCTATTTAATTTAGCATGGAAAGCAATACATTTTTAATAAGGAACACATTAAAAACTCATAAATTGGTTTATTTATGAGGTGGTTAGCCTCGCCTCCACTGATTGCCCCAATAAATACAGATAAGTTCCATCAACTGTTCAGGAAGTACAATGATACAAACGCCGGGTTTTACTTTGCTTCTTCTTACGTGTGTGTTCCTTTGCACACACTCTGCGCACGTGAAGACTAAATGCACAGAATTTTAGAGTCTGATAATTTAGTATTTTCCCCCACCCCAAATTTTACAGGTAACTCTAAGCAACCTACCAAGTTGTGAAGCTGGTTTGTTAAGTTCTAGTTAAGAGCTTAACCAAAGGCTTTGATCCACCACCTTACTCTTATAGAAAATAAAAAACCCAAACCCACAGCCATCGAGTCGGTTCCGACTCACAGCGATGCCATAGGGTTTCCAAGGCTGTAATCTTTACAGAAGCAGACTGCCACATCTTTCTCCCTCATAGTGGCTGGTGGGTTTGAACCGCTGACCCTTTGGTTAGCAGCCAAGTGCTTTTAACCACTGTGCCACCAGGGCTTCTTATAGAACAATAAAATTGTTCAAATCAACAAAGATTCACTGAGCACCAGCGCTGAGCCAATCACTGAGCTCCTAACAATGAACGACGTGGTTCCTGCCTTCAGGAAGCTCCATGAACAGTGCGGTAGGGAGAGAATTAGAGTCTGGTGTGCTGTATGCAATACTGCTGTTTAAAACATAGCCACAACTTAGGAGGACAAGTGACGAATGCCCTGTGGGGAATCAGGGATGACTTCTTGGAGGCGGTGATTCATGCACAGGGTTGTGAAGAATGAGTAAGAGTTCAACAAGTGCCCAAAGAACAGGGGAACGTTGGATGTAGAAGGAACAGCATGTTTGAAGGCCCAGAGGCCTGGAGCTGTGGTGATGGTTACAAGCATAAGTTTGAGAGACAGATTTGGGTTGAATGCTGGTACTGAGACTTACGAGGTGGTGGCCTCACACAACTTATTTATCCTTTCTGAACATTTTTTTAAATCAATGAAATGGAAATAATATCTCTGCCATAAAAAACAAACGACAGCAAAACTAAACGAAAACAAACCCATTGCCATCAAGTTGATTCCAACTCACAGAGATCCTGTAGGACAGGGTAGAGCTGCCCTATAGTGTTTCCAAGGACTGGCTGGTGGATTTGAACTACCGGCCTGTTTGGTTAGCAGCCATAGCTTTTAACCAATGTGCCACCAGGGCTCCTCTCTGCCATAGGATTATGGAAAAGTTTAATAATAGAACTCGTATTAAGCATATAGCATAGTAGGAACTCAGGAGCAGATAGCTACTGTATCTTCCTCCTCTTCCTTTTCCTCTTCCTCATTGCTCTCCCCACCCCTTGGGGAGAAGAATGTTGGAAGAAGTTAAGAGGCAGGAAAGGAATAGATGGTTGGAGGCCTCAGGAGCTGGCCATGAAAAACTGTTGGCCGATTCTTGGGGAAGAAGTGGCTAGAGCTAATTGACATCCTAAAAAGGTGTTCCTAAGAAACTGATGGAGAGCATTTTCAATAATTAGGTGAGAGGACTTGCAGATGTGAGTAAAGGCAGTAGAATGGCAATAGAGAGGAAAACACGGGGTGACAGGTATTTGGGAGGTTAGATGAGTAGGTTTTCTGATACAGGAGTCTCTTGGTGGTGCAGTGGTTAGGAGCTCGGCTGCTAACCAAAAGGTCAGCAGTTCGAACCCACCAGCCACTCCTTGGAAACCCTATGGGGCAGTTCTGCTGTGTTCTGTAGGGTTGCTATGAGTCAGAATTGACTTGACAGCAGTGGGTTTGGTGTTTGGCTTTTGGGCAGTGCCAATGGTTTCATGCTCAGCTGCTAACCAACCAGACGGTTGGGAATTCTAGTCCACCCAGAGGCTCCCTGGAAGAAAGGCCTGGTGACCTGCTTCTGAAAAGTCAGCCATTGAAAACCCTAGGGAGCACAGTTCTACTCTGACATACGTAGGGTTGCCATGAGTTGGAATCGACTCCCCTTGGCAGCTGGTTTTGTTTGCATGGAATCTGATATAGCTCTTTTCACTGCATTTTGGCATTCATTGTCACATGTACGTTTAGTTTGCATTTTTTTGCTTACTGGCGAGTTGAACATTTTTTTCATGTGCTTGTTGGATGCTTATATTTTCTTTTCTGCAAATGTTTGATCTTTTGTCAATTTTTATTGTTCTTGGTGTTTTTCTAAGTTTTACATGAGCTTCTTGTGTAGTAGATGTTGCCTGTTGTATCGGTTGTTAATATTTTTGAGATTCACATACGTATTTTTAAGATTCATCAGATACATGCATATTTTTAGAATGCATCAAAATAAAAATTTTATTTAAAAAAAAGAAAGGAAGGAAGCTGTCTAGAAGAGAAAATGCTCATTGATGTCCGTAGGCCCTGAGGTGTGTCCCTGTGATGTCAGGAAGGAAGTGGAAGGACCCAACTCTGCAGTGGCTGCAGTCGCTTTTGGCTCTTGCCTCTCTAAAGTGCTTTGACAGAAATCATCCACATTTTTATTCACATGAAAAGAAACCTCGGAGAGATGCCGGCGAACTCTCAAATCTCTTCTCTCTTTCCTGAATTTAAAGCAGCTCCTTTAACTGCTGTATTCCTGAGGCAATTATCTCCTCACTGCAATTTATTAACTCAGAGTAACCTCAGATACATGACTTTTAAGCAGCTTGAAACCTGGCCTGGGTCTCCTCTTTTGTAGGCAGTAAAGGGCACAGTGGGTGTTAGCACCCACCTTATCTTTTTTAAGTAAGAGACTCCATGTCTTAATAAAATCTGTGATTCTTTCTAGCCTGACTCTGAATTGTTGAAGACTCAGCTGAACATCCCATGAAAACAAGGCCACAGTCCTCTCAGGACTGCGGGAGGGAGGAGGTGGAAGGTGGCTGACAGGACAATATCTTTGTCTGAGAGCTAGGTAGCCTCCGTTCTGTCCAGTGTGATGTTTGGCTTGTAGAAGGTGGTCAGACCTAACATTGGAAGAATCACCCGGTTCACACACTGCACAGAAGCAAACAGGCGGAGTGCTGTTGCTGCTATTTGCTCTGCCTTCCTTGCTGTAAAGTCACCCAGTATAAATATATCCTAAATACTCTATTCAGTGTGACCCGAGGCAGTGTCTAGAAAACCAGTTTAGGATTTTGAAGGGACGAAAGCACTTTAGATATGAGTTGTTCAAAGGCTTTTTTTACGAGCCCCACACCAAAACCCAGGAATTCCAAACAGTCTTCCGAATGTTTGCTTTGAGGTTTGTGTGTTCTTAGAAGGCTTTCAACATCTAGACCAAAAAACTTAAAACCATGTCGATCTAAGAAAGTCACACGAGGAGTTTGTAGGTCTCTTGGTTTTGTTTTAATGTCGGAAGTCAAAGCCCACGGCAGTTACCGACAGATACAAGTTGAAATACCTTGACAGTAATTCTTAACTCATTTTCGTCTGGGGTCATATCCATAAATATTTGGTAGACAGTTAATTCAACAACCAATCATTTTATGTAAGGTGTGACGCCATGATGCTTTTGATTATGTGGACCAGCCTTCATAGATCATGCAGAAATCAATATGTGGGTAAAAATAAAACATTTTCAAAATGTATTAAAAAAAGTTGCCATTGAGTTGACCCCAACTCATGGTGACCCCATGTGTGTCAGAGAAGAACCGTGCTCCACAGCATCTTCAATGGCTGATTTTTTGGAAGTAGTCACCAGGCCTTTCTTCCAAGGCACCTCTGGGTGGATTCAAACCACCAACCTCTTAGTTAGCAACTGAGCTCGTTAACCATTTACACCACTTAGTGGCTGCTTATAATGTTGACATGGCTATTTATATTTAGAAAGAAAATACAAACAAAATGGAAATACCAGTTAGGCTAAAATCAGCATGAAGTGGAGTTGGGGGTGGGGGGAAGAAGACAAGAGCCTAGTACAAATGCGTTAGGGGGTAGGAAGTCAGATAACATCCTTTTCTTGACACTGGTCCTCTAGGGTATGTGTATTTAGTGTGTGTGATATCTCTCGTGGAGTCCCTGGGTGGAGGAAACAGTTAAGCCCTTGGCTACTAACCAAAAGGTTGGCAGTTCTAACCCACCCAGAGACACCTTGGAAGAAAGGCCTGGTGATCTGTTTCTGAAAGGTCACAGCCTTGAAAACCTTGTGGAGCACAGTTCAGTTCCACTCTGAAACACATGGGGCCGCTGTGAGCCGGAATTGCCTCCATGGTCACTTTTTTTTTTTTTTTTTTTAACATTTCTCATGGACACGTGATGTCTGTGAAATGCCTTCACATCATTCCTGATGACGACTCAAAGCTACCAAGTACTGTAACATCTTCAGTAACCGTTACCCTTGGCTGAGAAAAACCCACACAGAGCTTGACTTTGGAATAGTCCAAAGAGGAGTCTGCCGGTTCTGCTGGCTCTGAATGAATAAAAGCAACCCTTCGTCTCCTTCATTTGTTTAGACTTAACCCAGAGGAAGTTAAAATCCCCACTGACACTTCTTTAAGACAGAAATAAGATCGGAAAAACCATTCTACGAAGTTGAATTGAATTCAACTAAAACTTAGGTGCTCTGCAGTTAGTAACTAATTATAGAGAAATTATAGATTAGGTAATTTAAAACACTGCTTTTAATAGTACTTAGGTTTGTTGTTGTTAGTTGCTGTCATGTCAGTTCTGACTCACGGTGACCTTGTGTACAACAGAACAAAACAGACAGCATTCTGTTGTGATCCATAAAGTTTCATTGGCTAATTTTCAGGCATAGGTCGCCAGGCCTTTCTTCCTAGTCTGTTAGTCTCTAAGGTCTGCTGAAACCTGTCCACCGTGGGTGACCTGCTGGTATTTCAAATACTGTTGGCATAGCTTCCAGCATCACAGCAACATGCAAGTCACCACAGTATAACAAAGAGACAATGGGTGGTAGAATACTTAGGTTTACGATGGTTTATTTAATAATATTTGAAAGCAGGCCTTGTGCTGTGCTATCCTATATGGTAGCCATTAGTTATATGTAGTTATTACAATTAATTAATTTAAATAAAACATTTAGTTCCTCAGTACCTTCAGCCACATTTCAGGTACTCAATATCCATGAGGCTAGTTGCTACTGTGCTGGACAGTGTGGGTATACAACATCGCCGTCGTTCCGTGGAACAACGCTGCGTTATAAGATACAACTCAAGGCAACAATCTCGGGCTCAAGATCTTTAATATTGTCTTTGGTTTTATGGTTTTTTTTTTTTCTTTCAGGTTTCCAAGTGAACTTTGGGACTTTTTTTTTCAGTCCTGCATAGTCCACTTATCTTGGGCCAGACAAGGTAGTGAGGACTCCAGCTGTCAGCCAGTGTCAATCTCCTGCTAAAGGTCTAAGAGTTATGATCAGTACGTATCAAATGACTGCCTGGCAGCAAGGTTGATTTAGTAACTTGTAAATAGAACTCTGCTGTAAAGAAAATGTCAGGATGTACATCACCACAAAGCATTTAGATTTGTGCCATCTTGTATGTGTCGCTATTTTCTGAGAGTCAACGAGAAGCATTACTCAGCCTTGGTGATTAAGTTCCCACAAGGAACATATTCCTGGCACCAGCCGAACCCTATGATTAGGGAGAGAAAAATATGCATTTGCTTTTTCTCATGTTGTTCAATTCTAGCCATAACCTTTTGGCTAGGTGTAGACACTTAGATGAAGAAGCACTTTTAATTAACTACCATCTTGTTAACTAGTTACCCATTGCAGCCATGGCAAACTTGGCACAGAATTATAAATCAAGGCCAAATGTTGTCTGGATGCCTTGGTACAAAGATTCATTTAGTACGCATTAACCTTGCTGATCTACAAGGCGAGTCATCGCTTGCTATCCACTGAGGAGCTGGACGCTAATGCATACTCGTGTTCAGAAGTCAGGGCTGGGCATCAAGCCTGCAGGGTCCTGCATATTATCCTGCTCATCTTGGGCTGATTCTAAACCCATTGGCTTCAGGGAGCACTGCCTTTCAGAATTGATTACCTAAGTGCAATGAATTAATCTGGGAAGGTGGTGAAATATGAAGCATGGTGGTGTCCTGGCTCCCTGCTGACAGTTAGCCCAACACTACCGATAGGTATGATCAACTAAGAGAGATAGGAAACGCCAGGTGAGGGCCCAAGAAGAGAAGAGAGCGTTCTGCTTTTCACAGTGCTTTCACGGATATTACCCCGCTGGACCCTGGGTCGTTCTGTGAACACACAGGGAAGGTTTAGGAGTTACCAGTGAGAAGAATTCATGATGTTTTCCACTTACGTTCTCTTGGCTCTGTTCCTCCCCGTGTGCCTCTGTTTTTAATTATTTTCATTCTTGACCACCTGTCTCACTAGGCTTGACGGCATCTGGAGGGAGGGTGGTGGTGGTGATTTGTAGTTGTCATGGAGTCGGCCGTGACTCATGGTGCCCTCAGGTATAACAGGATGAAACATGGCTTGACCTGCACCATCCTCACAAATTTTGGTGTGTTTGAGCCCATTGTTGCAACCACCGTGTTAGTCCACCTCATGGAGGGTCTCCCTTGTTCTTTTTGCTGACCCTCTGTTTTACCAAACACGATGTCCTTTTCTAGCTACTGGTCTTTCCTGATGATCTGTCCAAAGTAAGCAAGACGAAGTCTTGCCATCCTTGCTTCCAAGGAGTGTTCTGGCTGTACTTCCTCCAAGACAGATTTGTTCGTTCTTCTGGCAGTCCATGGTGTATTCAGTGTTCTTCACCAACACCACAATTCAAAGGCATCCATTGTCCTCTGGTCTTCCTTTTTCATTGTTCATGTGGGTGAAAGCTGGAGGGAGGGACCATGTTCTTATTCATCATGTCTCCCTGGTGTCCAGCATGATGCTTGGTGCGTGAGTTGTTTATTTGCTCAGAAGAAGAAAGGTGAATGTAACACAAAGGCTTTGTAAAGGAGCTATGATGTTTGTTCAAGGGAGAAAAACGTTATGTTAGATTTTGTTGGTTAGGGTATTTGTCTCACCAGATTAAGGAGGATGCTTTTCAGTGTGGTCTGCGTCACCCAGTGCTGAGTGATGGTGTTAGATCTGGGACCCAGGTCTCCTTTTAGCCACATTTCCCTCTGAGACTTTCCATTATTATTATTATTATTATATTATCATTTTGATACCACTCAACCTTTATTTTACGACATTCCATCTCTTGGTAACTAGCCAGGCAAAAGGGAAAATAAACTACCTGCATTCTGGACCAGAAATAGATTTACAAATGCTTGAGGAGGAAGAATTGAAAAGCTGTCCTGACGTTTATGCTTTTGTTCCTGGGGGTGATGTCTGTGATGGATTACATTGTGTCCCCCAAGAAGTAATGTTGAAATCCTAATCCCTGTGCTTGTGAATATGATACAGTTTGGAAATAGGGGTCTTCTTTTGTTATGTTAATGAGGTTGTACGGGAGCAGAGTGGGTCCTAAGCCTAATCCCTTCTGAGTGGTGTCTTATATAAAGGGCAGACTAGACCCAGACACGCAGGGGAAGACAGACGCCGTGTGATGAGCTGTCCACAAGCAAAGGAACCCCTAGGATTGCTGGCAGACCCCAGAAACTAGGAGAGAGGCCCCCAAAAGGGATCAACATGGCCGAGACCCTGATTTGCACTTCTAGCCTCCAGAACTGTGAGACAGTACGTTTCCGTTCTTTAAAGCCACCTGCTTGTGGTATTTCTTGTGACAGCAGCAGTAGGTGATGAAGACAATGTCTGAAACCATTTCCGTATGAAAGGAGAGCCTCATGAGAATGAGTAAGTGACACAGCCTTCATTAGACGGTAAACTGGACTGAGCAGAGACAGAACTGGTTAATTTGATGTCACTGATGGACGCTGGCCGTGATATTCTGCATGGTCAGTGACATTGCAGGTTGCAGAACTTGGCCCCAAGAATTGCTCTGTTTTCAGGCTGGAGGTACGAGAGAAAGGAGAGGCAGAGTGCAGCTGGGCAAAGTAGAGGGAATCCAAGGTGAAGAAGAGCAGTCTCCACAATCAGCGGCCCTCCTGGTTACCTAGGAACACCCCTAACTAACGAAATCTAGCATAATTTTTTTTTTAATTGTGATGAAAATATACACAGCAAAATGTTCACCAATCCAACAGCTTCTACACGTGCAATTCAGTGCCGTTGATTACATTCTTGGGCGGGCGACTCCTATCACCATCTCTTTTTCCTTATTATTCTACCCTATTAATATCAACTCAGTGTCCCCTCCCCGACCTCCCAGCCCCGGTCACCACAAGTAATCTTTGGTTTCTGTCTGTTTGGTTATTTCATCTAAGTGGGATCATGCAATATTTGTCCTTTTGTGATGGATTTATCTCACACAGCATAGTGTTTCTTCCAAGGTTCACTATGTTGGGTTATCATCAGGACTTCATCTTTCCTTATAGCTGAGTAATATTCCATTGTATGTAGATGCCACATTTTGTTTATCCATGCATCTGTTGATGGACGTTTTGCTTGTTTGCACATTTCTGGCTGTTGTGAAAAGCGCTGCAGTGAACCTCGGTGTACAGGCTTTTGTGGTGTTCCCATGTCCATTCTTTTGGGTTTATACCTAGGATCGGGATTGCTGGGTTCTAGGGTAATGCTTTACTCCCTTGACAAATATCCTAACTCCTTACAGACCTTTTGTGTTACGTTCAGCCTTCTTCTGCGGAGCAAATAATGTTTTGTGTTGTTTAATGTGTTTATTTATATCTATTATTGACATGTATTTATGGCGTTATTCCCCTTGGTTCTCTCACTTTCAAATAGCATCTTGAATCTTGTTGAATTGGGTGCTGGTTTTCTGTGTCCTCACAAGGCCAGCCTATCACAGGGTAGTTCCGGAAGGTGTGCAGGGGATTCATACGAGGAAAGTATTAGCCCAAGAGACAGAAAGGGCCACATAAACCAGAGACTTCATCACCCTGAGACCAGAAGAACTAGATGGTGCCCAGCTACCACCAATGACCGCCCTGACAGGGAACAAAACAGAGAGTCCCTGATGGAGCAGAAAAGTGGGGTGTAGAACTCAAATTCTGGTAAAAAGACCAGGCTTAATGGTTGGACTGAGACTGGAGGGACCCAGGAAGACATGGCCCCCAGAGTCTCTGTTAGCCCCAAACTAAAACCATTCCCAAGGCCAACTCTTCAGACAAAGATTAGACTGGACTATGGGACATAAAATGATACTCGTGAAGAGTGTCTTTCTTAGCTCAAGTAGACACATGAGACTAAATGGGCAGCTCCTGTCTGGAGGCGAGATGAGAAGGCAAAGAGGGTCAGGAGCTGGTTGAATGGACACAGGAAATCCGGGGTGGAAAGGAGGAGTGTGCTGCCATAGTATAGGGAGAACAACTAGGGTCATGTAACAATGTGTGTATAAATTTTTATACAAGTTACTACTTGAATTGTAAACTTCCACTTAAAGCACAACAATAATAAAAAAAAAAAGATTTACAGCCTTGGAAACGCTATGGGGGCAGTTCTGCTGTCCTATAGGATTGCTTTGAGTCGGAATCGGCTTGAAGGCAGTGGGTCTGAGGTTTTGGGTTTTTAGGACATAGGAGAAGGTGGTGATGAAGCAGCACACATCTCCTGTCTTGAAGTCCCCCCCACCTTGAAGGCACACACTCCATCTTTAGTCCTATAAAGGTCCTCCTTTAATAAGTAAGAGTGAAGGATGCATTTGGAAACAAGCAGTAACGCAAGGACCTAAAGAGAAGTTGTGTGGGGGAACTTGTGGGACAGTAACAGTAAGATAGAAAAAGAGCAAATAATTCAGATGTTATTTTTATCATTATACTAGAAAAATGTAAAATTATATATATATAGATCCATAGGTAAAAATATGGTATATTTTGAGACAATTTTATGCTAATAGAATTCAGTGAGATCTCTGTATTTCTTTGGTAGTTCTAAATCTGTTAGCAGGTTTTCAGATCTCATTGGTTGGCTGTTTGCAAACAGTTTCTTTGCTTTTGTGGTAACTGTGTTACCGTACAGACACTTTTTTCAACTAAAGGTATAGTTGGAATTGCTAGAAAACAACAAGTAGAGACAATGTGTCGAGTGAATAGATTGGTCAGTCATTCTACAACAAGGTCTTTATTCCATTTAAGCTTCTCCCCTCCTAGATGACTGGGCTTTTAATGTAACTTTTTATAAAGACATTTTAGAGTTTGTGTGAACCAGTTTATATTTGTAGTAGTTTCGTTTAGCGGGACGTTTGGGAGTGGTACAAGACGTGGACCCTTCTTGGTTGCACTGGACTGTCCTCACAGGCAGCGTGTTCCCATCACTGACAAGCCCTGAGCTCAGACCTGGGTGGTGCAGGACTCTGGCCTGGCCCCACAAGGCGAGGAGTCCGTTGGGATGCAGCCTCACTCCCTTTCTGAATCACCTCCTGTGCATACCCTGAACCCCAGAATTCCATGCCTGAACAGATCACTTCTCCTGAGGGTAGACCACACATCTGGCGGAGGATGGCCCAGCAGGATGGTGTAGATGTGCAGGTTGGGCTGTGCACGTGGGCGGGGCTGTGCACGTGGGCTGGGATGTCTGTGGGTTCAGGTGGGTGTCTGTCTGAGGCTCCTCGCAGGGGCTGAAGGAACAGAGGATGGAAGAGAAGTGAGGGGTCTGCCAACCAATGCTAAACACTGGCTTGTCCCTGGAACACATCTGCACAAATTGCTGTGTCCATCAAATCACCTCATGGAAATTTCCAAAATGCCCTTTAGGGAGTGATAGTACCTCTACTCTGAGCAAGAAGGTTGGTTTTTCTTTTCTGACAAACTTTCTCTGAAATGACATTAAGAAAATTCCAGAGATGGTTTGTGCTATGACATCAAAGCCAGCAGAGATTGAGATTGGATTGGATTGTGGGGTTTTTATGGTGTAAAGTGGCATGGTGAGTCAGGAAAACTGCCTGCAAGTTCTAACATTTTCCTGTCACAGCTGAATGATTTGGGCATGATGGCTTAGGATCTCAGTTTTGATCTCAGTCTATTAAATGAGAGACGTTGGCCAAAATGACGCCTGTGCTTTCTTCTAGATTTGAAAGTCCAGGATCTATGGGAAAACCACGTTCTCACTGCTAGATATGTGATAGATGGTATTCATCAAATCGAAGATGCCATTGATTGTAAGATGCACTATTGATCTGTGCATCGTTAAGAAAGAAACACACTGTCTATCATAATTTATGATCTATCATAAGAGACTGTTCACTATAAGAAGCATTCCCATTTAGAGATGTGAAAATGTAAAAAAAAAAAAAGGCATCTTAGAATCTCTAAAGCACGGTCATTCTTACGTCAGTCAGTTAAATACCCTTCACAGAGTCTTGGAAAGTACCTACCATATCCATTCATTCATTTATTCAGTCAGTAAATAAATATAAATTTAGTGCCTACTGACTGTCAGGCACTAAATACAACATGCATCTGTCAGAGATACTGAATGAAGGAATTCAAAAAGTGTAGTTGCCTTTCCCATCATTGACATGCACAGGGAAGTTAGTGATGTTGGTGAGAAATCAGCTCAAGAAAACAGTAGGGAGTTCTCTGTTGAGGGCAGCAGAACCACCAAAACTTGATCTCTAATGTGGCATTTACTCCACAGAAATTTGTAATGAGAAAGGGAAGGCAAGTAAACAATTCTCAGATCAGTTTCTTAGTCATCAAGGGACCCGCCTTACTTCTTCTTCCACATTTCTATGAGAATCTTTTTGAAAGAAGCACTTCTTAACTCCATGACTCTAAAGAAGATGCTCCTTCACCTGTTATTTTTTCCCCAATAAATAAGACAAGAAACGAGTGTACTATGAAACACTTTGATACTGTATAATATGACATAATTTTACACGATTTATTATTGTAAGGTCCTTGGGTGGTGCAAACAGTTTGCGCTCAAGTACTAACCTAAAGCTTGGCAGTTCTAACGCACCCAGCGGTGTTGCAGAAGAAAGGACTGGTGATCTGCTTCAGTAAAGATTACAGCCAAGAAAACCCTATGGAGCAGTCCTGCTCTGTAACACATGGGGTCGCCGTGAGTCACAATCTACTAGACTACAGTGGGTTATTATTATGCTACAGTGTCAAATTAATTTACACACGCTGAAGAAAACTTAGTATCATCCGTATGTGTCTAATAGTACTCTAAGTCAAATGAGCCGCTAGTGCTATAGTTTCCCTGGTGTGTTCACCCAGAAACAGAATCTTGAATGCAATAGACAAGTGACAAATCAGGCTCATTTAGTCCCAATATCTTTGTCTACAGGGGTTATTATGCCGGGGACCTTATGCAGAGGGCAAAAAGATTTGCCAAAAATGCTGAACTCACTCTGTATAAGGAAAAGTGTATGCAATACTATGCAGTGATTTTAAGCCTAATTATAAACATTAAGCAGTGGTGTTCTGTTCTTCTCCAAGAAGGAACTGGTGAAAACCCTTAGTCAGGGATGACTAAGAGAACAGTTTCTGTTCTTGTTCTGTTTGATTTCACTTCTTGAGTTGTTCTTGCCACATGAGATATTTGGGTATTTTTTTGTGTGGAAAAATCAGTTTTATATTTATTTTTACTATCCATGGGCTCTGCCATAAATGTTTTCAAAAATTTTAAGATATGTTTGTTTTAAAATTTTGCAAGTTCTCTTTTGTTCTGAGAGCAAGCAGCTCACTTTTTTTAAGATTTATTGTGCTTTAGGTGAAAGATTACAGAGCAAATTAGTTTCTCATTAAACAGTTAATGCACATATTGTTTTGTGATCTTGGTTGCCAACCCCACCATGTGTCAACACTCTCCCCTTCTCGACCTTGGGTTCCCCATTTCCGTTCGTCCAGCTTTCCTGTTCTCTCCTGCCTCCTCATCCTTGCTGCTGGGCTGGTGTCCCCATTTAGTCTGGTGTATGTGGTTAAACTATGTGTGTTATTATTTATTTATTATTTAAAAAAAAATTTGCAGTGGAGTCGATTTCAACTCATAGCAACCTTATAAGACAGAGTAGAACTGCCCCATAGGATTTCCAAGGAGCAGCTGTTGGATTTGAACTACTGACCTTTTGGTGAGTAGCTGAGCACTTAACCAGTGCACCACCAGGGCTCCGTTTGTTTTATAGGCCTGTTTAATCTTTGGCTTAAGAATTTGTCTGCTAACCAAAAGGCTGGCAGTTCAAATCTACCAACTGCTCCTTGGAAACCCTATGGGCGAAGTTCTATCCTGTCCTGTAGGGTTGTTAAGAGTCGGAATTGACTCGATGGCAATGTGCTTGTTTTTTTTTTTTTGCTTTTGCTTTTTTAATCTTTGGCTGAAGGGTGAACCTGAGGGGCGACTTCAGTACTGAGTTAAAAGGGTGTCGGGGGCCATGGATATTTCTAACTGGTCTTTTCTTTCAGTTTCTGTTCAAAGTTTGTCCTAAGTCCAGTGTTCAGATCAATTACATCTCCAAAGAGGCCCTTCTATATCGCCGAAGGCTGCTCACCCTGAGAATAGTTCCTCTCTGGATTCTCAAGGCCCCAGCTTCCTGTTTTTCTTGGATCTGAGCACATGTGTTTTCTGATCAGTGGAATCTCTTCTCCAAATGAGGGAGAAGCGAGGAATTTTAGACGCTGCTCTTACAGGGTGGACTGCAAAAACATGGCTGCTGGACACTTCCTGAGTCCCAGTTCAGAGGTCTTTCTGGGCTGTTTCACCAACCAGCTGCCTTTGAGTCGATTCCAACTCATGGCGACCCAATGTGTTCTAGAGTAGAACTGCTCTCCGTAGGGTTTTCAAGGCTATGACCTCTCAGAAGCTGATTGCCAGGCATTTCTTCTGAGAGCCCTCTGTGTGGGTTAGAACCATCAACCTTTTGGTTAGTAGCTGCACACTTAACTGTTTGCACCACCCAGGGGGTCCTACTCCAGGCTCAGAGTTTTTGTTCTTCGCCAATTGTGTTGTGTCTGTCTTTGTGTGAGCTACACAAGGAGACGTTTGTTTTGATTAAATGTCAGGGCCATATCTGTCAAATCTGAGCATCAGATCATAGTCAGAAACTTAACACACATACACACTGAAATCAGTTTCCACTTATATAATCTTGACCTACAATATCCTTTTAGTAACACTGATTTTTAAGAGTAAGAACAGCCTGTGTGTCATTCTCTTCCCCTATAAATGTCATTGAGTAATAGCTTTCTTGCAGAATCCTAATCCATATAACTACATTTTAAATACAAATTTCTCCCCAGTGGTCCTTCAGCTGTGGAGAAACTAGTACTGACTATAAAGCAGAGTGCTCGAAAGGATCTCCTTGAGGGAAAATGGAACAGCAAGGGGGAAAGAGATTTATACTTTTCTCTTAGTGGCAATGCTTATTTTATGCAATTTTATATTATTAGGGCCATCAAAGGGCAAAGATGTGAAATATGTCCTCCCTGAAGACAGTTCTCCGTGTTTACATAACACTTTCTGCTTTGAGTAAATCAGTTGTAAGGAAGTGCCTGGTGTATTTCAGGGCATTCCAAGCCTCCCCATCTCCCCCACACCCTCCAGAGAGCTGAAGCACTGTGACACCTCAATCACACATCTCTAACCCACAACCTACTGCCCCCTTTGGACAGTTTCTGAAAATTCCTGTTAAAACCAGTGACCAAAAATAACAAACCTATTGGTGCATTCTGTTTTTCAAGCTTCCCTCACAAACTGCAGTGGCTATCAAATCGATTCTGTCTCATGGAGACCCCAAGTGTGTTAGAGGAGAACTGTGCCCGTAGGGTTTTCAGTGGCTGACTTTTTGGAAGGAGATTGTCAGGTCTTTCTTCAGAGGCACCCCTGGGTAGACAAACCTGCAAACTTTGGGCTAGCAGCTGAGTGCCTTGACCATCTGCACTACCTGCAGGCTGCCCTAGCTGTTTGTATTTATTCAGCCTGCCCAATTCCCAGGGGATTGCTGGGAACAGGATGCATTTGAGGAGTGGGGCTGTTAGCATGTACCAGGCAAGGAGGTTCTTTAATAAAAAATCTCATCACAAACCCTTTTCAAATGCATTTTGGTTCAATCTCGGCCCAGTGCACTGGGTTTTGTATTTCTTGGCAACAAGCTCAGTACAACAATTTTAAAAATGTACAGGATTCAAAGAAATTGTGAGAAAAATCCCTGAACTAGGAACAAGATGAGCTTTCGATGCCCAGTGGATTCACACATAAACCTGGCAATTTTCTTGGTATCTGTAATTCCCTCTGGCGGGGATGCACCAGGCAGGGGGACAGTGGCATTCTGTAACAGATTTTAGGCATTACTGTGTTAGGTAACTCAAATGGCATTTTTCAAAAGGGAATGAGGGATGGTGACACAGTTGGTCGCTTATGTGCTCAATGACAAGTGGTCACGAAGGGGAGATGGGCCTTTCCAGGTGAGCCAAGGAAGGTGTTGTGAAGCTATGGAAAGGCTAAGTCAAAGAGATAAGACCCTTCCACCAGAGGACTGAGGTAGAGGCTGGGAAGCCCTCAGGGCAGTGTCAGAGGCTGGGTGGAAATTAGTGTGGGAACACTCTGTAAACTTGGGTTTGGCCAGCCATGGAAAGAGCTGGGGGCGTCTGATGCCTTTTATACTAGTGTGGTTAGCACCATACTCCTTAAACGCCTCTAGATGTAACGGTCCTTGCTGTTGTTGAGTGTTTTTTTTCAGACACTGGTTTTGAGTACTTTATTTACTGGTGGGCCTTAAACATTTTGCTGCTAGGGAAAGGCATTAAAAGTACCTGACAGGTATCGTCTAGCAAAGTCTCCTTCTCTGGAGGGAAAGATGAGCCTGGAGGAAGATCTGAGTGTCAGATGCCTCAACTCACCGCTGCCATCTCTAAGAGGGAGCCAGATCCCAAGACCCCACCATGGAATCTGTCTGTTCGGTAGAAACGGACTCGTACTTTTCTTACAGGGTTTCCACTGTGTCTTAAGAAGCACATCCCTGATTCACTGTGGGGGCAACAGAACTGTTCTCAAGACGCCCAATAATTTGACCAAAGTGTTTCTGAAATGAGAGCGTGACGGGGGACGTAGCAAGGCAATGGGAAGAATAGGAGAATTAAAGAAGAAAAATTATCCTTTGGAAGTAGAATTCTTCCCAGTTTTAATCAGTTAATTAAAAATGTTAAACGTACCTGTCTTAGCTAGTGCTGCCGTAACAAAAAATTCCACAAGTGGGTGGTTTAAAGAACAGAAATTTATTGTTACAGTTCTGGAGGCTAAGAGCCCAAATCAGAGTCTTGGCTGTGTCGATCCCTTCTGTGGGTCTCTCTCCTAGTTTCTGGGGTCTGCTGGCGATCCTTGGCATTGCTTTACTTAGAGACAGGTCCTCACGTGATGTCTGTCTTCTTCCTCTGTGTGTCTGTGTCTAGTCTGCTCGTTTTATAAAACACCGCTCAGAAGGGATTAGGTTTAGGACCCACCCTACTTGGGTATGATCTCATAAACACAAAAAAGAAAACCTCTATTTCCAGTCAGGATCATATTTACAGGTACAGGGGTTAGGACTTCCACACATATTTTGGGGGAATACAATTCAGTCCATAACAATATCAGAAATGGGGGATGAGCTGTTTGGGTAATAAGCACCATTACAATCCAGCCGTCAGTAGGGAAAGGGTGTGGTCCGTCTGGGTTTTGCTTCTAGTTCTTTCATCAACTGTTTGAGAGACTCCGAGCTAGGGCCCTTAACCTTTCTGAGGACCTCAGTGTCCCCATCTTAAGAGGCAAGCATTGAACCCAGGGTCTCATCCAGCATCAGCATACTGTTAACCTGAAAATACACAGCAAGGTGCAGCTCTGGGCACAGACATTGCTCGGGTCTAGCCTTCTTGTCTCTACTCTCCCTGAACATAATCGCACCGACCATGATACTAATCATGTGGTAGTTTCTCTCTTTGCTCCCTTCAAGTAGTAATTGCCTTTTAGTGGTTTGTTCCCAGGTAGAAAGTAAGAGCATGGTGTGGCTGACTGTGGGCTGCACCCAAGGCTTATCAGGAGGAGCTGCATTTTGCAGCCAGTTCCTCCGTGAGAATTCAGCAGGGGGCGCTCTTTAGCTGCGCGACCAGCCCTGGGGGAACGAGTCCGCAGGATCCGTGGTACTCAACAGAATAGAATTCTCCCAGCAGAGGGTGGCCAGCTGTTCTTTACTCATAGATCAACGGGTGGGTCCTTCCCTAACACTCTGATACCAAAAAAACCCCAAAACTGCCGCCGTCAAGTCATTCCGACTCAGCGACCCGGTAGGACAGGGTGGAACTGCCCCACGGGGTTCCAGGGAGCGGCTGGTGGATTCCACCTGCCGACCCTTTGGTTAGAAGCCGAGCGCGTAACCACTGCGCCACCAGGGCTCCGTAGGTTTCAGTATATAGTCAAGGTATCAACGTAAAGTCAGGAAAGCACCTGCATGCTAAACCCTCCCTCCCAGGTCAGAGGTGGGTGGGGTCCCCAAGGCTGGGGGAGCTGGCGTTTAGCACATGTGGTTGGGTTCTCTGGCCCTGTCCATGACCCAGCAGCCCAGGGAGAGCAGAAGGCTGGAGCCACGGACGCAGGGGTGTGTGCAGAGAGGCAGGGGGACGCCGCGTGGCTTGGGCTGCAGATGAAGGCACATCTGTCAGTAGCTCTCATTTCTAGAACGCGTGCCAGCATCTAGGTAACTGCCAGATGCTAGTTGACCAAATCCTCCTCAAATCTGTGAATGGAATCTTTTGGAGTAACCTGGTGCAGTCTCTGACTGTCACGTGATTTATCTATTTATTAACCTATATCTGTTTGATGGAGGATGCACGTGGCTTAGAGCAGGGCTCAGCCAAAGACCAGCTGGAAGGCTTCTGATGTGCTGCAGCAGGGCTGGATTTAGACACATCAGGAGTATTCAGAGAAAACAGGTGCTTCGGGTTTCTGAGACTCATCTGCTTCCTATTTTCATCCCTTTCCTGTGGAGGAGCCCCAAGTGGTGCAAAGAGTTAACCACACTGGGCTGCTAACTGAAAGGTTGGAGGTTCAAGTCCACCCAGAGGGGCCTTGGAAGAAAGGCCTGGCAGTCCACTGTCAAAAAATCAGTCACCAAACACCCCATGGAGCATAGTTCTATTCTGACACATGTGAGGTTGCCTGGAGTCAGGATCCACTCGACAGCAACTGGTGTTACTCAGTGGAGCAGTCCCATCCTCGGTGCCTGGGTGACTGGGGTCCCCCTGCCTCCTCCCCACCCTTCCAATCTGCTTTCAGCTCCTCCACAGCATTTTGAAAGCAATTTGATGAATTAATTTCCTTTGTGACTGATAAAGGCTTATGTTGTTTCTCCAGGAACATCTGTATCTAAATAGGGATAAAATTCACTAATAGGGTTATAACAACTCCACAAGGAGAAGTCAGGAAAAAGTCCAGAAGTAGATTGGGGAGCTCTTACAGAGTGTGGCTGATTCTGAACCCCTCAATTATGCAGGGCTCTAACCCCAGTCACATGGCCCGTCCTGCTTCACTATCCCCAGATATTTCTTATAATTTCCTGATGATGCACACCTGAGTTTATGGTTCTTAAATTCTGGGGGGAGAGTGATCGATCTTTTTGGGACTCTGTCAAGAACCGTGGAGCCCCTCCCTAGTTAAATGTACATATGCAGACATATCCAAATTTTTCATAAGATTTTAGGAGGGGCCAACCAGACTCCATAGAGCTCAATCTTGGTGTCCCAGGGTTGGAGGAAGCTCGGTATTTGGAGTTG
The DNA here is from genome assembly GCA_030035585.1 of Dugong dugon. NCBI lineage: Eukaryota > Metazoa > Chordata > Mammalia > Sirenia > Dugongidae > Dugong > Dugong dugon. Next base: position 73,398,248 of record CM057479.1, read on the forward strand.
GGAGAGCTGGGTTCAAGGTTACACTGATCTTAGGCAAGTTCCTCACTTTCTGGTAGACCTGATTTCTTAACCTGTAGAAAGGAAAGTGTCAGGCTGTGTCAGCAATTGTCTGCTAGGGGTGGAGCCTCAGGAATTTATCACCCCTCATACCCTTCCAGAACTTATCCAATCTAAGAGACAGGAGAATGTGAGATTTGAAAAATCTCCCCATATGAGCTGATAGGCCCAGCTGGGGTTGAGAAACACCCAGCAAAGAGAGGCCCCTGAATTGACTTCTGTTTCCAGTGTTGCATGACACTGAGGCTTTGCTCCAGGAATTCTGCTCTGCAAAGCTGAGAGAATACTTCACCAAATGCTCGTGGGAAGAAGAGGAGACGCAGCATGACCAGGAGACCAGAAGCCTGGCTTTACCGTCTTGCAGCTCTATCCCGCTGTGGTAGGAAAGGAGCAGAACCCTTCTAGAATTCTCTTTTCCTTGGAAGCCCATCGTATCAGGACAGGATTTATCTCGATATCTTGAGAGGATTGAGAATCTAATTTGTCTTTATTTTTTTTGAGAGCCTATGTACTTGGCCGCTAAACGAAAGGTCGGCAGTTTGAATCCACCAGCTGCCCCTCGGAAACCCTATGGAGCAGTTCTACTCTGCCCTATAGGGTCACTTTGAGTCCGAATCGACTTGACAGCAGTGGGTTTGGTTTTGGTTTTATGTTTTTGGTATGCAGTAGATACAAAATATAGGTAGTCCCAGATTTATGATGGAGTTTCTGACGTAAGTCGAATATTTCTTTTCCATTTTTTTTTTTGGTTTTCATTATTACTACCATTTATTATCAGTATCTTTATAAATCCAATTTTTATTTGTCTTTTAGGGGTTGGAAACATTACATACAAAGTTACTGTTATGGATTGAATTGTGTCCCTGCAAAATATCAGTCAACTTTGCTAGGCCATGATTCCCAGTATTGTGTGATTGTCCACCATTTTGTGATCTGGTGTGATTTTCCTATGTGTTGTAAATCCTATCTCTATGATGTTAATGAGGCGGGATTAGCAGCAGATATGTTGGGACCTCATACCACCAAGAAACAAGAGCCAGGAGCAGAGCGCATCCTTTGGACCTGGGGTTGCTGTACTGAGAAGCTCTTCCACTGGGGAGGACTGATGTCAAGGACTTTCCTCCAGAGCTGACAGAGAGATAAAGTCTTCCTCTGGAGCTGACGCCCTGAATTTGGACTCCTAGACTCTTAGACTGTGACAGAATAAATTTCTCTTTGTTAAAGCCATTCACTTGTATATATGTTATAGCAGCACTGGATAACTAAGACAATTCCAAATATATTTTAATACATACATAGATATTACTAATGATCAGATGTATTAAAAAGACAGTCATGAGTGTGGTTCATTATAACTTGAATATGTCATAAGTCGGGGACTACCTGTAAATTTATTTGACTAAATAAATATATTTCTTGTGAGTTATTTTTTTAACCAAATGGTTGTGATGTGTTCCTACTAGCGTACTCCATCTGAGAATCACTGATATCGTCTAAGGTTTCATTTTACTGAGGTCATTGAAATAGGTATTAATTTACTGATTAATTTAAATTCAAGAAATAGTTCCAAAGCTCTTATTATGGGTTCGACACGGTAGAGTTTTCAGAAGAGTAGGATTTAAGAAGAGAATTGATAATGCTGTGATAATACCAAAAAGCATTATGTAAATACTATTTGAATAATTATAGAAAATTTGTGCTTTTTCTCCCTATTCTGGAAGGGAGGAATAAACCTTTGTGAAATAAAAGCCTCATGTAATTACTTCAGGATAGGAGAACAACCTGTTTCAGGCTCCGTCAAAGGTAGTGTCATGAAGCTAAGTCAGTCTCACCAAGAGCTTTATCTCCCTGCTCACCATAGTGTGAAATAACTCTGTAACATAGAGTTCTGGCTGCTTAAATGGAGGCGGGGTTGGGGGCGGCTCAGACAGCAAAGACATCAATAGAATAGATTTAAAATGATAACGTTGCATATTACTCTGTCAGTACTATAGCTCAAAACTATTTTCATTCGGGAGAAGATGACCGTATTTTTACCCAAATAACGCATACCCTCTGTATTTGTTTGCTGGCCGGGCCCTCCCGCCTCGAGGCATCTCTGATGGATAATATCTGGCAATAAGATTGTTAAGACAATGAGAATGCATAATTTAAAATACATATGTTGTTGATGTTAGGGTCGTCGAGTGGATTCCACCTCATAGCAGCCCTGTGTACAACACAACGAAACACTGCCTGGTCCTGCACATTCTCACAGTTGTTGCTATGTTTGAGCCTATTGTTATACCACTGTGTCAGTCCATCTTGTTGAGGGACTTCCTTTTTTTGCTGACCCTCTGCTTTACCAAGCGTAATGTCCTTCTCCAAGGACTTGTCCCTCCTGATAACATGTCCAAAGTACATGAGACAAAGTCTCACCATCCTCACTTCTAAGGAGCATTCTGGCTGTACTTCTTCCAAGACAGATTTGTGTGTTCCTCTGGCAGGCCATGGTATATTCAGCATTCTTCACCAACCCCACAATGCAAAGGCATCAGTTCTTCTTCAGCCTTCCTTATTCATTGTCCAGCTTTTGCATGCATATGAGGCGATTGAAGATACCACGGCTTGGATCAGGCGCACCTTAGTCCTCAAAGTGACATCTTTGCTTTTTAACACTTTAAAGAGGTCTTTTGCAGCAGATTTGCCCAATGCAATATATTGTTTGATTTCTTGACTGCTGCTTCCATGAGCGTTGGTTGTGGATCCGAGTAAAATGAAATCCTTGACAACTTCAATCTTTTCTCCATTTGTCATGATGTTGCTTATTGGTCCAGCGCGCAGATTTTTGTTTTCTTTATGTTGAGGTGTAATCCACACTGAAGGCTGTATCTTTGATCTTCATCAGTGCTTCAAGTCCTCTTTGCTTTCAGTAAGCAAGGTTGTGTCATCTGTATATAGCAAGTTGTTAATGAGTCTTCCTCCAATCCTGATGCCGCGTTCTTCTTCATATAGTCCAGCTTCTCGTATTATTTGCTCAGCATACAGGTTGAATAAGTATGGTGAAAGGATACAACCCTGATGCACACGTTTCCTGATTTTAAACCACACAGTATCCCCTTGTTGTGTTTGAATGACTGTCTCTTGGTCTATGTACAGTTTCCACATGAGCACAATTAAGTGTCCTGGAATTCCCATTCTTCACAATGTTATCCATAATTTGTTATGATCCACACAGTCGAATGCCTTTGCATAGTCAATAAAACACACATAAACATCTTTCTCGTATTCTCTGCCTTCAGCCAAGATCCCTCTGACATCAGCAATGATATCCCTCATTCCGCACCATCTTTTGAATCCAGTTTGAATTTCTGGCAATTCCCTGCTGATGTACTGCTGCAACGGTTTTTGAATGATCTTTAGCAATATTTTACTTGCGTGTGGTGTTAATGATTTTGTTTGATAATTTCCGCATTCTGTTGTATCACCTTTCTTTGGAATGGGCACGTATATGGAGCTCTTCTGGTCATTTGGCCAGGTAGCTGTCTTCCACATTTCTTGGTGCAGGTAAAGATGAGTGAGTGTTTCTAGGGTTGCATCCATTTTTTGAAACATCTCAATTGGTATTCCATCAATTTCTGGAGCCTTGTTTTTTTTGTTTTTTTTTAAATTTTTTTATTGTACTTTAGATGAAGGTTTACAGAACAAATAGTTTCTCATCAAACAGTTAGTACACATATTGTTTTATGACAATGGTTAACAACCCCAAAACATGTCAGCACTGTCCCTTCTCAACCTTGGGTTCCCTATTACCGGTTTTCCTGTCCCCTCCTGCCTTCTAGTCCGTGTCCCTGGACTGTTGTGCCCCATTTGTCTTGTTCTGTTTTATGGGGCTGTCTAATCTTTGGCTGAATGTTGAACCTCAGGAGTGACTTCATTACTGAGCTAAAAGGGTGTCTGGGAGCCATACCCTCAGGGTTTCTCCAGTCTCTGTCAGGCCAGTAAGTCTGGTCTTTTTTTGTGAGTTAGAATTTTGTTCTACATTTTTCTCCAGCTCTGTCCAGGACCGTCTGTTGTGATCCTGGTCAGAGCAGTTGGTAGCCGGGCACCATCTAGTTGTACTGGACTCAGTCTGGTGGAGGCTATGGTAGTTGTGATCCATTAGTCCTTTGGACTAGTCTTTCCCTTGTATCTTGTTTTCTTCATTCTCCCTTGCTACCGAAGGGGTGGAGCCTTGTTTTTTGCCAATGGCTTCCGTGCAGCTTGGACTTCAAGTAGCATATGATGAAGAACCGATTAAAGGAAGAAGTCCAAGCTGCAATGAGCGATTTACATTGCAGATATGTAAATACACCGTATTTTTACCCAAATAATGCTGGCCTTCTATGTTTGTTTGCCAACCGCTATGTTATGTAACTCAGATGACATGTTTCAAAAGGGAATGAAAGATGGTGGCACAATCGGTCACTTAAATCTTGGCCGGTGGAGCTACGCTACTACTTTTTATCTCATCATTGAATGAGCAACATCCCTTTTTTTATAGTTCCTCAGCCACTTCTGCCATGCTTATCCTCAGTTCGTGAGTTGTCTCTCCTTCCCCTTTGGGGACACTTCTCCTCCACCCTCATTTTCCAAATCCTTCCCATTTTCTTAAGAAAACTAGTTTAATCTTCCCTCCTGTAAGATTTTACCCTGGATCTTATCTTTTTCTACTCAAGTGGTCCAATAAGTTATCTGCCTAAACCAAGACAGTTTCATCTCTAAGAAGAGTTTTAGTGTCAACTCTTAGTATGACATTTTCTTTTACCGTGCAATATTGATCTAGAGAATGCTTTTTAAAGTAACTAAATATTGGGATCATGGAGTGGGATGAAGCCTCTGGGGAAGGTGCACAGAGCCCAAAGAAAGGAAGCCTGGAAGAACGTCTACAGTGAAGGGGTGAATGAGTAACAGAGAACCCAGAAAAAAAGCCAAAGCCATTGCCGTCAAGTCGATTCCGACTCATAGTGACCCTATAGGACAGAGTTGAACAAGGAGCAGCTTGTGGATTTGAACTGCCGACCTCTTGTTTAGCAGCCAAACTCTTAACCGCTGTGCCACCAAGGTTCCAAAGAATGCAGAGAGGCAGACAAAAAGGTAGAAGCTTTAAGACGGAGTGGGAGTTAAGTCTCAAGGGAGACAAAGTCACTGGAGTCACAGGATTCAGGACAGAGGTGCTTTTAGGGCCCAGACCCAGCACCTGTGTTGGGACTGTCACACCTGCTGGAGGATCCATTACTGCCTTTAACAAGAGGAACATTCCAGAAATCCTCAGCTAAGCATTTAAAACAGTGATAGTGTACGTGTGTGTGTGCCACAAGAGAAGCCCTTAGCTTGTGTGCAGCTGCCTGGGGCTCACCAAGAGCCAGCCTGGCTCTGTGTCCTTCCTGGATCCCTCTTGTTTGCCCACTGCAAGCTCAGATGCCAGCTTCTCTTGTTTCATCTGTCTGTGCAGTGGGTAGGAATTGTAGTGGAGAACCTGAACCCCTGATTGCCATATCTTAACTGTATGACCTCAGCAATCACTCTATCTCAGTTTCCTTATCTGTAAAATGGTTAACAAACATAATTACACATGCCATCTGGACTCCTGGGGTTATTATGAGGTTGAAATGCTCTACAGAATGCTGTTGACCCAGATAGCCTGAGTTTGACACAGCTTCTGCTCCATACTAAATATGTGACCTTGAGCACCTTACTTAACTTGTCTGTCCCTCAGTTCCCTCTTCTGTAAAGTGGGGATAATAATTGTACCTACCTCATGGGACAGTTGTCAGCTTCAAATGAGTTAATCTATGTAAAGAATGTAGAACCAATTGTGGCACTTAGAAAATGCTGTATATGTATTAGCTGTTATTATTATACCAAAACCAAAACCAAACCCTTTGCCTTCGAGTCAGTTGCGACTCATAGTGACCCTATAGGGCAAGTAGAACTGCCCCATATGGTTTCCAAGGAGCAGTTGGTGGATTTGAACTGCTGACCTTTTGGTTAGCAGCTGAGTTCTTAACCACTGTACCACCAGGGCTCCATTATTGCTATATTTATTATTATTATTACCATTATTATACAAGTAGAAATGTATTTTTATGTCTGAAGTATACCATTTCTTATCCCCCAAATGATTCAAGTCAGTCAAAAGTATACACAATACAGAGAGATGACTTAAATTAGAAGTAGGGGAAAAAGATGGTTATTTCTTCAGTGTTCATGCTTCTGCCTCCTTCCAGCGTCCACCTCCCATTTCTGACTTTGTTTCCTGCCAGCTCGTTTCCGCCCCTGCCAGACCCAGCGTGGATCAGCTTGCTGCAGAATCTTATGTGCTCTCAGCCCTGCCTCCTCCAGCTCTGGTCTGGGCCTGGTGGGGGCCCAGAGTGTGTGCACAGGGAAGAGGAGAGAGGGCACGCCTAGGAAAGGTGTCTCTTTAAGGCAGGAGATGCTGCAGGGTGTTTGGAGGCCAAGGAGAAGTTGCCAGTGGAGACAGATACAGACAATGCTGGCAAGAGGGGATAATTGACGACGTGAGTGCCTGGAGCAGGCAGGAGTGGCTGGGTTCAAGAACACAAGTCTTTTAGAACACAGTTGGCTGGATTTTAAAAACAGTCTTCATAAATCAAGTGAGATAAAGCTGTCTGCCTTTGCAGCCCAGCATGACCAGTTATCTCTCAGGGTAGCACCTCTTTGCCGCCACCCGCATGACGGTAAGTAAGGTCAGCTCTGAGCAAAACTGGAAAGTCTGTCTCCATGCGTCTTCTCTCTCCCAGCCCCCTTCTCCTCCTTCCTCAGATCTCCCTCACTTCACTGTTCTTAGGCCTGAGACGCCAGCCTCCAGATTGAACACAGGTGAAGGCTGACCTGGGGTAGGAAGTCTCATGTACGTTAATGGTGATGGTGCCTCCATATCTCTTCCCATGAGAGGAGAACACACACACAGACCTCAGAGAGTTTGGGTGTAAAGTCAGGGTCACATACAGAGAGTGGAGGGATGAAATTAAACCTCAGGACTCCTGCCTACAGGTCCTGAGGTCTTTTTCCCATTCCCCACCTGAGTCTCCACCGACTGCCTTGAGTAGCCTTTTACGGACACTCCATCCTTTCTGGAGACCCTCCTCCACAACTCACCTGACCTTGTCACCCCCAGGGCTAGCATATTCTCATGGGCTAGACTCTGATATTCCTTTTTCCAGTCACAGGTGGCTTACCTGTTAGCAAACCTATGTCCCTGTTACTTCCATAGCCGCTCTCCAACCTCACCATCTCCTAATTATCACTGATGTCCTGGTCTTCACTTTCTTCCCTAGTCAGCTAAGCACACAAGCCCAGTGCTGCAACTTCCTGTTTGATACTTTTCTATTTCCTCACTCTGTGGTTCTGGCCTTGCAAATCCCAAGTTCTGAATTCCCAGCCTTAGCACTTTCTAAATATTCTCTTCTCTGCATCCACTGATGGGCAGCTTTGAGCATTGAGGAGAAAAACCATATCATCCTGCCAGTAGGTGAGCCTTGTGTTTCCACCGACCAGCCTCAGTGGAAGAAGCTTCACTACTGACTGAAGACTCCTTTGACTTGAACCTGTCAGTTCTGTTTCACTTGGTACTTCGACTTGTCATCCCTCTGTTCAGGCGCCCTTCTTTGTACCCAACTGCTCGACTCCCAGTAGGTGACCTTGCCTTTCTCTCTAGGAAGAAATAAAAACCACCCTACAGTATCTCCCTCAAAATTTAGCCTTTTAAAGTATAAAATTATCTGTATCTGTCCCTGACCTTCCTCTTTCTCTTCCCCACCCTCATACGATCAGTGGTTCTTCTCCTGTTCAGAGCTAGCATCCCTCTTCCAGCCCATATATCCCTCCAGAGCTTAGCTCCATCTGTTATCTCCTTTCCTCCATGTTACTGTCCTGTCTCTGCCCCCTCACAATATAAATCTGTTCAAGCATCTCGTATTTTTAAAACAAAACAAAACTCTCTCTTTCTGCCCTATGCGTCATTCCTACTGTTGTAGTGCAAAGAGAATCATCTTTCACCTTCTCACGTCCATTCAACCTCTCATGTTTTTGCATCTTAGCTTTCAACCTCCATTACTCCAGAACAGTGCCCTTGACACGGTGATGGTGCCTTTCTAATCGCTGAACGAGAGGTGGCAGGTCTGGTTTTGCTTGGTGTTGGAACGTTCCCTGCCTCTTCTGTTCTTCTCTTGACTTTTAAGATATTGTTTTTCTGTGTATCTTGGTATCTTTGACTCCATCTCTGAATCATGTCTGACCCTCTACCATGAGCACTCCTCAGAGCCCTGTGCTTGCCTCTCCTTGTCTCTTTATACATTCCCCAAGAGTCATCTCATCCACACCCTTGGTAGGTGAGCTACCAGCTATAACTCATAGCTTTGAAATCCAGATCTCTTGTCCAGTTGTTTCTTCTGTGTACCAGATCCAGATTGTTACTATCTGTCAGTTGGATATTTCTACTAATAAACAACATGATAAACAGAGAAAAGATTGTTTTCCTTAATTCATTATTTTTAATTTGGGAGAATATCAGACAGACACTCGTGACCATGCCTCCAGAGATCTCCGTGCCTCCAGGGGAAGAACGAGCCCTGGTGGGCTTTGGGTATGGCCAAGCACTGGTGGCTGAAGGCCCACTCTAGCTATTACTAGGGTTGAGTGAATAAGCCCCTTAGATCTGGAGCTTGCCTGCACCAAGGTGGGCCCCTCCAATCCCAAATCCCAGATATGCTTCTCTTGCTCTCCCAAAGTGTCCACATGGAGTGATCATTTGGTCCGTTGGCTCTCTTTACCTAACACATTGTCAGTTGCAGGAACCGTGGCCCTGGAATCCTTTTTTTTTTTTTGTTAAGGGTGGAATCATTTGGCCCTCAGCTGATGGGCTTATGGAGCTAAGAAGCAAGAGACATCTGAATTCTTATGTAGCCCAGTTAACCTCCATGACGAGAGCTACCCACCGAAATCAGTCAGCCATCAGAGTGAAACATGCTGTCATTCTTCCAAAACAGAGAACCCATGCAAAAGCAGCAATCCATGGGCACTGCCAGAAGAAACAGCAGGCGGTGGGTCAGGAGCTTCGTGTTCCCCCACAAAGAACAGACTGTTGTTATGGTTGGCACATGCTACGCCACATCGCCAAACCCAGTGTTTCATTGAAAGGGCGTTGGGGGTGGAGGGGGTACTGGTGCTCATATGTTGATGAATTGAGCAATGCTTCTTTCCCCTCTTGATCTTTTGCATCTTTCCTTCTTTATCTTTCTACCATTTAAACCTCGAGTGCACCCATGATACGGAAAGTTGTGGTTCTTGGTGCAAATTCACAGTGTCACATGCTTAATACTTGTCAGAGACAGGCCAGGAAACATCTGTCTCCAAAATGTACTGGCAATATGGGAACCTTAGTGGACTGGGCAGACATATGCTAAGATTACTTGGTTGGGACATGGGGCAGGGGGAGCGCTGTCATGTTTTTTTTACAAAATAAATCATCAACCGATCTCTTCTGGATTCTTTTGTTAGTGTTGAATTGCTGGCGTCTTTCTTGACAGATGTAGGATTTTACCAAATATTAAACCGAGAGGAATTACTAAAATAATTCCTATCTATGCTTAACTTAGTCTACCTATTCTATTATTAAAACAGTAAACATTTTTATTTCAGGAAAATATCCACAAATACATTAAAGAAGTTCAACAACAATTAGTATGTGAATTGCAGTGATTCATTAATTAAAGCTTTCGTCCTGGAGAGTCGCATGATGCTCATAGCTTCATCTTCCCTCCGTCACTCTTCCTGGTTTGTCCAGGTAACTTCCTAGAGTATTTGAAAATACCTCTTCCTTCTACCCACCCCTCCTTCAAGAGCTGTAGACTATTTCCAATTGCAATCCTTCCCTTCCTTATTGCTAGGGCCAGTAGGTTCTGATTTTTTCTCCATGTTCCTTGTAAAACATAAAAAAGTCTAGCTCTAAATATAATTTTATTCTTTATTTATAGACTTGATGCATTCCTCATGACACTGCAAAAGTATAAGAAGCTTCAAAACCTAAATAAATAAATCTAGGCCATTTCTAAATGCAAACTGCCTCTTATAAGGTACAAACATGGGTTAAAGAAAATAAACCTCTTATTCAAAGTTATTTGTTGTACAATTAGGTGTCTTCCAGCTTATTGTGAGACTGGGGGCAAATCAGTAAACTTCCCTGAACCAAGTCGTCATCTGAAAAACAGGGACAGTAACCCCGACTCTGATGACTTCACAAGGCCGCTTTGGCGAGGGCTGGGTAAGGGGATGCCTATGAAATGGGGGATTGTCCCTGGGTGGTGCAAACAGTTAAGCACTCAGCCACTAACTGAAAGGTTAGCAGTTCGAATCCACCAGGGGGGCTTTGGAAGAAAGGCCTGGTGATTTACTTCTGAAAGAACACAGCCATTGAAAACCCTATGGGGCACAGTTCTACTCTGATACCTATGGGGTTGCCATGAGTCAGACTCGACTCAACGGCAACTGTTTTTTTGTTTGTTGTTTTAAGAAATAGGAGAGTCTTTGGGTAGTGCAGATGGTTAACGCACTTGGCTGCTAACCAGAAGGTTGAGGTTTGAGTCCACCCAGAGGTGCCTTGGAAGAAAGACCTGGTGATCTACTTCCAAAAAAAATCAACAACTGAGAACCCTATGGAGCACAGTTCTACCATGACACACACAGGGTCACCATGATCGGAACTGATTCAACAGCATCTTTTTTTTTTTGTGAAATAGGAAAGCACTTTATTCATGGTTGTTACGATGAAAACACCTGGTAGAGAGGCAGTATAAAGGGATGTCTTTTCCCAAATGCAGGGGCAGGGGCTCATGACTTGAGGATTTCTACGCTTGCTAGAGATCTGTAGAAGAGATGGATTCACTTGTGAAAATTAGCAAATACCAGGTGAATAGATAAGAGATGAGACGCCCCAGAGCGTCAGATCCCAAACACTGAGAAAGGCCCGCAGTAACAGCTGGTCAGCCAGGGTTCACCCTGCTCCCACAGCAGCCTACCGAGAGCTGCATGGTTTTCAGATGTCAGCACCTTGTGATTTCGTGATCTGTCATGGGGAACGCCATCCTTCAATCCTTGTAAAGGCATGGAACTCTCATCCCAGGGCCATTTACTCTATGGGACAGGAGCTCATTCCTGCATTCGGGCTTGAGTTTCATTTGAAAATGACTTCGCAGGAATGCCTCTTTGCATGGACTTTTTAAATGCTCTCTTGTATTTTGTTCTTCAGGCTGGCTGCTCCTGTCAGCAAAACTGATATCCAACCCCTTATGTTTGTTACAAATAAAATTCAGAGATACTTAATGCTGTAATTATAAGCTGGAAAAGGTCTCAGGAAGGCACAGTAAGAGGCTGACAGAATGTACCCAGACTCTTAAAACTGTGTCCATATAGAAGTTTAAGGGAAATAACTTAAAAACCACTTAAAAAGTGTCTTCTTTGTCTCACCGTATAAACAAAGAACTCAAATCTGTTGCCATTGAGTTGATTCTGATTCATAGCGACCCTGTAGGACAGAGTAGAACTGCCCCATAAGGTTTCCAAGGAACAGCTGGTGGATTCAAACTGCTGACTTTTTTGGTTAGCAGCTGTAGTTCTTAACCACTGCGCCACCAGGGTTTCCATCCCATGGTGTAAGCCTAAATAAAGAACTGCTAGCTGCTGATAGCATTTGCTTTTGCTGCACTTCGATTTTCCCTGATTTGCACATGCTTCCTCTGCCTCATTTAATGCCATCTCCATCAGCAAAGAGAGTCAGAGGCACCATCCCAGGTGTGGCCAAGGCAGGCCTCACAAACAGGAACTGAGTTCAGATGTGAAGGAAAAGAACTCCTTGACCCTCCAAATGCCTTTCTCTCCAGCTGGCAAATAAATCAACTCAACGGCAGTGGGTTTGGTTTTTATCCCTTTCTCCATCCCTAAGCAACTGATTTGCTGTTACTATAAATTGGTTTCAATTTCTTATAACTTCATATAAATAGAATCATAAGTATATAATTTTTTTTTGTCTATTTTGACACAGCATAATTTATTTTGAGATTCCTCATGTTGTTGTGTGTACCACTGGTTCATTCTTTTTGTTGCTGAGTTGTACTCCATTGTATGGATATATCATAATTTGTTTACCTGTTCATTTCTTTGATGGATATTTTTATGTTTTCAACTTGCCATTAATATTCTTGGACAAGTCTTTGAGAATTTCCCATATATCTTTCTGTTATTAATTTCTTATTTAATTTCAGTGGGATCAGATGATATATTTTATATGGTTTAAACTTTAAAAAAATTGATGATACTTGTTTTATATCCCTGAATATGGTCTATGTTGGTAAATGTTCCTTGAGCATGTGAAAAAAATGTATATTGTTATTGTTGGGTAGAATTTTCTATAAATGTCAATTATGACAAATTGGTTGATAGTGCTATTCAAGTCTTCTAAATAATTACTGTTTTTCTGTCACTTTATTTTATCAATTATTGAAAAAAAGGTATAAAATTCTCCATATATAATTGTGAATTTGTTTATTTCTCCTTGAAATACTGTAAGTTTTTGCTCCTTGTATTTTGAAGCTCTGTTATTAGGTACATACATGTTTGGGTTTGTTTTGTCTCATGATGAGCTGACTCTTTTATCGGTAAGAAATGAACTTCTTTATTCCTGGTAAAATTCTTTACTTTGATATCTACTTTGTGTGATATTGATGTAGCCAGTCCAGCGTTCTTTGTATCTGTATTATGATAGCATATCTTTTTTTATCCTTTTAGTTTTAACCTGTGTTTTTATATTTAAAGACGGTTTTTTTTTTGTAGGTAGCGCATGATTGGATGCTGATTTTTAATTGTGTCTGAAAATCTCTGCACTTTTTGATTGGGATGCTTAGATCATTTATATTTAATGTGATTATTGATATGATCGAGCACGCATTATATTTGTTTGATATCATAAAATTTGTTTTTTACTTGTTTCATCTGTTCTGTGTTCCCTTCTTTTCTCTTCTTTTTGGATTGAGTATTTTTTATGATTCTGTTTGTTCTTGGTTAATAGCTATAACTCTGGTTTGTTACGCTAGTGATTGCTTTAGGGTTTTTAGTATATATCTTTAATTTAATACAGTTAACCTTCAAGTGATAATATACCACTTCACATATAATACAAGAACCTTATTTACAACAGCAACAACAAAACCAAACCCATTGCTGTGGAGTCGATTCCGACTCATAGCGACTCTATAGGACAGAGTAGAACTGCCCTGTAGGATTTCCAAGGAGTGGCTGGTGGATTTGAATTGCTGACCTTTTGGTTAGCAGCCCTAGCTCTTAACCACTGCTCCACGAGGGCTCTTTACTTATGACAGCATACTTCTGTTTTTCACCTCCCAGCGTTTGTACAATTGTCATACATTTTGCTTCTACACGTTGCATACCCTGTAATACATTGCTATTATCTTTACTTCAACCTGTCAGTTATCTTTTAAAGAGATTTAAGTAATAAGCAAAAAAAGAAACATTTATACTTACCTGTACAATTACCATTTCTGATGCTTGTCATTCCTTGTGTAAAACCAGATTTTCATTAGTTTTTAGATGTTTTTTCTGCAGATAGACTTTCTTTAATATTTATGGTGGTGCAGATGTAACGATGAGGAACTATTTCAGTTTCTTTATATCGGAAAACCCTTTTATTTCCAGTTTATTTTTAAAGAGGCTTTCACTGTGTATAGAATTGTAGGTTGAAAGGTCTTTCTTTTTCCTTTCAGTACTTGCACTGTCATTTGGCTTACACTGTTTTGCATAAGAAGCTTGATGTAATTTTTACTTTTGTTCCCATGAAAGTAATGTGTGTTTTCTTAATCTCTGACTGCTTTTAAGATTTCGTCTTCATCACTGGTTTTAACCAATTTGATTATGGTGTACCTTGGCATTGCTTTCTTTATGTGCTTGGAATTCATTGACCTTCTTGGATCTGTGGGTTTATAATTTTCGTCAAATTGGAAAATGTTCAGCTATTATTCCTCCTTCTTTCCCTTTTCAGTGATTTTAATTACTCATAAGCTAACCTACGGTATGTTTGTTACTTTCTAAAGTTTCTTTTCTGCCTCCTTTTTCTGATAGTTTTTTTGGATAGCTCATTGATATTTTCATCTGCAATGTCTAATCTCAGACATTGTAGCTTTCATCTGTAGGAGATGAATTAGATCTTTTCTTTATCTTCGTCTTTACTTAACATGCACAATCTTTTCTCTAGCTTCTTGAACATATGAAATAACAGTTTTAATAACTGTTTTAATGTCCTTGTCTGCTAATTCTATCTTTGTATCATTTATGCATCTGTTTCTATTGATTGGTTTTTCTCCTCATTATGGGTTGTATTTTTCTGTTACTTTCAAGGCCTGGTCATTTTTTATTGGATGCCAGATATTGTGAATTTTAACTTGTTAGGTGCTTTGTATTTTTGCTTTCCTACAAATATTCTTAAACTTTGTTCTAGGTTGCAGTTAAGGTGCTTAAAAAGAATTTAATTCTCTCATACTCTGTCTGTAAAGTTTGCTACTCAGGTCCAGAGCAGCATTTAACGTACGACTAATTTTGTTCCACTCCTGAGGTAAAACCTGTCAAGGTCTTTCCTGTTGCTCTGTGAATTATGAGTTTATTTATCCTGGCTGATGGGAGCAGGAACTATTCCCAGCTACAGAGACCATTCTTTCTAACCCTTTGAGGTGGTTCTTTCTTTGACCTTGGGTAGTTTTCTCACAGGCATGTACTGATCAGTACTCAGCTGTGAAAGGGGGTAGCAAACTTACATACTTTTTCTGTACTTGTTTTTCTGTCTAGCTGCCTCTCTATTCCTATGCCACTACCACATATTTTTATTTATTGTGGCTTTAAAATATACTTTGTGGCCAAGCAGGGCAAGTTCTACTCCATTCTCTTACTTTCCTGTAATCTTCTTAGGTTTTCTTCTGCATTTATTTTTCCAGATGGAGTTTATAATTTTTTCCAAGTTTTCCCCAACTTTCTTTTTTGGAAGAAATTATGTTAAATTTATGAATTATCTTGGTAAAATTGGCATTGCACAATTTTGAGTCTCCCATGAAATGGTTCAAGACATCTTTGCAGCCTGATCCACTGTTCCTAGTCCTCACCATACTCTTTCCTGCCTCCGTGCATTTGTACATGCTGCTTCATGATCTAGGGTTGCTATCTCGTCTCTTCTGCATTACCGTGCACCATCCTATGCTACTCCTCCTTCTAAACCAAAACCAAACCCCTTGCCATTGAGTCGGTTCCGAATCCTAGTGCCCTTATAGGACAGAGTAGAACTGCTCCATAGAGTTTCCAAGGAGCTGCTGACCTTCTGGTTAGCAGCCAAGCACTTAACCTCTGTGCTGCCTGGAATCAGCCAGATGTCACCCTGCACCTCCAGTGAATTTGTTCCTCCCTTCTCTTTGGCTTGTGGAGCATTTTGAAGTTTTTTGTTTTGTGATGGTTGCTCCACTGGTGTTCATTCCCCCTTTCTCTCAGACCAACAGTGCTCAGCTTGTCCCTTGGGGATCTGCCCTTCCTCCGTTGTCAGGCCGTTTGGGTTGGATAGGTCCCTACACTCAACCCAAATGTTGGGCTCTCGTTGACTTAAATTGATTAGAGGATCCCGTTTTCCTGACTCTGTCGATTGGTTCAAGGGTGGTGTAAGTCTGTCCTACAGAGTGAACCCAGAACTTTACGATAAAGTGATACACAGGCATCATTTCTCTTTTGAGTCTGGGAGTTTGAGAGTGTGTGAGGGCCATATGAAGGTGTGAGGCTTGGATTCCTATAACCATCCCTCTACCACAAGGAGAACCTTCTAAGGATGCAAACAAGTAGTCTGAGGAGGAAGAGCTGAGAGAAGGTACCTTCAGCACCAGTGAGCTGCAAATCAGGCCAAGACTGAGGCCAACCCCACTGTCTGGACTACCTTTTGGCTTCGTGAAACAGAAACAAAAGTAACTAATTAAGTACCTTTTTGGTTTTTGGTTTAAGGTAGATAAACCTAACCTAGCATGGGTAAGATTTATTTGTTTACATTAATCTTTGCATCTCAGTGTATTGCAGGTACCTGGCCATAATAGTTACTCAATAAGTGTTTGTGAAAAGAGGGGAAGGAAAGAGAATTATAGTTTTTCCCTAAGTATTTTATGCTCAGCTTGGGGATAGCCAAGCCTTGCTCTGATTTTTGTAGATTTCAACCTTTTGTATTTTATTTCTTGGCCAAAGGATGGAAAATGTGTCAGTAAAAGCACAGAACTTACACATGGAAAAATCCTCAGAAATTTCTATTTCTCATTCATTTTTGAGGAGGCCCATATTAGAACATGCAGGACCTGACATTGTCCTTAGAAGACACTGGACATTGAGAAATTCCAAATTTGTATTTGAGGCTGTTTTTGGCAAAAGAAAGTATTAAATTTTAACTTTTAAAATATAACTTCTATTTTGTATCAGATATATTCTGTTTAAGGAGCCCTGGTAGTGCAGTGATGAAAGCATTCGGCTGCTAATCAAAAGGTCAGCGGTTCAAACCCACCAGTCGCTCTGCAGGAGAAAGATGTGGCAGTCTGCTTCTGTAAAGATTTACAGCCTTGGAAACACTATGGGGACAGTTTTACTGTGTCCTACAGGGTTGCGGTGAGTCGGAATTGACTTGACGGCAGTGGGTCTAGTATCTTCTGTTTGCTCCTCCAGGTACACTCTCTCTCCTTCTCACCCGGCTCTCTGGCCCAGGAAGCCAACCTACATGGCCTGCATTGATGGGAGACCTCAACATCTGGTTTCCAATCAAGTTTGGCCAATGGGGAGCCCCAAGGCAGGGGAGGAAAATGAAGCTGGATTATTCATATCCCTGGCTGTCCCCTTGCCGGGGATCACCTCAGGCTGGCTGTGTCCCTTGATAGAGGTTGTTAGTCCCTGACAATGGATTCATGACAGTCTTTTTACAGGACCCCCTTCTCCTTGGTTGTGGAAACCACACCCGACTCATGGCAACCCCATGTGTTCCAGAGTAGAACTGAGCTCTATAGGGTTTTCTTGGCTGTAACCCTAATGGAAGCAGATTGCCAGAATTCTCTTCCACTGCACCACTGGGTGGGTTCAAACGGCCACACTTGCAATTAGTTTATGCGACCCAGGGACCTTTAACCCATTAACCCATTGCCATTGAGTCAATACCGACTCATAGTGACCTTTAAACCTATGCAGATAAACTTATTTTGAATGACCTAATTTGAATATGCCATCTATTGGAATGCCAACTGATGCATATTTATTTTAGAAATAAAAAATATTAAACACAAACAATACAAATCTAGTGGACTTTTATGCCGATATGTGAAACTCTTTAAGAATGGTTGAAGAATAGGATCCACAGGAAAATGACTGAAATGGTAAACCACGGAGAGGAAACACATCCAGGGATTTCTTGGTTTTATTCAAGCAGGTCTTTCCTCTGTACAATCCCGGGAGGTGCCATTGGTAGGATAATTCAGGCTAACTTTAGGAAGCTTTGACAGCCAGAACCACTGCTGCTTTGCAGGAAGAGAAAGAAAGCGAATCAGGCAATTTTATTTGGGAGAAATGAGGTTGAAACTGGTATCAAGAAGAGCTGTGAAGGGAAGAAGAAATCTCCAAACAACTTAACTTCTCTTGGCTTTGGAATTTGCTCCTTTAGTTCCAAAATCCTAAAATAACACCTACCCAGGGTTGTGTATCTAAGTAAGGAGGAATAGTTAGCTTTGCCTTGGAGGTTTTACTTAGGTCAGAAGATACAGTGGCCAGACTTACTGGTCTGACAGAAACTGGAGGAACCCCTGAGACTATGGTCCCCAGACACCTTACTAACTCAGACTTGAAACCACTCCCTAAGCCCACTTTTCAGACAAAGATTAGACAGGCCTATAAAACAAACAGTAAAACAATGAGGAACGTGCTTCTTAGTTTAATCAAGTGTACAAGACCAAATGGGCAACACCTGTCCAAAAGCAAAGACGAGAAGGCAGGAAGGGACAGGAAAACTGGATGAATAGACACGGAGAATCTGGGGTGCAGAGGGGTGAGAGCTGTCACATTGTGGGTATTGCAACCAAAGTCACAAAACAATATATGTATAAATAATTTTTGAATGAGAAACTAACTTGAGCTATGAACTTTCACGTAAAGCACACACACACACACACACACACACACACACACACACACACACACACAAGAATGTATAGTGGCTTCTAAGATTTCTTTTTAAATACCAGTTGGCAAAACTACCAGTTTCCTTAGGTGCGCCATGCTAAATCCTTGTCCAGGCCTTTGGTCAGGGCTGGGTGTGTCCCCTCCTGCACTCCAGGTTTGGGGAGCAGCTTGACCATCATGATTTCTTATGCTTCAGAGGTACCTCTGGCCCTGTTCTCTCAGAAGTATTTCCAGGTCATCTCTCAATGCCTGTCCTTCTTCCTTTTTAAAAAAATTTTGTAAAAAAATATATATATCGCGACATTTGTCAAGTCAGTGTTTTTTTAATGTGTACAATTTAGTGACACCAGTTACACTAATCCTGCATGCAGCCGTCCCTCAACTTTCTTTTTGATGTCTTCCATGCTTCCCAGAACTCGCTTCCCCAGCGTGTCCAGGGGTGCCACCTCTGTCCCCGCTCTGCTGTCTATGAGTGCAGCTGTAGCAGTGAGGAGCTAAAAATAACTCCTTCTTGAGACTCTGGGAGGTGAATGGGCGGGAGGGGGCAGAAAGCGTGTTCATTAAGAGCTTTCACGTTTCCGAATTTTCCCTTCTGTGTCATTAACGGGCTTGGCTAGGCACATGTCTGACAAGTCGGGGGGGGGGGGGGCGGTGCGCTGGTGCAGTATGTGGAGTGTGCTGAGGGTTCATGTTAATATGGAGGATTAAATGACATGCCCGTGCTGATGATGAGCCGAATTCCACTTTGTGAGCAACTAGAACAAACTGTTAATTCCCGTGTAAGTCAGCTGCCCGAGGAGGCTTCGTCCTGACCGCCTGCCCCGTTGGCACAAAGGACGCTAATTAGCCAATACTATTACTATTCAGGGACATGATGTCTACACCAAACCCAAACCAAAGCCGTTGCTGTTGAGTTGATTTGACACATAATGACCCTATAGGGCAGAGTAGAGTTGCTCCATAGCGTGTCCAAGGAGCAGCTGGTGGATTCGAACTGCTGACCTTTTGGTTAACAGCTGTAGCTCTTAATCATTGCACCACCAGGGCCCAATAGCAAGCCAAAGTTTCTGTAGAGAAACCTCCCTCATTCAGACCCTTTGGAAGTGATGACCAATGAGACTCAGTAGGGAATCTCAGGTATGGAATGTTTATTTTAGGTGTGTATTTTCAAGACTACATAGTAACAGAAATGTATACCAAACCAAAAACCAAACCCGTTGCCGTCGAGTCGATTCCGACTCATAGTGACCCTGCAGGACACAGTAGAACTGCCCCACAGGGTTTCCAAGGCTGTCATCTTTATAGAAGCAGACTGCCACATCCTTCTCCGGAGGAGCGGCTGGTGGGTTCAAACTGCTGACCTTTCGGTTAGCGGCTGAGCACTTAACCATTGCACCATCAGGGCTCCTTAGAGGTAGTAAGTGTCAAGATCAAAGAGCATATTGGTACTGGTGGTACACAGAGTAACAGACACAGTCTGACTTGGCGGAAAGAGAGGTGAGAGTCAGGAAGAGCTTGTGAAAGGAATGTGAGAGTTGAATGGGAGTTGGATTGGGCTGGGCGTTCTAGGCAGAGCAAATAGCATGTGCAGAGGCACTGTGGCAGGAAAATAGACTGTACTTATGTAATGGGTCTCTCACCTGGGGTTTGTTTGGAATGATGGGGAGTATTCTCCTTTGGGAAGAGGATCGATCCCAAAACGCTACTGCACATGTGAAAGTTTATATTGATTAAGAAGCCATCATCCACGTCGATAAAACAACACAAGAGCAGAACGCTTTGAGGAGAAAAAAGATTGCGTAAATATTTTTCGAATATCAGTGACAGATGTTATGGTTTTGATATTTTCAAGAAAATCTAGACTGCATGCATTTCCATTTGTGCTGGCTGAGATACTTTCTGGAACTGGAGTATATGAACGTTCCATACCAGGTCACATATGTGAGCAGGACACAGAATGTCTGGAAGATGCCACCACAGCGCAGAGGTGTAGGGAAGCATGTTGTGTGGGGACAGCAAACATGCTCATTATTGGTGGTCAGCAAGCCTGCTGAATCCATTTCAAAGGGTTTATTCTCCTGATCAAGATCCAACACCTCCAACATCTGTCTCACGGCATTCATTGCATGTTGTTGTTCTCCTGATCGAGATCCAGCACTCCAGCATCTGTCTCACGGCATTCATTGTATGTTGTTATTCTCCTGATCGAGCTCCAACACTCCAACATCTGTCTCAGGCATTCATTGCGTGTTGTTATTCTCCTGATCGAGATCCAACACCTCCAACATCTGTCTCACGGCATTCATTGCGTGTTATTGTTCTCCTGATCGAGATCCAACACTCCAACATCTGTCTCAGGCATTCATTGCGTGCTGTTATTCTCCTGATCGAGATCCAACACCTCCAACATCTGTCTCACGGCATTCATTGCGTGTTGTTATTCTCCTGATCGAGATCCAACACCTCCAACATCTGTCTCACGGCATTCATTGAATGTTGTTGTTCTCCTGATCGAGATCCAACACTCCAACATCTGTCTCACGGCATTCATTGAATGTTGTTGTTCTCCTGATCGAGATCCAACACCTCCAACATCTGTCTCACGGCATTCATTGCGTGTTGTTGTTCTCCTGATCGAGATCCAACGCTCCAACATCTGTCTCACGGCATTCATTGCGTGTTGTTGTTCTCCTGATCGAGATCCAACGCTCCAACATCTGTCTCACGGCATTCATTGCGTGTTGTTGTTCTCCTGATCGAGATCCAACACCTCCAACATCTGTCTCACGGCATTCATTGCGTGTTGTTGTTCTCCTGATCGAGATCCAACACTCCAACATCTGTCTCACGGCATTCATTGCGTGTTGTTGTTCTCCTGATCGAGATCCAACACCTCCAACATCTGTCTCACGGCATTCATTGCGTGTTGTTGTTCTCCTGATCGAGATCCAGCACTCCAACATCTGTCTCACGGCATTCATTGCGTGTTGTTGTTCTCCTGATCGAGATCCAACACTCCAACATCTGTCTCACGGCATTCATTGCGTGTTGTTGTTCTCCTGATCGAGATCCAACACTCCAACATCTGTCTCATGGCATTCATTGCGTGTTGTTGTTCTCCTGATCGAGATCCAACACTCCAACATCTGTCTCAGGCATTCATTGCGTGTTGTTATTCTCCTGATCGAGATCCAACACTCCAACATCTGTCTCAGGCATTCATTGCGTGTTGTTATTCTCCTGATCGAGATCCAGCACTCCAACATCTGTCTCACGGCATTCATTGCGTGTTGTCGTTGTTAGGTGCCATCAAGTCAATTGCGACTCATAGTGACCCCGTTCGACACAGCAGAGCTGCCCCATAGGATTTTCTGGCTGCAGTCTTTTCATCCAGGTAATCCTGCAGCAGAGCAGCTGGGTGGTTTGAACCACCAACCTTTTGGTTAGCAGCTGAGCGCTCAACCATTGAACCACCAGGGCTCCTTTATTCACCGCATTCAAAACCTTATTCAAGAATGGCAGAAGGAGAGATAAGCTGTCGCTGAGAGCAGGTGATGGAAACGTAAAGCAGCACATTTCACATTGGTGGGCTATATCCTACACTAGAGGAAATTTCTCAAGCAAGGTCTGAAAAAACATTTCCTTGCTATGATTTCTTTAAAACAACTAAGTCCGCTGGCAGAACATCTAGACTGGTGTGGGCTTGTCAGGGATGCTTGGTAAGCACGTGTCGAGTTGTACAGACTTGTTGGATTGGATGTGGCCAGGCAGAGGCTGAGCCACCGTTGATGAGCTAAGGAAGGCACGGGATGCCCATTGGCAGGAATGCCTCTGCTGTCCCTTGCTGTGTTTCAAAACTTGATCCTGCTCCACAGACCCAGTTGGGCCACCATTTTACTTGGTGTACATTTCACTTTTTATGGAGCATTGGATCAAGAACACAATTTAGGCTATATCTGAGTGTATGCCAATTCCATCCTTAGTTTTCATGCTGTCCTGGATTAGATTCCTCCTTCCCTCCATTCCCTGGACTTTATGCAGTGAGTAGGTTTGTATTTGTGGTATGGAAAATTGGGGCGATTCACCCCATGTTAGGTTTGTTCTTTCTGGAGGTCAGAGGGTTATTGAGGTCCTTCCCCAGGCTGCACTAGGGGGCACAGATAGGTCTATAATGCCCAGTGTCTGTCTAGAGCTCTGCAGTTTACAAAAACGCTCCCATCATGTATTCGTTCATTCATACAAAGGAGAGTTATTTGGTCATCCCTGTGTGCCAGGCCCTGGTGGTGCAACAGTTAAGCATTGGGCTGCTAACCAGGGTCAGTGGTTTGAATCCAGCAGTGGCTCCATGGGAGAAAGACCTGGCGACTTGCTCCCATAAAAATTACAGCCTAGGAAACCCTATGGGGCACTTCTACTCTGTCCTGTAGTGTCACTGTGAGTCAGAAATGACTGGATGGCACCCAACAACAGTGTGCCAGGAAGCCATGCCAGGAGCAGCCCCTAGCTTAATAGCACCCACCCATCACAAAATTGAGTTCAGAGACTGTTCCAAAACCACAGAACCAGTATGTGGCAGAGCTGAGACTGAATGCCTTGTCTTCTGATTCCAGACCTGGCTTTTTCCCTTCTCCCCACAGCGCCCCCGTGTGTGGGCTGTGAATGGGCCCAGGGCAGGCGCCTGCATCCAGAAGCCGATTCTTCAGTCTTCCACACCTCCCATGCTGTGTGCTGTCTTTCTGGAAATTTCCTTCCCATTTTCAAGTTCCCTTTATTCTTTACCTGCTCACGGAGCGGAGAAATGAGTGGGTGGGTGCCTCAAAGTGTGATTTTTTCAGGGCTGGTTCAGGCAGCAGGATGGAACAAATGGGAATTTCAAAAATAAAGAAAAGGAAAAGAAAAATTCTTTTGTGACTGAGTAATAAAGTCCGAGATGCTAGGCTGCGTCTGGCGTCAAACAGGAGGTCAGTGTGAGCGTGGGCGCACTGGGTGTACCCCTCCTTCACTCTGGGGAGCATAGTGCCGAGTAATCAGGAGCAGGAGCCAAATGATAGCAGCTAACACTGTATTCTTCACCGCCTTATTCTAACTGAGGATTTTACAAACCGACGCAGAGAAGAGGGAAGAGGGAAAAGGGTCAGAAAATGAGTAACTGATCAGAAATTGTCCTCAAGGCCTTTGTGCTGCCTGATGCTTTCCAGAAAATTACTGCTCCCTGATTTGTTGAGTGATTGTCTGCAATGATTAATATTTGTAATATGAGCACATGCGTTATTTTTAGAGATATGGTCAATGCAACGGAGTGGATTTCTGGGTCATCAGCGGTTGCTGCTTCTGGATCTCGTCAGAAGGTGCAGATGCCTTTCAGGCCTCATGCAATTGACTCAATTCTGAAGTCATTGCTCCGGCTTAATAACCCCAGGTGCTACGCTGATGCACACAGGCAGGCTGATCAATCAGGCACAATTGTGGAAAATGCGCTCAGAGTGCGGTTTGCTCTTTGCTCTCATGTCATACCCCACAAAGATGGAACTAGATGACGCAGTAATGGAAGGACAGGTTCGTTTACTTACCTGTGCCCAGGAGGCTCGCTTACCTTGATGCTTCTCATAATTCTGTGGTAATGGCTCGGAGGAAATGAATGACTTCAGGAAACTCAGGCATGTGCTTGTGTCTGCGTGGCCATCCCCCATGGTGTCCAGAGATGGTAGGGACAGAACAGCAATCACGTGGCAGGCTGCCAGCAGCGTGTCTCATCTGAGATGCAGCAGCATCAAGAGTTGTTCATAGATGGATGCTTGGAGGAAGGTCGCCGTGAGTCAGAACTGACAATGCTCCAGGTGATGCTCAGTATAAGGGACACAAGATGGAGAGTATTTAGTTTCTTCCTTGATAAGGCTTAAAATCTCTTGCGGTGTCAAACCTACATGGTCATGTAGCACAAGATATGCTATGCTAAAGTGGAGGCCAGGCAGAGGTGGTGGAGGTGAACTCTGACTTGAGGGTGGGGTGGCAGGCGGGATTAGGGGCAGTTTAGGAGAGGTGGTGGAGGTGAACTCTGACTTGAAGGTGGGGTGGCAGGCGGGACTAGGGGTAGTTTAGGAGAGGTGGTAGAGGTGAACTCTGACTAGGGGAAGTTTAGGAGAGGTGGTATCCTTCCAGTTGCATCTTGAAAGGCCAGCAAGCGTTGACAAGCAGTGAATACAGAAAGGGTGTTCCATGTAGATGCAGCAGCTTGATCAGAGGCATGGAGGTGAGGGAGTGCATGGACTGCATGGTGGAGGGTCCTCATGGGGTAGCCCAGGCTATTGGGAAGAGGGGAGAAGGGGAATCCTGGGAAGGGCTGGGCCTACAGTACAGGCTTAGGGGTTTATATAGAATGGGAAGCCATGAAGATTTTCGGGAGGGGTGACGTGATAAGCACTCATGATTCTTTTGCTGGTGTTCACTGAGGGTTGTACTAGATTGAACTCTATGAAATTGCCAATATTTGACTAGGTTTGGCCTATAAAAATGACAGAGTCATATGGCTCAGTCTGAATCCTGTCAGGATTTTGCTGTGGAAAAGCCTTGGCATACAGTGTGTGGCTATACAGTTAGGGTCTTCAGGCCCTTAGCAATCCTCAGAAGCTCAGAACTATTGAGGTCTATCTACTATTTTGAATAGTAGCCAGTATTCAATGAACTATTTAGCCAGTAAGGTGATGAAATAAAATTGTATATGTTTTAGGCTGGGATTTGATTAACTGCAGGGTGCTAACCCTAACTACTTTGTGCCTATCAGGTGCTCAGATTGGTTGTTAATGAGATCGTGGAAATTTCTAGGGTCCATAGGTAGGAGAATAGATAGGGAATGAAAACTTGAAAAGGTTCTTGATGGTAAGAACTACTGGCTGCTCTAGACCGGTACTGGGAGCCAGCATGAGCACAGATACACTATGGTTCTCAGCAACTTTGGGGTTCTAAGCAACTTGTACTCACATTTTGTCACTCATCAAATGTTTTCTCAGTGTCTGAATGTGCCATGGAGTCCCTGGCTGGCATAAACGGTTTGGCTGCTAGTCAAAAGGTTGGTGGTTCAAGTCTACCCTCAGGTACCTCAGACAAAAAGCTTCACGATATACTTCCGAAAAACCGACTATTGAAGACTCAGTGGAGCACAGTTCTACTCTGACACACAAGGGATCGCCAGGAGTCAGAATCGACTCAGTGGCAACTGATTTATTGGTCAATGTGCCATGAGCAGTTCTAAGCCCTGGGGATGTGGTTGGAAATAAGACAGACATATTTGTGTATCTCGTTCCTGGGTTTTGTGCCCAAACTAGAATGACTAAAATAATAAAAGTGTGGTTCAGAGAGATTATGTGACTATCTATCTAATCTAACCCTGGGCATGAAAGCAGCAGGGTAATCCTCTGTGGGGAGAAAGTGTGGGAGGGGGAGAGAGTACCACTTGATGAGGACCTGCTTAGTACCAGGAGCTGGGCTCCTTGTCTCCTTTTAATCCTCTCGCATCTGGGAAAGTCAGGTGTTGGTACCCCTGTTTAACAGATGAGGAAATTGACTCTGAGAAACTAGACAACTGTTGTGGGCCGCCCAACTGGGAGGTAGTGGAGCTGGGGTTTAAGTCCAGATCTGTTTATCGTCAGAGCCTGACCACTTCTTATCAGCAACCCCAACATGAAGGTGATTTTAGGTTTTGCATGATGAACCTGGAGGATCAAAGGCTTTATTTGTCCAGGGACTTATTTTCTTTTCAACTAGAGTGGAACCAGAGCAGCGTAATCATAACCATTGTCTGGCAGTGGCAGCACAAGCTGTGGAGATGGTGTCAAGGCGAGACGAGTGACATCTGCCAAAGGCATGAAAACAGCATTTCAAACCCAAGGTGATGTTGCAACAGCGCCCCTGCAAGTCAAACAGATTCCACAAGAATTGCTATGTTAAGAGAAAGCACAAAGATGTTGCTAAGCGTCAGCAAGGACAACAGCTATTTGGTCCCAGTTCTGACGAGTGTAGGAGCCCTGGTGGCACAGTAGTTAAAGTGCTCGGCTGCCAACCAAAAGGTTGGTGGCTTGAACCCACCAGCCGCTCTGTGGGAGAAAGATGTGGCAGTCTGCTTTGTAAAGATTACAGCCTTGGAAGCCCTATGGGGCAGTTCTACTCTGTCCTGTAGGGTCACTATGAATCGGAATTGACTTGATGGCAGTGGTTTTTTTTTCTTTTTCCTGATGAATTTGTAGAAGTTACAACCTAGAGATTGTGTGAGTATTTATTTGGGTGACGTGAGTATCATTACCTTGGCTTCTTCACCCTTCTTATGTTAAAACAAGCAACAAAAAAGTTTACATGGTTTAAAACTTCACGTCAAGTTATGCTTTGAGATATATAATCAGAAAAATGGAGTCAGATATGCACACATTTTCATTTCCTCAGCTTTCAAACTGACTCTTTGTGCAAACCTCAGTAAGAAGAGCTTGTCTTGATGGGTCTATCCCTCCGGAAGATATTTTTGTACTTTTTAGAAAGTCATTAAATTTCTATAGTCGTTCAGCACGATAAAAAAAAAAACAAGTCACCCTTTCCTTACTTGGGTTCCAGGGATTTTAGATGTGTTTGAACTGTGGTATTGGTGAAGAATACTGAGTGTACTGTGGAATGCCAGAAGAACAGACAAATCAGTCTTAGAAGACACATAGCCAGAAGGTTTCTTAGAAGTGAGGATGGTGAGACTTTGGACACATCATCAAGAAAGACCAATCGCTAGAAAAGGGCATCATGTTTGGTAAAGCAGAGGGTCAGTGAAAACGAGGGAGGCCCTCAATGAGATGGATTGACACTATGGTCACAACAAGGGGCCCAACATACCCATGATGGTGATGACGGTGCAGCACTGGGCAACGTTTCCTTCTGTTGTACGTAAGGTCACCACGGGCTGGAGCTGACTTGACAGCAAGTAACAACAACAACAGCCGATTTTCTTCTTATCATTTAAAAATGTATGCGTCCCTGAGCTACTTTGGTATTAATTATTGATATAAAAACAGAGCTTATCATTTACCGTGCCTGCTTTTCCCTGTACAGAATGGCAAGTCCCTATTATTATGGCTCTGAAAACAGACCAGCCACAATGTCCCATCAGATATGCATTTGACAAGGAGTTGTGTATCTTAAGTTACTTGAGGGCTAGTGGTGAAAAACTTTAACTCCAAAAGCTTGTGACCAACTTCCCCTGTTTTGGGGGTAATCCTTCCATTACAGATTCAAAAAACACCCCGCAAGCTAGCCCTGAATGCCGGCTGCGCTGCTTTTCTTTTGTGTAAGTGATAGACACCATTAGTAATCCTGTCAGTCTTGGTTAATTCTGTGCACAATGATCAAGAAAGTATTTTGACTTCGGGGCAAATCATACCATGGTGAACTATGTGACACAGACAGAAGGGATAAGCATTTATTAAAAGTGAAAAACCCAGGGCCTGGAGCATGCAGGGATTGCACAGAAATAAAAGTATGTAAATAAAGAATGAATTCCAACTATAGATAACAAAAAAGCTACAGGGATGATCAAGCACTTTTCTATTCTCTAAGTTTTAATGGTTTCTAAAAATACGAGTACTGCTTGGTTACAGTGTTATTTAAAATTAGCATCTTTGTGTGAACAAGTATAGGCCATTAATCCACCGAGCAGTAACTAATGCGAGGAAAAAAGTTATGTTTTCAATTATTTTACAACATGAAACTGTCTTGATTTAGTGCTGAGATGATTGGCCCCGTGCAAGAACATAACTGATTTCAAGGAAAATGACAGAGGACATTGTTCTCCTGGGATTTAATAGGCTCTAAAAGTTTGACTTGGAGGAAAAAATAAAAGGTGCTTTATGATACAGCTGTATCAAGGACACAGTAAGTATGACAAATCTGAGAGAGTGGCAAAGACTCTCCAATTTCAGTGAGAATTATCTTTGCTCATGAAACTCTGGCCTGGCATGGGAATTTAAAAAATTTAATACATACATAATGTAAAATAATATATATGTTCATTATATATAAAACATTTCAACATAAAGAAAAATTCTCACACTGGACCAATAAGCAACATCATGATAAACAGAGAAAATGTTGACATTGTTAAGAATTTCATTTTACTTCAACCATAATTAACACCCATGGAAGCAGCAGTCAAGAAATCAAATGACATACTGCATTGGGCAAATCTGCGGCAAAAGACTTCTTTAAGTGTTGAAAAGCAAAGATGTCACTTTGAGGACTAAGGTGCCCCTGACCCAAGCCATGATATTTTCAGTTGCCTCATATGCATGTGAAAGCTGGGCAATGAATAAAGAAGACTGAAGAAGAATTGATGCCTTTGAATTATGATGTTGGCGAAGACTATTGAATATACCATGGACTGCCAAGAGAATGAACAAGTCTGTCTTGGAAGAAGTGCAGCCAGAATGCTCCTTAGAAGCGAGGATGGTGAGACTTTGTCTCATGAACTTTGGACATGTCATCAGGAGGGACCAGTCCCTGGAGAAGGGCATCATGCTTGGTAAGGTAGAGGGTCAGTGAAAAAGAGGAAGACCCTCAACGAGGTGGATTGACACAGCGGTTGTAACAATGGGCGTAAACGTAGCAGTGACTGTGAGAACGACACAAGATTGAGCAGTGTTTTGTTCTGTTGTTCAGAGGGTTGCTACGAGTTAGAGCTGACTCAACAGCATGTAACAACAACAAATACATATATGTGTGTATATATATACGCACACACACACGTATATAAAGAGGCCTGGTGGCACAATGGTTAAGCGCTGGGCTGCTAACAAAAAGGTTGGCAGTTTAAACCCACCTAGCTGCTCTTCGGGAGAAAGACCTGGCGATCTGCTCTCATAAAGATTACAGCCTAGGAAACCCTATGTATGGGGCAGTTCTACCCTGCCATACAGGGTCTCTATGAGTTGAAAATTGACTTGACGGAAGCTAACAACAACAATAACAACAACATAAAATATATATAGAATATACAGTATATTTATAAAATATATATAAAATAAATACGTAAATACATGTATTTCTACATGCAACCTAGTGTATGATTCTTGCTTGCTTCTCTCAATGATAGATGATGTAAGTAAGATGGGCATTATTATCCTCTATTAGGAAAGGAGGAACATAGGACTCAGAGATGTTAGGAGACTGGCTTTTGGTCATGCAGTTAGTATAGAGATGGGTGACCTTGACCTTGAATGCAGGTCACTCTGACATCAAGTCATTCTTGTCTCCTTGTAACAGGAGCATTAGCAGACACACGGTCTGTTCTCACCCCCAGCCCCCTTCCAGTGTGCCATCCCTTTTCAGAGTTCTTTGGCAAACTGTGTAAGGAGGGACCTCCTTGAATGGGGCTTTTCTGCCCAGACATGACTTTTCTCCTCCAGCCCCTTCTGTCATGTCAACAGGTACAAGTCTTATGAAGCATCGAGTCAGCTACTGATCTGAGGAGCAACTGCAGATAGGATGGGACCCTAGAGACACAGGAGAGAAGGCGGCAGACCGCCTGTAGAACAGTTTTAAACTTAGCCTTTCTGTTGCATAAATTGAAACTGAATATCAGAAACGACCTCTGCCTTTTTTAATGTTTTGTATCCGCAGTGGTTTGATTCCACTGTGAATGTGTTCATTTGTCCATTCTACACATTTTCTGTTGAGCCCAGGTGCCTCGTGAGGCACTGTGCTGGTGAAGGAGGCTCCCCCTGCCTCAATGAAAGGGGTGGGAAGAAAGAAGCTGGTGCTGGTTGACAGCTGGTAGGTAGCTAAAACCTTGGATGTTGTGATTCACAAAAATGCACACATCCCTTATATCCAGCCCCACCATGTGCTTTGAACCAGGGCTTCAAACCCAGTTCGTTCAGATTCGAACCTCTGCTGAGAATCTGCATTTCTAACAAGTTCCCCAAAACAAACAAACAAAAAGAAACCACTGCCGTTGAGTCGATTCCAACTCATAGTGAACCTATAGCAACCTAATATTTGTAGCGACCCTACTGAAAGAGTAGAACTACCCTATAGGGTTTCCAAGGAGCAGCTGGTGGATTCCAACTGCTGACATTTTAGTTAGCAGCTGAATGCTTAACCACTGCGCCACCAGAGCTCCTAACAAGTTCCTAGGGAATGCTAGTACTGCTGGTTAGGGACCAGTTCTGAGAACCACTAGTAGAGCCATGGTTCTCAAAATTTATTATACATAAGAATCACCTTGGGATCTTGTTAAACTGTAGATTCTGATTCAGTATATCTGGGGGTGGAAATGCAAATTTTTAGCAGTGGTTTGAACCGACACAAACAGGTTCGAAGCCCTGCTTTGAACATAAAATCAGCATCGTTGTACTTCCAAGAAAGACTTGTTCGTTTTTCTGGTAGCCCATGGTATAGTCAATATTCTTCTCCAACACCATAATTCAAAGGCGTCAATTCTTCTTTGATCTTCCTTATTCATTGTTCACCTTTCACATGCATATCAGGTGATTGAAAATACCATGGCTTGGGTCAGGCGCACCTTAGCCCTCTAAGTGGCTTCTTTGCTTTTTAACACTTTAAAGAGGTCTTTTGCAGCAGATATGCCCAAAGCAATACGTCGTTTGATTTCCTGACTGCTACTTCCATGGGTGTTGATCGTGGATCCAAGTAAAATGAAATCTTTGACAACTTCAGTCTTTTCTCTGTTTACCATGATGTTGCTTATTGGTCCAGTTGTGAGAATTTTTGTTTTCTTTATGTTGAGGTGTAATCCACACTGAAGGTTGTAGTCTTTGATTTTCATCAGTGAGTGCTTTCAAGTCTTCTTTGCTTTTGGCAAGCAAGGTTGTGTCATCTTCATATCGCAGGTTGTTAATGAGTCTTCCTCCAATCCTGATGCCAAATGCTTCATATAGTCCAGCTTCTAGGGTTATTTGCTCAGCATACAGATTGAATAAAACAAAAAAACCAAACCCATTGCTGTTGAGTTGATTCTGACTTATAGCGATGCTATAGGACAGAGTACAACTGCCCCATAGGGATTCCAAGGAGCAGCTGGTGGATTCGAACTGCTGACCTTTTGGTTAGCAGCCGAACTCTTAACCACTGTGCCACCAGGACTTCATACATATTGAATAAGTATGGTGAAAGGATGCAGTCCTGACACAGTAGCTTCCATAAAAAGAGTTCGTGGAAGGTAGTTTTTGAAGTTTTGCCTGTCTGAAATTATCTTCACACTTGATCTATAATCTGGCTGGGTATGGACATCCGTTGGCTGGAAATCATTTGCCATCAGAATTTTGAAGGTACTGAACCATCAACCTTACCTTCTAGTGTTGCTGTTGAAACATCCAGAACTATTTTGATTCTTTATCCTTTGTATATAACTTGTTTTTTGTTTTCTCTGTGGATGATTTTAGGATCTACTTTTTCTCCCTAGTAATTTGAAATTTCATGTTGAATGCTGTAAATCTAGTTCTCTCCATTGTCCTGTGCACTTTGTGGGCCCTTCCATTCTAAGAACTCGTATTACTCTTTTCTGGGTCATTTTCATAAATTATTTCATTGTCAATTTCATCCTCTGTTTTTTCTTCTTTATTTTTAGAAGTCCTGTAATTTACACGTGGGACCTCTTGAGCTGCTAGTCTAATATATTTATTGCTTGTTTTCCTTCTATTTGTCATCTCTTTGTCTTTTTTATCTTTCTGGGAGATGTCCTCAATTTTACCTTCAGAATGTTCCATTGAGTTTTTCGTCTCTCCTGTCCTGTTTTTAATGTCCAGAGGGGACCTCTCCCCCTTTTTTCCTCTTATGTGCCTTTCTTTTTTTGGTAAACGATGTCCAGTTCTTATTTCTTTTCATCTTCTCTTAGCTCTCTAAGGATGCTAATGAGAGGGGTTTCCCCCTCTTTTGTTGTCCCTGTCATTCATATTAGAGTCTTTCCTTAAGTAGCTAGTGATTTTTGGTTGGGAGTCCCTGGTTGTGCAAATAGTTAACATATTCAGCTGCTAACTAAAGGTTGGAGGTTCAAGTCCACCCAGAGGTGCCTTGGAAGAAAGGCCTGGCAGTCTACTTCTGAAAAGTCAGCCATCGAAAACCCTATGGAGCACAGCTCTGCTCTGACACACATGGGGTCGCCATGAGTCAGAGTCAGCTCGATGATAACTGGTTTTAATCTTTGGTTGTCTGCTCATGTTTCAGAGTGGATAACCTAAAAGCTCTTTGGAAGCTTTGAGCATGTGGAAGGGGCTTGTTAACTCTAAGCTTGTTGTAGGGTGGTCTGTCCAGGCTTTTTTGTAGGGAAATCCCTGTTGTTAGTAATTTTAGGTTTTTCCTCTCCACTGGTCACATTCCTGGGGTAAGTATCTTCCAGTCTCTTTCTGGGGAGTAAAGGCCTGCAAAAAGGCTGGGAAGCCTAAGTATACAGTATCTAAGGATTCACTTTCTCTTCCTTTCTGTATGGTACTGTCTTAGTTATCTAGTGTTGCTGTGACAGAAATACCACAAGCGGATGGCTTTAATGAACAGAGAGGTATTCTTTCACAGTTTAGGAGGCTAGGAGTCCAAATTCAGGGTGCCCGCTCTAGGGGAAGGCTTTCTCTATTGGCTCTGGGGGAAGTCCTTGTCTCCTGCCTACATCTGTGGGCCTGGTGTCTCTTGTGTCTCCATGTGATTTCCATGTGTCTTGGTGTTAATCTTCCCCTGGTCTAGGAGGTTCTCAGCACAGGGACCACAGCTCCTGGCTCTTCTTACTTGGTGGTACTGAGGTCCCTCCCTTTCTGCTTGATTGTCTCTTGTAAGATAAAAGGTGATGCAGACCACACCCCAGGGAACCTTCGCTTACATTGGATCAGGGCTGTGACCTGAGTAAGGGTGTTGTATCCCACCTTAATCCTCACTAGCATGACCTAATCTTGCCTCATTAACATTAATGGACAGCTCACTCCTGAATGGGACTGTAACCACAGGCATAGAAGCTAGGATTTACAACATATCACAAAATGGAGGACGACCACACAATACTGGGAATCATGGCCTAGCCAAGTTGACACATATTTTGGGGGGACACAATTCAATCCATGGCAGGTACACTTGCCCTAAACTGTGCATGAAGTTCCCCAGCTGAGGGACCCCATGTGTTATTCTTTCTAGAGAATAAACCTCTGGTCTTTGTGCCAGGATTAGGTGGGGAGTGTTCAGGGAGATAAGACAGTTTCCCTGTCACAGGGAATAAGGGAGGGGCTTCCTAAACAGCGTTGGACTGTGTTTCTGTTTTATATCCCCGTTTTGTTGTTATTGTTGTTTTATCTCTGCTTGATAAAGTACCTCGATTCAGCAGTTGCCAAGGTACCTAGATTTCGTAGTTGCTGAGGTACCTAGATGCCACGGTTGCCGAGGTACCTAGATTCTGCGTTGCCGAGGTACCTAGATTCTGCGTTGCTGAGGTACCTAGATTCTGCGTTGCCGAGGTACCTAGATTCTGCGTTGCTGAGGTACCTAGATTCTACAGTTGCTGAGGTACCTAGATTCTACAGTTGCTGAGGTACCTAGATTCTGCATTGCTGAGGTACCTGGATTCTGCGTTGCTGAGGTACCTAGATTCTGCGTTGCTGAAGTACCTAGATTCTCCGGTTCCTGAGATACCTAGATTCCATGGTTGCTGAGGTATGTGGATTCCACGGTTGCTGAGGTACCTGGATTCTGCAGTTGCTGAGGTACCTGGATGCCACAGTTGCCGAGGTACCTAGATTCTGCGTTGCTGAGGTACCTAGATTCTGCAGTATAAATCATGTTGTTTCTTAGTTTTCCTGCTTTCCCAGCTTGGGATTCTGCTTTCTCAGGTCCGCCATCAGCTTTCACACTCTCCACTGCTTCCCAGCTTCCAGTTTATTACTGTGGCCTTCTTTTGTTGTTTCCCCGTCATTGTGCATTTATGTTTTAAAAAAACAAGACAGCAAAACTGTATGTCTGTGTCTAGGTCTGAATCTGAGTCTGGGTCTAGGCCTATA